>CM055871.1:18731763-19355519 GCA_029582165.1 Portulaca oleracea
AGGTGATGAAAAGTAAATACTTCCCCTGTACGAATATCCCTAACTCGTCCCCAGCCTTTAATCCGAGCTATGTTTGGAGAAGTTTATGGGGGGAGGGGGGAAGGTTGAAAGTCTCTTGATTGAGGGGCTTATATGGAGGGTGGGGGATGGAAACCATATTGAGGCTTGGAAGGACAGATGGTTAATGGATGAGGGTAGCGTACTCATCTCATGTTCCCCTTGGAACATCATGATATGACCAACAACCTCATTAAGAGGGACCCCTTTGAGGGGTATGTACAGAAGCTAACTAAGTTGTTTGTGGAGAGAGACAATAACCTAATTCTAACCATCTCGTTAAATGCTCGTTGGCCACGAGATAGACAAGTATGGAGTCTTACCAACAATGAGATTTATTCAATGAAGACAATATACATGATGGGCACATCTTTCAAGTGGGAATGCGTTTATGAGAGGTGGCATTTGGTGTAGAAGTTGAATGTGACCCCAAAAATTACCCAGTTTACCTAGAGATCTACTACGAGGACCTTACCAACCAAAGGCGAGCTTGATAGCAAGATACAATGCGGAGGTAAACACTTGTGACCTGTGCAAAATAGAACCGAGAGCCTTAGACATGCATTCTTCGACTATTAAAAAACCCAAGGTGCCTGGCTTGACTATCTAGAAGGTCTTTGTAAGGTGGGGAAAGATATAGGGGCTTTCTAGACATCATTCCAAGATGGCAGGATAACTTTGAAGAGGATCACTAATAGCTGATGTTGTTCATTTGCTAGAGTATTTGGCACGCAAGGAACAAGCTTTTGTTTAATGGAGGAGATGTATCAACAGAACCAACGCGTAGGAGGGTTGTGCATGGGATGACCGAATACAACAAGCTTCGGAGCCGAGAACACCAACTGAGAATCCCAAGACCACAGTTGTCTGGATGCCACCTAGTGAAGGGTACGTCAAGATAAATGTTGATGCAAGGTCTATGGCGGAAGGATGGATCGCTCTAGCGACGGTTATCAGAGACCACAATTGGGAGGTGATAGTGATTGGAGTCAAAAGGGCTCAATCCCAATGAAGTGTCGATGATGTAGATTTCTCATCTACCTCAACCTTAGTTCAAGGTGATCCCTTGAATTTGATCTCAATTCCACACATTCCTAGCAGATTTTGTATTCAATGGGAATGCACAGGCAATGAGTCGGGGGGTTTTGTAACCCTCATTCAACTGCTTTGAAGCAGTTATGGAAGAAAGGCCCTCGAGTAATTTTGGAGGTCTATATATGAAGTTTTTGGTGGCTTAGAGTTAGGCATAAAAGAGCATCTTGGCCTTAATGAACATACTTAGATTCATGCACTGAGTTTTTGCAAAACCTCAACCCTAATAGGCAGGGTTCCTAAGGCTCGTGTAAGCTATATTGGTTTTGATAATGGATGCTAATGGTTTCCTTGTATTCGCTAATGTTCCTAGTGTCTATGGTGGAAGGGTGCAACCTACTGTTATTAGGGATGGCAGTGGGTCCTGGCCCGGACAGACCTGACCCATTAAGACGGGTCTGGGCCCAAAAATTTTGGACCCAGCAGGTCAGGGGCAGGTCCGGGTCTAAAAAAATTGGACAGGTCCAGGTCGGGGTCCAAGCACGGACCCGTGGACCCTACCCATGAACCCGTTACAATATAAACATTTATAATTTTTCAGAAAAAATAAAAACCCAATTAGTTAATTACAAGTCTACTCTACTGTGTACTACACTAAAATACTAAATCTAAAAGACTAAAACCCCCTAGAGTCACATAGTCACACTCACTGACTTACGCAGACCACCACAGCCGCGCTATAACATATATTTATCTCTTTATAATCATGAACTTTTTTTTGGCATTTTAAGTTGTGTTGTGTTTTGAGAGACTTTTGTAATATTTTTTTGATGTCTTGATGACTTTTGTGATGTTTTGACGTTGGAAACTTAGAATTCGCTTGTATCATAGTATATTTATGTTTTGATCTTTTTATTGTGTTAAGAATAGGTGCTTTTAAACAGAATAGTTACTATTATACATGTATACAAGTATAAAATTAACCCCAAAAGTTAATAAATCTAGTAGAAAAATGAATAATATGGTTGGACCCATTAAGGACCCGCTAAGGACCCGTGGACCCATGGACTCATTGAGTCCGGGTTTGGGTCTGAATTTTTGGAACCCATCGGGTCTTGGGGCGGGTCCGGGTCCAGCAGGACCCGCCCCAGACCTTGCTCATTTCCATCCCTAACTGTCATTCTTGGACGTTTTCTGTAACCTCAACAATCCCAGGTAGTCACTGGTAGAGCAAGCTAAAGCAATTCAGGGAATTTCAGCTTCTATTGAGGCTTATTTGGTCATTTTCCATCGTAATTGAATTTCCCCAGTAACTGCGTGTTACAACAAGCACTCAGAGCATCCATGAGTTATTTTAGTCAAGTAAAACACAACCAAGTTGGTGAAAATGCATGCAAACTTTTTGTTGGACCAATAGGAAGTGACCAGGCGACAACTATGAATTAGCTTGCTTCTTTTGATTATAAATGATGTAATTATGTAAATTATTAGCTGTAAGCAACTCATTTGAATGTAAATATGTATAATCTAGGTTAATTAGTTGTTTCTTCAAGCTTAGGAAACCTCATTAGCTCGTTTAAGCAAACTACTTGCTTATTTGTTCTGTTTTAAAGGCTTAGCTTCTGTAAACTAGTTCATTCATTCAAGTTTATGAAACCTGGTAGAGCTTTGTGCTTCTCTTGTATTTGTGAGTGTTCTAACAACTCTCAATCATCTACTTGACTGTAACTAAGCTTTGTTAGGCTTAGTAGGTGACGAGTAGAGCTTGACTCACTCTTGAAGTGGTGTGGTCTGTATCTCCAAGTGTGAGTTGAGTTTGCCCTATTCTAGATGTGGTGAGGTCTGTATCAGTTAAGGCACAAGCTTTATCCTTTGTTTTCTTTGTTTTTCTTTCCTTTATGTTGTCTTTGATTCCAAAGAGAGTTTAGTTAAGGTCAGCAAGATCACAATTGGTGTTCATTGATGTTGTACAGCTTCTTGCACTCTGATTGATCGAGCTGCACATACATCAGTCGAGGTAACAGAAGGAAAGGCAGCTTTGTTCGGGTTGAAGCCTGCAACACGCCTTGGGATGGTGGATGTCTAGCTCGAGACAGATTGTTTTTTGGTGCTGTCCCGGTGCAAGAATAGATTGATTTTCCTTAGCGATTTTGATGTGTTAATTGAAGACATTTTAGAGGCGAGTAATTTATTCAAATTTTATATGTGTTTACATGTTAGGAGGTAGGGTAATTCAGCGGTGTATAATATGACAAAATACAGTAAGTTTGGGAGAATTGAGAAAGTTTGGGTCAGAACTATACTGGAGCACATCCAATACTATGTATTCATGGACAAGTTATGTGTTAAATAAATTGTCCCCCTTTGCTTTGGCCTCAAAAAAAGACTTGTACTTAATTATTATTACCAATACTATCTCACTCTACTTATTAAAACATTTAGAAATTATTGTGTCATTTTAATAAATGTATAATATGACAAAATACAGTGAGTTTGGGGGAATATGAATGTACATAAATTTTCAACTTCTTTGTTTAAGTAAGGTTTGTTTTTGTATTTTGGATTTTGGATTTTCGAAGGGAAATAAAAGTTTTGGTTTTGACCTTAAATAATAATAGTAATAATAATAATAATAATAGTAATTATTATTATTATTATTATTATTATTATTTTTATTATTATTATTATTATTATTATATTGATATCATCTTATGGTACTAAATCTCAATAATATGGAAATCAATCAACACCCAACAGATTGTACGCCTATTTTCGCCTTGGATAAATGAATTGCTAGATAATATAATAAAGGGAAATTGGATTCTAATAATACAAACTTTTGACCATATAAGACTTAATAATACGAACTTTCGATTTAGTGATGAATAATACGAACTTTGACCCCCTGTTGCCCCCAATAACACGCCACCGAGTTAAGATTAACTTGACTCAGCGGCGATCCTAGATGGCGGCGAAGGGATGAGTTTAGTCAATTTTGACTTGCCCCATCAGCATCCACGTCAGCCCCCCCTCCTCTTTCTCTCTCTCTCTCTCTCTTTCTCTCTCTCTCTCTCTCCGTTGCAGATTTCCAGAATTATAACCCTCTTCTTCTTCCTCCCTCTTTCTCTCTCCTCTATCTCTCTCTTTTTCTCTCCAACTTCACCTTGTTCTTCCTTCTTCTTCCATCATCACCTTCATCCATCTCCACCACTACAAAACTTTCAAACCACCATTACTACCACCACACCTCACCATCGCAGCCACCAAAAAACCACCCAACCACCTTCACTTCCACCACCATCCGCCCCAAAACACCCCAGAAATCAGTACGTCGTTCACTTGGACTTGAAGTCTCCTCCTGAAGAGAGGCTGGAAGTGGATAAATTTGTCAAGGGTCATCCGGTTTTTAAGGAGTTCGGCCATGTTAGGATGATCACAAAGGCTAATTTTGTTACGTATAGAGGACCAAGTGACCAACTATGGTGGCTAATACTCTTCACGCTGCTGCCATTTTGTTGAAGGAAGGCGGTGATTGGGATTGGTTCATAAATCTTAGTGCATTGGATTATCCCCTTGTTACTCAGGATGGTGAGTTGGGGCCGTTCATTTTCTTTTAATTAATTTTAGTGGGTTGCTTTTATTTTGCCCAAATTTGGTTTGATTTTGTTGGGTATCTTTTACTTTAGTTTTCGGATTTCGGATTTGATTTGAGATTTTATGGTGCAGTAGGTCTTGATTATATGTGGGATTTGAAGTTTCTGTTTAATTGACTGGTCTTTGACTCCATGTGATCAGATCTGCTGCATACATTTTCATACTTGAATTTCATCGATCATACTAGCAATATTGGCTGGAAAGATTATGTAATTTGAATCTATTTTGAAGAGATATCACAATCAATTTTTTCTGGGCAACTAATCAATCAATTGTTCTAGGCAACTAATCAACTAGACTCAAATTCTTCTAGGTAACTTTTGGTGCTACAATGATGTTTTGGGGGGGATGGTGGTGGAAGTGAAGGTGGTTGGGTGGTTTTTTGGTGGCTGCGATGGTGAGGTGTGGTAGTAGTAATGGTGGTTTGAAAGTTTTGTAGTGGTGGAGATGGTTAAAGGTGATGATGGAAGAAGAAGGTGAAGTTGGAGAGAAAAAGAGAGAGACAGAGGAGAGAGAAAGAGGGAGGAAGAAGAAGAAGGTTGTAATTCTGGAAATCTGCAACGAAGAGGGGGGGGGGGCTGACGTGGACGCTGATGGGCCAAGTCAAAATTGACAAAACTCATCCCCGCCGCCAGCTAGGATCACCGCCGAGTCAAGTTAATCTTAACTCGGTGGCGTGTTATTGGGGGCAACGGGGGTCAAAGTTCGTATTATTGATCAATGAATCCACTGAATCAAAAGTTCGTATTATTAAGTCTTATATAGCCAAAAGTTCGTATTATTAGAATCCAATTTCCCTATAATAAATGGTGGAAATCAGTGCATTTTCCCTTTTCAAGTTTATCATTGTTAAATAATATATGTGTTAAAAGGTAAATGAGTTTCTCGAAGTTGACTTGTGTTACCTATTTAATTAAATGAGTTAGGTCAGGCCAATCCGTTTATTTAATAAACGGTTCGGGTCAAGAAATTTCAACCCATTTAGTTAAATGAGGTAGGTTTCAGGTCGGAAGTTCTTCAACATGTTTAACTCTAACACGAACACATGACTGACACAACACGACCTATTACCCAACTCTACCTAAAAATGGTGGCTTCTACGTCTATTTATACTAAGTGTCTTTTTTTTTTCATTTCTTTTTTTCCCTTTTTGGATAACTAGGATCAACGGCTAATAATAAGAAACTAAAGAGTCAAAACAAAATGTACCGAGCAAAAACTCCTAAGCAAAAGCATAGTTCGTACTTTTCTTAAACATCGAACCTACAAACTAATCGTACGGCTTACACTCACTCCAATAATAAGACCATTTGACCAAAACATGATTTTGGCATGAATGTTCTCAAACTTAATAAATTTGTAACACCCCGGATATATGGATAAAGTGTGACTTAAGAGGATTGAAATGACTACTTATATCACCAAGGTGCACCTTCTTTTATGGTAGCTCATCCGTTGGGAACTCCTCAGTTAAGCGTGCTTGGCTGGGAGTAGTCTCAGGATGGGTGACCTCCTGGGAAGTTTTCCCAAACAGAAATAGCAAGATAACGAAAAATATTGCATGAAACATAAATATATATACTATTAGAAAATGGTTAAAGAAAAACATACGACTGAGTGTCACAATTATCTTCATCGTTAATATCATTTTGATTGTCATGGCCTTTACTTGTTTCATCATAATCAATGGAAGCATCATCAGAATCTTTATTGTTTCTGCACAATAATTAATTTGGTCGAGGTTAATAATTAGTCTAAAAGATAAATTAAAGAAGCATGCATGCAAAAGAAACAAAATTATGAGGAATTGAAATTTTTACAAAAAATCTTAAACAAATTGTAAAGGTTGCAATGTGTAGATATCATATAAACAATCTCCTCCACAAATTCATCTTCACTGCTACTATTATTGTTATTCATCCTAAGTGCACCACCTTTCCCAAATTCCATTTGAATTCTCTCACAGTTAGTTAGTAGAATGTAAAAATCAACCATTTAAACTCTTTATATAGAGATGAGAACTATGGTCATAAAGAATGACACATATGTTTGGAGCTTCCAATTGGTTGTTTGTCAACTTCATGTTGATTTCATGCCGTAACAAATAATTAAGAGGACCTCACACAAAACTAATTGCACCACACATAGCTCAACTTTACATATTTACCCTCAATATATATAATATACACATGATTACCACATACAAACACAAACATAAACACAAATATATATATATATATATATATATATATATATATATATATATATATATATACACACACACACCAGTTATGATGCTCGTCCTATGGATGGATTAGATCCTGTTTTTTTTTTTTTTGTGATGTATGATAAATTTATCATATTTTATCACATTTATAGTTACTTTATCTTATCTTTTTTCACATTATTCATATATACTTTCTTACTTAGTTTACATAATATTAGGGGCGGAGTTAAGGTGAGTTCACGTAGGGTCATGTGTCCCTTTTCAGCAAAAAGATAGAAATATTATCGTTTTTTATGAAAATATACTTATATAATATCATTTAATCAATTAATTATAACTTTACTTATCTTTTTAAGTATAAAATGAAAAAGGAAAATTGGAATCTAATAAACCGAACTTTATGACCATTTTGATCTAACAAACCAAACTTACCTTTTTGTTAATGGCATACCATACTTAACATTATATTTTTTTGATTAAACCTCAATCACTTTCCGGTCACCGGAAAAATGACGTGGATTTTTTTGTGCTGAGTTGGACTGTTTTATAGCCAAAAAATAAAAGGAAATTGTTGATGGCTTGTGTTTGTGCTGAGGTGGAGTGTTCTGACTCACAATTTCCCCCTCCTCAAAAAAATTTACAGTAAAAATTACTCAGTCCAAACAAAAATAATCCCCTCCCCCTCAAAAAACTTACAGTAATGAACTTGTTCCCCTCCCCCTCAAAAAACTTACAGTAATGAACTTGTTTAGGGGATTATTTTTGTTTGGACTTGGTAATTTTTACTATAAAATTTTTTGAGGAGGAGGGGGAAATTGTGAGTCAGAACATTCCACCTCAACACAAACACAAGCCATCAACAACTTTTTTTTTTGGTTATAAATCAGTCCACCTCAGCACAAAAAATCCACGTCATTTTTCCGGTGACCGGAAAGTGGTAGAGGTTCAATCAAAAAATATAATGTTAAGTATGGCATGCCATTAACAAAAAGGTAAGTTTGGTTTGTTAGATCAAAATGGGCATAAAGTTTAGTTTATTAGATTCCAATTTTCCAATGAAAAATAGAAGAATAATTTGTGCACAAATGTAATCCAATATATTACATATCATACACTATAATATGTATCATACCAATTTTAAAATAAGGCTTAGGAGTTGTTTGTATTTAAATTTTAATACTAGTTTTTTGAATGTTATTAATTAGATATAAATTTTCAAGTATTTACGACTTTAAATTTGAACTCGTTTAAATTTAGTTTCTAGACTTGCCCTTCATAATATATATTTAAAAATTCATATATTTAGTAAATATTGTGAATGGTGTGACTATTCCACTTATAATAACTTATTAAAAAATTATAAATTATATTTAAAAATTCATGTACTTTTAGATGTGTGACTTACATTTCCAAACGTTATCCTACCTATCAACTCCATTTCACCTTTCCCACCCTCCAACTATTTTACATTTGAAAAAGAACATTAGCCAAGTTTTGCAACTATTAAAACTAGCATATACCTGGGCGTTGCCCCGAATTAAAAAATAAATACCCGAGTGTTCATATATAAATATCTTGTGCTTTCAATTAAAAAATGTTCGAGCATTGCTTGGTATGAATATAATTATCGTCAAGTTAAAATTCAAAAGACCTAACTAAAGAGAAGCAATTATTTGATCAAATAAAACAAAACTGTGACAAAAACATAAGTTCAATAATATTTAAGATATGCACGAATAAAAAAATAATTGTTAAGATAAAAATAGATAATTTAAATGAGTGGTAAAATGAGTGGAGAACGATTATTCGATTATTTATTATCCAAAATTGGCATTCGTATGGCGCTAAACCACTCGACACGATAAAAGTCCCCTCATTTGACCTGACCTTTACTCTCACTTTCCAATATCAATATTAACTCATTTCACCACCTTTTTAACATTTCGAGCTGATCTAGAAGTATTGACACTAAGTCAAATCTAATATCTCTCTCTTCTCCCTCTAACACTTGCATCTATGCCACTTTAATTAATTAAAAATTGAGGTTAGAATGCTTATTTTGTATTTATAAAAAAAAAAAAGAATACTCGTATCTTATATGGTCAAAGTATTAGACTATCTTATGATGTGATAATTTTCGTACAACATAAAATATATATTTGATAAATTGTACAACAATTTGAAAGTCATTAATTCTAAAAGAAAAGAGAGAGTTACTTGGGTTTTGTGTCTTTGTTGAACTGCTTATTTTGTTAGTTGTCTGCTAAGGTGCTTGTTAGGATTTTATTCTTCACACTAACATTTCTCTCTCACTCCACGCTGCCATCTCCTCCTCCAACTGGGAGAAAATCAAGAGCTGCTTGGGAGCTCTAATGATCAGCAGCAGATCAACACCACCAGAAGACATAAAGTTACCAACAACACCTCTAATTCTTCTTCAATTCCTCCACTCTCTCTCTATAACTCTTCTCTTTATCTCTCTAGAAATCTCTTTCTGTAGTTCTCCACCAACAACCCAATTCCTGGCAAGCAGAGTGAAAAGGATACAAATTCGCAACAAAAAGGAAACCCAAATCAATCAAAAGATTTCCATCAACCGAACTCAAAAATAAAAATAAGCCCGAGGAGAAATAATGGGTTCATGCGATCAACTTTTAATTTTCTCCGAAGTAACTAATGTAATCGCCCTCTCGCACTCTTTGCATCACCATCTAGGTTCATACGATCGTCCACTGATTCTGTTTACATTGATCTCAATTAATTAAACAGATAAATGAATGTAGATAGCATTGTAACCACCAATTTTCGAGTCTAAAATTAATTAAAACAAATAAATGGACAAATAAAATTTGTACTAATTTCAAAGAATTTGGGTACAATCTCTATCGATATTTGTTACAAGATGAACAAATAAAAATAATACTCTGATTCGATCTCTGTAGTCTTCTTGAAGGAGGGCCGATGGGCTTGAATCTCGATCAAGATGGTGTTGAGTCTCTAGAACAAACGACACTTAGTGAAGTATTTGTTGTTTAATTCTAGAGAGAGTTTTCATGAGAGTTGGATCTTTTTTTCTGCCCAATTGAGAGCGAGTAGTCCTATTTATAGAGGAGAGACTCCCTCTCTTGGGTGACTTGTTAGTCTTCTTGGGCCGTTGACCGGGCCTTGGGTTTGGGTTGACTTGACAGTCCATTTGACTTTGACTTGGTAGTCACTTGGGTCTTGACTTAGTAGTCAATTTGACTCTGACTTGGTAGTCGCTCGAACTTTGACTTGATCGTCAGTTTGACCCAATTCCACTTAAATAAACTAAATTAATTAATTTGGACCGACCCAAATAATCAACTTAATTTATTTTAGCTTTTGACACTATTTTAATTTTTTTAGTGTTTACAAATTGCCCCCTCGAGTTTAGGTCGTGTACACTGTTATGTGTTTAAGCACGATCGATGTCTCGATGTTGTCTTGGGAGCTGATAAGTGCTTCTTGTATATATGAAAACTTGGTTGTTTTGATGAGAAGTTTGGGGAATATTTGATTTGATTATATTATTTTATACCCGAATTTCCCATATTACGCTTGGTTTGGAGTTTGGTGAGTTTTTGTAGGGAATTTGTGAAGAATCGATGTAAACCAAGCCAAAAATCAAGTGTAGATCCAAGTTGTGTGCGTAAAGGACCAAGAAGTGTGAAGTTGGATCACCCAAGGCCCAAACAATGGCCCGAAGAGCTCCTAGGCCTGAAAAAGCAGCGGCACGGGTGGTGCCAGAGGAGGCACGGGTAGTGCCTATGACCAGAACATGAGAAAAATTGAAGCAGTGCACTGACACGGGTAGTGCCTGGGAGGCACGGTCGGGTGTCACCGTGATCCGTGTCACCCCTGGCACGGTCCGTGTCACCTGTGTCTCTTCATTTTCGACGGTTTTGAGTTGCTATTTGCCTATATTATACTTGTTTCCGGTTGTTCATAGGCAATCATGATTCTACCATCTTCCATTCCATAACCTAACCCTAATCCATATCCTTCCATACCATCCATCTCCATCTCTACCATCATCCATCCCTTCCTCCACACATCCATCCACATTCATCCTTAGTTGAAGATTGAGGGTTTATTGGAGTTTGAAGATCGATTCTCAAGAAATCCATTGAAGTGGAGGAGCAAAAGTCCCCACCGATCATCATTCAAGCGAGGAACGATTTCAACTTCTCTTTCTTTTAGATTTCATGCTTTCTAGAATAGATTTTGATATGTTTTGTGTTTTGAACATGAGTAGTGAGTAGTTTATTTTAGTTTGGGGGATAAACTCTAATTAGTTGCTTTCATGGATTGAATTTTGTTGGATTGAACAAGTTGTTATCTAGTTTGAATGCATTTCATTTATCCTTTGATTATGTATGTCATTGTTTTTGACTGGCCATCAAGAATATGGAATTAGATTGTTGAATGAAGTACCGAACGGAGCAATTCGATAATCGGAACCCTTAGGATTAAACTAGTTATGAAGTGAACTAGAAATAGAAGACTTTATAATTAGGGGTCATTGGATAATCGGAACCACGACAGTAGGTGATTGATTTTGCTAAGCAATCCGTTTCATTGCCAAAAGCTCGCTACGGAACAATTTTTGCGATTATCGACCCTAAAATGTACCAAATTGGTGACATACATGTTCAATCCACTTGTTTGATTCATAGAGTGACTTAAGTTTTATCCCCTGAACGTCTTTTTATATTGATTAATTCAGAAAAGTTTGTGTGAATATTTGTTTTATTTGACCTTTTTAGCGAATAGAAATAGTTTTAGTTTGATCAAAACAAAACCCGACCGGTTTAGCAATCACTTTGGAGGCTAGTTTGGTGCGTAGTTAGCAAAGTCCCTGTGGGATCGACCTTGATACTTGCTACACGAGCACCCGTGCACTTGCGGCTTATCAGGAGCTAAACTATTGACTTGATCAATCATTTTGCCATTGAATGGTCATGTACACTGTCAAGTGTTGAAGTGTTGGCGATGTCTTGACTAAATGTATGACGTGTAAATCATGTCGACTTCTACACATTGATTATTATTGCACAATATTTTATTTATGGTAAATGTGACACATAAAAAGCATTATACACACAAATTAGTCAACATGATTACTCCCATATCACGACATGCATCTTGTTAATCATAGCCAAAGTAAAAGATCGATGCTAATCTCCAATTTAAGGAAACTTGTCATTTTCCTTTTTGATTCACAATCTTGCACAATTATATAATGATGAACGACAAGACCTAATTTGATACTCCAAAACTTGTGTTTGCGTGAAATTTGAAAAGGACATGCTCCAACTGAGTATCACGCACACCCCTCCATCAAAATAATCAAATTGTGCTCATCATATTGATGTAATTTGGACGCCATCAAATGATCAAATCTTCCAGTGCCAATAAATTGATGGAACCCTTTCTTTTTTCTTGGCACCATGGCGTGCCATTAAGGTGAGAGTCTGCCTCCATTATCTTTTCTGTGATGTCAAGACTTGGGTAAAACTACACACAAAGATAAAGAGTTGAGGTGACGCGTCAGATATTTTTTGAAAGACCGAATATCGTCAAAGACAAGGATAACGGGCTCCATTTTTGCGTAGAGGAGTTTATCCTTGTTGAGGAGACGCATCGGATATTTTTTTTTTGAAACACCGAATACCGCCGAAGACAAGGGTAACGGGCTCCGCTTTTGCGTAGAGAAGTTTATCCTTGTTGAGGTGGCAAGTCAGATTTTTTTTTTTTTTTGAAACACTGAATACCGCCAAAGACAAAGGTAACGGGGTCCGCTTTTGCGTAGAGGAGTTTATCCTTGTTGAGATGACGCATTGGATATTTTTTTTGAAACACCGAATACCGCCAAAGACAAGGATAACAGGCTCCGCTTATGCGTAGAGGAGTTTATCCTTGTTGAGGTGATGCATCGGATATTTTTTTGGAAACACCGAATACCGCCAACGACAAGGATAACAGTCTCCGCTCATGCGTAGAGGTGTTTATCCTTGTTGAGGTGGCGAGTCAGATATTTTTTGAAACACCGAATGCCGCCAAGGACAAGGATAATGGGCTCCACTTTTGCGTAGAGGTGTTTATCCTTGTTGAGGTGACAAGTCGGATATTTATTTAATATTTTTTTGAAGACCGAGTACTGCCAAAGACAAGGATAACAGGCTCCACTTTTGCGTAGAGGAGTTTATCCTTGTTGAGGTGATGAGCCAGATGATTTGGGAGACCGAATACCGCCAAGACAAGGATTCTTAGGGTTATTGAATTATGCTAGTTCTTATATCCCTGATTTAGCTAAAAAGAAAAAGGACATACAAAGCCTACTTAGAAAAAATAATACTCTTGGATGGACTGAAAAACATACGGAAATAGGTAGAAAACTAAAGGCAGAATGTTTAAATCTCCCCAGTCTTAGACTACCTGAACCAGAAGATAATCTAATTCTACAAACTAATGCCTCTGATAAAACTGGGGCAGCGGTATTGAAAACCGACTTAAATGAAATTTGTGGATATCATAGTGGAACATTTTCAGAAAGAGAAGAAAATTATAATACAATGGAAAAAGAAATCCTAGTAATCATTAGGGGAATAACAAAATGGAGATTATTTTTGTTACCGAAACCTTTTTAGATATTAACTGATAATCAAGCAGCAACGACTTTTGTAAAACAAAGTTTAGATAATGGACCACACATGAGAAAATTACATAGATGGCAACTTTATTTATCTCAGTTTAACGCTACTTATGAGCATGTTGCAGGAAAAACAACTTTATAGCAGATTATCTCACTCGTGAAAATGAGTACAAGTGAGAAGAAGAAGAACAGTTCTAGTGACGAAGGGCCATTCGTTTGAGATTTTGAAAATATCATGATTGACTACAATGAATACCTTGAGGCAGTTGAAGAAAAAATCGAACATATAGAAGTAGTAGTTAAGGACCTCATAGCTGACCTTGAAAAGGCTCGAGATCGAAGATCTTACTACAATGTTCTACAGGACAATAGATGAACTCAAATTGAGCTATGAGAAAGAAAATCCCAAGGAAATCAAAGTTGAACAAGCAGAACACTCTTTTCGACCCTCTACCAACAAGGGAAACGCTTCAGACCCTATCTCCCAAGAGGAGAAAGGCTAGATTGCTAGCTGCTAGACCAGTTATTCGAAATACTGGCATCCGAACATTGAACATTTCTACAGATGAATTCTATAAAAACTATTATCAGGCGACTATTGTTGCTTATGAAAAGATTGGAGAAATTCCTGAACTCTTTTATAACCCCAAGTGTTCTTTATTCCCAAGAATTATAGCTTTCAACAAGGCAAACCCCGAAGTTGTATACCAACTCTTTATGCATGGATATTTAAACCTCCTATATCCGAGTTTGAGCCTCATTGAACTCAAGAATTTCCCAGAAAAAATAGTCGAAACCATCCAAAACCAAGAGCTATGTTTGTCTAAAAATATTTTCAGTCACCCCTGAGAAAGATGAACAGACTAGTACCATTCATCCGGTTATTAATCTGATCATCCTAAACAAAATTCCCTTAACAAATATCCAGGTTCAAGCAACAAAAGAAAAGCTTTTTGAAACTCCTCCATTCGATAAATCTTGGATAAATTATAGAAGATCTACAGGAGCATTAACTGTCAGTTGTCAAATTGATAGACTCTGGAGAGAAGGTTACAGAACTCTTTATCAAGAAGAAAATTTCATAATCGTCACCATTGATGAAGGATCTTCTGGAAAATTAGATGATAGTGTATTTGACTATGGATACAACAAACTATTCCCTAGCAAATTCGAAGGAAGTACACTTGTGAAGAAGAAGTTTGCCGAATTATATCAGAGAGAAGAAAACAAAAATCAACAGGACATACTGATATGAACAGATGAAGGGCTGAGATTTTGCCGACAGAAATAAATGAACAAGATTTTGCCGACAGAAATAAATGAACAAGATTTTGCCGACATTTGAAATTTTGAACTACAATAATGCGCAATAACATAAGCGCTTATGTAATCTTTTTATATCCCTTGCTATAAATAGATGTAAGGAAGGAAGGAAAGACAAAGTCTGCCTACCTCCCTTAGTGTGTTTGTAATCTAAACAAAATGTTCTAAGAATTTCCTTTAGGGAAAGGAAGGTTATCTATAAATAAAATGAAGTTATCTTTTCTTCAAAGAAATATGTATTCATCATTACACAAAATCAAATAAGAGGAAAAATATTGAGAGAGTAAAAGAAGTCAGAAAGAGTAGGTAAATCGCGCAGATGAGAGTGTAAGACGCGTTCGAAAGAGTACGACAGATTTAACTCTCAAAGGTATAATCTCTCTTACGTGAACTTGTTTATGGTTGAATATCATACCTTTGATTAAAGATTATAAAATTTTATTTAGGTTGCTTCTTCGAGTACCTAGCTTAATTAATTTGTGTGAATCACCTAAAAAATCACAAAGGTTTTAGCGCTTTTTCCTTAAAAAACCACAAGGTAGACCCTTTGAATATTGGTATCAGAGCAAGAAGATCGTAAAAAATGAATGAAGAACATAATCAAATAGTTTTCCAAAGAACTTTAGAAATGAACTTTGAAAATTTTATAATAAAAATAATAACTGGCATGAATTGTGATGATGGATTATTACGCTTAATTAACTTTTTGTGTCGGAACAAAATTGAATGTAGAAATTTTTATGCGAAAATTGTTTATCTAGCTGAAAGAATATTTGAAATTTACTATTCAAGCTTAAGAAATAAATATGTATAAAAATAGGTTTCAATCGAATTCTAGACTAACTAAAGAAGGAGATAATGCTCCTGGACAAACGTTTAATTTTCCTGAACTTAACGTATACTCTATTCAAGAAGCTTGGAATTTTTTAAGATCACTGGATCAAACAACTAGAAATTATAGAGAAAGTCTCCTTGAAAATCAAAAATCTAGATATTTATATTTAGTTACTTTACCATCAAGCGTTCATAAATATACGCTAAATTTAATTAAAGATCAAATTGCATTAGTAGAAAAGACGTTTGAATATACAATCTGATTTGAACCTAACAAAAATATAGATGAATCCGCAATATATTATTACACTGATGAAGAATTATAGTTAAAAAGACTATAAAAATATTGATGCACATAAATTATGTACCATCTGCAATTGAAATCAACGAACGTATAATTGAAATAAAAAGGTGACAAAATAATTGAATTCAAACAGTAAAAGAATTAAATTCAAACAGTAAAAGTATTCAATGCAAACAGTAAACGAATTTAATGCAAACAGTAACCAACCCGTTTTTGACCCATAACCGAAATACACCCGAAATAACGAAATGACCAAAATGTCCAACCCGAAAATGACCCGTTCTGACCCGTTTGCCACCTCTATAAATAATTGTTAACCTTCTAAATATATACATTGCACTTGATAGATTAGACTTTTACAAAAGTATATTCAATGACAAATGTAATAATGGTACTCCTTCTGTTTTATGTTAATTATCGTTTTGAAAATTTGACAATCAAATCTAAAGAATTTTGATCATAAATTTATCAATATATACAATGATTTACTATATAAAATTACTATAATTAGATTTGAAACAAAAAATACTATTATAAAAGTATAATATTGGAATTATTAATAACATATTATATAAGAAGTTATTAATAAAAGAGTGACATCGATTTTAATAAAATGACAATTAATATGAAACAGAGGGAGTGATTGAAACTATATAGTCAAAATTTTATAATGACCAAGATTTTTTACATTGATTACACAATGTTGTTTCAAAATCTAGCTTTATATCATAAATGAGGGAGCATATTAATTTTTTTTATAAAAACATTACTATATAATACATACATAATTATTGAACCTTTAATATATTAAAAAATTCACATAAACAATAACAATTAAACAAATACCTACATAATTGTAATTACAATATGTAGGAGAAAATTTTACTCCCTCCTATAACATAACCTTATGTTCGGTCTCGTTCCGAGCCGAATTTTATCTCCTTTATAGGGTGTTTGTGTTTATTTTAACCCTTTGTATATATTAGATATAGTGATTTGGTGTTTTGTAGGAAAATAAGGAGTTAGAAGAAGTTTGAGCTTAATTGAAGGTTTTTAGAGAATCCTGAGCGATTTCCCGAGTCAAACCAAGTCAACCCGAGCCGAGAAATAATTCGACCTGAGCCGAGAGCCAAGGCAAAACCGAAGCCGGAAATTCCATGTCAAGATTGGCGCAAAACAGGGGAACGATACAGACTCAAAGGTTTGAAATACGTGTGCCTTCACTCTTTGGGTCATAACTCCTTCGTTACAACTCCGATTGGTCTGAAATTTTGGGATCTTAAAGTACACACCGAGAGCTTTCCATCGATTACGGGTTCAAAACGGAGTTCGGATGAAGAAGTTATGCGCGTTTGAAGTCGGCAGGGAAAAACTGCCTAGAACAGTGACTCGCCCGAGTCAGGCTTCTGGGGCAACAAAGACAGGCCAAGGGAGCGGGACAGAAAAGTGACTCGCCCGAGTCACCCGAATTTCTACGGAAATCTATGAAGCTGATGCGCGTTTTGTTGAGTTAGTTTTAGGGTTTTGGGTTTCGTTCTCCTTCTTCTATAAATACCCAATATAATTCAGAACTAATTATCTTAGTTTTTATCTTTTAGCTTAGCTTTTATTTAAGTTTTAGGAGTAGGATTAGATTAGATTTAATTGCTTTCTTCAATTGCTTTCTTTAATTGTTCTTCAAGTTTTCTCCATTGTTCTTCAAGCTTTCTTTAAGTCTTCTTGCAATTGTTATTAAACTCTTCTTTCAAGTAATCTCATTGAAGTTTTACAAGCTTTCTCTCTCTCTTCCTCTCTCTCTCTCTATTCGCCATTGATATTGATTTCAAAAGCTTTCTAGGGTTAGCCAAATCAAATCCATCTTTTGGTGGGGAGGAGGGTCAAGGAATTCCAATTCTACTTCCTAGTGATAATTTGAAGGATCCTTGGTAATCCAATTCACAATTTCTTGTTTGTTCGGGGGAAATTGCAAAGGTAGATCGAAGATTTGAAGTTTAGATCATCAAAGGTATAATCTCTTGTGCCTAATTTCATTATTAGTTTTATTGCTTTCTATTACTTTGCTTTCTATTTCTTTCTTATTTCTTGTTCTTAATTGCTTCATCTTTTATTGCTTCCTTGATTATTATTATGTCTAAGTTAGTTTATTGCTTTATTTACATAATTTATAGCTTTCCGCATGTGTGAAAAACCCAAACTCAAACCAATTACCATATCAAGCCTAACACCCATCCCTGTGGACCGACAACCCTAACTTATAAAACAACAAAAATTACAACCGAACACCTTATTTTTGGGTATTTGTAAACTTACCCATTATAATATCTTTTTTTATTAAAAATGTGTTTTAAGTAAAGTATAATGTAATATGGCTATAATATAATTTTACTCCCCCAATCTACAATTAGGAAAATTTGGACATAACCCTTTTCATGTGTATGACATTTAAAATTTTAATGCTAATCTTTTTGAGTTAATATTTGTCTCCCCTAACTTATTGAACCAATATAATTTAGCAACTTTTACGATAAATTTAGCAACTTTTTCAATGAATATGTGATTTGTGATAATATTGCTGACAATTTTAGCTAACAAATTTAATCACAAGTCACATCATTGCCGGAAAAGTTGCTAAATTCACCGAAAATGTTACTAAATTCATCGAAAATATTGCTAAATTAAATTGTTTCAAGAGATAAGGAGAGGTCACTATTAACTTAAAAATGTTATAGTTGAATTTACAAATGATAAAAATGAAGGAGTGTATCTGTAAATTTTCCATGCAGTTTACTATCCTAAGATGAAAATAGACTTTTATACATGTATATCCACATAATTAAAGTTTATAATGTAATTATTCTTCTCAAATGTATAATTATCAATTTTATATGGTGGAAATTTAAATATAATTATATTGAAAGTGTCATTTTGATTTATTATTATTGAAGCAATATGGTTGGGGCTCTTTAAGTGCGTGAAGTAGAAGTTGAGAGGAACGTTAATAATTTTTTGTTTCATAAAAAAAGGAAATGGTCAAATCTCCTATAATTAAGGAAGAGAGAGTCAAACAGATTATTCTACTATTATAGGTAGATTATCAGTTTTTACCTGAATTTAGATACACCGACTCGTATTTTTAATGTCAAAATTGTCCGACCAAAATACACATGACTTGTAGTGGCCTTCACCAAATATACACACAATCTGTATTCAACCCCTCCGTCCAAATTGATAAGTCTAATAACATAATTTTCAATTGATGTTAGATCCTTGGTTATTGTATTGAAGCCTCGAGGGCAAAACAATAAATTCAAGTGTGAATATAAGCTACAAAGCAAGTCGTTTGTTATCATACTATATTTGAGGATAAAATGATAAATTTGAATGTGAACATAAGCTAAAAGGCAAACTCCTTGTTATTATATTATATTTAAGGTAAAACAGTAAAGTCATGTGTGAACGGAAGCTGCAAGGCATACAAGCAGACACGCCACTTATTATTATATTCTAGTTGAGGGACAAAAGAGTAAATTCATGTGTGAACACAAGTTACAAGACAGGCAGACAAGCTGTTTGTTATTATATTATAATTAAGGATAGAAAAATAAATTCGTGTGTGAACACAAGCTACCTGCCTAACAAACTTCACAACAACAAAAGCTGTCCCTTTTACTCTAGGTAATGATAACAATGTTTGACTTTAACTAATACAAACCTATCCATTCTCAAATTTATTTCCACTAGGAAATTTGATACTTATACATTTGCAAATCTGCCATTTGGTTATTTTATTTTTATTTTATCTTTGTTTCTTTTATTTAATTATTAAGTAAATTTAGCATAATAACCTTTGTTATTCCAACACATATGCACAATAACTATATGTTTATCTCTTTTACAAGTATTACAGATATTTATATTTGTAAATTCATAGAAAAATATATGTGTTTGACTATAATTTAACTTTTTCTGTACAACTTACTACTCTATCTTATATTATTCATAGCATTTTTGTTTATGCGGCATTGGAGAATTTTATTGACTTTTTTTAAAAAATTTTTGTTAACTTTCACATGATAATCAAGTTGGTAACATGTACGGTCATAAAAAAAGTGAGTAATATACACTATATTCATTCTAAATTAATTGTCATTTTAACTAAATTTTGACCATTAATTACTCAGACATTATAATGATTTACAAATAAAAAAGCGAATTAGATTGTTGATTGTGTTGTGTTGTTGGAGTATTGTCATTTTGATTGTACGATATATTAGAGTCTTATTTTGCCATTTTAGCTCTGAAGTAGGAACAAGGTTGTTGGAGTATTGGTTGGTTTCAGGGTGGTCACCTACAAGTATTGCCTAGTTCATATTTTGTATTCTCGTTAGTGGCTACGGAGTTTTAATTGTTTGCCTATGGACCCTGGGTTTAAAGAGGCACTTGAGAAGCTAGTTTACACGCAGTTGAAAGATGATCACTGCAAGAATAACTTATTTGTGCCACAAAATTATTCGTGGCTAAAGTAAAAATATCCCGTGGTGCATGCAATTGGTCATGCAAATCTTGTGTCTGGCCTGTCGTGGCGAATGGTCTCGTGGCTAATAAAATGGCCAAAGAAATATCCATGGCATGGTGAGCTATCATAGGACATAGTACCTGCCATAAAATATTTAGTGGCTAAGTATTGTCTAACCTGAGTCATTTATTCTGATTCTCCACAATATCTTTCGTGGTTAATAAGTATATTAGCCACAAATAATATATTGGCCAATAGGTGTCAAAATTAAAACATAGTAGCCACTGGCCACTAAATTATATTAGTCACTATATAAAACATGGCCAACTCAATGACTTTCAAGTTATAATAGCCACCACATCATCCATTACTAAATTTTATAAAAAAATAATTATTTATTAAAAAATATTATTTCTACAAATAATCGTTTATATATGACTATGTGTGTAACCAATTGTAACGCCCCGACCCCTCCGGGCCGCGGACATTACCGATAATTGCTTCAAAGATTGCTGACTGGTCCCACAAATCACCACGAGTCTTTCCAGCGTGCTTCGTCCTCGCTCACATGCTGCTTGAGAAAACTTCCCAGGAGGTCACCAATCCTAAGACTAATCCTAGCCAAGCACGCTTAAGTGAGGAGTTCCCAACGGATGAACTACCATAAAAGAAGGTACACCTTGGTGATATAAGTAGTCATTTTGTAACATCACAAAAATTTTAATCAAGTTTTAGTAAACATAATTCATAATTATTCTAGTTAAAATTTTTTAAATCATTCACACCGTCGTTTAAGTGTCAACAAAATTTTATTTACTTATTCATGTATTTATTGATGTACGAATTTATTTATTTACCTGTCAAAGAATTATATCACAATGCTTCCCGATTAAAAATATTACTAAGCCAAAATTGATTTGTGGATTTGTGAATCCTCTCCTCTCCTCCTAATAACCAAAATGAAAATTACTCACTCTTTCACTCCAACCAAAATCAAAGAGTTTTTGAGAGATTACACAAACAACATTGCTAATCTCTATTATGCTCATAATACAAGTAGTAAACACTACAAATATAATATACATACAAAATTCTTCCTCAAAAATCAGATCCTAAAATTATGGGATTTTCTTTTGATAAAAAGGGAAGGCTGCCATATATTCTTTTTCCCTTCCCAAGCTACTCCTTTCTCAAGTTCCAATCCCACCATTACTAAAAGCTTGCCTTGATTGATACCTTTGCTAAGAATGCTCAATAATGTCTGCAAATTGCAATAATAGAGATCTTTAGCAATTGAATAAGTTCTAAAATCATATGGAAAAGCTATAAATAAGAAGTTGGAGAACAGATTAAATCTCACAAACACCCCCTCATCTCACTCTTCTCGACAACCACCACCGAGCACCACAACCGATCACCACCCTATTGTCACCACCATCGATACCACCAGTCGCCGCTCAAAAAACCACCAACCACCACATCCAAGATCGTCATGACCGCCCCGAATCAAAGACCCAATCTGAAAAGCACAACCCAAACAAACACTCACCAACCTTTCTCTCTCTGAATTCGAATCACTAGCCATTACCACCACCACAACCGCCGCCCACAATCACCCCGAAAATCACCGGAAACCACCCACAAAACAACCTCAAAAATACACTGACATACCTGAGTTCTTGTTGGCCTCCATCGCCTGCAGACAACTGGGAAGTCGACGCCGCCCTCCATCGTCGTTTCCGACCTCCGACCTCCGACCGCTGAACGCCGCTGCTCGTGGTCGTCGTCGTTGTCCAAAACCCCCTGGCCACCCCCTTTTTTCTTTTGTCTTCCTCCCTCCCTGGCATTCAAATAAAACAGAAGAAGAAAGGGGAAGTTCCCAAACCTTTTTCCTAGTTTTCTCTAATTATTCTTTTACTCTAAAATAGGTTAACCTCTAATATTAAAATCCAGATTTAGTGGCTAATATCAACTGTCAAATTAAGGAGAAATTATCAATTTTTGGGAAGAAAAAGGTATAATTCGATGACTATATATTTTAAAATCAATTATTTGATTTTATTCAATTATGCAATTACATATATGCTCATGTAACCATTTACTTGGTTTCATAATATATTTTGTCATATTAAATTGTGGACCCTTATCACCACACCCGGTACTGGAGCCTGAGTTAGTAACCGACTCAGATATGCGCATAGTTAAAGACAGGATCTTATGGTTGCATACAACAATTCATATCATATAAGATCGATCTAAAACCAATCAGGGGTTTCCAATCAGATAATAATAATGGAGCAATTAAATTTTCATAATATTTTCCTCTCTCCCTCATTTCAAGACAAAATGAATTTCAAACCGAGCTCACCTAAATATTATTTTATTTTTACACTATAGTGTCGAATTATATTGAGTTCTTTTAAAAATATGTTTTGTTTTAGGTACCAAAAGAAAAGGGAAAACGTCAGCTCCAAACTGAAATCTGTCAGCTAGCCGTTACTTAAATTCACTAGAGTCGGCTCACTAATTTGTTTGCATATTTTGGTGTGTTTATGTTTTACATTTCATGCTTTATGACAATTTTTTTAAGTTTTAATTTCCGTGCATGTTATGTTGAACTTTGAATATATATTTATATAAGTGTGTTTTATGTCAACGTGCTAATTACTTAATATACATGCATACCATAATATCGTTTCTTAAATTAAATTTTATCTTTCTCCTTTATTAAAAGTTATTGCTATTATCATTACTATTATTTTCATAACTTATTACCATTACTATTATTAATATTATTAATATTATTATTACTATTATTATTATTGTTATTATTATTATTTGCATTAATTATTATTGACGTTATCATTATTATTATTATTATTGTTGTTGTTGTTGTTGCTTGTTTGGTCATATTAGAAAAGCCTTGTTTTTCCTTTATTGGAAAAGCGGCGGTAATGCTCTCGGCTTTTTAGGCTTCCGCCAAAACAATTTTTAATAAGATAAAATATGGGTGATCCCCTTATTAGCGGTCGGGGCGTTACACTTTTCAATTCTTTTAAGCCCACACTTAACCATATACTGTTCATAGTATGCATAATCTCTAGCCACGACTTTTGTAGTGACTTATTGGCACCATTGTAAATCACTAGCAAGAAAAAAGTTTATTTGATCTAATAAAAATATCCAGAATTCACTGTCATTACTAATCACTAAATAATACTCAACAAGTTTGACCACTAAATATATTTTGTAGGAGCATATGAAGTTGAACCTTCAAGCCACCAAAGTGATTTTTCAGTAGAAAATATAAACAATTGGCCACCAAAATATTTTTATCATGACCAAATTCACAAACTAGCCACGACTATTGGCCACAATATAATTTTATCATGACCAAATTTTCAAACTAGTCAGGACTATTGGCCACAAAATATTTTTGTCATGGCCAAATTCACTAGCTAGCTACGACTATTGGCCACAATGTACTTTTATAATGGTCAAATTCACAAACTAGCCATGACTATTAGCCACAATATATTTTTATAATGGCCAAATTCACAAACTAGTCACAACTACTGGTCACAAAATGTTTTTGTCATGGCCAAATTCACAAACTAGCCACGATTAACTTTTATTTCATGGTTAACAAGTGACCATTTTCTTAATTGGCCACTAAACAATTACTTTCATGGCTAACATACTTTGGATCTATGGATTATAAACATTAATGTAAAATTTGTCCACCATAACTCGCTTACCATGGCCACTTTTGTGGCGCAAGTGAGTCATTCTTGTAGTGTGAATTGCCAAGAGCAGTGTTGGAACGTCTTGAACATATGAACCATCCAAGAGAAGTTATTTGGGTTGCTCATGATTTCAAAGATAAGGGTAATCTCCTGTTTAAGGATTATGATTATCTAGCTGCTATAGACATGTGCGAAAGAGTCATTCAATTTTTGTTCGTGGGTATACCAATTTGCAGTCAGGATGCGTAGGTTATGTCTGAAGTCTGAACTGGGTGTTACTCTCAGTTTCAATCTACACAACATGTTGGTTGAAGTTGGAGCAATATGAGCTAGCGCAAAATTATTATGATTTAACTATGAAATTTGATGCTTACATTGTTAAAGTTCGTCAGGGGAACGCTCTTTCCTTTTTGCATAGAGGGGTAGTGGAAAATGCTAGGATAGATTTGCAGATAACCCTTAAGTTTGAACTAAACGACAAGATTGTTTTGAGGGGCCTAAAGAAATTGGAAGAGGAGCATGGATCTTCCTTGGATGGATGTGCGAATTCAAAGCAAATAGACGTCAATCAGAAGGGCTTTGATCTGTTACGGACTCATCGTACTCGTAATGGAGGTGATGTTGCAAAATGGAGTTCCCCTAAGTTAAATTATAATGACTTTTCTTTTGGGATAGTAAAGATGGGTTCCGAATATAGTCAAGTGCATCCTAAAGATAAGACAATTCCTATGAAAGATGTTACTCAAATAGTAGTAGAGCTAGGGAATAGGTTGGCAGGTCGAGATAGAGCGAAGGACGAGCATGTGAAAATTACCTCTGTTAGTCAACAAGTTTGTGAAGTAATCAACGACAATAATGTGTTTTCTCTTGAACCTAAGTCAGTAGATGAAGATAAATTAAGTTGTTTAATATCTTGCAACAAAGAAGTGGAAGACAGTTCTTCAATTATGGTGGAAACAAGCTTTGTTGATGAGATGGAAACAAGTACACTTGGTAGGGATGAAGGTTGTTGTGATCAAGATATGGTTATTTTTTCATGTTCAAGGAAACATGGCGAAATTATGAGAATTCCCAAGAAACTCTACCATAAGATAGTGAAAGGAAAGAATGTGAGTTTTTCTTGCAGACACCGTCAGAGTTTTCTAATAGTTATTGTTAGGAAAGTGTCCTAAAATCACCAAATCTCTTGATCTCACAATTATTTGTTTCCTAATTGTATTAGGATATTACTTAGGTTTCCTTATTGTATTGGGTTTCCTAATTGTATTAGATTCTAAATCTATTTAGAGTGGGAGTCAAGTTAGGTTATAGGGAGTTCTCCCTATAAATAGGGTGCATGTTTCTCCACCAAAAACACATCGGTAAACACAGAGAGCTAGAGAGAGAGAAAATATTGAGAGAGAAAGGGGTCTCACCAATATTTTCCCCAGTGTATCCTGAGAGATTGTGAGTTGAGTGTTGAGAGATTGTTATTGTAATCTCCTTTGTAGATCGCATCACACCCTGTGATAGTGATCAGGATGTACTCCTCCTTTCTCATAGTGGATTATTTTCTGGTTGTCGCCGTCCGTGGGTTTTTCTCCGAGTTCTTCGATTTCCCACGTAATTCTGGTGTTTGATGTATGCTATGGTGTGTACTAGACCCGACCTGTCCCATGCAGTTAGTGTGGTGAGTAGATACATGCAGAATCCAGGGAAGGAGCATTGGGAATGAGTGAAGTGGATCCTTCGCTATGTGAAGGGTACTTTGGAGAAGGGCATCCTGTATGATAGAGGTAGTGCTGCAACGTCTGATGTTGCAGGGTATGTTGATGCTGATTATGGTGGAGATCTGGATAGGAGACGCTCAATTTCAGGGTATGTGTTCGTCATGTGTGGAGGAGCAATATCTTGGAAAGCTTTACTTCAATCCATAGCACTGCCTACTACAGGGCTGAATATATTGCTGCAACTGGAAGGAGTGAAGGAGGCCATCCGGGTTGAGGATTGGTCATGGAGCTTGGAGTACCACAGTGAGACTCGTGGTTTATTGCATACCAGTGCTATACATCTGACAAAGAATGACACTTATCATTCGAAGACCAAGCATATAAGCATCAGGTATCACTTCATCAGAGATACAGTTGCTGCATGAGAGATCGTGGTGAAGAAGGTTCATACTTCTGATAATCCTGCAGACATGTTAACCAAGCCTCTATCTATAGCTAAGTTCGAACATTGTTTGGACTTGGTTGGTGTTCTAAGCATGTGAGAGCCCTGCAGGGCCACGCCCTGCGGAGGGGCGTGTTGATGGTGACAGTCAAGATGTTTATCTGGACCGATGATTCGTTGATTTTAGTCCAAGGTGGAGTTTGTTAGGAAAGTGTCCTAAAATCACCAAATCTCTTGATCTCACAATTATTTGTTTCCTAATTGTATTAGGATATTACTTAGGTTTCCTTATTGTATTGGGTTTCCTAATTGTATTAGATTCTAAATCTATTTAGAGTGGGAGTCAAGTTAGGTTATAGGAGTTCTCCTATAAATAGGTGCATGTTTATCCACCAAAACACATCAGAAAACACAGAGAGCTAGAGAGAGAGAAAATATTGAGAGAGAAAGGGGTCTCACCAATATTTTCCCAAGTGTATCCTGAGAGATTGTGAGTTGAGTGTTGAGAGATTGTTATTGTAATCTCCTTTGTGGATCGCATCACACCCTGTGATAGTGATCAGGATGTACTCCTCCTTTCTCATAGTGGATTATTTTCTGGCTGTCGCCGTCCGTGGGTTTTTCTCCGAGTTCTTCGGTTTCCCACGTAATTCTGGTGTTTGATTTTATCGCTTATTTTTCGTTCCTAAATTTTGTCGTAATATCCGTCATCTCGTTTTCGATTCTATTATTCGCTTCCGCTGTTACCTTGCTACTCACTTTTCTCTAATAAGTGGTATCAGAGCAAGGGGGAGATGGCTTCAATCATGAAGTGCGATATTCCAAAATTTGATGGAACGAGGAGTTTTACTATGTGGAGACTGCAGATGAAGGCGGTCCTGAATTCAAAGACGGTTATGGGATGTAATTGAGTATCCCGACACGAAGACTGATGCGACAATGAGCGATGATGAATTCCAAAAACTCCAGAAGGATATCAAGGGGAATCTGACTCCAAGGGAATGGAAGAAGCTTGAAGATAAGACTCTGGCAGGGATTCAGCTGTGTTTGGCAGAGCACATTCAGAGACAGGTGATGCAGATCGAGAAACCTCGGGTGCTCTGGACCAAATCGAAAAGTCAGACATGTCGAAGAGTCGCAAACAAGTACCGAATGAAGGAGAAATTCTACAGTTGAAGATGCCCCAAGGTACTTCTATTCAGCACATCTTAGTGAATTTGATTCTTTTATTAGTTAATTGGAATCAATGTTTATAAAACACACCGATGAGGATAAGGCTTTTCATTTAATTCTCACTGCATCACATAAACAATTTAAGGAAATCATGTTGTATGGGAATCGTGGTGACCTTAACCTTAGTGAAGTAAAGGCTAGTTTCTTGTCTAAGGAGAAACTTGATACCGATGGTGATGACCGTGGTGGTGATGCTATGGTTGTAAGGGGTAGAAATACTGAACGTAAGGGAAACGGGTCTAGAGGGAGGTCTAAACACCGTTCAAAGTCTAGGAATCCTCACAAGAATAAGAAGTGTAACTACTGTAGTAAGATGGGGCATACAGATAGACCGTTGGGCAAAATAGAGAGACCAGAAGCAGGAGGGTAAGGATAATCACACCAAACCTGGTACCTCAAACTGCGTATAGTCCGAGTTAGATGGTGATGGGTTTGTAGTTACGGATGATGCCTTGGCTACCACATCGAGTAGGATAGCTAGAGATGAGTGGGTTCTTGACACAGGGTGCACCTATCATATGTGTCCTCATAAGGACTGGTTCGAGTCTTATGAGAGTGTTGACACCGGGGTCGTAGTCATGGGTAACGACACAGCCTGCAAGGTTGCAGGAATCGGTAGCATCAAAATCAAGACTCATGATGGCATCGTTAGAACTCTCAAGGAGGTTCGTCATATCCCTAACATGACTCGAAATTTAATTTCTTTGGGTACTCTTGAAGCTAACGGCTGCAGGTACAAAGGAGAAGATGGTGTTTTGAAAGTGTGCAGGGGTTCCATGGTTCTTATGAAGGGAATCAGGAAGGGCGGTCTATACATCCCGCAAGTGGTCTACATGTGACAGGATCTGCAGCGATCTAAATCTTGATGAGTCCGACAAAGACAAAATCGTGGCACATGAGACTAGGCCATGGGCGAGAAGAGAATGTCAATGTTGAGCAAGAAGGATACCTTGAAGGCAAAGATCGGCAAGTTGGAGTTTGCGATCATCACGTGTCTACGGAAACAGAAGAGGTTAGCTTTTCAAGGGCTAAACATACAATGCGAGGATCCTTGATTATATTCATTCAGATTTGTGGGGTCCTGCTAGAGTGCCATCACTGGGTGGCAAGCGCTACATGTTGACATTCGTGGATGACTTCTCGAGGAAGACTTGGGTTTATTTCCTGCGGCACAAGAATGAGGCATTCTCATATTTCAAGAAGTTCAAAGCTTTGGTGGAGAACCCCAGACAGGCAGGAAAATCAAGAAACTCAGGACTGACAATGGGTTGGAGTTTGTTGATTCTGAATTTACTGAATTCTGCAAGGAGCATGGAATTGCGAGGCATCGAACCTTGGTGGGTAAGCCTCAGCAAAACGGGGTAGCCGAGAGAATCAAAAGGACACTCTTGGAGAAAGCCCGCTGCATGCTCTCGAATGCAGGGCTTTGGAAGAACAAATCGTTCTGGGCAGAGGTGATATCTATCGCACTACTGTGAACAGATCACCTCATGCCTCTATCGAATACCAGATTCCAGAGGAAGTATGGACAGGTAATCCAGTTAATTATTCTAATTTGAGAATTTTTGGATGTCCTGTATATGTCCATGTGAATGATGGGAAGCTGTCTCCCAGGGCTGTTAAATGCATGTTTCTAGGTTACGGGTCTGAGTCTAAGGGATATAGAATGTGGTGTTCTGATTTGATGAAAGTTATTCAGTCTAGAGATGTAACCTTTAATGAAACTGCTATGTTATCTGGAATGGAATCTACCGGTACTTCTGATGATGCAGGAAATCAGGAGAAGGATGCAGGAAGAATGGTGTTCGAGGTGGAGCAGGCTCAAGGTGCTGGAACTCGCAATCAAGAGCAACCATCGATGCTCTGAACCAACTCAGTTGATGAGCCCGAGATTGAGACGAATGTTCCTCGGTGGAGGAACAACCATGCATTGCTAGGGATCGTCGGGAGGGAGATCGGAGACCGGCGCGATATCTTGAAGAAGATGATGCTATGATTGCTTATGCTACCGAGTGTTGCAGAGGAGACTCCTGAAGGTGCTGAACCTTCTACCTATCGAGGCCATCTGTTGTCCGAATGCCTCAAATGGATAGGAGCTATACAAGAGGAGATGGAGAGTTTGCGAAAAATCATACATGGGAGCTATGTGAGTTGCCTAAAGGGCGACGAGCTCTCATCGAAGTGGGTGTACAAGAGAAAGGAAGGTATCCCTGGTTTAGAAAGTGCAAGGTAGAAGGCCAGATTAGTGGTAAGGGGTTGCAACCAGAAAGAAGGAATCGACTACAACGAAGTATTCTCGCCAGTCGTGAGGCATACGTCGTTCCGCACCTTGCTTGCCTTTGTTGCTCTATTTGATTTGGAGTTGGAGCAACTTGATGTCAAGACAGCTTTCCTCCATGGCGAGTTGGAGGAGGAAATATATATGAGGCAGCCAGAGGGTTTCATCGTTCCTGGTAAACAGGAACAGGTATGCAGATTAAGGAAGTCCTTGTATGGACTTAAACAGGCACCCAGGCAGTGGTACAAAAGGTTTGATACTTTTATGGTAGGGCAAGGGTACACAAGAAGTCACTATGATAATTGTGTGTACTACAGGAAATTTGAAGAAAGGTCTTTCATTTATTTATTATTGTATGTGGATGACATGTTGATTGCCTCCAGGGACATGTCACTAATAAAGAAGCTGAAATCTCAACTCAACCAGGAGTTTGAGATGAAAGACCTCGGAGCGACGAAGAAGATTTTGGGTATGGAGATCCAAAGGGATAGAAAGGCAGGGAGGCTGTTCCTGTCTCAGAAGAAATATCTGGAGAAGAGGTTGGACAGATTCAACATGAGAAACTGTAAAGCAGTTTCAACTCCTTTAGCTGCATACTTCAAGTTGTCTGGTGAGAACTGTCCTAAATCTGATTTGGAGGTAAGGAAGATGTCAAATATTCCCTATGCTAGTGCAGTTGGTAGTTTGATGTATGCTATGGTGTGTACTAGACCCGACCTGTCCCATGCAGTTAGTGTGGTGAGTAGATACATGCAGAATCCAGGGAAGGAGCATTGGGAATGAGTGAAGTGGATCCTTCGCTATGTGAAGGGTACTTTGGAGAAGGGCATCCTGTATGATAGAGGTAGTGCTGCAACGTCTGATGTTGCAGGGTATGTTGATGCTGATTATGGTGGAGATCTGGATAGGAGACGCTCAATTTCAGGGTATGTGTTCGTCATGTGTGGAGGAGCAATATCTTGGAAAGCTTTACTTCAATCCATAGCCTACTACCTGAGGCTGAATATATCACTGCAACTAAGGAGTGAAGGAGGCCATCCGTTGAGGATTGGTCATGGAGCTTGGAGTACCACAGGCGAGACCGTGGTTTATTCGCATAATCAGTGCTATACATCCGACAAAGAATGACACTTATCATTCAAGACCAAGCATATAAGCATCGGTATCACTTCATCGGAGATACTGATTGCGCATGAGAGATCGTCTTTGAAGAAGGTTCATACTTCGATAATCCTGCAGACATGTTAACCAAGCCTCTATCTATAGCTAAGTTCGAACATTGTTTGGACTTGGTTGGTGTTCTAAGCATGTGAGAGCCTGCAGGCCACGCCTGCGGAGGCGTGTTGATGGTGACACCAAGATGTTTATCCGACCGATGATTCGTTGATTTTAGTCCAAGGAGTTTGTTAGGAAAGTGTCCTAAAATCACCAAATCTCTTGATCTCACAATTATTTGTTTCCTAATTGTATTAGGATATTACTTAGGTTTCCTTATTGTATTGGGTTTCCTAATTGTATTAGATTCTAAATCTATTTAGAGTGGAGTCAAGTTAGGTTATAGGAGTTCTCCTATAAATAGGTGCATGTTTATCCACCAAAAACACATCCAGAAACACAGAGAGCTAGAGAGAGAAAATATTGAGAGAGAAAGGGGTCTCACCAATATTTTCCCAAGTGTATCCTGAGAGATTGTGAGTTGAGTGTTGAGATATTGTTATTGTAATCTCCTTTGTGGATCGCATCACACCCTGTGATAGTGATCAGGATGTACTCCTCCTTTCTCATAGTGGATTATTTTCTGGTTGTCGCCGTCCGTGGGTTTTTCTCCGAGTTCTTCGGTTTCCCACGTAATTCTGGTGTTTGATTTTATCGCTTATTTTTCGTTCCTAAATTTTGTCGTAATATCCGTCATCTCGTTTTCGATTCTATTATTCGCTTCCGCTGTTACCTTGCTACTCACTTTTCTCTAATAAGTGGTATCAGAGCAAGGGGGAGATGGCTTCAATCATGAAGTGCGATATTCCAAAATTTGATGGAACGAGGAGTTTTACTATGTGGAGACTGCAGATGAAGGCGGTCCTGATTCAGCACGGGTTATGGGATGTAATTGAGTATCCCGACACGAAGACTGATGCGACAATGAGCGATGATGAATTCCAAAACTCCGAAGGATATCAAGGGGAATCGACTCGAGGAATGGAAGAAGCTTGAAGATAAGACTCTGGCAGGATTCAATTGTGTTTGGCGAGCACATTCGAGAGAGGTGATGCATATCGAGAAACCTCGTGCGCTCTGGACCAAATGGAAAAGTCAGACATGTCGAAGAGTCGTGCAAACAAGTACCGAATGAAGGAGAAATTCTACAGGTTGAAGATGCCCCAAGGTACTTCTATTCAGGCACATCTTAGTGAATTTGATTCTATTATTACTGAATTGGAATCAATGGATATAAAACACACTGATGAGGATAAGGCTTTTCATTTAATTCTGTCCCTACCTGCATCACATAAACAATTTAAGGAAATCATGTTGTATGGGAATCGTGGTGACCTTAACCTTAGTGAAGTAAAGGCTAGTTTACTGTCTAAGGAGAAACTTGATACCGATGGTGATGACCAGGGTGGTGATGCTATGGTTGTAAGGGGTAGAAATACTGAACGTAAGGGAAACGGGTCTAGAGGGAGGTCTAAACACCGTTCAAAGTCTAGGAATCCTCACAAGAATAAGAAGTGTAACTACTGTAGTATGATGGGGCATACAGATAGAGACTGTTGGGCAAAATAGAGAGACCAGAAGCAGGAGGGTAAGGATAATCACACCAAACCTGGTACCTCAAACTGCGTATAGTCCGAGTTAGATGGTGATGGGTTTGTAGTTACGGATGATGCCTTGGCTACCACATCGAGTAGGATAGCTAGAGATGAGTGGGTTCTTGACACGGGGTGCACCTATCATATGTGTCCTCATAAGGACTGGTTCGAGTCTTATGAGAGTGTTGACACCGGGGTCGTAGTCATGGGTAACGACACAGCCTGCAAGGTTGCAGGAATCGGTAGCATCAAAATCAAGACTCATGATGGCATCGTTAGAACTCTCAAGGAGGTTCGTCATATCCCTAACATGACTCGAAATTTAATTTCTTTGGGTACTCTTGAAGCTAACGGTTGCAGGTACAAAGGAGAAGATGGTGTTTTGAAAGTGTGCAGGGGTTCCATGGTTCTTATGAAGGGAATCAGGAAGGGCAGTCTATACATCCTGCAAGGGTCTACAGCGATGTGGATCTGTGGCGATCCTAAATCTTGATGAGTCCGACAAGACAAAACTGGGCACATGAGACTAGGCCACGGGCGAGAAGAGAATGTCAATGTTGAGCAAGAAGGGATACCTTGAAGGCGCAAAGATCGGCAAGTTGGAGTTTGCGATCACCGTGTCTACGGAAGCAGAAGAGGGTTAGCTTTTCAAGGGCTAAACATACAACAATAGGATCCTTGATTATATTCATTCAGATTTGTGGGGTCCTCGCTAGAGTGCCATCACCGGGTGGCAAGCGCTACATGTTGACATTCGTGGATGACTTCTCGAGGAAGACTTGGGTTTATTTCTGCGGCAAGAATGAGGCATTCTCATATTTCAAGAAGTTCAAAGCTTTGGGAGAACCCTGCAGACAGCAGGAAAATCAAGAAACTCAGATCGACAATGGGTTGGAGTTTGTTGATTCGAATTTCATCAATTCTCGCAAGGAGCATGGAATCGCGAGGCATCGAACCTTGGTGGGTAAGCCTCAAAGAAACGGTAGCCGAGAGAATCAAAAGGACACTCTTGAGAAAGCCCGTGCATGCTCGAATGCGTGGCTTTGGAAGAACAAATCGCTCGGGCAGAGGTGATATCTATCGCTCGCTACTTGAACAGATCACCTCACGCCTCTATCGAATACCGATTCCAGAGGAAGTATGGACAGTAATCCATTAATTATTCTAATTTGAGAATTTTTGGATGTCTGTATATGTCCATGTGAATGATGGGAAGTCCTCCGTGTACGTTAAATGCATGTTTCTAGGTTACGTCCGAGTCTAAGGGATATAGAATGTGGTGTTCGATTTGATGAAAGTTATTCACTAGAGATGTAACCTTTAATGAAACCGCTATGTTATCCGGAATGGAATCTACCAGATTTCGATGATGCAGAAATCGTGAGAAGGATGCAGAAGAATGGTGTTCGAGGTGGAGCAGGCTCAAGTGGAGTCTTGGAACTCGCAATCAAGAGCAACCATCGATGCTCAACCAACTCAGTTGATGAGCCCGAGATTGAGACGAATGTTCCTCGGTGGAGGAACAACCATGCATTGCTAGGGATCGTCCAGAGGGAGATCAGAGACCAAAGGCGATATATCAAGAAGATGATGCTATGATTGCATGCTACCGAGTGTTGCAGAGGAGACTCCTGAAGGTGCTGAACCTTCTACCTATCAGGAGGCCATCTGTTGTCCGAATGCCTCAAATTGGATAGGAGCTATACAAGAGGAGATGGAGAGTTTGCAGAAAAATCATACATGGGAGCTATGTGAGTTGCCTAAAGGGCGACGAGCTCTTACTGCGAAGTGGGTGTACAAGAGAAAGGAAGGTATCCCTGGTTTAGAAAGTGCAAGGTAGAAGGCCAGATTAGTGGTAAGGGGTTGCAACCAGAAAGAAGGAATCGACTACAACGAAGTATTCTCGCCAGTCGTGAGGCATACGTCGTTCCGCACCTTGCTTGCCTTTGTTGCTCTATTTGATTTGGAGTTGGAGCAACTTGATGTCAAGACAGCTTTCCTCCATGGCGAGTTGGAGGAGGAAATATATATGAGGCACAGAGAGGTTTCATCGTTCTGTAAACAGAACAGTGCATTAAGGAAGTCCTTGTATGGACTTAAACAGCACCAGCAAAGTGGTACAAAAGGTTTGATACTTTTATGGTAGGGCAAGGGTACACAAGAAGTCACTATGATAATTGTGTGTACTACAGGAAATTTGAAGAAAGGTCTTTCATTTATTTATTATTGTATGTGGATGACATGTTGATTGCCTCCAGGGACATGTCACTAATAAAGAAGCTGAAATCTCAACTCAACCAAGAGTTTGAGATGAAAGACCTCGGAGCGGCGAAAAAGATTTTGGGTATGGAGATCCAAAGGGATAGAAAGGCAGGGAGGCTGTTCCTGTCTCAGAAGAAATATCTGGAGAAGAGGTTGGACAGATTCAACATGAGAAACTGTAAAGCAGTTTCAACTCCTTTAGCTGCATACTTCAAGTTGTCTGGTGAGAACTGTCCTAAATCTGATTTGGAGGTAAGGAAGATGTCAAATATTCCCTATGCTAGTGCAGTTGGTAGTTTGATGTATGCAATGGTGTGTACTAGACCCGACCTGTCCCATGCAGTTAGTGTGGTGAGTAGATACATGCAGAATCCAGGGAAGGAGCATTGGGAATGAGTGAAGTGGATCCTTCGCTATGTGAAGGGTACTTTGGAGAAGGGCATCCTGTATGATAGAGGTAGTGCTGCAACGTCTGATGTTGCAGGGTATGTTGATGCTGATTATGGTGGAGATCTGGATAGAGACGCCAATTTCGTGGTATGTGTTCGTCATGTGTGGAGGAGCAATATCTTGAAAGCTTTATCATCCATAGCAGCCGCCTACTACAGAGGCTGAATATATCACGCAACGGAAGGAGTGAAGGAGGCCATCTGGTTGAGGGGATTGGTCATGGAGCTTGGAGTACCACAGGGCGAGACTGTGGTTTATTCAGACAGTCAGAGTGCTATACATCTGACAAAGAATGACACTTATCATTCGAAGACCAAGCATATAAGCATCAGGTATCACTTCATCAGAGATACAGTTGCTGCATGAGAGATCGTGGTGAAGAAGGTTCATACTTCTGATAATCCTGCAGACATGTTAACCAAGCCTCTATCTATAGCTAAGTTCGAACATTGTTTGGACTTGGTTGGTGTTCTAAGCATGTGAGAGCCCTGCAGGGCCACGCCCTGCGGAGGGGCGTGTTGATGGTGACAGTCAAGATGTTTATCTGGACCGATGATTCGTTGATTTTAGTCCAAGGTGGAGTTTGTTAGGAAAGTGTCCTAAAATCACCAAATCTCTTGATCTCACAATTATTTGTTTCCTAATTGTATTAGGATATTACTTAGGTTTCCTTATTGTATTGGGTTTCCTAATTGTATTAGATTCTAAATCTATTTAGAGTGGGAGTCAAGTTAGGTTATAGGGAGTTCTCCCTATAAATAGGGTGCATGTTTATCCACCAAAAACACATCGGTAAACACAGAGAGCTAGAGAGAGAGAAAATATTGAGAGAGAAAGGGGTCTCACCAATATTTTCCCAAGTGTATCCTGAGAGATTGTGAGTTGAGTGTTGAGATATTGTTATTGTAATCTCCTTTGTGGATCGCATCACACCCTGTGATAGTGATCAGGATGTACTCCTCCTTTCTCATAGTGGATTATTTTCTGGCTGTCGCCGTCCGTGGGTTTTTCTCCGAGTTCTTCGGTTTCCCACGTAATTCTGGTGTTTGATTTTATCGCTTATTTTTCGTTCCTAAATTTTGTCGTAATATCCGTCATCTCGTTTTCGATTCTATTATTCGCTTCCGCTGTTACCTTGCTACTCACTTTTCTCTAATAAGTGGTATCAGAGCAAGGGGGAGATGGCTTCAATCATGAAGTGCGATATTCCAAAATTTGATGGAACGAGGAGTTTTACTATGTGGAGACTGCAGATGAAGGCGGTCCTGATTCAGCACGGGTTATGGGATGTAATTGAGTATCCCGACACGAAGACTGATGCGACAATGAGCGATGATGAATTCCAAAAACTCCAGAAGGATATCAAGGGGAATCTGACTCCAAGGGAATGGAAGAAGCTTGAAGATAAGACTCTGGCAGGGATTCACCGGTTTGGCAGAGCACATTCAGAGAGAGGTGATGCATATCGAGAAACCTCAGTGCTCGACCAAACCGGAAAAGTCAGACATGTCGAAGAGTCGCAAACAAGTACCGAATGAAGGAGAAATTCTACAGTTGAAGATGCCCCAAGGTACTTCTATTCAGCACATCTTAGTGAATTTGATTCTATTATTACCGAATTGGAATCAATGGATATAAAACACAATCGATGAGGATAAGGCTTTTCATTTAATTCCCTACCGCATCACATAAACAATTTAAGGAAATCATGTTGTATGGGAATCGTGGTGACCTTAACCTTAGTGAAGTAAAGGCTAGTTTCTCGTCTAAGGAGAAACTTGATACCGATGGTGATGACCGTGGTGGTGATGCTATGGTTGTAAGGGGTAGAAATATCGAACGTAAGGGAAACGGTCTAGAGGAGGTCTAAACACCGCTCAAAGTCTAGGAATCCTCACAAGAATAAGAAGTGTAACTATCAGAGTATGATGGGGCATACAGATAGAGACTCTGGGCAAAATAGAGACCGTAAGGAGGGTAAGGATAATCACACTAAACCTGGTACCTCAAACTGCGTAGAGTCCGAGTCAGATGGTGATGGGTTTGTAGTTACGGATGATGCCTTGGCTACCACATCGAGTAGGATAGCTAGAGATGAGTGGGTTCTTGACACGGGTGCACCTATCATATGTGTCCTCATAAGGACCGGTTCGAGTCTTATGAGAGTGTTGACACCGGGTCGTAGTCACGGGTAACGACACACCGCAAGGTCAGCAGGAATCGAGCATCAAAATCAAGACTCATGATGGCATCGTTAGAACTCTCAAGGAGGTTCCATATCCCTAACATGACTAAATTTAATTTCTTTGGGTACTTGAAGCTAACGCAGTTGCAGTACAAAGGAGAAGATGGTGTTTTGAAAGTGCAGGGTTCCATGGTTCTTATGAAGGGAATCGGAAGGCGCCTATACATCCCGCAAGGGTCTACAATGACAGGATCTGCAAAGCCCCTAAATCTTGATGAGTCCGACAGTACAAAACTGTGGCACATGAGACTAGGCCACATGGGCGAGAAGAGAATGTCAATGTTGAGCAAGAAGGGATACCTTGAAGGCGCAAAGATCGGCAAGTTGGAGTTTTGCGATCACTGTGTCTACGGGAAATAGAAGAGGGTTAGTTTTTCAAGGGCTAAACATACAACAGCAAGGATCCTCGATTATATTCATTCAGATTTGTGGGGTCCTGCTAGAGTGCCATCACTGGGTGGCAAGCGCTACATGTTGACATTCGTGGATGACTTCTCGAGGAAGACTTGGGTTTATTTCCTGCGACACAAGAATGAGGCATTCTCATATTTCAAGAAGTTCAAAGCTTTGGTGGAGAACCTGCAGTGCAGGAAAATCAAGAAACTCAGATCGATAATGGGTTGGAGTTTGTTGATTCTGAATTTCTCGCAAGGAGCATGGAATCGCGAGGCATCGAACCTTGGTGGGTAAGCCTCAAAGAAACGGGTAGCCGAGAATCAAAAGGACACTTGGAGAAAGCCCGCCGCATGCTCGAATGCAGGCTTTGGAAGAACAAATCGTTCGGGCGAGGTGATATCTATCGTCACACTGAACAGATCACCATGCCTCTATCGAATACCGATTCCGAGGAAGTATGGACAGTAATCCAGCTTAATTATTCTAATTTGAGAATTTTTGATGTCCCTGTATATGTCCATGTGAATGATGGAAGTCGTCTCCTGTGGTCGTTAAATGCATGTTTCTAGGTTACGTCCGAGTCTAAGGGATATAGAATGTGGTGTTCGATTTGATGAAAGTTATTCATCTAGAGATGTAACCTTTAATGAAACTGCTATGTTATCCGAATGGAATCTACCGGCATTTCCGATGATGCAGAAATCGTGAGAAGGATGCAGAAGAATGGTGTTCGAGGTGGAGCAGCTCAAGGTGGAGCCTTTGAACTCGCAATCAAGAGCAACCATCGATGCTCTCGAACCAACTCAGTTGATGAGCCCGAGATTGAGACGAATGTTCCTCAGTGGAGGAACAACCATGCATTGCTAGGGATCGTCCCGGGAGGGAGATCAGAGACCAGCGATATATCAAGAAGATGATGCTATGATTGCTTATGCTACCGAGTGTTGCAGAGGAGACTCACGAAGGTGCCGAACCTTCTACCTATCGTGAGGCCATCTCTGTCCGAATGCCTCAAATCGATAGGAGCTATACAAGAGGAGATGGAGAGTTTGCAGAAAAATCATACATGGAGCTATGTGAGTTGCCTAAAGGGCGACGAGCTCCATCGCGGTGGGTGTACAAGAGAAAGGAAGGTATCCCTGGTTTAGAAAGTGCAAGGTAGAAGGCCAGATTAGTGGAAAGGGGTTGCAACCAGAAAGAAGTAATCTACTACAACGAAGTATTCTCGCCAGTCGTGAGGCATACGTCGTTCCGCACCTTGCTTGCCAATGATGCTCTATTTGATTTGGAGTCGAGCAACTTGATGTCAAGACGCCTTTCCTCCATGGCGAGTGGAGGAGGAAATATATATGAGGCAACAGAGGGTTTCATCGTTCCTGGTAAACAGGAACAGGTATGCAGATTAAGGAAGTCCTTGTATGGACTTAAACAGGCACCCAGGCAGTGGTACAAAAGGTTTGATACTTTTATGGTAGGGCAAGGGTACACAAGAAGTCACTATGATAATTGTGTGTACTACAGGAAATTTGAAGAAAGGTCTTTCATTTATTAATTATTGTATGTGGATGACATGTTGATTGCCTCCAGGGACATGTCACTAATAAAGAAGCTGAAATCTCAACTCAACCAAGAGTTTGAGATGAAAGACCTCGGAGCGGCGAAAAAGATTTTGGGTATGGAGATCCAAAGGGATAGAAAGGCAGGGAGGCTGTTCCTATCTCAGAAGAAATATCTGGAGAAGAGGTTGGACAGATTCAACATGAGAAACTGTAAAGCAGTTTCAACTCCTTTAGCTGCATACTTCAAGTTGTCTGGTGAGAACTGTCCTAAATCTGATTTGGAGGTAAGGAGGATGTCAAATATTCCCTATGCTAGTGCAGTTGGTAGTTTGATGTATACTATGGTGTGTACTAGACCCGACCTGTCCCATGCAGTTAGTGTGGTGAGTAGATACATGCAGAATCCAGGGAAGGAGCATTGGGAATGAGTGAAGTGGATCCTTCGCTATGTGAAGGGTACTTTGGAGAAGGGCATCCTGTATGATAGAGGTAGTGCTGCAACGTCTGATGTTGCAGGGTATGTTGATGCTGATTATGGTGGAGATCTGGATAGGAGACGCTCAATTTCAGGGTATGTGTTCGTCATGTGTGGAGGAGCAATATCTTGGAAAGCTTCACTTCAATCCATAGCAGCCCTGTCTACTACAGAGGCTGAATATATTGCTGCAACGGAAGGAGTGAAGGAGGCCATCTGGTTGAGGGGATTGGTCATGGAGCTTGGAGTACCACAGGGCGAGACTGTGGTTTATCTGAACGATCAGTGCTATACATCTGACAAAGAATGACACTTATCATTCGAAGACCAAGCATATAAGCATCAGGTATCACTTCATCAGAGATACAGTTGCTGCAGGAGAGATCGTGGTGAAGAAGGTTCATACTTCTGATAATCCTGCAGACATGTTAACCAAGCCTCTATCTATAGCTAAGTTCGAACATTGTTTGGACTTGGTTGGTGTTCTAAGCATGTGAGAGCCCTGCAGTGCATGCCTGGAGGGCGTGTTGATGGCGATACCAAGATGTTTATCGGACCGATGATTCGTTGATTTTAGTCCAAGGTGGAGTTTGTTAGGAAAGTGTCCTAAAATCACCAAATCTCTTGATCTCACAATTATTTGTTTCCTAATTGTATTAGGATATTACTTAGGTTTCCTTATTGTATTGGGTTTCCTAATTGTATTAGATTCTAAATCTATTTAGAGTGGGAGTCAAGTTAGGTTATAGGGAGTTCTCCCTATAAATAGGTGCATGTTTCTCCACCAAAAACACATCGGTAAACAGAGAGCTAGAGAGACAAAATATTGAGAGAGAAAGGGGTCTCACCAATATTTTCCCCAGTGTATCCTGAGAGATTGTGAGTTGAGTGTTGAAAGATTGTTATTGTAATCTCCTTTGTGGATCGCATCACACCCTGTGATAGTGATCAGGATGTACTCCTCCTTTCTCATAGTGGATTATTTTCTGTCGCCGTCCGTGGTTTTTCTCCGAGTTCTTCGGTTTCCCACGTAATTACGTGTTTGATTTTATCGCTTATTTTTGTTCCTAAATTTTGTCGTAATATCCGCCATCTCGTTTCGATTCTATTATTCGCTTCCGCTGTTACCTTGCTACTCACTTTTCTCTAACAAGTGGTATCAGAGCAAGGGGGAGATGGCTTCAATCATGAAGTGCGATATTCCAAAATTTGATGGAACGAGGAGTTTTACTATGTGGAGACTGCAGATGAAGGCGGTCCCGATTCAAAGACGGTTATGGGATGTAATTGAGTATCCCGACACGAAGACCGATGCGACAATGAGCGATGATGAATTCCAAAACTCCGAAGGATATCAAGGGGAATCGACTCAAGGAATGGAAGAAGCTTGAAGATAAGACTCGCAGGATTCAATTGTTTGGCAGAGCACATTCGAGACAGTGATGCAGATCGAGAAACCTCGTGCTCTGGACCAAATCGAAAAGCATTACATGTCGAAGAGTCGTGCAAACAAGTACCGAATGAAGGAGAAATTTACAGTGAAGATGCCCCAAGGTACTTCTATTCAGCACATCTTAGTGAATTTGATTCTATTATTACCGAATTGGAATCAATGGATATAAAACACACCGATGAGGATAAGGCTTTTCATTTAATTCTCCCTACCGCATCACATAAACAATTTAAGGAAATCATGTTGTATGGGAATCGTGGTGACCTTAACCTTAGTGAAGTAAAGGCTAGTTTATCGTCTAAGGAGAAACTTGATACCGATGGTGATGACCAGGTGGTGATGCTATGGTTAAGGGGTAGAAATCGAACGTAAGGGAAACGGGTCTAGAGGAGGTCTAAACACCGCTCAAAGTCTAGGAATCCTCACAAGAATAAGAAGTGTAACTATCAGAGTAAGATGGGGCATATAGAGAGAGACCGCTGGGCAAAACAGAGAGACCGTAAGCGGAGGGTAAGGATAATCACACTAAACCTGTACCTCAAACCGCGTATAGTCCGAGTTAGATGGTGATGGGTTTGTAGTTACTGATGATGCCTGGCTACCACATCGAGTAGGATAGCTAGAGATGAGTGGGTTCTTGACACGGGTGCACCTATCATATGTGTCCTCATAAGGACCGGTTCGAGTCTTATGAGAGTGTTGACACCGGGCCGTAGTCATGGGTAATCGACACACCGCAAGGTTGCAGGAATCGGTAGCATCAAAATCAAGACTCATGATGGCATCGTTAGAACTCTCAAGGAGGTTCGTCATATCCCTAACATGACTCGAAATTTAATTTCTTTGGGTACTCTTGAAGCTAACGGCTGCAGGTACAAAGGAGAAGATGGTGTTTTGAAAGTGTGCAGGGGTTCCATGGTTCTTATGAAGGGAATCAGGAAGGGCAGTCTATACATCCTGCAGGGGTCTACAGTGACAGGATCTGCAGCGACAGTCCTAAATCTTGATGAGTCCGACAGCACAAAACTGTGGCACATGAGACTAGGCCACATGGGCGAGAAGAGAATGTCAATGTTGAGCAAGAAGGGATACTGAAGGCGCAAAGATCGCAAGTCGAGTTTTGCGATCACCGTGTCTACGGAAATGTAAGAGGGTTAGCTTTTCAAGGGCTAAACATACAACAACAGGATCCTTGATTATATTCATTCAGATTTGTGGGGTCCTCGCTAGAGTGCCATCACCGGGTGGCAAGCGCTACATGTTGACATTCGTGGATGACTTCTCGAGGAAGACTTGGGTTTATTTCGCGCACAAGAATGAGGCATTCTCATATTTCAAGAAGTTCAAAGCTTTGGTGGAGAACCCTGACAGCAGGAAAATCAAGAAACTCAGGATCGACAATGGGTTGGAGTTTGTTGATTCGAATTTATCAATTCTCGCAGGAGCATGGAATCGCGAGGCATCGAACTTGGTGGGTAAGCCTCAAAGAAACGGTAGCCGAGAGAATCAAAAGGACACTTGGAGAAAGCCCGCCGCATGCTCTCGAATGCGTGGCTTTGGAAGAACAAATCGCTCGCGCAGGTGATATCTATCGTCACTACTACGAACAGATCACCTCATGCCTCTATCGAATACCGATTCCAGAGGAAGTATGGACAGTAATCCAGCTTAATTATTCTAATTTGAGAATTTTGGATGTCCTGTATATGTCCATGTGAATGATGCGAAGTCGCCTCCTGTATTAAATGCATGTTTCTAGGTTACGGTCCGAGTCTAAGGGATATAGAATGTGGTGTTCGATTTGATGAAAGTTATTCATCTAGAGATGTAACCTTTAATGAAACTGTTATGTTATCCGAATGGAATCTACCGTACTTGATGATGCAGAAATCGTGAGAAGGATGCAGAAGAATGGTGTTCGAGCGAGCTCAAGGTGGAGTCATTGAACTCGCAATCGAGCAACCATCGATGCTCTGAACCAACTCAGTTGATGAGCCCGAGATTGAGACGAATGTTCCTCGTGGAGGAACAACCATGCATTGCTAGGGATCGCCCTAGGAGGGAGATCGGGAGACCGCAATATATCAAGAAGATGATGCTATGATTGCTTATGCTACCGAGTGTCAGAGGAGACTCTGAAGGTGCTGAACCTTCTACCTATCAGAGGCCATCTCTTGTCCGAATGCCTCAAATTGGATAGGAGCTATACAAGAGGAGATGGAGAGTTTGCAGAAAATCATACATGGAGCTATGTGAGTTGCCTAAAGGGCGACGAGCTCTTCGCGAAGTGGGTGTACAAGAGAAAGGAAGGTATCCCCGGTTTAGAAAGTGCAAGGTAGAAGGCCGATTAGTGGTAAGGGGTTGCAACTGAAAGAAGGAATCGACTACAACGAAGTATTCGCCATCGTGAGGTATACGTCGTTCGCACCTTGCTTGCCTTTGTTGCTCTATTTGATTTGGAGTTGGAGCAACTTGATGTCAAGCCTTTCCTCCATGGCGAGTTGGAGGAGGAAATATATATGAGGCACAGAGGGTTTCATCGTTCTGGTAAACAGAACAGTATGCAGATTAAGGAAGTCCTTGTATGGACTTAAACAGCACCTGTGCAAAGGGTACAAAAGGTTTGATACTTTTATGGTAGGCAAGGGTACACAAGAAGTCACTATGATAATTGTGTGTACTACAGAAATTTGAAGAAAGGTCTTTCATTTATTTATTATTGTATGTGGATGACATGTTGATTGCCTCCAGGGACATGTCACTAATAAAGAAGCTGAAATCTCAACTCAACCAAGAGTTTGAGATGAAAGACCTCGGAGCGGCGAAAAAGATTTTGGGTATGGAGATCCAAAGGGATAGAAAGGCAGGGAGGTTGTTCCTGTCTTTGAAGAAATATCTGGAGAAGGTGTCGATGATTCAACATGAGAAATCAGAAAGCGCTTCAACTCCTTTAGCTGCACACTTCAAGTTGTCTGGTGAGAACTGTCCTAAATCTGATTTGGAGGTAAGGAGGATGTCAAATATTCCCTATGCTAGTGCAGTTGGTAGTTTGATGTATGCTATGGTGTGTAATAGACCTGACCTGTCCCATGCAGTTAGTGTGGTGAGTAGATACATGCAGAATCCAGGGAAGGAGCATTGGGAATGAGTGAAGTGGATCCTTCGCTATGTGAAGGGTACTTTGGAGAAGGGCATCCTGTATGATAGAGGTAGTGCTGCAACGTCTGATGTTGCAGGGTATGTTGATGCTGATTATGGTGGAGATCTGGATAGGAGACGCTCAATTTCAGGGTATGTGTTCGTCATGTGTGGAGGAGCAATATCTTGGAAAGCTTCACTTCAATCCATAGCAGCCCTGTCTACTACAGAGGCTGAATATATTGCTGCAACGGAAGGAGTGAAGGAGGCCATCTGGTTGAGGGGATTGGTCATGGAGCTTGGAGTACCACAGGGCGAGACTGTGGTTTATTGAGACAGTCAGAGTGCTATACATCTGACAAAGAATGACACTTATCATTCGAAGACCAAGCATATAAGCATCAGGTATCACTTCATCAGAGATACAGTTGCTGCAGGAGAGATTGTGGTGAAGAAGGTTCATACTTCTGATAATCCTGCAGACATGTTAACCAAGCCTCTATCTATAGGTAAGTTCGAACATTGTTTGGACTTGGTTGGTGTTCTAAGCATGTGAGAGCCCTGCAGGGCCACGCCCTGCGGAGGGGCGTGTTGATGGCGACAGTCAAGATGTTTATCTGGGCCGATGATTCGTTGATTTTAGTCCAAGGTGGAGTTTGTTAGGAAAGTGTCCTAAAATCACCAAATCTCTTGATCTCACAATTATTTGTTTCCTAATTGTATTAGGATATTACTTAGGTTTCCTTATTGTATTGGGTTTCCTAATTGTATTAGATTCTAAATCTATTTAGAGTGGGAGTCAAGTTAGGTTATAGGAAGTTCTCCCTATAAATAGGGTGCATGTTTCTCCACCAAAAACACATCGGTAAACACAGAGAGCTAGAGAGAGAGAAAATATTGAGAGAGAAAGGGGTCTCACCAATATTTTCCCCAGTGTATCCTGAGAGATTGTGAGTTGAGTGTTGAGAGATTGTTATTGTAATCTCCTTTGTGGATCGCATCACACCCTGTGATAGTGATCAGGATGTACTCCTCCTTTCTCATAGTGGATTATTTTCTGGCTGTCGCCGTCCGTGGGTTTTTCTCCGAGTTCTTCGGTTTCCACGCACTGGTGTTCGATTTTATCGCTTATTTTTCGTTCCTAAATTTTGTCGTAATATCCGTCATCTCGTTTTCGATTCTATTATTCGCTTCCGCTGTTACCTTGCTACTCACTTTTCTCTAACAAGTGGTATCAGAGCAAGGGGGAGATGGCTTCAATCATAAAGTGCGATATTCCAAAATTTGATGGAACGAGGAGTTTTACTATGTGGAGACTGCAGATGAAGGCGGTCCTGATTCAGCACGGGTTATGGGATGTAATTGAGTATCCCGACACGAAGACTGATGCGACAATGAGCGATGATGAATTCCAAAAACTCCAGAAGGATATCAAGGGGAATCTGACTCCAAGGGAATGGAAGAAGCTTGAAGATAAGACTCTGGCAGGGATTCAGCTATGTTTGGCAGAGCACATTCAGAGAGAGGTGATGCATATCGAGAAACCTCGGGTGCTCTGGACCAAACTGGAAAAGCATTACATGTCGAAGAGTCGTGCAAACAAGTACCGAATGAAGGAGAAATTCTACAGGTTGAAGATGCCCCAAGGTACTTCTATTCAGGCACATCTTAGTGAATTTGATTCTATTATTACTGAATTGGAATCAATGGATATAAAACACACTGATGAGGATAAGGCTTTTCATTTAATTTCGTCCTACCGCATCACATAAACAATTTAAGGAAATCATGTTGTATGGGAATCGTGGTGACCTTAACCTTAGTGAAGTAAAGGCTAGTTTACTGTCTAAGGAGAAACTTGATACCGATGGTGATGACCAGGGTGGTGATGCTATGGTTGTAAGGGGTAGAAATACTGAACGTAAGGGAAACGGGTCTAGAGGGAGGTCTAAACACCGTTCAAAGTCTAGGAATCCTCACAAGAATAAGAAGTGTAACTACTGTAGTAAGATGGGGCATATAGAGAGAGACTGTTGGGCAAAACAGAGACCGTAAGGAGGGTAAGGATAATCACACCAAACTCAGTACCTCAAACTGCGTAGAGTCCAAGTCAGATGGTGATGGGTTTGTAGTTACGGATGATGCCTTGGCTACCACATCGAGTAGGATAGCTAGAGATGAGTGGGTTCTTGACACAGGGTGCACCTATCATATGTGTCCTCATAAGGACTGGTTCGAGTCTTATGAGAGTGTTGACACCGGGGTCGTAGTCATGGGTAACGACACACCGCAAGGTCAGCAGGAATCGGTAGCATCAAAATCAAGACTCATGATGGCATCGTTAGAACTCTCGAGGTTCGTCATATCCCTAACATGACTCGAAATTTAATTTCTTTGGGTACTCTTGAAGCTAACGGCTGCAGGTACAAAGGAGAAGATGGTGTTTTGAAAGTGTGCAGGGGTTCCATGGTTCTTATGAAGGGAATCAGGAAGGGCAGTCTATACATCCTGCGGGGTCTACAGTGACAGGATCTGCAGCGGCAGTCCTAAATCTTGATGAGTCCGACAGCACAAAACTGTGGCACATGAGACTAGGCCACATGGGCGAGAAGAGAATGTCAATGTTGAGCAAGAAGGGATACCTTGAAGGCGCAAAGATCGGCAAGTTGGAGTTTTGCGATCACTGTGTCTACGGGAAACAGAAGAGGGTTAGCTTTTCAAGGGCTAAACATACAACAACAGGGATCCTTGATTATATTCATTCAGATTTGTGGGGTCCTGCTAGAGTGCCATCACTGGGTGGCAAGCGCTACATGTTGACATTCGTGGATGACTTCTCGAGGAAGACTTGGGTTTATTTCCTGCGGCACAAGAATGAGGCATTCTCATATTTCAAGAAGTTCAAAGCTTTGGTGGAGAACCCCAGACAGGCAGGAAAATCAAGAAACTCGGATCGACAATGGGTTGGAGTTTGTTGATTCAATTTATCAATTCGCAGGAGCATGGAATCGCGAGGCATCGAACTTGGTGGGTAAGCCTCAAAGAAATGGGGTAGCCGAGAGAATCAAAAGGACACTCTTGGAGAAAGCCCACGCATGCTCGAATGCGTGGCTTTGGAAGAACAAATCGCTCGGGCAGAGGTGATATCTCTCGCTACCACTGCCGAACAGATCACCTCATGCCTCTATCGAATACCGATTCCAGAGGAAGTATGGACAGTAATCCAGATTAATTATTCTAATTTGAGAATTTTTGGATGTCTGTATATGTCCATGTGAATGATGGGAAGTCTCCCAGTACATTAAATGCATGTTTCTAGGTTACTGTCCGAGTCTAAGGGATATAGAATGTGGTGTTCGATTTGATGAAAGTTATTCATCTAGAGATGTAACCTTTAATGAAACCGCTATGTTATCCGAATGGAATCTACCGTACTTCCGATGATGCAGAAATCGTGAGAAGGATGCAGAAGAATGGTGTTCGAGGTGGAGCATGCTCAAGGTGGAGTCTTTGGAACTCGCAATCGAGAGCAACCATCGATGCTCCTGAACCAACTCAGGTTGATGAGCCTGAGATTGAGACGAATGTTCCTCAGGTGGAGGAACAACCATGCATTGCTAGGGATCGTCCCAGGAGGGAGATCAGGAGACCAGCGCGATATACTGAAGAAGATGATGCTATGATTGCTTATGCGCTGAGTGTTGCAGAGGAGACTCCTGAAGGTGCTGAACCTTCTACCTATCAGGAGGCCATCTCTTGTCCGAATGCCTCAAATTGGATAGGAGCTATACAAGAGGAGATGGAGAGTTTGCAGAAAAATCATACATGGGAGCTATGTGAGTTGCCTAAAGGGCGACGAGCTCTTACTGCGAAGTGGGTGTACAAGAGAAAGGAAGGTATCCCTGGTTTAGAAAGTGCAAGGTGGAAGGCCAGATTAGTGGTAAGGGGTTGCAACCAGAAAGAAGGAATCGACTACAACGAAGTATTCTCGCCAGTCGTGAGGCATACGTCGTTCCGCACCTTGCTTGCCTTTGTTGCTCTATTTGATTTGGAGTTGGAGCAACTTGATGTCAAGACAGCTTTCCTCCATGGCGAGTTGGAGGAGGAAATATATATGAGGCAGCCAGAGGGTTTCATCGTTCCTGGTAAACAGGAACAGGTATGCAGATTAAGGAAGTCCTTGTATGGACTTAAACAGGCACCCAGGCAGTGGTACAAAAGGTTTGATACTTTTATGGTAGGGCAAGGGTACACAAGAAGTCACTATGATAATTGTGTGTACTACAGGAAATTTGAAGAAAGGTCTTTCATTTATTTATTATTGTATGTGGATGACATGTTGATTGCCTCCAGGGACATGTCACTAATAAAGAAGCTGAAATCTCAACTCAACCAAGAGTTTGAGATGAAAGACCTCGGAGCGGCGAAAAAGATTTTGGGTATGGAGATCCAAAGGGATAGAAAGGCAGGGAGGCTGTTCCTGTCTCAGAAGAAATATCTGGAGAAGGTGTTGGACAGATTCAACATGAGAAACTGTAAAGCAGTTTCAACTCCTTTAGCTGCACACTTCAAGTTGTCTGGTGAGAACTGTCCTAAATCTGATTTGGAGGTAAGGAGGATGTCAAATATTCCCTATGCTAGTGCAGTTGGTAGTTTGATGTATGCTATGGTGTGTACTAGACCTGACCTGTCCCATGCAGTTAGTGTGGTGAGTAGATACATGCAGAATCCAGGGAAGGAGCATTGGGAATGAGTGAAGTGGATCCTTCGCTATGTGAAGGGTACTTTGGAGAAGGGCATCCTGTATGATAGAGGTAGTGCTGCAACGTCTGATGTTGCAGGGTATGTTGATGCTGATTATGGTGGAGATCTGGATAGAGACGCCAATTTCGTGGTATGTGTTCGTGTGTGGAGGAGCAATATCTTGAAAGCTTCACTTCCATAGCAGCCACGCTACTGCAGGCTGAATATATCACGCAACGGAAGGAATGAAGGAGGCCATCCGTTGAGGGATTGGTCATGGAGCTTGGAGTACCAGGCGAGATCGTGGTTTATTGAGACAGTCAGAGTGCTATACATCTGACAAAGAATGACACTTATCATTCGAAGACCAAGCATATAAGCATCAGGTATCACTTCATCAGAGATACAGTTGTTGCAGGAGAGATCGTGGTGAAGAAGGTTCATACTTCTGATAATCCTGCAGACATGTTAACCAAGCCTCTATCTATAGCTAAGTTCGAACATTGTTTGGACTTGGTTGGTGTTCTAAGCATGTGAGAGCCCTGCAGGGCCACGCCCTGCGGAGGGGCGTGTTGATGGCGACAGTCAAGATGTTTATCTGGACCGATGATTCGTTGATTTTAGTCCAAGGTGGAGTTTGTTAGGAAAGTGTCCTAAAATCACCAAATCTCTTGATCTCACAATTATTTGTTTCCTAATTGTATTAGGATATTACTTAGGTTTCCTTATTGTATTGGGTTTCCTAATTGTATTAGATTCTAAATCTATTTAGAGTGGGAGTCAAGTTAGGTTATAGGGAGTTCTCCCTATAAATAGGGTGCATGTTTCTCCACCAAAAACACATCGGTAAACACAGAGAGCTAGAGAGAGAGAAAATATTGAGAGAGAAAGGGGTCTCACCAATATTTTCCCCAGTGTATCCTGAGAGATTGTGAGTTGAGTGTTGAAAGATTGTTATTGTAATCTCCTTTGTGGATCGCATCACACCCTGTGATAGTGATCAGGATGTACTCCTCCTTTCTCATAGTGGATTATTTTCTGGCTGTCGCCGTCCGTGGGTTTTTCTCCGAGTTCTTCGGTTTCCCACGTAATTCTGGTGTTCGATTTTATCGCTTATTTTTCGTTCCTAAATTTTGTCGTAATATCCGTCATCTCGTTTTCGATTCTATTATTCGCTCACGTTACCTTGCTACTCACTTTTCTCTAACAAGTGGTATCAGAGCAAGGGGGAGATGGCTTCAATCATGAAGTGCGATATTCCAAAATTTGATGGAACGAGGAGTTTTACTATGTGGAGACTGCAGATGAAGGCGGTCCTGATTCAGCACGGGTTATGGGATGTAATTGAGTATCCCGACACGAAGACTGATGCGACAATGGCGATGATGAATTCCAAAACTCGGAAGGATATCAAGGAATCTAACTCAAGGAATGGAAGAAGCTTGAAGATAAGACTGGCAGATTCACCGTGTTTGGCGAGCACATTCAGAGAGAGGTGATGCATATCGAGAAACCTCGGTGCTCTGGACCAAATCGGAAAAGCGTACATGTCGAAGAGTCGCAAACAAGTACCGAATGAAGGAGAAATTCTACAGTTGAAGATGCCCCAAGGTACTTCTATTCGCACATCTTAGTGAATTTGATTCTATTATTACTGAATTGGAATCAATGGATATAAAACACACCGATGAGGATAAGGCTTTTCATTTAATTGTCTCACCGCATCACATAAACAATTTAAGGAAATCATGTTGTATGGGAATCGTGGTGACCTTAACCTTAGTGAAGTAAAGGCTAGTTTACTGTCTAAGGAGAAACTTGATACCGATGGTGATGACCAGGGTGGTGATGCTATGGTTGTAAGGGTAGAAATCGAACGTAAGGGAAACGGGTCTAGAAGGAGGTCTAAACACCGTTCAAAGTCTAGGAATCCTCACAAGAATAAGAAGTGTAACTACTGTAGTAAGATGGGGCATATAGAGAGAGACTGTTGGGCAAAACAGAGAGACCAGAAGCAGGAGAGTAAGGATAATCACACCAAACCTGGTACCTCAAACTGCGTAGAGTCCGAGTCAGATGGTGATGGGTTTGTAGTTACGGATGATGCCTTGGCTACCACATCGAGTAGGATAGCTAGAGATGAGTGGGTTCTTGACACGGGGTGCACCTATCATATGTGTCCTCATAAGGACTGGTTCGAGTCTTATGAGAGTGTTGACACCGGGGTCGTAGTCATGGGTAACGACACAGCCTGCAAGGTTGCAGGAATCGGTAGCATCAAAATCAAGACTCATGATGGCATCGTTAGAACTCTCAAGGAGGTTCGTCATATCCCTAACATGACTCGAAATTTAATTTCTTTGGGTACTCTTGAAGCTAACGGCTGCAGGTACAAAGGAGAAGATGGTGTTTTGAAAGTGTGCAGGGGTTCCATGGTTCTTATGAAGGGAATCAGGAAGGGCAGTCTATACATCCTGCAAGGGTCTACAGTGACAGGATCTGCAGCGACAGTCCTAAATCTTGATGAGTCCAACAGCACAAAACTGTGGCACATGAGACTAGGCCACATGGGCGAGAAGAGAATGTCAATGTTGAGCAAGAAGGGATATCTTGAAGGCGCAAAGATCGGCAAGTTGGAGTTTTGCGATCACTGTGTCTACGGAAATGTAAGAGGGTTAGCTTTTCAAGGGCTAAACATACAACAGAGGATCCTTGATTATATTCATTCAGATTTGTGGGTCTGCTAGAGTGCCATCACCGGGTGGCAAGCGCTACATGTTGACATTCGTGGATGACTTCTCGAGGAAGACTTGGGTTTATTTCTGCGCAAGAATGAGGCATTCTCATATTTCAAGAAGTTCAAAGCTTTGGTGGAGAACCAGACAGCAGAAAATCAAGAAACTCGGGGTGACAATGGGTTGGAGTTTGTTGATTACGAATTTAATTCGCAAGAGCATGGAATCGCGAGGCATCGAACCTTGGTGGGTAAGCCTCAAAGCGGGTAGCCGAGAGAATCAACAGACACTCTTGGAAAAAGCCCGTGCATGCTCGAATGTAGGGCTTTGGAAGAACAAATCGCTCGGGCAGAGGTGATATCTATCGCCACACTGCCGAACAGATCACCTCATGCCTCTATCGAATACCGATTCCGAGGAAGTATGGACAGTAATCCGATTAATTATTCTAATTTGAGAATTTTTGGATGTCTGTATATGTCCATGTGAATGATGGGAAGCTATCTCCCGTGGTCATTAAATGCATGTTTCTAGGTTACAGTGCAGTCTAAGGGATATAGAATGTGGTGTCTGATTTGATGAAAGTTATTCATCTAGAGATGTAACCTTTAATGAAAGCGCTATGTTATCTGGAATGGAATCTACCTGGTACGATGATGCAGGAAATCAGGAGAAGGATGCAGGAAGAATAGTGTTCGAGGTGGAGCAGGCTCAAGGTGGAGCTGCTGGAACCTGCAATCAGGAGCAAACTACTGATGCTCCTGAACCAACTCAAGTTGATGAGCCTGAGATTGAGACAAATGTTCCTCAGGTGGAGGAACAACCATGCATTGCTAAAGATCGTCCCAGGAGGGAGATCAGGAGACCAGTGCGATATCTTGAAGAAGATGATGCTATGATTGCTTATGCTGAGTGTTGCAGAGGAGACTCCTGAAGGTCTTGAACCTTCTACCTATCGGAGGCCATCTCTTGTCAATGCCTCAAATTGGATAGGAGCTATACAAGAGGAGATGGAGAGTTTGCAGAAAAATCATACATGGGAGCTATGTGAGTTGCCTAAAGGCGACGAGCTCTTCTTGAGTGGGTGTACAAGAGAAAGGAAGGTATCCTGGTTTAGAAAGTGCAAGGTGGAAGGCCGATTAGTGGTAAGGGGTTGCAACCGAAAGAAGGAATCGACTACAACGAAGTATTCGCGATCGTGAGGCATACGTCGTTCCGCACCTTGCTTGCCTTTGTTGCTCTATTTGATTTGGAGTTGGAGCAACTTGATGTCAAGACGACTTTCCTCCATGGCGAGTTGGAGGAGGAAATATATATGAGGCGACAGAGGGTTTCATCGTTCTGGTAAACGAGGAAATTATCTGCAGATTAAGGAAGTCCTTGTATGGACTTAAGCAGCACCAGCGATGGTACAAAAGGTTTGATACTTTTATGGTAGGGCAAAGGGTACACAAGAAGTCACTATGATAATTGTGTGTACTACAGGAAATTTGAAGAAAGGTCTTTCATTTATTTATTATTGTATGTGGATGACATGTTGATTGCCTCCAGGGACATGTCACTAATAAAGAAGCTGAAATCTCAACTCAACCAAGAGTTTGAGATGAAAGACCTCGGAGCGGCGAAAAAGATTTTGGGTATGGAGATCCAAAGGGATAGAAAGGCAGGGAGGCTGTTCCTGTCTCAGAAGAAATATCTGGAGAAGGTGTTGGACAGATTCAACATGAGAAACTGTAAAGCAGTTTCAACTCCTTTAGCTGCACACTTCAAGTTGTCTGGTGAGAACTGTCCTAAATCTGATTTGGAGGTAAGGAAGATGTCAAATATTCCCTATGCTAGTGCAGTTGGTAGTTTGATGTATGCTATGGTGTGTACTAGACCTGACCTGTCCCATGCAGTTAGCGTGGTGAGTAGATACATGAAGAATCCAGGGAAGGAGCATTGGGAAGGAGTGAAGTGGATCCTTCGCTATGTGAAGGGTACTTTGGTGAAGGGCATCCTGTATGATAGAGGTAGTGCTGCAACGTCTGATGTTGCAGGGTATGTTGATGCTGATTATGGTGAGATCTGGATAGGAGACGCTCAATTTCAGGGTATGTGTTCGTCATGTGTGGAGGAGCAATATCTTGGAAAGCTTCACTTCAATCCATAGCAGCCCTGTCTACTACATAGGCTGAATATATTGCTGCAACGGAAGGAGTGAAGGAGGCCATCTGGTTGAGGGGATTGGTCATGGAGCTTGGAGTACCACAGGGCGAGACTGTGGTTTATTGAACGATCAGTGCTATACATCTGACAAAGAATGACACTTATCATTCGAAGACCAAGCATATAAGCATCAGGTATCACTTCATCAGAGATACAGTTGATGCAGGAGAGATCGTGGTGAAGAAGGTTCATACTTCTGATAATCCTGCAGACATGTTAACCAAGCCTCTATCTATAGCTAAGTTCGAACATTGTTTGGACTTGGTTGGTGTTCTAAGCATGTGAGAGCCCTGCGGGGCCACGCCCTACGGAGGGGCGTGTTGATGGCGACAGTCAAGATGTTTATCTGGACCGATGATTCGTTGATTTTAGTCCAAGGTGGAGTTCGTTAGGAAAGTGTCCTAAAATCACCAAATCTCTTGATCTCACAATTATTTGTTTCCTAATTGTATTAGTATATTATTTAGGTTTCCTTATTGTATTGGGTTTCCTAATTGTATTAGATTCTAAATCTATTTAGAGTGGGAGTCAAGTTAGGTTATAGGGAGTTCTCCCTATAAATAGGGTGCATGTTTCTCCACCAAAAACACATCGGTAAACACAGAGAGCTAGAGAGAGAGAAAATATTGAGAGAGAAAGGGGTCTCACCAATATTTTCCCCAGTGTATCCTGAGAGATTGTGAGTTGAGTGTTGAGAGATTGTTATTGTAATCTCCTTTGTGGATCGCATCACACCCTGTGATAGTGATCAGGTTGTACTCCTCCTTTCTCATAGTGGATTATTTTCTGGCTGTCGCCATCCGTGGGTTTTTCTCCGAGTTCTTCGGTTTCCCACGTAATTCTGGTGTTTGATTTTATCGCTTATTTTTCGTTCCTAAATTTTGTCGTAATATCCGTCATCTCGTTTTCGATTCTATTATTCGCTTCCGTTGTTACCTTGCTACTCACTTTTCTCTAACAATTATAAAGATTCCTACTTTTAGCTCGACGGATATACTATTTATTGGAAAAGGTGAAAGTAAAGCAGAACGTGAAAGTGAAGCGGAAGTTGAAATCCTATATCAGCATAGTTGGGGCACAGGACTTGGTGCATAGGATGGATTATGAGAAGCAGCAAAATGACAATGACGATTTAGAAAGTGTGATTTCTCATTCCCTGCAAGGTGTAGCAAACAAAACAAATCTATCCAACACCAAGGAGGATGACGTCTTTTATTTCAAGTCTCGGTCCCGACCCTTTAAGAGAAAGCGAAATTCTAAAATTGATCAACTATCTCTATGTAGGAGTAGCAATATAAATAAGTACAAGACCAAGCAACATAGAGGCTAAAGCAACGACCTCTGAAAAAAGTAAGTTTTCTTTCAATAGGACTATTACTGCTGAAACTACCTCTGTTTGCAGGAAACAAGTGTATACTGACATTACAGGGGAAAAAAGAAAAATTGAGCAGATGGAGGTTGACATCATGTCTTCGGTCAGAAAGATGTGTTTCATGGGAAAGCGATATGATAACATTAAGCTTGTATTTACAGTTGTAAAGAAAATTGTTGTATATGTACACTGATCTCTTTGTTGAATGATATTGACAATTTTGGCAAAAACAAAATGTATGTGTTTGGCTCCTTCCTTTACCCTCACTCACTCTTTTGCTCTCTAATATGTCTCTCTCTCTCTCTCTCTCTCTCTCTCTATATATATATATATATATATATATATATATATATATATATATATATGTTCTTGTTATATGTCATCATAATTTTTAATTTTATTTCATTTTACTTTATTTTTTTATGGTCCAATCAACTCTCAATTTTTTTAAAAAAAAAATTCTCTTAGAGCACGTTTGATTGGAAGGAAAATGCTTTCACTGGAAATCATTTTCTAAGAGAAATGATTTTCCCATGTCAATTTTCCCTTATTTGGTAGGAGACAAATCGGTTTTACGAAAATGACGATATATGTCGACATAAGTGGTGATATATGTTACAAATGAAAATATTTGGAGCTCAAAACTCATATTTGAGTTTTTTCATTCCATCCTATCATATTATAAACTTTCGATTCAAACAACTAAATTTGAATGATAATTGTCATCGCCCACCAACACCACTAGAACATGTACAATAGGGAAAAAAGTATTTTGCATTTATTTATGAAAAAAGTGGTGCTATATATTTACGATATTATCGCTGATGTATGTGCAAAAGTTTTAAAGAATAAACTAATAATTTGATTAGTAGCACGTTATAAATAATATATTTTAAAATTTATGTGTGTTTAGTACAAAAAAAAAGGTTGAGAAAATAATCTCTAAAGAAAATTATTTTTCCATAAAGGAATGAAATTGAATTCTTCTGTTCAATCTAGTAAAATATTTTTCTTCTTTGATTGTTATACCAACATGGTGGTGGTGGCTTTGGTGGTGGTGGTGGGCGTAAAGAAAGAAGGGTTCTCAACCTTTCTCTCTCTACACCCACAACCACCGCCCACCACCACCGATAGATCTGCGGCCACTACGCCAGTGGTCGCCGTATGTTGGAATCGCTTGCGAGTGCAGCGACGATGACGACTGTAGTGGTGGTGGTGGGTTGTAACGCCCCCAGGTTACTAACCACTAGATAAAGCTAATGCTATACCTAACCCAATGATTAGTAGCGGATAAACACCTGGGAGTATTACCGCCGTCCACGGAAGCGGACAAGGCTAAGACTAAACCCAACGAAACAACCGAACATACACTAACTCTGATCATGCATCCTCAAGACATAACTTAACTTAAACCACTTCAAAACAACCTAACACAACCCAATATAACTTATACAAGCCAAAATATCACAAATTTTCCTTAACTCTTTCATAAAGAGTCTTTAACCACCTACAATCTCCTTAAGAAGCTCTAGGGTTTCGTCCTTCCGGGGCTTTTCCCTTCTCCTTTGCCGAGATTCCTAAAACAAAAACATAAAACTTCGTAAAGTGAATTAAACTCAGTACGTATACCCCTAACAACATAAGAATCTTTTTATAATTCGTTTTAGTTGTTTAGCGCGTTTCCAAACATTAGAAACAAGATAAATAGCAAATAACCATTAAAAAGGTAGCAAAACTTACACAGCTTGACCGTATTTAATCTGTACATGAGAAATATAACTTAACCTGTATTTAAATCACCACTTTAATGAAAATACTTATAAGTTCTTCCTTTTAAAGGTACTAAATAACCGTAAACTTGTTTGAAATCAAAAAGATCATGCATGAACCGACATAGACATACTCTTGGAACCTTTCCATAAACGCGATTTAGAAAGTGACAAGGAAATTACGTCATAAAACATGAGTCGAATCGTATACCGAACATATAACATAAACTGTTATTTCGGACCAATCATAAAATGCGACTTATAACATGTTGTAAAATATACTTAAAAACCATAAACACGTCATATAAGACTTAACCCTTAAGCTAGATCCTTGAAGTACTTAGCTATATAACATTTAGTTGCCGTATTATTACCCTGAAGGTCCCCTACTTGCGATCATTGGCTAAGCCTCCGTATGCGCATACCCGGACCGATCGAGAGATCCGGATGGTGGATAATAATCCTACTGGCCAGGTTTTCATGGTGTGCAACTAAGGCACTAAAGCTATCTTTTTGCTTGGGTGCACTAAGGCACATATATAAACAACTTAGGGTGCACAAAGGCACAAAAACATGTTTTCCCTTGGTGTGCACTAAGGCACCATAAATGTGGTGTGTGCTAAAGCACCATAAACATGGGCGGAGCCTTTACTTACTTCTAAAACTTGAAAACTTAAACCTTGATACCTTGACCTTGAATTCTTAATGAAACTGATTCCTTAAACTACCATTTCCTAATTATAACTTAAACATATACCTATGTGAACTCCTCGAATAAGACTTGTACTTATAAAGGGGAATATTCATGAATTTATTCAATCATCCAAAGCATAAATTTTATCGTAAAAGTTTTCTGATATAACGGGTACGTAATATAAATACTTAGAAATAATTGTGAAATCACCCTAATAAATTGACCTAAATTACTTAAAAAGACTCCATGAGAACTTGCATACATTTTTAAACATAAATCATGATATTTTACATATAGACATGGCTAATATAAAATAAATTTAGAACTGAACATAAATGATTAGTTCATGATATTATTCATAAAAAGTCAGGCAATATACGTACCTGAATTACTTAAGAACACTTACGGGACGAGCAGCGACTTGAAAGTGGCGCAACGATCCTCTTGAAGGGACTTAAAAGAAAAGAAATCATGAATTAGGTCCTAATTTAGGTGGTATCATGGATGAATATCTTAATGAATTTTTTAGGAATAATTTTAGTGAACTTGATTTCTAAGGCATACTCGTAAGGTCATATCTTATCCCACAAATATCGGATCATGGCATAAAAGGACTTTTCGGAAAGCTTAGAACATACACTCCAACTTTGTAGTTGACCATGAAAGCTAGAGACGTGGCTGAGAAGGGTAAAAACTAATATCTTTACAAGCTGTCCAGAATAATAACCATTAAACTTCAATTATTTGGAAAATCGTAACTCGAGCTTTACTTATCGGTTCGGAACGGGTAAGATGTCTATGGAAAGCTCGTAATACATACTTCAACTTTCATTTTCATCACCAATTGATTTAAGCTTGGGAAGAGGTCGAACTTTACCTAAAATAAGGGCAGCCACTAAAATCTTATTTCTGGAAAAAAAATTCAGAATCTTTGGCTTTCAATGAAAAGCTTATAACTTGCTCATCCGACATCCTATGGATGCATACCATACCATTATGGAAAGCTTAGAGTATCTCCTAAAACTTTTATGTTCATACATTAAGCCATAGCAAACTCTAACTAAATGAAAAACACCTATCTTTGTACTGCCGTCATGAAATCCCAGTTTTGCGCGGCGTTACGATTTTGACTATAAATCCTAATATACGTAACGAAACACTGATCTGTAAAAACCGGGTGTTAGCTAACACTTTTGTCTACCTAATTATGCCTAATATTACCCAGTATCACATCTTAGGTTTTCTGAAAAAATCAAAACCGAACCAGATTGCAATAACACCCAATAAACTTACTTGTATGTATAACTAATCTCATGATTTACCTTAAACACTTATAAAATCCTATCCTTCCATCACCAATACAAATTTTCAGAATTAAAAACACCCAGAGAATCATCAATTGAATCCATTTTAGAGACATGCAAGGCCCACACTTCACATTTTTCATGAATTTCATGCATAATTCCACATATACCACTTAAAATCCTCCCTTTACTTAATCTAATACAAATCCATATACATGCATTTCACCTTAATCAAATTTTCATCTCTTCACAGTGAATTTTACCAATAAAAATACATGCATGTACATAATCCATCATCATCCATACCCGTTTAATCATAAAGCACAAGATTAACACAACTTACCCAAGATTTCTCTCCTTGATGTTTGAAATTCTTCCCTTTTTACTTGACGAACTTAGAAACACCCATTTTACCTATGAAATCACATAAAAGATCTACAAAAACTCAGATTATACCCATGATTTTTACTAGAAAGAGAAGAGAGAAGTGAGATTATATTACACTTGCAAGAGGAGGAGGAAATGAAGGAAGATGATGGTGATGACTTGGGGGTGCGTCGGCGGCCGGAGGGTGGCCGAAAAAGTCGCTGAGACGGGCCGGGAGGCAGTATGGGCATGGAAGGTGGAGGGACACCAAGGAGGAAGAGAGCAAGAGTTGTCTTGAGTGTTTGAAGTTTTGAATGAAATAAACCCCCCTCCTTAAACTAATATACATACTAATAAGATTGAGGCCCAACTCCCCCTCCTCCTTTTCCTTGGACCGGCCAAATGGCCCAAAACACCCTAAATTTAACAAATATAATTCCTCCCTCTTATACTTATATCTCCCTAATTTCCTAAATTACCGAAATTTCTTAAACCGTAAAAATGTTATCGGAAACCCAAATAAATCTATCCATACCCCTTCATAAAGTTTCTCATAATTATAACCTTAATTTAATTCGAATAAAAGGACCCGGTACATCAGTCTCGGTAAAAGAATTCATGACGATCAGGATCACTATAAAAATTATCAGAAGAGATTCATCAAGAAAAGAAAAATTAAACTGAATCATTGACGATTGTTGCACTGTTCAAGTCCTGCAAAACATACACTGGGTTAGAAAAATGGAACAAGCGCTTTAATTAATTATGATTTAACTTTTAACCTTGATTAATTAAACTACTTAATACGTATTAGGGGGGGTGATTTTCTTCGGGTTATTACATGGGTAGTGGTTGTTGGTGTACAGAAAGATGGGTCCTTAGCCCATCTCTCTCTACACTCACAACGGGTTCTCAACCCATCTCTCTCTACACCCTCTACCGTCACTAAAGCCACCACCACCATGTCGAAGGTATGGCGACCCTAGTGGTGGTTGTGAGTATAGCGAGAGAAGGGTATATAAAGAGAACCCTTCTCTCTATACACCAGAATCGCTACACCACCACTGCTAACCCGCTGTCGCCGCCACACCCGCTGGTGACTCCGGCGAATAAAGACCACTAACATGGTGGTGGTGACTTTAGTGGTGGTGGTGGGTGCTGTGTGATAGTTGTGGGAGAAGAGAGAGAAAGAGAAAGAAAAGTGTGATAACATGGATTTTTTGGGTGACTTGAATGCCACGTGGCAGGTCAAACACATAAAAATTAGTCAACACAAACTCCGTCGTCCACGTCATCAAACCATCGAGTCACCACGTACACTAATTGACTCGGCGACGTCTCTCTACAATCTTTTTTTTTAGATTAACAATTGTATTATTATACTTTTAGGATAATATTTTTTCATTATGAATCTAATGGTAGTAGCTTTTAGGTAATTTATATTAAAAATTATTTATTCAACTCACATAATTTATTTAGAAATGACAAAAAAATATCTAAAGTGTCATTTACCTATCTTCACTATTTTATTTACCTTTCCTTGCAATTACGTGTCTAAATTTACCTTACCTTATTTACTTGCATACTTACTCACACCCCCTAAAAGAAAAAGGCCCAATTTTATATAACAAGTGATCATATATATTGGAAATTTTATGGTCAAAATATTTAAAGTTTGATTGCACAATCTTCAAAGATCATAATTAATAACGCTGGCAAAATTTCGTCCGACCCTAATTTTTTCGGCACGGAAAACCCCCCATTTTGTTCGAACCCAATTTCTACATTGGCCGAACTGACCAAATATTCGGACACAACATTTCTCTTTTTCTACTGTTCAAATCCAATTTTGACCCGAATTAGTTCTGTCTGAATTGCTTGACTTGATGTGATGTGAAAAAACTGGGTCTGGATATCAATTTCACGTCTGAATTTTAATGTTGATCGAACCAAAATTCACACAAACACAAATATTTACCGGTGCTAACAATTAATATGAAATGGAGGCAGCAATATAAAAGGTGTATGTTGGAAACATGGGCGGATCTCCCTTGACACTAAGGATGTCCACGGACACCCCAAGCTCCGAAAAAAATTTAAGCTACCTATTATATTTTAGGATGTCGTGGTATATTTACATTAAGTGGATACCTTAAAAAAAATTTAAAAATATCAATAAAGGGTGTCCAATTCAACATAACAGTCAAATTATACAAAATATTATTAAATGGACACCGCTAATTTCATAGTCCAGATTCGCCACTTGGAAAACAAGACAGGTAGATTGCCATATCAAGGCCAAAATGTTTACAAAACCTCATACAATGGACATCGACGTTGACAATAGATACAAACAAAGAGTAGCATTACTTCACGTAATCGTCAAAGATCATTATCACAATTTCCTACTTCTAAAGATCAATTAGTTAATTAATAAAAAATGTCACAATTAAAGAAGATTCTTTGGATGCCAACACATTAGCTAGAAGCTTACCATAATAATAATCGTGTCTAATTATCCAACTTATCGCATTTGCTTCACAGAATCTTTTTTATTTGTTTCTCATTTTTTAATACTTTTTTCCTTCTCTTTCCTCCCATAGTCATGTACAAGAAGAAGATAAACCCAACCCATGACACCCATTAATTTCCGCCTTGTTTATTATATTATATTGGTCAATCAATGTAACCACGGTAAGAGATAATAATAATAATAATAATAATAATAATAATAATAATAATAATAATAAACTACTCTGTTCCTCCTGACAGTTTTCAGTATCAATATTTAATTAATAATTTTTAATATAAATTTTTTATAAAAAATATAATATTATATTTTTTAATAATATTTTTTATTATAAATCTAATGACATTAATTTTGTATGATAAATCATTATACAAATTAAAATATTAATGGTCAAAATTTTTAACATAATTTTCTAGACAACAAATAAATAAAAATGAAGGGAGTAATCTTTATCTACCCGTTGTTATTATATTATATTTTTGTTAGTGTGTCAATGTGCTAATGTATATTTATTAAGAATTATAATATTTGTATGCTTATGGAAATACTTTTTACTGATAATTTAATAATAATAATAATTACATATAATAATAATTTCACATATTTAAAAAACTGTTGGCTATAACTATACTCTCGACAATAATATGAAACAATGGATAGACCATCTTTAAAGTAATGGTCACTAGCTAACTTTTCTAACTTTTTATATTTCTCTTTGATCCATAATTGTCATATATATAATAATTTATCAAAACTATAATTATGAATTATGAATGTAATAATTTTTTATATAATAAAATTATTATATCTATATTACTCATATGGTTCCATATCTAATGTCTATTTTAACTTGAAGAACCATATTTATGTGAGACAGTGGAGTAGGAGGTTAGTTTTGAAAATTTTATAACAATTGAGGCCCTAGGCACATTAAGTCTAGTATGAGAAAATTTTATTCGATCCCAATATCTTCCTTCGTAACTGAATAAAATTTAGATATAACCTTATCCCAATTTTGATATTGACCGAATTTAACGAATATTTGGACATAATATTTCTCTTTTTACTATAATTGGACCCGATTTTAACTAATATTTAGTTCCGTCTGAATTGTTCTATAAAAAAATTCGGGCTTAAACATTAATTTTTTATCTAGGTTTTAATATTGACCAAATATGACTCATCTTGCTAATTATGTCTCATGTTGAATTCTCCCCTATTACAAAAAAAGAAATTAGTTCCCAAAATTCAAAAAAATTTAAACATGAAACGGATGATGGTGTAGTAATTAATTATTATATATATTGCCATCAAAAAGAAAAAAATTATTACCATATTATTCATTTATTTAAGTACGTCTCTGCTCATTCCCTGTCTTTTCTCTGACAATTTTTCAGAACACAATCATCCACACTCTTCCACCCTCTCCGATCACCACCATCAATGGCGTCCTTGAAGCTCACCCCGACCTCCTCCTCCTTCAAATCCAACCCAAACCCATCCCTATCCCTCCCAACTCGGTCCCTGACTCGCCCGAGTCGGGTCGGGTTCCGGGTCAGGTGTTCCTCCTCCTCCGATTCCAACTCGATCGACCCGGATCTCACCGTCAAGGTCAACGGGTTGACCATGCCCAACCCCTTCGTCATCGGGTCGGGCCCGCCCGGTACTAACTATACTGTTATGAAGAGGGCATTTGATGAAGGATGGGGCGCTGTGATTGCTAAAACTGTGAGAATTTCCCCCCTTTTGATTTGATTGATTAATCTTGTTAATTCAGTTTGATTGATGCATGATTGATGCTGTGAATGATTCGAGTGTATACAGTAAGAGATAAGCAGTATAGTTTATGTCAGTATCCATCAAATTGAAATCTGGTACGATGAGATCATGATTGATGCATGGCTTGACTTAATCTTTTGAGATGTTTTAGGGTTCTTGGGATAATTGTTTAAAGAAATGTTGTAATGGGTATAAGTGGGAATTTGTGATAAGAGTGATTCAAGTATATATATAGTAAGAGATGGAAGCATAGTTTATGTCAGTATCAAATTATTAAATTCTGAATTCTGATGTATTCCTATAATTTTTATTGACTAGGCTAGAGTCATAGTTTAACTTTACCATTAGGCAGTACAAAGATCAAGAAAAATAAAGGGTATAAAGAATCAGTTCTGTAGATCCCAGAATTGGGTTTGATTATTTATTGATTATTGAGGGATCTTTCGATTTTCAACCAAATTGGTTATTTACCAATTGCAAGTTTCGGAAGAATCGAATTGAAATTAGAAAGAAGTGATTGGATTAAGGGTCGCCTGTATCTTGTACCGATGTTTTAGGAAGAGGAAAAAGTATGATCTGGGACAGGTTGATCCTATGATCCTGACGATCTATGATAATCTTGATTGGTATTTGGTGTGACCTTGTTTTGTGTAAATTAAATGTGGGTTGACTTGTGGATTGGTTGTTGTATCATTTCGTATGACGAGCAACAAAGTACCTAAGAAGAAAAAAATGGGTGCAATTTGATGCCTGAATATATTGTAGTTGACAATTAGATGAGTAGTTTTAATGCTGTGTTAGTAGAAGTTAATAGTATTGCCTTGGGAAGATACTTCATGATCTCTATGTATGACACATTACATTTATAAACAATTTCTGAGATCGTATCGGAAGATCCATTACAGTTCAATATTCTTATTACTAAATTTCAGAACATTCGTTTCCGAAGCCATTCTGCAATCACGTCTTGATCTTACTTTGTCAATTCTATTTGGATTAGTGGCACAAAGACTAGTGAATAGTGATGGTATGTTTGGACATATGCCAAGGGTCATCTGAACTGGTTTATTAGCGTCCAAAAACCCTCAAAAATATGTAGAGCGTAGTATTGTCCAGTATCAATACCCCCAAAGTATAGTATATTAGTGTCCAAAAACCCTAAAAAAATATGGCTTTAGTACTTGTTTTCATTTTTGAATACATGTCTCTTACTTAAGATTGCAATGCTTCTAGGTTTCCTTGGATGCTGCTAAAGTGATAAATGTAACTCCTCGCTATGCACGCCTAAAAGCTGGGGTTAACGGGTCCCCGAAAGGACAAATAATTGGGTGGCAGAACATTGAGCTGATTAGCGACCGCCCCCTTGAAACTATGTTGAAAGAATTCAAGCAGTTGAAGGAAGAGTATCCCGATAGAATTCTAATTGCTTCAATCATGGAGGAATATAACAAGGCTGCCTGGGAGGAGCTTATTGACAGAGTCGAGCAAACTGGCGTTGTAATATTCTGTCTCTCCTTTCATCTAGTTTTCACGCATTGATATAAGACATGATTCTTAGCACAACTGGCAAAATTTTGTCCGACCCGGGAAAAACCAAGCACATTTAAAGAATTTTTTTGTCTGAATTTTGACATTGATCGATTTGACCAAATATTCAGACACAATATTTTCCTTTTACCTATTGTGTAAACTCTATTTTGACCCGAATTTACGTCTGGACAAATCTTCCAACTTGGTTCGGCCTAGAAAAAATTGGCTTATTTTGAACCCATTTTCTCACCCGAATTTTGATATTGACTGATATGACCAATTCAAGTTTAACCTAAACCCCAATTTTTGCTAGCGCTTTTTCTGAAGAAGCTAATCTGTTCAACATTTTTGTATTCTCAAGGATGCAATTGAAATCAACTTCTCATGTCCTCATGGGATGCCGGAGCGTAAGATGGGTGCTGCTGTAGGGCAAGACTGTGCCTTGTTAGAGGAGGTTTGTGGTTGGATTAATGCAAAAGCTACTCTTCCTGTCTGGGCCAAGATGACCCCCAACATCACTGACATCACACAGGTTGGCAGCTATCTCAAATTCTCCATTTGAAATGTCCCTTTGTAACCGGGTTTCTCATATTAGATTTATATTTTAGATGTTTATGTGCCATAGGGAACATCTCTCCATAGGGCCATTGAGCAGTGACAATGAGTACATACTTTCAACCTCTCTCTTTTTATGACTCCCTCCATTTCAAAATAACCATCACTTTCAACTTTTCATGGTCTCCAGTGCGATAATTTGACCATCATTTTCTGTGAACATGTATTTCCAAAAGATTATAAGATCATATTCGTATGAAGGTATTTTTCACTCTGAATCTAATGATAGTACTATTTCTTATGATAGATCATTACATATTGAGAAATTAATAGTCAAAGTTTTCGAATTTTGACCGCACATAGTTCATAACGACAGATAATCTGAAATAGAGGGGGTATTAATTATCTGTTTTGACAAGGGAGGGGTGCTAAGCAGGAATTGCATTGTCAAAATTAGCCCTCAAAATGCTGTTCATTTGGACTATTGATGTCTTGCTTTGAGGAAATACCATTCCTTATGTTCTACTTCAGTATAATGCATTATGCTATGTTCATTGCTGATGTATTTCGATCTTTCATGGACAACACAGCCAGCAAGGGTTGCACTCAAATCGGGTTGTGAAGGGATTGCCGCTATAAACACCATCATGAGTGTCATGGGGATCAATCTCAAGACTCTACGCCCCGAGCCTTGTGTTGAAGGGTTAGTATTTCATGCCATACAATTTTCGACTGCTTTTGATTTTACAGCCAACGATTCTGATTGTTTTGAGTAACGATGACCGTGTTCTAATCCTCAGGTACTCGACCCCTGGTGGCTATTCTGCAAAAGCAGTTCATCCTATCGCGCTTGCAAAGGTGATGAGCATTGCTAAGATGATGAAGGCAGAGTTCAGCGAGGAGCATTCCTTGTCTGGGATTGGAGGCGTAGAAACTGGTTCTGATGCCGCTGAGTTTATTCTTCTGGGTGCTAATACTGTCCAGGTTAAACTCAGTTATCTCTTTCGTAAATATGTTATTTCTAAGGTCCAATTTTGAGTTACTAATCGTCGACTGAGAAGTCGTGTACGTGGGATTAAGTAAAGCAACACAAGTATGCATACCTTTTTTTTTTTAAAAAAAATTAATTTTTAACTTTTGGTGACTAATTTCGCAAATACTTGATGATGGTTGAAAGATGTGAGATTTAAGTGGAAGTGAATTGGTGCTTTTGCAACAGTCATATCTTGGACAAACCTCCATGGTGCTCTGAATTGCACCTTAGAATCAAAACTATGGTACTCGATCAATTGGCCGGTCATTTGTTTATGTTTAAGAAGTTTAAGGGCAGTAATTTACCCCTGGATCAACTTACCTGCTAGTATGTTATATGCTGCCTTCTGGTTTGAAATGCATGCTTTCTGTACGGATAACTGAGGCTTTTGGTGTCTTGTCCAAATTGTAGTGGCCACGAGAGTCCATTTTGGTCAATTTTCCTCGCAATGAATTTATAACAATGAGCAAATGAAATCACAGTATTTTGTTTAAACTGCCTTTTGCTGTTTTTGTTTTCTATTGTCTCCCTTGAAGTACTCTGTTGTTAATCTTGTCCAAAACTAGGCCGATAGATCAAATGCTTTTTCAATTCTACGATTGTGAAGTTATGTTTATTTGATTTCTATGTTTGGTCTAGAGCAAAAGATGAAAGTGTCCGCATCCAAATTGGACCGTTTTGTACATGACAATTGTATTTGAAGTGAAATGAGGAGGTGGAGCAGTATAGCTGTATGCTTTTGCTTGATCTATGTACCTTGCCTTGACATCCCTGATTCTCAGTGCTGTTTGGTGTGCATCTTTTTGTAATAAACCGAAAAAAGGGTATCGCACAACAATTTTTTGTCCAATAACCAATTTGTCCTGATCCGAAAAGACCCTAGCCCAGATTTTTCAGAGGCCCAATCATATTATATAAACTAGTTCGGTATGTATTTCAGGTGTGCACTGGTGTTATGATGCATGGATACGGTCTTGTAAAGAAACTATGCAGTGAGCTGAAAGACTTCATGAGGATGCACAATTTCGCGACAATTGAAGATTTCAGAGGGTACAGTTAGTTAGCACTTAGCAGCACTAGAGGGCTTTTGCTTCAAATGTTATGTGCTAATTTACCCTTTTTTTTTGGGGTTCAACAGGGCATCCCTACCATACTTCACGACACACACAGACCTAGTACGAATGCAGCAGGAGGCAATCCGGCAAAGAAAAGCTGTCAAAAAAGGCTTGGCTTCTGACAAAGACTGGACTGGAGATGGCTTTGTCCAGGAAACTGAAAGCATGGTTTCCAACTGATACCATACCTTACCGACGTGAGTCTTCTTTTTTTCCCCCCTTGTATGATTTCTCTTGGAACCGAATCATCAAACCTTTCCTTGTGAATCCATCATGCTTTTCTCTGACTGTTGTTGAAACTGTGGCATTTTCTTCTTGCTTTCGATTGCCGAGTTCCCCTAGTCGATCAATTTTCCCTATGTCTGGTTTCATTTAATGGATAAGAAAATTTTAACGTGGGGTCCGCTTAGTCCAGTCTGCATTGAAAAAGGGGCTGGCTTTTGGGAAGTTCGGTTCAATCCTCGGTCCAAGAAATTCTGATACTCGGTCCTCGGTCCAACCCATGTACTGAACTGAAGGATCGAGGACTGTACCGAAGGACCAAATCAAAGTGACAACTATTTTAGGGTTTCTTTCAATTTCTCATTCATCCGCTATTTTACGATCCAACTCAATCATTTTTTTTTGGATTTGGGGTTTTTGGGGGGGGGGGGGTGGAATGGAATTTTTCTTCAAGATTTAGAATGAGAATTCATATTTTGCGGAAATTTCCAGAATACTCTCCAAGCATAGAAAGTTCAATGGTAGTTTGGACATTTCAAACTGTTTTTCCATGGTTTGAGGATGTAAACTATAAATGCTGGAAAATACGTTTTCCTAGGAAAAACTTTCCCAAGGAAAATGCTCAAAGAAAAGAAGAAGAAATGATGAATGTTTTTGTGGCCTGGTTGTGCAGTTTGGGAAACTTTGTTGAAGCATGAGAAATACTTTTTAACAAAGAAGCAGATGGTGTTGCATATGAACATACCTCCTCCATGCACAAAGCTCCAGTGGTTATGTTATGTTGGGAAGATGAGATGAAAGGGCTAACACATTCCATTTCAGGGTAACCTTTTATGCAATGTAATTGAATAAACTAAGGAGACGTGTTTTTCTTCATTTCATGGAATGTGACCATTTTATGCAATGTAAATGGTGTACAGTTCTCCCTCGTCTTCCGGGAATGACTATTTCATTTGTCTCTTGATCACTTTGGATATATTTGTTTCGACTCTCTCGTCGTAGTTGACCCAAAAAACTTAGACCCGATTTGACCTGAACTGAGCATAGACCTGACTCGTGCCCGATGTAGTTGATCCGTTTGCCATGTGCATTCGTAAAAGACCCGATGAAGGGTTAAGTTGCAACTTACAAGGTAATGAAGCCCATTTCTATGGGGCTTATCTTGCCAACAAACAAGGGAATTGTGCATGATTTGGCCAGCAGTAGCAGGCTGATTTTGCCCCTTGAAGATTTGTTAAGAAATACTTCATTGTTGGGCACGTTTACTACAGTCAGTCAAGTGGATATCTTTGAGCTGGCTGAGATAGAAGCCATTTTTAAATTTTAGGTTACGTTTAATTGGTCAAAAATCATGGGGAAATGGTTAATTTTTGAAGGTTTGATTTGGATTATAATCATAAGAACAACAATCATGAGATTGATGAGCAGAAAATTTAGGTTTTCTGAAGGTTTGATTTGGATTTGAAAATGAAAATAACGAAGATCTGGATTTATTTTTTTTTTTTCTTTTTCCTGATTTTCATGACAAAATTTTACATTTTCTAAATTTTTGAAAAACTATTCACAAAAATGAAGATGATGTAAAACAAACAACCATTGTCAAAGGCTAGAAGAATTAGGGTTTTGGAATATTTTTTTATTTTTCAAAATTTAAAGTTTTCTATACAAATTGCATTTTTTTCAAATTTTGGAAAACATCCACAAAATGAAAATTTATAAAAAAAAAAACCTAACAATAACAGTTGTATACTCAAAGCTAAGATCGAAAACTATTATTGTAAAATTTTTAGAATATTTTTTTAGGGTTCATATTTTTTAAAAAATATTTGCAACTTTTTTGATATTTATGCAAAAATTATATACTTTTCCGGTTTTCAAAAAAATGTACAATGTTGTAAAAAAATAACAACAATAACAAAGCCATAAGTTTGAGATTATTAACACAACTTTTTAGCGTTCCCACCAAAATTACACCTTTTTACATAATATTACTTATATTTGCAAATTTCTAGAAAATTTCATTTTATCAAACCTTACTTTATTAAGGAAAGAACATGGCCTCCGTACTGTTGACTATGGTCGGTTATGTAATGAAATAGACCCGTTAATTCAAGCGGGTTGGTTAAATATTGTTCGAGTGTATATTGTGTATTTCAATTTCATGTAAATATAAGTCAAGTGTATTTTAAGCTCAGATGATTACGGTTTAGGGAAAATTCGAAATTAGATCATTTTGGATTTTGGGTTGTGTTCAAAACCAGAAAATTTAGCGCTCATTATTGGGTCAGATTTTGGATATGGGTGCACATGGTTTTTCAAGGCTTTCCTTTTGAATATGGGTGCACATTGTCGGGTCTAGATGAGCTTCAATTTATGACGAAAAGTGAATTGTATGGGGATCGGTTCACTTTTGATTCGTCTCTATCGGACCATTCCCGAGCCTTCTAAGGGGCTTCGGAACCATCGGCAAGAATAAACACAAGGTGGTGAAGGCGTTCCAAGGCTAGAAAAGGGCGTGCCTTCATTCTTTGGGTCATAACTCCTTCATGACAACTCCAATGGGTCTCAAATTTTGGGAGCTTAAAGTATACACCGAGAGCTTTTCATCGATATCTTATGGGCCTAAAACGGAGCCCGGATGAAGAAGTTGTGTGCGTTTGAAGTCGGCAGAAAAACATTGCCCAGAAGGCTGTCGCACCCGCGATGGCATATGTCGCACCCGTGAACTCTTTCTGCCAGATGCAGACCGCTGCATCTAGAAGGGCGTCGCACCCGCGATGTTCCTCTACCCTGTTGCTGCGACGCGTGACTTTAAGGGGCGGAGTCAGAAAATATTTATCAGGGGGTCGGTTTATTAATATTTTTGTCAACTTTATCATAAATTTAATTTTCAAATTATTTATTTTTACTTGTTTATTGAATTTTTATTTAATCTCTTTTATGGTCTTTCACATTCAATCTAGTATAAAAGATACTTATTAATTTTTAATCCCACAATAAAGTATAGAACAACGACAATGTACTCTAGACAATCTATCTAAAGCGAGGTTTAGGAGGATTTAGATGTAGGCAGTCTTCTCTATGCGCGGGAATGTATGAAGAGATTTATTCTGGCAGACCTAAAAAAAAAGAACATTTTTGAAAGAGCTCGTAATGAAATATAAAGATAAAAAGAATAAGAAAACATAAGCTTCTAAAACTATGTATCTATAAAATATATTAAAATATTTATAACTTTAGTACTTCATATATATAGTATAAAGTTAGATTAAAAAAAACATACCTAAGAAACATATTATAATTCACACAAAGGGTGAAGAAAATTACAAAAAAAAAAAAGAAAGAAAATAATAGAAAGTTAAATAAATGAATAAGCAAACTAAGATGGCTTTTTAAACATGAAAATCGCCACCAAATTCAAAGGAACTAAAATTGAGCCTACTAAGGTTTGAACTAGAGACCAAAGGATGCAACATATCCTTCATTCAAAGCAACTACCATTTAGCTATGAGATTAATCATGTAAATCTTTACACGGCTTACTATATATAAGCTTCCTGGAGCATAGGGGGTGTCGTGGGCCCCGCCACCCCCCCCCCCCCTCCTCTAGCTCCGCCCCTGGTGACTTTTGTGTCCAAATGTTGTGTTTTGTTTTAATTTTCCCTATTAGTATAAATATACCCCCTTAGCTTATTTGGAAGATAGATTTTGATGATGAATGTTTAGGAATTAGACTCAAGAAAATTCCTATCAATTGGAGAGTTGTAATTGTGGGTTTTCAAACCCTAATAAATGAAGCTAATCCTTTAGTGGAAATTGCTTTGTGATTTCTCTTCTTGTGAGTGGGTATCCTTCTTCCACTCTATGTGAGATTTCTTGTGTGTTTCAAGACTCCTTGTATGTGGAAGATCCTTGTGTTAGAGATTGAACATCTTAGTTCAATTTGGTGAAATTTCTCTCTTTAGAATTGTCCATATATTTTAATTTTCATGTTTATTTCCATTAATCCAAAAACCCTAAAAATTGGTTCATAGTGTTTATGAGTTCTATGGGTGGATTTCCATCATCCACATGTTTGTTTAAACCCTAGGTTTCCGCGCATTCTCTCCAAAAAGACTACCCACATTTGAAGTCTCAATTGTACTCAAATTCATGAATTTCCATAAAAGTATGTTGTTATTTTGAGGTTGATTGGTGTAAAGTACTTCCTCCGTTTCATATAAGTTATCACTTTGTTGACTGTTATAGGTCGTGTTCTTTTCATGGCAAGAATCATGCATTTTACCGCAAATCATTACTTTTATCTCTCCTCACCTTTCTCTCTCCTCACTTTTCTCTTCTACTTTTTACATTCTCTCTCCTCACCTACCCCACATACTAATAACCTACACAATTCCACCACACCCCACCATAATTCCACCACACCCCACCACACCATTCCGCAAAATACCGCATAAAAGAACATGACCATAGTCTGTAATGTAACTTTTTGATTTTGATAATTTCTTATATAATATTTTAGTAACATTGAAACATTATACTTTTATGATAATATTTTTCATGACAAATATAATAGTGGTAATTTCATATAACAACTCATTGTATATATATTGAGAAACTAATGGTTAAAATTTTTGAAGTTTGATTGCATGACTTCCAAAGACGACAATTAATATAGAATTGAGGGAGTAAATAAAAAGATTTCCGAATCGTAATATACCAACCTTTTGGAGTATTAGATTGTAATATACGTATCTTATTATTGGCTACTAATATATCGAACTTTATATCTATGTGATTTTAATGTACTTATCATAACTCTAATGGTAGTGAGACTGTGGTTCACCACTTCACCACCACTTAAGTCATGTAGATTAAAATTACTCAAGTATAAAAGTCAGCATATTAGTGTGCAATAATAAAGGTGAATATATTACGATCCAATATAACAAAAACAGGGTATAATACAAGTATACAACTAGACCCGGGCAATGGGTTGGGGAACCTCCTGGCCCGACCCGAAAAATTGCAGGTCAGGGCCACATTTATTGAAGGCGACTCGGCTCGGCCCGAAAAGATCGAGGCCCCGAAGAATGGACGGGCCGGGCTTGGGCCAAGGGTCTGTGACCCGGCCCGTCCTGCCGACCTGCTAATATATATGAAAAAACAAAACCCAGAAATCAGACCTGTCTGACCCAGCCCGCGGCTTGGCCTAGTCCGCTCAATGCCTAGGTTTAAAATGCATGGAGTATTTAAAATTTTTGTTATAAAAAAATTCAGGTTGTATAATTGCTGACTTGACCCGCGGCCCACCGGACCTAGGCTCGGGCCGATACGACCTGACCTGAAGGACAGGTCGCAAATTTCCGGCCCGCTCAATGGCGAAGTCTAGTTTTTATACAACCCAAAAATTCTAAATAAAAGCCATGGGTATGAAAAGTGGGGTCTATGGACACGTGTCATGGATCAATTGTGGAAATAATTTCCTTGAATGGCAAGTCTTCTTGAGTATATCCTCTCTACACAACAGTACACACTCCCTTAGTCGCTCCGCTTCCGATCACACTCACTCACTCACTCACTCACTCTCATTCTCATACTCATACTCATACTCATCTCCTGCATTCCACATTTCCAAATTCCACTGCCTAAATTCATTCTCCATCTTTTTCTCTCTCACCAAAACCCTACCCCAGTAATCTTCTTCCTCACTTCACATCCCTTTCTCTATCTCTCTCGATAATCGCCATTGCTGACTTGTGAAACTTGTCGCCATTGATCATCATCACTTCTGAGTTTCGACTTTGGCTAAATCAACCGATTAGGGTTTCGGAATCGCATTCGCACTATCTTTTCGGTGAGACTTTCGTTAACCTTTATACTTGCATTGTGGTGCTGCTGCTGCACGTGTTTCATTCTGCGTTTCTTCTTCTACTCATTGCATTGGATTGCGTATAACATGGCTTGCTTTTTAATCCTGTTTCCGCCGGATGATTTGGTAGCTAGTCTTTTGACATTTGCCGTTCTTTCTGATTATAATCTGCATAGTTGAAAATGGTTATCTTTTTTCAACTTAATGGACTAAATAAAATGACTCATTAAACCTCCCTTTGCTTCTTTTCTTTTTCCCCCCCCCCCCCCCCCATGGAGTAATAGGTAGCAAACAATTTCTAAATCTTGGGTCAATTGGAGCGGTTTCTTTAAGTTGCAAAATTTAAAGATTGTTACAACCGACCCCTCGATACATTGGTTGGGTGGGATTTGGTAGCATTGGTTTTGGTTTCGGATTTGTTTGTCAAGTTAGCATTGGTTTGGGTTGGAATATTTTGACACTGTTTGAATGCCTCATGGGTTGCCCGTGTTTAGAGTAGAGTATGAATGTTCGAGTCCCAACTACCTACCCAACCAAAAAGCTCAGTGTAATTTTCAAGACCTAGGACTGTAGGTTGTAAGCTGGAACACTGAATGTATTTTTGAGTGGCACATATGGGTTTTTTGCATTTTGGACCCTGATATGATTTTGCATGCTCATGGTAGGTGAACTTCATTCCTTTAATCGAGGGGTGTAAACCTGAAAGATGGGGCACTCTTCAGATGAGTTAACAGATTTAAGCGAGTCAGAGGTGGAGGACTATGCAGACAAGGTTTATAAGCAATTAAAGAAGGGAGAATTCCGAGTTAAGGCATCCACAAACTATTTCAAGTGTCCATTTTGTGCTGCAAAGAGAAATAAAGAATATTCATACAATGATCTGCTTCAGCATGCCAGAGGAATAGGCAAAAGCTGTAAGAGTGATAATTTAAGGCAAAAGGGGAACCATTTAGCATTGAAGGATTACTTGCAGAAATATCACAGTCCTAGAAGCTCATCGAAACCTCCTGAGAGGAGTGAGTCTCATGAGAAGAGCGAGTCTCATGTAGGACGTGATAGAAATGAAAAATTTGTTTGGCCATGGGTGGGCATTATAGCTAACCTCCCTGTTGAAAAGAAAGGTGGCAGATATGTCGGGGATAGTGGAAATAGGGTGAAGGAGGAGCTAGCAAGGAAAGGTTTCAACCCTTTGAAGGTAATTCCTTTGTGGAATCATCAGGGTCATTCTGGATATGCGGTTGTGAAGTTCAATAGGGATTTTGTTGGCTTTGCAAATGCAATGTCATTTGAGAAGGCGTTTGCGTCGGATTCCTGTGGTAAACTAGATTGGTATAGGAAAACATGTCCTGGAGACAAATTGTGTGGATGGGTGGCAAGAGAGGATGATTACAACTCATCTAGCATTGTGGGAAAGCATCTTCGTGATAATGGAGATCTGAAGTCAATTGCTGATGTTGAGCTTGAAGAAGACCAGAAAACAAAAAGTCTAGTATCGAACCTCACCAAGACAATTGAAGATAAGAAAATTCAATCCAAAGAGATAGAAAGCAAGATACAACAGACGTCTGCTTCCTTATGCAAATTGTTGCAGGAGAAAGACACAATGACACAGAAATTTTATGATGGTATATGAACGTGATCTGTTTGTATGGCAATATTTAATTTTTATCCTTTGGCTCCACAAAACATTTTGTTCTATTACCTTCTCTGGTGATGAAGTCTTAGTTGAATATTATTTTGTTTTTCCTTTTGAACTTTTTCTTGAATAGAGATCACAAGGATGCAGCAGACTACCTTGGCAGATACAAAGAATATACTTGTTGAACATGAAAAGTTCAAGAAAATCTTGGAATCTCGGAAAGAAAAACTGAAGCAACAAGAGAAGGAGTTGGAAAAGCGTGAAGCTGACTACGATAGTAAGATCATTAAGCTCCGACATCTGAGGAAAATGGTACAACTTCTTGTTTTAGCCTTGCTAGATGTAGTGACAAATAGTGCATCATCACTCCCCTTTCCCCTCCAATGCCATGAATAGTGAGGTTGCATGGCATACAATAATAACTTAGAAAGCAATAGCATACATGAACGAAGTTGTACTTCCTCTTCAAACATAAAGTTTCCCTTTGCCTTGCATTTTGTATGTGTTCATGTCTAAGTAATTGTGGGTGTTTTGCCTGATGCTTTTTTGGAAGACTGGTTTTTCAGAGCAAGCTATATTCATAACTCAGTGGCCTCTGAATAAGTTCTGGTTTGAATGAAATGGCTTACATATGTTCTGCCCTGCTATTATTAATATAAAATCTTAGGTAGTTGGTTTTTGATGAGGTAGATTTTGTGGACAGTTTGTTTCTTGGCTGTACATAACTTTATATGGTGCTAGTTGATCATTAGTTCTTTAATTTCTATTATTAATATATATTTTTTCCTATCGAAAAAAAGTTTGTCCCTACTACTAATGTTATAACAAATGTATCTTTCTTTCAGAATGATTCGGCCACATTGGAGCAGCAGAAGGCAGATGAGAATGTGAGAGCACTAGTTGAGAAACACAAGGTGAATCATCTTTCTTCAATATGCATGCTTATAATGCTTGATTCTGTATCGATCTTGTGATGAATGGCTCCTTCATTCATATTGTTCATTCATCATTTGATAGGTGGAGAAAGAGGAACTTCACAAGAAAGCCATTGAGCTTCAAAAGCAGATTGATCAGAAGCAAGCACTGGAGTTGCAGATTGAGCAACTAAAAGGAGCTGCTCATGTCATGGAGCACATGGAAAGGGATGTTGAAACCAAGAAAAGGATGGATGAGATTCAAGAAGAGCTGAAGGAGAAAGAAGAAGAATTAGAGGATTTGGAGCAGCTGACTCAGGCTCTGATTGTCAAAGAACGGAAATGCAATGATGAGTTGCAGGAAGCACGCAAAGAGTTGATTAATGTAAGTCGCTTCTTCTGGCTTTAAGTATTTGGTAGCGCCGGCAAAAGTTCGGGTCTGGGTAAGTTCTGGTTGGTCAAGTCGGTCCACGTCAAAATTCGGACGAGAAATTAATGTCTGGACCAATTTCTTCTGGGTCGGAAAATTCAGACAGACCTAAAGTCCAGGTCAAAATCGGTCGGGTTCGGACAACAGAAAAAATGAGAAATATTGTGTCTTAATATTCGTTCAATGTCAAAATCAGGTTCAGACCAAACCGGGTTTTTTTTTCCCGAGTATGACAAATTGGGTATTCGGGTTGGACAAAATTTTGCCAGTGCTAGTATTTGGATGGTAGTGTTAGGGATACTGTACCTCGGTAGTTTGGCGTTTGATGTACTTTAACATAATCCCAACTATCTTCTAGGGCCTGCAACATAGCAGATCTATCCGTGCTACTATTGGTGTGAGGAATATGGGGGTGCTAGAGGAAAAGCCATTCAAAAATGCTGCGGAAGCCAAGTACCCTGCTGAAGAAGCACCAAATAAAGCAGAAGAGATGATCACACAATGCGAACAGTACATAGAAGATCCTGACTGGCATCCTTTCAAAGTTGTACGTGAAAATGGTACAGATAAGGTATGGTATTATGATGTATTTCTACAATAGCATGCTTATTTCAATTAACAAAACAGCTTAATTGAATATGAGCAAACTTATTATGTTGGAATTGGAACTTGGATTATTACATTCATGTATAGAACTAGAAGCCAAATATCCAATCGTACCTTAGAAAGTATTGAACATTGATTTAGTTGTCAGGCTATTATGATATCACATCACAAATATATCCAAGGAAGTTCCTCCTCCCACCTGATTTGGCTTGGCATCTAAGAAACTTATGTGAATGGGTGGTTGCCTGAAATATCTGCACTATTGTTTGCTCCATTGTATGTGTATGAATAACCCCTTCCCGGTCTCTTCTAAGTTGACAACGTGGATGACCAAGTAGCGGGCATATTTTGACTTTGCAAAACCGACCCTACCCGAACCTTAACCGACCCAGGCGCAAAAATGCTGAAACTAATTAATCCAAAATGGACCCAACCCGAATTTATCTTTGACCAAAGTTCGTTTTTTAACGATAATCTTATCAGACAAAAAAATCAAGCGACAGGAAATAAAGTCGACCCGAAAATGGCCCAACCCAAATGGGTCCAGGCCGAACCCGACCAAAATGACCCAATTGCCAGGTCTAGGCATATTATGACACTGCTAGTTGCTGATCAATTAAAATGCACATGCTGCAAGATTGCAAACTAGTTTTTAAGATCTTTTCTTCATTCAGCTGATGCAAAGGGGAAGAGAATTAGGAATATAGTCTGAGAATATTATGGATTATGCTGTCATGAGTCATGTGGGATAATTTCATAGCTTTGTTACCCGAGTCCTGCATCACCACCACCCCTCATTTTCATTTTCCCATCGTGACTTGACGATTATCCTTTCTGTTGTCTCCCTAGGCGGTTATCGATGAAGAGGATGAAAGGCTGAAAAGTATAAGGAATGAGATGGGTGAGGAAGTTTACAAGGCTGTGACAAAAGTACTGTGTGAGCTGAATGAATACAACCCTAGTGGTCGATATCCAGTGCCTGAGCTTTGGAACTTCAAGGCAGACAGAAAAGCATTTCTGAAAGAGGGAGCGGAGTACATACTCAACCTGTGGAAAGTGAACAAGAGGAGGAGAAGAACTTAGAATGTGAAACTCGTTCATAAATTATAACTGTAGGTGTAAATTGGGTTTTACTAATCAAGATTTTGCTGCCTAACGCCTTGCCGCTATGCTAATATTTGGAAGGTAAAAGATGGATAGACTTGTATGCTTCCTGCAGGCTGTGGTTGAATCAATGATGTGTAAAAGATAACATATGGCAATGATTTTCATTGTACAGTGATTATGGTTTAATTTTTTTTTAAATAATAATTGGAAGCCAATGATGACAAAATTCGCATCAAAGATGCTATAAAGATCTGCAAAACAGCAGAACATCCGAAAACAGCAAAAATACAATTATTGTGAACCTTATCAGTCCAATCCAAACTTTAATCTTGGGTGAAGCTGACCTTAAGACTGGATTGATAATGCTAAAGACCCTAGTCCTTGTTAGAATCTTTTAGAAGTGAACTGGTATTATTAAGCTGAAACAATTGGAGTTGAACAATGCTTTTATCTCTTTGATGCCTGAGGTTGCTCATAAGAGTTATGAGTCTAACACGGTATAAATTGGGTTCAAGTTCGAGTCATTTTGAGTCGAGGAGAAAATTTGATGTTAGATATCTCCTTTTTTTCCGGTCAAACAGGCTAGTATCGCTTTGATCCCCGAGGTTGAGGTTGCTCACAAGAGTTATGAGTCTGACACACTGTATAGGTCGTCAAATATTTGAGATCGGGTTTGGGTCATGTTGAGTCGATGGGAAAATTTGATGTTTGATATCTCCTTTCTTCTAGTCAACTAGGCCTAGTATCGCTTTGGTGCCTGAGGTTGCTCACAAGAGTTATGAGTACAATTGTCAAATATTTGAGTTCGAGTTGCGGTCATTTTGACTCCATGAGAAAATTTGTTGTTAGATATCTCATGTTTTCCCGTAAACAGACCTAGTTTTGAATTTAGACAATGGAAATAAGAAATGTATTGTGTTCACACCCAAAAAGAACTAGTGAATGCCTATATTACTTCAACTCTTCATTTTCTCATACTTTAACATATGTCAGACTCTCGACACTGGGAATAGGTTACGACACTTGACACTTCAAAGATCTGTAAATTTTCTAAAGTAGTCGAGTCTGACACCTCTATCTGTGTCAATATTAGACACTCGTACCCATGCTCGAGTAACATAGTGAATATCAAAGTTCACACAAGAAATCTATGATCTTATCCTGTCTTTTGAGCCCCACCGAACTGGATTTTCATTTTTGCAATAATTTGTGCAAGGGCTATTACCTCTACAATTTTTTTGACAAAACCTCCTAGAAAGAATTAACAAACTGACACAAATCTCAGATGTATGTTGAAAGCACCTTAAACTCCAATCAACTCCCTAATTTCCATGTGCATAAACTTAACTAAACTTCAAGTAATGCTACATTACAAGGTGTTTCCATTAACATGACTCACAAATCAACTTCCTTCACAATCAATCAACCATTGATTAATAATAATGCAAGCATGATTCTCTCATTGTGAACCAACATCATTCTCTACAAATAACAACCCCTTACCCTAGCCTGCTTACCATTTTCAACCACAATAGTATAGCCCAAAATGGCAAAAACCTCAAAAACTACCATAACCATGCTCTTTCAATTAACTTCCCTCGCTCTTCTTATAACCCAAGCTTGTTCCACAAAAGCGAGGACGAACAAAACCGAGCTGATAAACCAGTTTCTAGAAGGCCAAAATGCAGCGAGAAAAGCCGTGGGGGTCCCACCTCTTGTGTGGGACCCCATATTGTCCACATACGCGAGGACATATTCGTCAATGGCTAGGAGGAAGGACTGCAAGCTGATCCACTCACCGAGCTACAGCTTTGGGGAGAATTTGTTTTGGGGAGAGGGCCGAAAGTGGGGGCCCAAGGATGCAGTTGCCGCGTGGCTGTCTGAAAAGAAATGGTATCACTATAACAACAACTCTTGTAGTAGTAGTAGTAGCAGTAGTAGTAGTAGTAGTAGTAACGGGTCTGGATCTGGGTCTGGGTCTGGGTCTGAGGTTGAGTGTGGACATTATACTCAGATTGTTTGGCGAGACACGAAATGGGTTGGATGTTCCAAGATTATTTGTGATACTGGGGATTCCTTCATAACTTGTGAGTACTTTCCCCCGGGGAATTACATTGGAGAAAGGCCGTACTAAGAGTGTACATGTCAGGGATGAGACTGCTTATATCTGTATCTCCCCCTACTGTCATTATGGACGGTCTGGGGAGTTTATTTCCTAGGTTGTCAACCTTATATAACTTGTGTACTACATGTAATGTTGCTGTAATTGTTAATGTAAATGCCAATGAGTTGAAATCCCATGAAAAACTTCATGAATTTACTGTTTAACAAAACTATGGAAAAGAGTATTATGAACAGCTTTTCAAGGAAGTTGGAAAGTATGACACAGTAAAAAAATTATTTATAATTTCTTATTTATAATTATATGAGAGTTTAGTTCAATTTAGTTTAGTTTTAAAAGTAAATTTCCAAGATGCTATAATTTGTTGCAATTTGAAAATTCCAAAAGAAAAAGGTTTGCTGACAGTTTTAAAGGTATCAACAGATCTTATAGATTTTGATATCTTTATAAATTTATTAGAAAATTCAGAAAATTTTAGCCACCAGACACTAATTATAGATTTATTCATTTCTTCCATTTCTATAATACTTTCAACCTTTTAGGTTTTATGTCAGAACTATAATGGTATCAACAAGAGAGTTTCCTGTTGGTATCAAGTCTCAAGTTTGAATTATACTCCTTACAATGTGTTACCCTCAAAAGTATGTTGCAAATTTGAATTATGAATGCCATTGATCTGACACATGAGGGCACTTGTCAAAGATAGGCATACAACCAAGGGTTTTTCCATCATAATATACCCACCTTTTGGGTATTGGATACTCATATATCGACCTTTAATTTATACCAAGGCAATTTTAATATACTTATCATGACTTTCATGGTAGTGAACTGATCTCAAGGATGAATTCAGTGAGCTTGTATTGGTTTTTTACTATGTTGTAAAAACGGGACCGGACCGGCCGGTCCCACTGGTTCAATCGTGAACCGGGAAGTTGCAGGTCCGGTTCCAGGTTTAACTCGGATAACTGGTTCATCCGGGGAAAAATCGCCAACACCATTTAAACCGGACGGTTCACAGTCAGACCGGAATTTTGGTAATTTAATTTTAAAAATTCCGATTTTTGACCGCTTCAATTCGGTTTTGACCGGATCATGCTATGTTCATGCTAGTTTAATTATTTTGGTAGCTTAATTATTCTTGAAGTATATGAAATTTTTTTTTGATTCATGACTGCTTCATACTAGTTTTGACTAGTTCAACCGTGACCCGGGTCAACCGGTCTAATCTGACCAGTTGAACCATTGACCCACTGGGTCAACCGGTTTAATGATCGGTCCGGTTCTGACAACATAGGTTTCTTATAGGTCTCGGAAACTTTTCAGTGTCTGATACATTGTCCTTGAGACCAGTTCACCAACACTTAAGTCATGGTAAGTACATTAAATTACATACCAATAATTCTTATATAAGACCGTCTCACCATAAATTTATAGTAAGATGTATAATATTTTGGTGACTATTTATAAATACAGAGGTTACTAATAATTTGTGTGAGTTGACTCTGATAAAAGTCATCCTTTGATAAATTATTAGTCACATTCATATTAAAAAGTCATTTTAATATCACTTATTAGTCATAGCAAAATATTTGAAAAGTCATCATGTGAAAATCTCGTCTCACAATAAGTTTACATGGGACGGTCTTATATTAGAATTTGCGATCATCTAATTATAAAGTTCGGTATATTAGTATCCAATAATAAAATTGGGTATATTATGATCCAACACCCAAAAAGGCAAGTATATTACGATCCAAAAATCCTAGAATTAATTGAAATGGACAGACAATACTCAAAATTTTGATCAATATGGGTATGCAATTACCAATTTCCACAACAAAAAAGCATGCCAAATCTATCAGTCTATTGAATAATATGTGCAATCCAGAATTTCTGTGCATAAATGTCACAACATAAAAGAAAAAGCAAAGTGAAAATTACGATAATCCGCTCCCGAAGAACGTGTATTACAACATCAGAGTACAAGCCCAACTGTTTCAGTGTATAAGACGGAACCGCGAAGAGGGTGAAATCCTGAGTAGAAGAAGAGAAAGTTACAGCTTCTTGTACCGCTTTTCAACCTCCTCCAACCTTTCAATGTCCTTGTAATATTTGCAAATACGGTAAATGCACCTGGTAATAAATAAAAAATAGTATCACATTCAACATGAATAATTATGAATTTCACTAGTAACCACCCAAATGTCTTAAGAATGCAATTCGCATAGGTATTGTACATACCAGTAGAGGACGCAAGCTGAAGCACACAGGATCACATTCCTCTGTGCTTTGTAGATCTGTCAGGGCCAATTCAAGACGTGGTTTTAGAATCAGTACATGATAAGAGGCAACAATGTAGGCTGATTAGATCTCAACAAATTTTGTCTCACCCGGAAAAACTGGGTACTGGCACAGATTTTTCATCTGAATTTCGACATTGAATGAAAACTCAGATAATATATTTTTTTGACTTCTATTGTCCGAACCCAACTAGGTTTGCCTGAATGGTCCGACCCCAGAAAAACCAGGTAACGGTTATTCATTTCTCGTACGGGCCAGACTTTTCGCCAGCACTAGGGATATTCATGCCAAATGCTGATAGATTTACGGTATTGAAAATATGCCCTACACCTACGGAAGTGCTATGAGGAAACAAAAACATACGCATAATGGGAAATTATGATGCTAATGTGGGACACAGTATAGATATCTAGGGGAAAGGAGGTGCAAATACATATGAAGCCCTTTTCCAGAATAACTTTGTTTTCCATGTCTATGATGTGTTTTTAGCTTCATGGTCAGTCCCTCAGTGGAAAAGGGGTTGGCAAACAAACTCTCGGAATGTACTTTAGACGGGTAATCTAGCACATCAAAACTCAGAATGAACTTCAAATGGAAGCTATCCCAACTCCCAAGTGAGAGTATTCTGAAGAAACAATTACCACCAATCAATACAAACAATACATAGGTGGACCGATAGCAGAGGAAGATTCAAGGGCAGTGGCTGGTAGGTTCACAGTATCCTGTCAAAGCTCATTCTGGACCGATAGTAACAAGCCAAACACTTTTTGTGCATGCATTTTCTTTCCCACCTCCATCTTACATGGGGTAAGTAAGGGTGGGTAAACAAACTCTCAGAATGTACTACTTTGGACGGTAGCTAAAGAAGTGGAAGCCTAGAAAAACCGATTCATACATTCATTCCTAAACAGAAGTCATGAGGATTAAAAACGTTCAAAATGGCTCCCCATAGGCAACCATAATGTTTGTGCACAGGCTATAAAACTTGTTACGTGCACACACAGCCGTGCAGCATGACCGCGCGAAATGATGCAATGCAGAAAGAGAAGAATGTGAAGTTGTGCATGGTTGGCTGACAATGGAGTACTGCATGGTCGTGCAACTGATTCTGGAACCTAATTAATGACAGTTCCCCTATGGGAATTACTTTTGCACCTTTTCCAGAGGTTGGGGAAGAGACACTAGGTTGGGGAAGAGACACTAGTTTAGTTTAATTCTCAGTATTTTTCTCTCGAAGATTCAATTGCCTAGATTTTAATGGAAAAATAGTCGGTAGCTAAGCATCCCCTAATTTCAAAGCCAAAGTAGTAGATAGGTGAGCTCCACAAAGTGCTCTTCAACAAAGTTAGTACTTAGTATATCCCCTCTGACAAAATGACAAAAGCTTAAATATCCAACAAGCCAATCTATTATTGAACCTCTCTATAATATAGCCCCAAACAGAAGAGCACTTGTAAGAAGCACCAAGAGGAAGACTAAAGCAAGAAGGGAGGTGGTCAACATAACCAAATAAATGAGCCAACGCAAGAATATGTGAAATCTCAACAATAGGATAAGAGCATTTTTTTTTTTTTTTAAAACGTAACTCTTCCGTTAGACATACCTTCGAAAAGAACGAGGAGACATCTCAATTAACCGAAATTAATCTCATTAGGATTGCAAAAAAATGGGAGTATTATCAACAAGGAAAAAACAGGGAAGCACAAAATATGAGGAGTACTAATAAGCTAACCATTTAAACAAACAAGCCTCTAATACTTCATTCACTCATCCGCTCAACGCTTCCATAACCAAAATGAACAGCAGTGACAAATGCTCACCTTGCGTTAAGCCTCTCGAATATGCAGAGAAAAAACCAAAAGCTTCACCAATAAATCAAGATAGAAACCCACAAAATCCAAATACAAAATGACTCCCATATTCTCCACTTACTACGGAAGCTCATTCTTCCTGAAAAGTCCGCTAATATACCCCAATAGACTTGATCATAGGCCTCCTCAATGTCAAGCTTAAAGAGAACTCTATCCTATCCTTCAAGTCGCCCATAATTGATATAAAATCAACACACCCATTTGTAATTAGGGCAACATCTAAAATCTGATGCCCGGGAACGAAGGCATATTGGTTAGGGAAAACTATTGTTTAACCCACCACTTTCCTTACCCTTGAAGCCAATTTAGCAAGAATTTTACACACTACCCATGAGAATGCTAGGCCAAACTACTAAAAATCATCAGCACCACCAAGTTTAGAAGTCAAGCTAATGGAAGTATCATTCAAAACTTATCCCAAATAACACCTTTAAAATGAAAGATGACAAAAAGACCCTGAAATCTCCTCCTTAATAATGCTCCAACAATTCTAAAAATAAGGCAATATGCCCTGAACCTTTACCTTTGCCTAACTCTCCTCCTCCATGAGACCTCTAACTAGGTACATGGCATCAACAAGACTTATAGAGTCAAACGAGATTTCATCAATAAATGGCCTCATTGCTTCATAATTTCATATTCATGATGATGATTTTGAAGAAGTGGGTGATTGCAACGTTAGATAGGGCAGCATCATTTGCAATCCACATTTATGTAGTATTCCTTCTATTGTTAACTGATGGGTGAAAAAGTTGGTGTAGTGACTACCATTCACATCCCACCATTGTTGTGCACTATGCGGCTACGCCTGAAATATCTTTCAACTTCCAATCTTTGAAACCTCAATACCAAGGTAAGGAATTGTGGTTGCTCCTTCTAATGCAAAGACTACACCTGATCCACCATGTTAACCATCTTAGAATCAAGACCACCAAAAACATCCCAGCTCCACACTTTAAGTGTCATCTTTAGATGATTGAGCTTCTTCGCTAAAAGGAAACTAGGCGTCCCAAAACATTCAACTCTCAATATGTGTGTTAATATATCTTCTATTGTCCAAAATAAAAAAAAAGGAACTGAAACTAGCCCACTGCAAAATGTTAAATCACATACTAAAAGTACCTAGGACATTTCCCCTTTCCGGATGAGTGATTTGCAAAAATCAGGCCACTCTTAAGTCATTATCATTTGTTCAACGCATCAAAGAGGCCAGATTAACCTTTAATTCCAAAGTACCTCCACCACTTACATGTCCTACCAAAAGCAATGCACAACTGCGATACCTAATCTGCCCTCCAATGATATTGTAGTCGGGTTCATTTGAACTGGTAACTGGTAACTACTGAAAAGAACTGCTAGGGATTTGGGGTTAGTCATGTCTACTTTTTGTAGGTCGTGTAAGTGGTGGCGGTACGTTGGCTTTGGAAATAATACAATTGGGAATATGATCGTTAATATTCAGTGTCCTTGCCGGACACCAACACTTCCCAACAGTGAAGCAAACCACAACTAGTAGCTACTGAAAAGACTTACATTCACAAATTATTCGCCAATTGGAGATTCAATAACCCCAAAAAAGAAAAACCCCCACCTAAGCAAAAAAAATATGCTCTGGAAAAACTCAAATCAACAGTCAATTCACTATCATATCAACCCAAAATTTAGACACCAAAATGCTACAAAGGAGCTCAAATCAACACTATTTAACAGACCACAAGCTTAGTATAAGTGTAAACCCCTAATCAAGAATCAACCACTTTGCAGTAAATCCCAAACTTAGGCCTCACAAGTGATCAGCCCTAACGAATCAAAATTCAAAAAATCAAAGCAACAATCAATGCCAAAATTACCGATTTCTCATAGCGATCCCTCTCAGCAGCAGTACAGATCTCCGAAGTACAAGACAAGCGGTGCTCATTCTTCCAGTAAAGATCTAAAATCGTCACAAAAAAAATGCATAAAACAACCTCTCCATAACCCTAAACAGAAACCAACCCAATGAAACTCCACTCGAAAATTGGGGAAAAGGGAAGATTACCTAGCAGCTGAAAAGCAGCAAAAGGGACAATGAACATCAATGGCTGAAGAGCGAGAGAGACGAGGGAAACAAGGCGAGATTTGATGAGTTTTGGCGATGGAAGAGTGAGAAGAAGCATTACAGCTGCCTCTGCTGCTACGGCGTATGAGAGTACCATCCATTGCAGACCCATCTCTCTCTTACTTTCTCTCTCTAAATTCAGCAGCAGACCAGTAGTAGTTGGAAGTTCTGGGTAGCTCAAATGGAGAAGACTTTACTTGAATGCTTAGTATCCAAGGAAAGAATCCTTAATACTACGTGCTTACATGAATTTATGACACGCCTATGTTGTGTTCCCACACACTTTGCCAAATTGCTGTTCAATTCAATGCAAAATCCTCGGTTCACTCTTATGGTGGGTTATTTGATTCAAGGGTGCTCCGTAAATTTGTGACACGTCCTTCCAATTTGTTCAATGTTAAAATTCAAACTCAATGTTTTCCCATGTCAAATTGGTGTCCATCAAATTTTGTTAATGTCAAAACTTAGACTCGATCTTTTCTCACATCAGATTGGATGAGACAATTAGGATGGAGTTAGATGCAGGACAAATTCGAGTTCAGACAATTGAAAAGAGAGAAATATTACTTCTGAACATTCAGTATATTTGATCAATGTCAAAATCAGTTTCAGACTAAACTGAGTTTTTTCCATATAGGATAAATTCAAGTATACATGTTGGACAAATTTTTCCAATGGTGTTCATGGATAAATCATGGTGCGATTAAATGAATAAATTTCGGATCACGAAATTCCGAACGGAGGTCAAGAACACCACGTTGGAGGCCAACCCAACAATACAAACTATATGCTTCGACTGGAAAAAATAAATAGAATCAATATGTACTTCAACTCTAAAGAATTGATAGAGACTCTCTATAATTACTACTTTTAGGATTGATAGAGAAAGGGGAAAAGAGACACATTTCTCAACCTTACAACACTTAAGGTGTTTAATCAATTTCATAGTCGTATGCCGTGGGAGACAGTATGTGACTATAGCACTTGGCATTGTGGTGTCTCCCATCCACATCTGATAGACAGCAACGCAGTTTCACAATCCATGGTCGATGATCATACATCGTTGGAATAGGCTAAAACACATTTCTCAATCAATTTGCACTGTAGTATTGTACAACATATTACTTGTTAAACCTTACTGATTTGTTATTTTGTTATTTTGTAGTGGGCCTATGACTAGGTGTTAGGGTTTTAATTATAAGAGCAGATAAATCATAGCGGAAGTGAAACAGGAAGATGACTACTAGATATCGAGAAAAAATAAATGAGTGCAAGATAAAGGGGACATAAAGATTTTTACGTGGAAACCCAAATCAGGGAAAAACCACACGCAGCACAAGCACAAAGAATCCATCATTGGTATAGAGTACAACGAATGATCTCCTCCCGAGATCCAACAAAGAGAGTATTACAAAGATCTCAAACAACGAAAGAGATCCACCCGAAAGAGACACATGCTCTTAGTCAACAAAACTCTCTCATCAATTGGAATATGAAATTTCTAAATATCTAAATGCACCAGATCCAAAATTTGCTCCAATGGGCACCAAACTTGGCCACACCAAAACAGGCGAACAAGACCTACTATTTATAGGGAAAACTCCTTATAACCATACCTTGACTCCCACTCCAATTAGATTTAGAATCTAATACAATTAGGAAACCCAACATAATAAGGAAACTTAAATAATATCCTAATACAATTAGGAAACAACTAATTGTGGGAACAAGAAACTAGGTAAATTTTAGGACACTTTCCTAACACCAGGCCATAGCTGTGTAGCCAGGGATGCACCCACCCCCACCAACCGCTCGGATGGTGTAGGTAGATGGGTAGTGGATGGATGATCTAAGGGATATGTATCATCGGTGGTATACATCTATGCATATACAGATCCCGGACCGACCATCCGATGTGCAAGAACAATAGAATTTTATTTGTTATTTTGTGAACTTTGTTTATATATTAAACTTTTATCGTTATTTTAATCTCGTTGGTTACATTCTTAGCAAAATTAACTTATAATTATTTATCGTTAGTAGAGAATTTTATTTTAGTTTCTTATCGTTTGTTCACTTTGTTGCACGCTATTTGAGCACGTCGTTGATCAATACGAGCCTTGAACGGCTCATCCCAACCAATAACAGTAGGCTCTCTCGCATGGTCCCATCTAACATCAATCATAGTTAGAGGGCACTGATCTCGTATAGGTAATACTGAAATGCACGTCGTCTTCTCTACTTTACCAGGAACGGTTGCAAGGTTGATCAACAAGGCATTGAGCAAGGTAGCCGCAACAAACAAATCATGTGGAGTCTCTTGCCAATTAGGTCGATTGTAAGGTCCATCTATGTGACCACTTATCCGTACGAGTGCTTGGTGATAAGTGTATTATATATATATGTGATCTAGGATTATTTGGAGTTAATTTGAGTGATTTTAGATATGAATGTATTATTTTTATACTCGAATTCTCTATTTTATGTTTGGTTGGAGTTTGGTATAGTTTTGTAGGAATTTAGAGCAATTTGGATCAAATCAAGTTCAAAACCAAGTCAAAGAAGTCCAAGTAGATCACAAAAGATGAGAGCGATCCACCCCAAGGCCCAAACTCAGGCCCAACATATCAAAGAGTTGCGCCAGGCATCAACATGGGTGCCATTTTGGGTAGAACGGACCGTTTTAGGGTCCAGAGAAGGCAAAATTTGACTCCAGTGAGCAACACGACTCGTGTCCCTGCAACACGACCCGTGATGGATTCAACACGGTCCGTGTTGGCCAGGCATGGTCCGTGTTGGCTCTGTTAAATGCAAAAGTGTCGCTTCATATGCTCTTAATGGCTATATAATTGTGTGTTTGACTGTTTTTGCTGGATCATTCACTCCCATTTCATCATCATCCTCATTAGCATATTCATCAATCCCTTCATCCACTATTCCACCCACATTCATCCATTGTTCACTATAAGATGGACGCTCAGACGCGATGTTTACACCCGAATTCGTGTCTAAATACCGCCTAAATCCTTAGGCTTTTGACTTGTTTCGTAGTTGTTTTAATAACTTTTAATGCGTTTTAGTTGCTTTTGTAGTTTCCGAAGGGTTTTACTCAAAGCGAATCTAAATGGGCCAATTTTGTACCAATCTTGGGAATCCCGAGATTTCCGAAGATTCCCCGAGCCCTGGTCATGTCAAAGCGTGAGCGGAGCAGCGGTTGAAGAGCCTCTGAAGAAAAGCGTGGTGGCGAGATACCGCGCCACTTGGACCGTAGCCACATTATGATGGAGCCATGACCTAAGGAAGAAGCCTTGCACCGAGATAGGCGTAGCTACGGTCACTCGACCGTAACGCGGTGGGATCCTACTCTGAGGAAGAAGTGGCGAACTAGGCCGTGGCCACGGTCTCCCGTAACCGTAACGGCGGTGCGAAGGAGCGAAAAGTTGTCAGCCCTAATCGCCTAGACCGTGACCACGGTGCATAGGGACCGTACCCACGGCGGTGCGAAACGAAGAGAAGAAATCGCCTGCCTTACGCAGGACCGTGGCCACGGTCACCCTGACCGTGGCCACGGTCCCTCGCAGCGATTTTATGCATTGTGTAAAATGATGAGTTTTGAGTAACAACCTTGATTACTATTTAATGTATTTTAGGTCATTTTACTAAAAAGATTGGACAGCAGTTTTTATCTATCTTTTATGATACTTTAGCACTCTTTATCATATTTTTAAGTCTTAGATTAGGGGGACTAAGGAAGATCTTTACTGAGATTATTGGTTCTTGTATTGGATCCTCTTGATTATTATTGGAAGTTTGAAGATTATTCTCAACTTTGGAGCATTGGAGCTTTATTATTCTAAATTTTTCTCCCTTGTCATCACAATCCATGAGCATTTCTTAATCTCTCTCTCTCTAATTTATTGTTTATTTATTAATCTCTGTTTTTGATATTGTTGGTGTTGTTGAATGTTTATTGTCATCTTAAGCATGAATGAAGTTGTTGATGTTATTATCATGATAGTTAGGATGTTTAGTGGCTAGAACCTTAATGGGTTAGGGAGATATTAAGGGTGTGAATGGGTGATTAGGTTTGGGTTAGCAATATTAGTGAGTAACTAGTTAGGAAATCAATTTCCTAATCCTATCCTTCCCTCAAGTGGGATGTATTTAGGTGTGAAAGCATCCTGAATACTTCCAATACTTGTTGGAAGGTAGGAATTAGGATAGTTAGTATTCTAGTTCGTGAAAGCGAATAGAAACTAAGTAGGAAATTCCGTTCCATTAACTTTCCCGGGTCTGTCGATGGATTTTGGGGAAGTTAATCCGAATTATCCTTGAAAGAGGAAGCCCAGTGGGTATTTTCTAACGGAATTACCCTTTGATTTCCCTCTCTCGTTATTCTCTTGTTGCAAAACCCATTTCCTCATTCCCGCTTGCATCCCGAAAGTCTCCCGACACCCATTGTTTTACCTTTTTGACTGAACATAGCGTGTTTGTGTTGTTTTCACCCTAAAGTCTTTCACCCTTTCATGATCATAAACCATACCTAGAGTCAACTAGTTGCAGCTAAGGCCCCTAGCTCCCTGTGGAAGAATGATAAAACCGTGATCTTACAAACCACTCGACTAACAAAATGGCGCCGTTGCCGGGGAGCAAGCGCACCTAGCTTAGCTCTTTGTCTTTAGGTTGTTTAAGATCATTTCACTGCTAGAGATTTTGTTATCCTTAGTTACTGGAAATTTGATTCTTCTGTTTGTTCCTTTTGTGCATGCGGACTCGCTCTCGACGAGGCCAAACTCCTGTAACTCCACCGAACCCGAATCCGGAGAGTATTATTTGACAAGCTAACGCCGGTTCGAGACGAGCTCGACAACAAAGGGAGCGAGAGACGATCGAAATTCCAATGGCTGAAGGAGAGCAAATTCCACCCCGTACCTTAGCATCATATTCCTTACCATCATTGGGTACGGGAGGCGATCCCATCACATTACCAGAATTACCACCGAATGCATCTTTCGAGTTCAAGCCATATTTATTGGAAATTTTTTAGAACACCCTGTACCATGGAGGAGAGCATGAAAATCCTATTGACCACATCAACAGATTCGAGTAACGCATCGGCTTCGTACAAATGAATGGAGTTTCCGCCGAATACATGAAGCTGAAGTTTTTCCCTCTTACCCTGAAGGGGAAAGCATTATTATGGCTCAACACGTGTCCGTCCGGAACTTATTCAACATGGGATGCCCTTAGCCGCGACTTTCTTCAAAGGTTTTTCCCCAATGATGAGACGTGTCGGTTGAGGCAAGCCATCATGAGCTTGAGCAAGAGCAGATGAGTCATTATTGAGCGTGGGGAGATTCAAAGGTCTCAACGGAGGTGTCCACATCATAATCTTGAGGATTGGTTATTGTTGCATCACTTCTATTCGGATTGAGTAGCTCTTTGCGAGAATCCATCGATCATGCCTCGGGGCATGTTCCTCGAAAGCAGCGGAGGAAGCAAACGTATTTCTTCACGAGCTATCTCAAAACTCTCCTCATTGGGGAGGCGGCGTAGTCGAGATGGTCCTCCTCTAGAAAGCAACCCTACCATTAAATTTCTCATGAATGCCATTCTTGAGATGCAACAAAAGGCAGCTTTGGAGGAAACCACAAGGCAAGTAAAGGCGGCCCAAGAAGTACCTATGCTTATTCCGGATGTCCGAGTCTTGGTATGTGATTTTTGTGGAGGGTCACATTCTTCGAAGCGATGTGAAGAGTATCAAACCGAGCAAGTCCAAGCCACCTATCCCAACAATAACCTCTCCTATACCAATCAAACCCCCATTCGTCCCCGTGGGAATTACGCCTATAACCAACAAGCTCCCTTAAACTAAAACCCACCCCCCGGTTTCCCAAATCAAAATCGCCGCCAATACCACCAAAACCACCACCAAAATCCCCACCAAGGTCAATCTTCCCAAGTGCCCAAACCATCACAACAAGAAACCTTTGACCAAACCCTCCAAAAGTTGGCCTTAACTCAAGAAAAGATAGCCTTATCTCAAGAAAAGATGGCCTTAGACCGAGAAAAAGACCAAACTCGCATTAAGAACCTCGAGTTACTATTGGCCTAATTGGCACAACAATCTCAACCTATCCAATCTTTGCCTAGCCAATCCCAACCTAACCCAAAGGGGCAACTTAATGCGATTACTTTGAGGAGTGACAAGGAGATTGTTGGACCTAGAATGGTGGGAGAGGAGGTTTTGGGTGACAAAGAAGGTAACGTGGTGGATATCTCGGACGAGGAAGATTTGTTGGAGAAGCGGGAAAGTGAGTTAGTATTAGGTGAGGAAGTTGAGAGAGCACATGAAGATGAATTGGGAGAGTCTAGTAAAGAACAAGAGGAGATAGAGAAGTTAAGGAAAGGGAAAGGAAAAATGGTGGAAGAAGAACCAATCCAAACTATTGAGAAGCCAAAGCTACCACCGGTTCCTTTTCCCGATCGGTTAGCAAAGCCAAAATCCGATGCAAAGTTTTCAAAATTCATTGAGATGCTCAAGAAGCTTCAAGTGAACATTCCATTTCTTGATGCCTCAAGTTCATCCTTGAAGCATTTGAAGGAACCTCTCACGAGCAAGAGAAGAATTCAAGAGAAATCTCGACCCATTTGACTGGCGGATTGTAGTGCGATCATCGATAACAAATCACGGAGAAATTAGCGATCCGGAAGTTTTTCTATTCCACGCACCATTGGTGATATGCGGATTGCGTGCCCTTTGTGATCTAGGAGCAAGTGTAAGTGTCATGCCTTATTCGATTTGCGAAGTTAAATCTCGGCGATCTTGCTCCACAACAATTAATCTTGATTGGCCGACTAGATGCGAAGACCGTTGGAAATATTGGAAGACATCCCGGTCCAAGTGGGGCGGTTTTTGATTCCTTGTGATTTTGTGATCTTGGAGATAGAGGAAGATAACAACATCCCTATTATTTTGGGAAGACCATTCCTTGCTACGGCGGGAGCCATTATCGATGTGAAGAATGGAAGCATGCCGTTGAATGTCGGGAATGAAAGCATAATTTTTCAACTTGAGGGGTCATTGAAGGGTCCTTCGTATGGGGATTCAGGCTATGCCATTGACATGATGGAGTTCCTTGTTGATGAGTATATTGAGGACTCCCATCTCCTTGAATCTATTTGCAATGATCCCTTGGGAGCTTGCTTATTGGAGTCTTTCCAATTTGAGACCGACGGCACCGATATTACTTTCTTCACCAACCTTCTTGACTCTTCACCCATGCATAAGGAGATTATTATTGATGAGCCTTATATGGAGTGTATGGAGATTCAAGATGCGATCTTCAAAGGTATGTATTCTTCTCAAATTCAATCTTCTACTCCTTTAGAGCTTAAAGCCTTACCCCCTTCCCTCCAATATGCTTTCTTGGATGATGAGAAATCTTATCCTGTCATTGTGAATGCGAATTTGAATGATTTCGAATTGTCCAAGTTGCTTGATTTGCTTAGAAAACATAGGGGTGCATTGGGTTATAGGATAGAAGACTTGAAAGGTTTATCCCCTTCCATATGCATTCGATTGATTTGCTAGAAGATGCCAAGCCTACGAGCAACCCAACGCGTCGTTTAAATCAACATGCGAAGTGGTTAAAAGGAGGTAGTAAAGTTGCTAATCTGGGATCATCTTCCCATCGCAAATAGCGAATGGGTAAGCCGATTCGATGTGTGCCCGAAGGGTGGATTGGCCGTAATTGAAAATGACAAGAAAGAACTAGTTAGTACCGGTATCGTCACCGGTTGGCGGATGTGTATCGATTACGCCAATTAAACAAAGTAACAAAGAAGGACCATTTCCCTTCCCTTTATTGACGGATGTTAGAGCGGTTGGCGGGTCATTCGCATTTTTGCTTTTGGATGGGTACTCGGGTTTCTTTCAAATTCGATCCACCTCACATCAAGAAAAAACCACCTTCACTTGCCCATATGGGACATTTGCTTATCGTCGCATGCCATTTGGTTTATGTAATGCCCCTGGGACTTTTCAACGTTGTATGATGGCTATTTTTAGTGATTTTATAGAAAAAAGCATGGAAGTCTTTATGGATGATTTTTACGTATGCGGTAATTCTTTCGATGTATGTTTGCTAATTTTGGAGAAAGTGTTTTCTCGTTGTGAGGAAGTGGATCTAGTTCTGAATTGGGAGAAATGCCACTTCATGGTGGAACAAGGTATCGTTCTGGGTCACTTAATTTCTTCTAAGGGCATCGAAGTAGATAAGGCCAAAGTTGAGGTTTTAGAGCGCCTACCACCCCGGTTTAGTTAAGGGGTGCGTAGTTTTCTTAGCCATGCCGCTTTTATCGCCCGGTTCGAAGAATTTTCAAAAATTGCTCGACCTCTAGCGACCTCTTGTGCAAAGATGCCTTTCATTTTCAGCGATGAGTGCCTTGAATCATTTTATAGGTTGAAGCGGGCTTTGATTTCGCTCGGTAGTTCAACCTCCGGATTGGGCGTTACCCTTTGAGATTATGGCGACGCGGCGACTTCGCGTGGGCGTGTTTGACCCAAACGATGACAAGAAGCCAAGGGTCATCTATTACGCAAGCCATGCGCGATGGCGCCCAAAGGAACTACACTACCACGGAAAAGGAGCTTTTGGCGATCGTTTTCGCTCGACAAATTCGTGATACCTCATGTTCTCTAAGGTGGTAGTCTACACGGATCATGCCGCTATCAAATACTTGATGGGAAAGAGGGAGACAAAACCGAGACTTATACGGTGGGTCTTGCTTATGCAAGAATTTGATTTGGAAATCCGCGATAAGGCGGGCATAAAGAATGTCGTAGCCGATCACCTTTCGAGGATTCTTGTCGACTCGGAAGACACCCAACCGATTGTAGACGCTTTCCCGGACGAGCTACTCTTGGCTATCAACTCGCATCCTTGGTATGCGGATATTGTGAATTATTTGGCGAGCGGAGTGATCCCTCAACACTTGAACCATCATCAAAGGAAGAAATTCCTCCACGACATGAAGCATTACTTTTGGGATGATCCTTTCCTTTTCCGTCTTGGAAATGACGGGATGTACCGGCGGTGTATTCCCGAGAGTGAAGTGCAATCTATTTTGACCCATTGTCATGAATTTCCAGTGGGAGGTCACGGTGGCCCCCAAAAGACGGCGGCAAGGGTTTTGCAAACCAGCTATTGGTGGCCGACTCTTTTTCGTGACGCCCATCTGCATGTCAAGTAATGTGACAGGTGTCAAAGGTCCGGTAACATCTCCCGGAAGAATGAAGCGCCGTTGAACTATATTCTTGAGGTGGAAGCTTTCGACGTACGGGGATTGGACTTTATGGGTCCTTTCCCGTCGTCAAGGGGTTTCTAATACATCCTAGTGGCGGTAGACTATGTCACAAAGTGGGTCGAGGCCATCCTATGTGTAAGATGTGATGGGAAATCCGTTTCGAAATTCTTGAAAAGGACCCTATTCCCAAGATTTGGCATTCCACGCGTCATCATTAGTGACAACGGTTCCCATTTCATCGAAAAGAGATTCGAGTCTCTCTTGGAGAAGTATGGCATCAAGCATAAGAAGGGACTTCCTTACCATCCACAAACACAAGGTCAAGTGGAAATCTCCAACCGTGCCATCAAGGAGATCTTAGAGAAGACGGTTAACTCTTCAAGGAAAGATTGGACAGAAAAATTGGATGAAGTTTTGTGGGCATACCGCACCGCTTTCAAGACACCGATCGGCACTACTCTTTAACGTCTTGTCTACGGGAAGACATGTCACTTCCCCGTAGAACTTGAGCACAAAACCATGTGGGCAATCAAGAAGTTGAACTTCGATCTCAAGGCGGTTGGAGGTAGTCGGTTATTTCAATTAGAAGAACTTGAGGAGTTGAGGCGTCATGCATATGAGAAAAACAAGATCTACAAGGAGAGAAACGAAGGCATGGCATGACAAGAGGTTGAACCGACGTGAGTTTGTGGTAGGCGATAGGGTTCTCATTTTCAATTCAAGGCTGAAGTTGTTCTCTGGGAAATTGAGATCACGGTGGTCCGGACCATTCGAAATAGTAAGAATTCTTTCCGCCGGAGTAGTTGAGTTGAAAGATGCCCAAGGGAAGTGTTTCAAAGCAAACTCATCGAAACTCAAACCATACATCATGGGCGAGGAATATGTCGGGACAGTTGTGACATACCTCGCGGATTTTGGAAATTGAAAAGCATTGGAAAAGGTCGAGCTAGGACCTACAAAACAAGCACTCGGGAGAGGTATGAACTACTTCCCCCTTTTTTAGTGTTTTCTTTCAATTTTTAGTTCTTTCATTTTTATTTCCTTTATTTTAGTGCCTTTCGTTTTCCTTTGTTTTATCTTATTAGAAAAAAAAATTTAGAGATAAAAATGCGAAAAAAAAATCAAAAAAGTTTGAAAAGAAGAAAAAAAATCGTGAGTGGTTCTATAAGAGTCGGAGTTTGAAAGTGTCTTTGAGTATTGAGAGAATGTCCTTTAATGATAATTGAGCGAGAAAGTCAAGGGAGTGGATGACAAGAGGGTAGATTTTAGGACTTAACATTTTTTCTCCAAGTTTTTGAGTCTTGTAGGTCTTTGGAGATGAGCAGAAGGGGCGTGCCCGGTAGAAGTCACCGCAGACCACGGTCGGCATACTCAAAGTTCTCCCGGTTTAGCTGCCGAACATCCGTGACCGGTGGAAGTCACCGTGGCACGGTCTCATCGCGACATGATTCTTGGAAATTTTGGTCCGAACATCACCGTGACCACGGTGAGGTTCACCGCAGCCTCCATACGCTTTTCCCTTCTTTTTCCCTCACCCGAATCACACCGTGCCACGGTCAAATGGACGTGGCGATCTGTCAGCTGCGATATGTCGGGGCTTCACTCTCATTCCCCCTCATTTCTATTTCACTTTCTTCCTCACCCTCACACTCGAAAACCTCCCTAAAACCCTAAAACTCGAATTCTCTTCCAAAATTCGACAAACCCACCTCCAATTACTCCATCTCTCGACTTTCTTCTCGATTCGTGCCCTAGCTGAAGTTCGCCATTTAGGTTCTATTCAAGCAAGATTCTTGGCTCTTTGTTCCTTGTGGGGCTCGAAATTAACAAGAGGAGTTCCCCATCACCTCAATCCAGGTATTCCTTGATTTATTGGTGCTTAGATACTAAAATTCTTGTTTATTTGGGTTGAATTTGATGAAATTGCTTGTTGGGTCTTGGTTAGGTGAGTAAGAAGAGTTTGGGGTTGGAATTTTGGATTGAAATTGATTGTTGGGAGTGTTTTTGGTGAACTTTTGGTTAAATCTTATGTAAATTGCTTGTGGGTTTGGTTGGATGAATTGATTGAGTTTGGCGTTTGAGTTTTTGGTTGATATTGCTGAGATTGGGAGTGTATTGCTTGTTCTTGGGATTAAATCTTGTGGTTGGTTGTGAATTCGTGTTGCTCGGGATTTGTGGGTATTGGTTGTGTTGTGTTTCGGTGTTTGGTGGTTGATTTTCTTGTAGAGTATCCAATGGGTCAAGCGAAACATTCCCGGACCGAACCGGAATCAACCCCCGCCCCATCAACCTAAGCTGAGCCCAATAAAACTCGGTACAAGGGTCAACCGGCCTCGATTATTCAATGCGACCCGGAAATTAAGGTCAATTTTCGGGATGATATGCACAAGGCCCAGTATGAGCGGCTAAAGAAGCGAAAAATTTATGCTCCGGATCTCTATCATGAGGAGACGGCAAGGGATGTTTTCTATAAACCAAGCATGGACTTCTTCATCAAAGTCATGGGATGGGAAGTCTTCGCCACAATCAACGAACCGATCATCGAGCAACCGGTGCTCGAATTCCTCAGCTCTTTGGTTGTAAAGGAAGACGGCACATCCAACGCCTCCTTTTCATACATCATGAACAAAAAGGAAGTTGAGTGTACGGTCAATGACTTATGCAACGCTCTAGGCCTTCTCGAGGACGACATACCCTACGGCGAGTGCGTCAAATTCGATGAACAAGAAGCTATGAAAGAGCTCACTTGTTGGAGGAGACGTTACCCGAGGGTTCGATCGCAACGAGCAAAGTACTATTGCCCAAGCAACTCTAAGGCTAGGGATTTAACTGAAGGCCCGCATCTTCCACCGCCTCATTTCGAACTCTGTTTTTGGCCGTGACGCCGGACGTTCAAGCATCCGGAAAGACGACCTCTTCGTCCTCTATAATGCGATCAACGGTCGCCGGGTCAACACCGGCTCTTGTATCCTCCATTGCCTCCGGGAAATAAGCCTCGAAACCCGGAACATGACTATTGGTATGGGTCACATCATCACCCATTTCCTAAGAAAGCAAGGGTTTGAGTCCTATCTAAGGAAGTGGACTCCCCGCTATTTCCCCGATCCTATCGACGATGTTCGCCTACGAAAGATGAAATTCCGGGAGAAACACAGGACGCGAACATTATACCGTCACGGGAATGAACCCTACAGCGTCGTAACTCATTTGGGCGACGACAATGCCGAACAACGTCTAGATGTCTCCGACCGACGCAATTGGTCGTGTGGCCAAACTTTTGGGGATCGTTTTGTGGTGGGTGGTCCTGGGGATCGAGCGGAGGAAGGTGAGGATGAAGACGAAGAAGAGGAGGAAGAAGAGGATGAGGAGGAAAAAGAACAAGCACAAGGGGATGAAGCCGAGCCGAGTCAACAACGGGACACCGCTCTTGAGCGTATCAGCGAGCAACTCCAGGAGCTTAATGATGAGTTTCAGATCCAACGGGAGCTCATCCAAAACCAGCAACTATTGATCGAAAACTTACAAGGATTGCTTGAGATCCAGCAGGAGACGCTGGCTGGTATCCAGTCGCAGCTCCAACCCCGTCCTCCGCTAGGAGGGTTCGCTTGAGGACCGTTTGTAAGCACCCCACCCCCACCCGACCATAATCATTGTCTAATTACTTTATTTTGTGAAGTATAAGTGTGGGGGAGTGCTTCTTCGGGGTTTTAGAGTTGCGATGTCTAGTGGTTTTGGATTGTTGGTCTCTCAATTTCTTTTGGAATGATCTCGCATATTTTGGGGATTGTTCGGCTGGGATGCTCGGGTTTTTCCTTGTCTTGTTTGTTTGTCATGTATGGTTGTCTTAGGGTTGTTGGTTGGTTGTTTGATGGTTGTCTTAGGGTTGTTGGTTGGTTGTTTGATGGTTGTCTTAGGGTTGTTTGTTGGTTGTTTTTGGTGGGCTGGACTGTGTTTCAGCATTTCTCGCTTGTATTCTGGTCATGGATAGATGTATTCGAATGTTATTTTGTGATGAATGCAATGATTTAGTTATTTCGGTTAGTGCGTATCGAGTTTCACCCTTATTTCCCGCCTCAACGAGTGAGATTCGGGGATAAGGTAAGTCACTGGCAATGTATATATTGTTCATATTTTCAGTTTCTCATCTTTTTTATTTCTTTTCGTAATCTTTTAAGTTAGATTTTCCTTTCTTTTGCTTTTGGTCTCGCATGCGAATTCTATAATTTCAAAGTCGTCTTTTACTCTAACGTTGACCTGATTCTCTTGAACGACGACTTCGGATCGCTATTTTCAACGCTTATGAAGAGATTGAGGTAATATCTTTCCACCTTACTCTTTGTATCTGAATCCTTATCATGATTGGTCGCATGCTTGATTTTCTTTTGGGTGGCGAACCCCTACGAGTGTCTGTGTTGGGATATCTATTGCTGTTGGAGCCGTGTGGGCTCGGGTCGCCACCATTTCTACCTGCTAGTTGTTCTGTTTGTTTGTGTTTTTGTAGGTTCTCTACCCTTTTCATGCGACACCTTCCCACAATGAGGACATTGTGGAGTTTTAAGTGTGTGTGGGGGGGGGGGGAGATATTCTGTTTCAAGGGTAGATCACCTAGTCGTCTCGTTCTTTGTTTCCTAGTTTTCTAGTTTTTGCTTAATTTTTTAAAATTTTTGTGTGAAAATGGAGAAAAAAGGGAGTGAAAACCTTTTCGTTTTTCTTTTCGTTCTGTTTTGCTTTGTTTCCTGGATCTCGTTATCGAAGTTGAGAAGCCGTGATCTTAAACTTCTTTCTAAAAGTAATCGGTTGGAGCATTTTCGACCCTAACTCGGATTCTAGTCAAGACTTATCCTTAATAGACTCCCTTCATTAAGTGTCTTGTGAGACTCCCGTTCCTTTCTCCTTTTGTTGGGAACCCGGAGATTCTAAGGGCTTGTGTCTGAGTTTGTTTTTGTTTCTCGTTTAGCAAAAGCAAAAAGCGCAAAAAGAAAAGAAAAGAAAAGAATGAAAGAAGAAAGCTTTCATAAGGCATAATAACCTGAATAAGTGGAGCGTGTCGCTGAAGACATTAACCACCATACACTTAGCCAACCTACACGGGCCCGGTATTCGTGGTACGGCACTGGATACCCCTTAACCCTCCTCTTGTATCGCTTTGCGACGGAGAGACGTATGGAAAAGACCGTGTTAGGAGGGTATACCCCTTATATGGGCCGTCCAATTCCTGAAAGTAAGGCTAATACCGACTTTTAAAAAAAAACCAAAAAGAAAGAAAAAAGAGAAAAAGAAGAAAGAAAAGAAAAGTTTTGCTTCTAAAAAGAGCGGGACCTCCCCTTGCATCACCTACGGCCCTCACCAAGCCAAGGGCGACCAAATGCGAGGGAGGGCAACACTCCTCTTGGTTGTTTCGTTGTTTTCAAATTTGGACGCGAGTTTTTAAAGTCTTTTGGTTCCCGTTAAACTCTTGTTGTGCTTTTGTTGTGGGGTTTCGCTTGTTACAAGGTGTAGGGAGTCAAAAATCTTCAAGATCGACCTTTTTCTGAGTTTGGTGTTTGTGAGATGCTCCTAACGGTTACTTTGGGAGGTTTAATCGCGTTTTCTTAGTTTGGATTGCGAGATCTTGTGAATCAAAACCCTTGTTTTTCGTTCTTTTTGTTTTCTTCGGTTCTGTTTTCACTTTCCCTCTCTCCTTTTTCTTTGGCTTTTGTGGGTACAGCCGCTACAAACCCTCACGAGTCCATCTCGTCCACCCAAGCTGCCGGGGGGTTCAAAGGGCTTGGTGCATACGCTAAATGCACTCGTTTCTCTCCCACGACAGAGGAGTTTGTGTTAGTTAGTTTGTTTTGTTTTGTCTTGCTCGGGACGAGCAAAGGTTTAAGTGTGGGGGGGTGTTTAGACCCGATTTCTGTCTAAATACCGCCTAAATCCTTAGGCTTTTGACTTGTTTCGTAGTTGTTTTAATAACTTTTAATGCGTTTTAGTTGCTTTTGTAGTTTCCGAAGGGTTTTACTCAAAGCGAATCTAAATGGGCCAATTTTGTACCAATCTTGGGAATCCCGAGATTTCCGAAGATTCCCCGAGCCCTGGTCATGTCAAAGGCAGCGGAAGCGGAGGCAACGGTTGAAGAGCCTCCTGAAGAAAACTGTGGCCGAGAGACACCGTGGCCACGGTCACCTTGACCGTAGCCACATTATGATGGAGCCATGACCTAAGGAAGAAGCCTTGCACCCGAGATAGACCGTGGCCACGGTCACTCTGACCGTAGCCACGGTGGGATCCTACTCTGCCCAAGAAAGAAGCTGGCCGAATTAGACCGTGGCCACGGTCTCCCATGACCGTAGCCACGGCGGTGCGAAGGAGCGAAAAGTTGTCAGCCCTAATTGCCTAGACCGTGACCACGGTGCATAGGGACCGTACCCACGGCGGTGCGAAGCGAAGAGAAGAAATCGCCTGCCTTACGTAGGACCGTGGCCACGGTTCTCCTGACCGTGGCCACCTGCGGGCCAGTTTTGTCTGTTGTGTAAAATGATGAGTTTTGAGTAACAACCTTGATTACTATTTAATGTATTTTAGGTCATTTTACTAAAAAGATTGGACAACAGTTTTTATCTATCTTTTATGATACTTTAGCACTCTTTATCATATTTTTAAGTCTTAGATTAGGGGGACTAAGGAAGATCTTTACTGAGATTATTGGTTCTTGTATTGGATCCTCTTGATTATTATTGGAAGTTTGAAGATTATTCTCAACTTTGGAGCATTGGAGCTTTATTATTCAAAAGTTTTCTCCCTTGTCATCACAATCCATGAGCATTTCTTAATCTCTCTCTCTCTAATTTATTGCTTATTTATTAATCTCTGTTTTTGATATTGTTGGTGTTGTTGAATGTTTATTGTCATCTTAAGCATGAATGAAGTTATTGATGTTATTATCATGATAGTTAGGATGTTTAGTGGCTAGAACCTTAATGGGTTAGGGAGATATTAAGGGTGTGAATGGGTGATTAGGTTTGGGTTAGCAATATTAGTGAGTAACTAGTTAGGAAATCAATTTCCTAATCCTATCCTTCCCTCAAGTGGGATGTATTTAGGTGTGAAAGCATCCCAAATACTTCCAATACTTGTTGGAAGGTAGGAATTAGGATAGTTAGTATTCTAGTTCGCGAAAGCGAATAGAAACTAACTAGGAAATTCCGTTCCATTAACTTTCCCGGGTCTATCGATGGATTTTGGGGAAGTTAATCCGGATTATCCTTGAAAGAGGAAGCCCGGTGGGTATTTTCTAACGGAATTACCCTTTGATTTCCCTCTCTCATTACTCTCTTGTTGGGAAACCCATTTCCTCATTCCCGCTTGCATCCCGAAAGTCTCCCGACACCCATTGTTTTACCTTTTTGACTGAACATAGCGTGTTTGTGTTGTTTTCACCCTAAAGTCTTTCATCCTTTCATGATCATAAACCATACCTAGAGTCAACTAGTTACAGCTAAGGCCCCTAGCTCCCTGTGGAAGAACGATAAAACCGTGGTCTTACAAACCACTCGACTAACACGCGACCGTTCAATGAACGGTTGCATTTTTTTCGGGCGACCGTTCATTTGCGACCATTCAATTTGCGAACGTTCAATTAAACGTTCAATGAACGGTCACAAATTTTGTGACTGTTCAATTCAACGGTCACAAATTTTGAATCGTAAAATTTGTGACCGTTCAATTAAACGGTCGCGCGTTTGTTATTAAATGTCAGATCGAAACTCCCCCTTCATATTCCCTAATTTCCTCATCTCTTTCTTTCTCGATTCTCCCTCATCTCACTGATTCCCTCTCTTCCTCACTCTTCTCTTCTCCATTCCCCTAAACACTCAAACCGATCTCCATCACATTCTCTTTCTCGTCACATGAAGCCCGACATGCAACACAAAAGTAGCAAGATCAAGAGCCCCCATCTAAATGTTCAAGGAAAGAGATCGAACAGTCGAACTTTGTGGAAGAATTGAGCAATTCAAGTATAAAAAGGGAGTAGAGAAGTCGAAGAATGGGTAGACGGTGTGAAAGATTTCGTTTTTAGGTTTAGGGTTTAGATTAAACTTAATATTGCATGTTTAATTCAAATTTTTTTGTTTAACATCTTATAATCTCGGATCTTAAGTTCATGTAATCAGATCTGAATTTTGATACTTTCAAAAGTTTAATAAATTCTCTGGGTTGATTGTTCCTCGTTTCTTGTTTCTTATTTGCTTAATTTCTGGGTTTGTCTTGATTTTCTGCGGATGTTTTATTCGATTTTTTATGTTCATGTTCAAGTTTCTGGGTTTAATATGTTGGGTTGCTTGATTCATGTTCATTTTTCATTTCTCCCTTGTCCTGGATCTAGTTTCAATTTCTGTGTTGGATTGTAATTGGGTTATTTCCCGAGTAATTTTTATTGGAAAAAAAAATTCGGAACTGGACGACCATTCAATTGAACGGTCGAAAATTTTGAGACCGTTTAGTTGAACGGTCGCAAATTTGATTGTGACCTTTCAATTGAATGGTCGAAAACTTTGTGACTGTTCATGAACGGTTAACTCGTTTTATTACCGTTCATGAACGGTCGCCCCATTTTGTGATCGTTCATTTGAACGGTCGCCCAACTCCTCAAACAACCCTTTAGACGTTACCGTCGTGAACGGTCGCGCGCCCTCTGGTGTGACCGTTCAAACCTAACTAAGATCGTTCATAACGGTCTTATTTTTTAGACCTTCTCGTAGTGGTTTGAAGATTGAGAGTTTGTTGAGTTTGAAGATCGATTCTTAAGAAATCCTTTAAAGTGGAGGAGCAAAAGTCCCCACCGATCACCATTCAAGCAAGGATTGAATTTCAACTCGGTTTACTTCTCTTTCTCTTAGATTTCATGCTTTCTAGAGTAGATTTTGATATGTTTTGTGTTTTAAACATGAGTAGTGAGTAGTTTTCTTTAGTTTGGGGGATAAACTCTTATTAGTTTCTCTTATGGATTGAGTATTGTTGGATTGAACAAGTTTGTTAATCTAGTTTGAATGCATTTTATTTATCCTTTGATTATGTATGTCATTATTTTTGATTGGCCATCAAGAATATGGAATTAGATAGTTGAATGAAGTACCAAACGGAGAAGTCCGATAATCGGAACTCTTAGGATTAAACTGATTATGAAGTGAACTAGACATAGAAGACTTTGTAATTAGGGGGTCATTGGATAATTTGATCTTTAACTTAGATAAAATTGAAATAACCACGAAAGTAGGTGATTGATTTTACTAAGCAATCTGTTTCATTGCCAAAAGCTCGTTACGGAAGACTTTATGCGATTATCGACCCTAAAATGTACCAAATTAGTGACTTACATGTTCCATCCACTTGTTTGATTCATAGAATTACTTAGGTTTTATCCCATGAAAGTCTTTCTCATATTGATTTCATCTTGTGAATTGTGTGAATATTTGTTTGTTTTGACCTTTTTAGGGATTAGAAATAGAATTAGTTGATCCAAAACAAAACCCGATCGGTTTAGCAATCACCTAGAAGGCTAGTTTGGTGCGTAGTTAGCAAAGTCCCTGTGGGATCGACCTTGACACTTGTTACACGAGCACCCGTGCACTTGCGGCGTATCACTTAGTTCATCCATTTCTTATTCCCCCAATACATATATAAATATCGATCCTGATGCGCTAGAATTTCGCTTGCCAAGGAAGTTCTAACTACTCGCTGATCCTCACTATAACAGCTGATAATTTTAAACCCGATTTGCTATGCTAATTAAAATTTTAATCTCAATTACGATACATGACTTGATTTAATTAGCTAGACTTCTTTACTTTTCAGTTAGTTATATTAACTCTAATATGAATAATTTAATTTGTGAAATTTTAGTCCTTACTAATTTTAGATTTTTTTAGATAAATGAATTTATTATGCGCATTTTTCCTATTTTATTTATTGATCTACAAAATAATATTTATGAAAATGCTACTTTTACTTGCTTTTGATACAACCAAAGCATCATTATTTGTTTAATGTCATGGCCACCCCTTTCTACCTTTCTTCTTCTTTCTCTGTTCCTTACACCATTGACAAAGCTTCTTTTTTTTCGAAAGTTAAAGGGTAGTAGCCCCAATTTATTGAAACAAAGACAAGGCGCCAACAGACGCATATAAAAGACACGACACAGAAAGACAGAGTGCCGGACAGAACATACCAAGACACACACATGACCAAGCATCCAAGACAAAAATCGCCAGCTGCATTGTCCAACAGAAGCACCTAGCATCAAACTCCACCTCGAAGACAATTGAATAATAAAACGCACAGTATACAACTTAGCCGAACATGAATTGCAACTAATGAAAATTACTCTGAAGCTGCACAACAGAATAAGGCATGTGTTCTTTCTAAACTGCAGCCCACAATAAAACCTTTTTCTTGATTAAATCCACAACCAAGCTGATGTCTTGAGGTTTGTTGTCAAAACCCACTTCGTTCCTGTGCCGCCAAATAGTCCAGACAGCAGCAAAGCACGTTGCAATCCAGAGCTTTTTCCTCGTTTAATTCGGGATTTCAATCCATTGTTCAAACCACAACTTGAAATTGGTGGTGGGAGGAATTCTACTGCCCAACTCCTGTTGTAACTGATGTCAGACCGCTGTTGTGAAACCACATCGAAGAAAAAGATTGTCAATGTCTTCCCCTGGAGCATCACAGAAGGGGCATATGTCTTGCTCCTCAGATAGAGCACCTCTTTGCTTCAGGTATGTCCTTGTGTTTAGCTTACCAACTAATGCCATCCAAACCATAAGTTCAACCCTTGACAAAGCTTCTTATGGCTCCTCAAAAGACCAAATCCAAAATCAAATATGGAATTGACAACAAATCAATATAGAGTGATTCATCAAAGCTAAGCTACCCTCCATTTTCACTATAAGAACAAATGACTATACCATTGGTAAACCCAATTCTTACCCCCACCTGATTCCTCTTCCTCAACCATCACCACCATCATCTTCCACCATCACCATTTCATCTTCTTTTTCTTGCCCTCCCATTGTCGCTGCAACCCACCACCAATCACTATCATTTATCTTCTTCCACCACCAACACACCACCTTCGACCACCAGTACAACCACCAAGCACCATCATTAGCCGCGGTCACCACCACCACCCAAAACCAAACTCAAATACACCACACCCATCTCAATCCCGGTCAAGCACCATCCCACAATTAAATCAAACACCCACACCCATAACCCAAGTTCATCAATTTAAACTCATGCTTACCATTTCAGTCGAAATCTCGCTGGAAAACACCAAAAGCGCCGCCACAAACCGCCTAAAAGACCTCAGCAGCCTCCCCTGTTTGCACCTTCTATCCATGACCTCGGACTACTGAGACCATCACCACCGGGATCATCAGGTCGTCGCCTCCAGCAATGCCACCACCCTCGCCCCGTTTGCTGCCTAGCCCATCGTGGCCCTCTGCTCGACGTCCTCCTCTGCCCCTCTTTCTCTGTCCGTCATTCGTCCAAAAGGAAAGGGAAGAGAGAGAGAGAGCCCACCTATTTTTATTCTAGTCAATTTCCTCATTTTGGGCCTCCAAAAACAACCACAACCCTTATTATCAATTTGGATATTCTCCAAATCCAACTTGATCTCTCAAATTTTCTACTAGGGTTATTGACCTAAAAGGACGACCCAAAAAACACATTGACACTTTGGTATGCTTAGGACCTTGGAGTCTTTATTTTCATCACAAAGCAGGGCCATGCTTGCTAACTCATCTCCCCATCTTCCTTCATCACCCTCCTCATTCTCTCTCTACCAAAACAGGGAAAGGCGGAGGTGGCTGACGGCAGTGGGTGGGTGGTCTAGACAACGGTCGGCAGCCATAGGTGGCCCGTTTCGGCCCTGTTCCGGCGCGAAAACTAAGTCCAAGCCTTTTCTGTTACGTCGTCTCTTTTCGGTTTTCTCTGTTTCTTCTTCTTCTTCTCCAAGCTCTCCCCGGCGTCCATGGCGACAGCTCTAGCAACTCCGGCGATGATTCTTCCGTCTTCTCAAGCAAATTCTATCTTCCCATTTTCACCCTTATCATCACATATTTTGTAACCATCTTCGTCATTATCATTAGAACAAGAAGCCGAAGTTGAAGCTGAATCTGAAGAAGAAGGACAATTCCCATCTTGCCCTTGATTTTCTCCCTCATCTTCCTCTTCGTTGTCTTGCTTTTCCGATGACCAGAGAGAATTAACATGAAGAATCTTCAAAACCCAATTCCCATTCTGCTCCTCCGGTACACCCAAATTATCAGTGTCCTTGTTGACTGAAACGGCGTCGTCTAAAGCGATGCCCTTGGGGAAAGCGACGCCCTTGGGGGTCTGAGTCTGCTTGTTGCCTCCAGAAAAAGAGATCTGAAGGGGGAGAAATTAAAGGAGGAGACTTTATCAGATTCCCCCCTTATCTACAGAGATTACATTTGTCGCCGGGGCCGACGACCTTCCGACTGCCGAGAATTGGGATGGGCCGGGGCGGGCGTCCAGCCCACTGCTCACCGTTATGGAGGATCCCAGCCCATGAATCCCACTTCTCATAAACAGGCTGTCCATCATCTTTGTTTGCTTTGTAATTCTTTTTCTGGTTTTTTCTGAGTAATCAAAGAGTTGGGTTTTTCTTTTTCTGGGTTTGATGCAGAATTAAGGGAATTTAACAATGATTTAGTAGTTGCCTTGTTGTATTATATGAAGGGGAATTTGACAATGAGTAATCAAAGAGTTGGATTGATCTCAATGTTGGGATCATTTAATCAATTGAATTGATCAAATCTAATATCATTGAAGTGTTTGTATCGTGGATTGTATCAGTGTGTCATGGCAATGGCAGTGGAATGAGTATATACACCAAAATGAAGTCAATTTTGGTGAGTGTTGATTGGATTTAAGATTCAGTAATTGAAATTTAATAAGCCCAGATTGGTGATGAGTTGTTGTGTGATTTGCACTAGATTTGTCCAAATGTGGGTGGAATGACATTATTCAAAATGAAGCATACATGTTTGAGGAAACAACTCCAGTTGCATCTCACTTATCAGTCCCCTGTTTTCGCGTCGGAACAGTCTACCTATGGCTGCCTACAGTTGTCTCCGACCGTTGTCTAGACCACCCACTCACTGCCGCCAGCCACCCTCTGCCTTCCCTTGTTTTGGTAGAGAGAGAATGAGGAGGGAGATGAAGGAAGATGGGGAGATGAGTCAGCAAGCATGGCCCTACTTTGTGATGAAAACAAGGACTCCAAGGTCCTGAGTGTACCAAAGTGTCAATGTGTTTTCTGGGCCGTCCTTTTAGGTCAATAACCCTTTCTACTAATTATCTCATTTGGTAATTCTCAATATTAATAATATTCTATTTATATAAATCAAATTTTTCAAGTCATAAAGCGAAGATTTATTCCTTTTATCTGCCAATCTCAGGTATAATTCGATGACTATATCTTCAAAAAGAGTTTTATTGTTCATTCAATTATTTTACGCAAGCACTAATGATTTAACTTGATTTTAGCATATATATGTTTTGTCACATTAATCGTGGACCCTTATCAGCACTCCTAGTACTGGAGATTTGTTGGCAACCGGCCTAGCTATGCGCATGGATAAGGACAATATCCTAGGGTTACCTTGCAGACATAACATATCATATCATTAAGATTGGTTTAAAGCCAATCAAGGGTTCCACTCAGATAATAAATGAGCAATTAATTTTAACGTCATCCCCTTCTCTCTGTTTACAAATAAAATGAACTTAAATGAGCTCACATAAAATGATTTATTATTTTTACTTAAATGTTTTTACGCTATAGTGTCGATTATATTGAACTCCGTCTCATTTTACTTTATGTTTTTCCTTATTTCCTTATTTGGTTTTAGAAGGGGAAACGGGAAAGTGTCAATCCAGACAAGACGGTTATAACAGAGGCGCTTCACTAGTATTCACTTAGTTGGCTTGGACTGCAAGTGTCACAGTTTATGGTCTCATGTCTTGTTCTAAGTTAGTTATTATATGTTTCATGACATATTTGCTTTTACTTTTACTAATGTATGTTAAAGACATTACTTGTTGACTCTTTCTTTTGTTAAATGATTACATTTTTATTTTAAAACCAATAATAAGCTTTATTTAACTATCATAGTATTTTATATTCATATAAGATTCTTAAAATTATTTTTATTATTTATAAATTTTCTTTAATAATTAAAGGGGTATTCATTTGTTAAATGATTACATTTTTATTTTAAAACCAATAATGAGCTTTATTTAACTATCATATTATTTTATATTCATATAAGATTCTTAAAATTTTTTATTATTTATAAATTTTCTTTAATAATTAAAGGGGTATTCATACTTTGACACCTTCACTGCTTATTATCAGTTATTATTGTTTAAAAATAAATCCTACATGTTAGCTCTATTAAGGAATTCTTTTTGGATACATGTATTTGATAATCATGTAGAAAAAGCTTTCCTTTTTATCTTTGGAAGAAGCGATGGTAACGCACTCGGCTGTTAGGTTTCCGTTAAATCAAGATTAATTAAGATAAAATACGGGTAATACCCCGATTATGAGTCGGGGTGTCGCACTCATTGCCATAACTTGCCTCGCAGATGACTCAAAACCCGTAGTTGCCATCAGCAACAACATCCGTCCAACCAACGATATAAGGTAAAATGAAATGTGGCACATCGTTAGCGTATGAGAATGGGTCTATACACATCCGTGGAACCTATGTACACAAAGTAATGAAAGTATAAAATAACATACGTGTTAGAATTAATTAAAATAGTTAATGTAAATCATACCTTTGGGTTCCATCCCGACGGATGAAGAATTCGATCCGTTTTTCGTTGAGTTCATCGTTGTCCTTCTACCCCGACTCTTTCTGCGACCGTACTCAAACGCACTTGGGGTTACATCTTGATTTCTTCGTGTTGGGTATGCCTCTGCGTGGGGGGCTTGCTTCGGGATCAGGTTCATCGATACTCTTGGGATATAACTCCTCGTGGATCACTTGGGTTAAGTGTCGTATCAGGGCTAGATCGCTCTCCCGAACCTTCTGCACGAGTAACTTAAATTCTGTCAAGTCTCGAGATGAAGGGTCAACATCTTTATCCAAGATGCCATCATCCCCAATGACTATGAGTTGCTGCCAGAACTTGAGAATGGTTGTCGCATGGAACTCGTCTCTCTTCACAACTATGTTGAACATAGAACACGCACAAAGGAAGAAGTGAGTTTCCATAACTTGTGATCGCAAATGTCCTCGCAACCAACACACTTAGTCGCTCACCATATGAGCTATGTTGTCAGAATCATACCGGTTGATCCAGTGGGTCAATAGTTCAACTGGTCAGACCGGTTTGAGCGGGTTGAGCCGGTTGACTCGGGTCACCGGTTGAACCGGTCAAAACCGGCATGAACCGGTCACAAATTAAAATTTTTTTCATGTACTTCAAATAATTAGAAACTAACCTCCACTAGTGACTTTTAATTTGAAACTAGCCTTTTGTTTTATGAATTTGAAACTAACCTCCACTACAAATTAGAAACTAACCTCCTAATGCAACACTCAACTAATTAGAAACCATAAATTTAAACATTGCAACAACTAATAACAAACTTCATATTTGAAAGTTTGATTACATTCCTCAGTAGTTACATATTTTGAACTCATTACTCTAATCCAAATTCATCAATACTAATCAATACTAACCATGATTCATCACCAATAAATTACTTCTTTTTTTTATAATTAGGGTACTAGCCCAAAAATATTCAATCAGAAAAGTGCCAAAAAGCACAATACATGAAAATCACTCTACAAATCTACAATGAAAATGGTCTGAGTAAATAAACAAAAATTGTCAATGAAATACCCAACTCCCAAGGCATGATTTGTCTCAATCACTCTTCCACTATTGCTTTATTTGAAAAGCTCGAGACTCTATACCCTATTCCCTTTTCTTGCCATTGAGCCACCACACCTATTACCAATTGTTATCCAAACCCAGGAACACTTGCTTTCCTTTCATCTTTCCTTCTCTAAGTAGTCCTCCTTCCATCCACTGAGCCACCACACCCATTATTCCTGAGAAAATATTTACTTGAGATACCACCAAGACTCCATCTCTCTTCTCCAATCAATACAGTAAACTTCTTATGGTAGCATGTTTATGTACCAGTGGCCGAGCAATCAAGCCAGCAGCCCAACATCAGCAGCGAATCGGAGCATTGAGAGTTGAGAAGAGAAGCGAAGAGGTAAAAAAAAAAAAAGAAAGTAAGAACACTCACCTGTACCGGTGGCCGGCGCCGGGATCTGCGACAGTGAGCGACGAGAGGCGAGGGAGAGGGAGCAGGGCAGCAAGTAAAGTCGAAGAGTACAATTTACTAGTTTAGGGTTTCAACTTTCAAGTAGTTCTGAGGTTTGTGTGAAAAAAATCAATTTTTTTAAAAAAAAACCGGTCTGACCGCGGCTCGGCCGGGTCAACCGGTTCGTCCAGGTCAAACCAGTTAGACGGGCTAACCTAAGAGCCGGACCGGTCCAGCGCCCGGTTCCCGGTCAGACCGGTTGGACCGGCCGGTCCGGTCCGGTTTTTACAACATAGCATACGAGTGTACCCCTTCATCATGAGGCTCATGGCGTGGTGAGACACATGCCCGTGCAGATGCGTGAGCAATCGTGAACTCCTTAATAGTTTGTGCGTGCTCCTAGACTGTTCAAGCGTCCTGCGAATCTCAGTATGTTGGTTCTCCAGGAGTTATTGAACCCTCGAGAACATCGGATCGAAGGTGTCTCTACTGCTACCGATATAATATTTGAGTGATGAATGTTGGCTCTCGACTCTGGAAATCGCGGTGTTCCCCATGTGAGGGATCTCGTTGATGAAATCACAAACAAAATTTTCCTTGTACTTCATCCATGTACCATTTGGATATTCCACGACCGTTTTTGTCAATCCATGCATGTTTGAGTGTCATCCAGTTCAAATTGAACTCATCAACTATCTTGGCATAGACGATGTTGTTTTAGTAATGTTGTTTGAAATATAGCCCACACCCGGTCTTCTCCCCTCCTGTAAGGGAGTTCACTTTGTTCTCCTCATCATTCCCACTATGCCATACGCATAAAAGATGAGGAACACTTGGGAAAACTCTGCTAATTGTACCGGACAACCCTTCCTCCCTGTCCGTCACAAACACAACTGGACTCACCCCGGGCCCAACAAGTCGTGCAATCTTCCCAACAGCCATTCATATGAGTCCATCTTCTGGTCCCTCATAAACGAGTACGCGGCGAGGAAGTTGTTGTTTGTTGGAGTCACTTCGACTAGCTCACACAAGGGCCACTTTGCCTTGTTCGTCTTGTACGTACTGTCGATGAGAATAACATGCGGGTACGTACGAAGCAACTTCAATAAGTACGGGTGGTGTAAAAACAATTGTTGTAGATTGCCGTCTTCGTCGAAATCTACATATGACGCGTAGCCGTTGTGTTTCGCCAAATGGAGACAGTGTTGGGAGTGTGTCCTCCCATCCATGTCATCACTCCGCAACTTTGACTGCTCGTTGTGAATTTGCCTGAAATCATCACAATCCGGGAACTTCTACTTGAGAGATGTGTATATCATAGTCGAAGTACACCCGACGTTTTTCGTTTTTCGGACATGGTCATTCATATTAGATGTCAAAGGGTGTCCATGACGTTGGCCCTCCTTGTACACTATGAATTGATAGTTGTGCTTCCTTTGGTCTCCCTTGTAAACACGAACGCGCAACGAAGCTCCCGTCCGAGTCCACGCTACAAATTTGCAGCGGCATGCCTTCGTCGACGTATCTCGACGAGCGGCTGCATCCAAATCATCCAATCAACTTCGGTATGCACCATACCTCCAAATTTCATATAAACCTTAAGCGAACTATTTGCATCTTTTCTCTTGTGGATAGCGCGTACAAATGTAAACCCTATAACCCGAGCTATGTTGTTAGCCCACTCATGTACTGCACCAAGTGATTCAAACACTTAGTCGGTAGTAAAAACGATTAATAATCACCATTGTCAATGCCAAGTTCCTCTAACTACACCTGCAAAAACAAATTTAAATTTTTCAAGCACTTCATATAATACTATTTTCTAACATTGAAAACATTATCAAATAATACAAATAATGGCAATAACAACATTAATAACGTCTCGTTTCCCTTGTATTCCGAGCTCTCTTGTCTTCCCAAGTTACTCTTTCCTTTCGTCTTTAAATTGGGTTTCTACTCACTTTACAAAAGTTTTTGTCGCTAGGGACTATTGGAATCAGCCTCATCATGCATTTTTGTGCATGGATGGAGGATTGTCTACATCTGGACCCCCTCAGAACCCACATTAGTGGGACCACAATGGGATATAACAACATTAATAACATGTTTTAAATTTAATATTATTATTAATAATAATAGTTCACAAGACACAATATTAATAATAAGAATAAGAATAAAAACCACCGGTTACTACCATTACCAAGAACAATAATAATACTAACATTGATAATAATAACATTAATTACAACCAAAACAATTACTATTTTTAACAATGATAATAATAATAATAAGAATAATAATAATAATAATACGAGTAATATTAATATTAATAATAACTATATTAATATTTATTATTATTATTAATAATAATTTAATTAAGCATTAATAAACATAATAAACCTAATAATTATAAAATATGATAATAGCAATAACAATAATAATTTTTAAAAAAAGCTCATGGGACAAAGTTGCACCCATGTTGCGGCTCAGCCATAGCCAAAGTCGCGTTCATTATGCGGCCTAACTGTGGCAGAAGCCGCATTAGGCGAGCGATTCAGCTGCGACCCTAACAGCAGGTCGATTGTGGCCAATCGTGGCGTATAAATTCTTGATAGAACATATTCATTACCTGTACTTTTTCCCTAAACATACAACTATACAAGTGAGTCACTCTTTGAGGAGATGGACCTCCACATTAGAAGTGTTCCATAAAGCTCATTGGTCGCCCGAATGATTATTACACGGACTTAATTCGACTTTATCAAATTTTAACCTTTTGGTGATCTTAATCGCATTCTACTCGTTGACCATTGTTTCACTTAAAACAATGTCAAGTTTAAAACTAGAAAATAAAAAATTTATCTCTGCAATTTTACAGTCACTTTTTTGATGCCATGAATATTCCAATATGAGACTTTCATAATTAAAATTCTAAATAACTAAAATGTTTTCTAGAAGGATTTTCCCTTGACATTGGATGATAATTTATAACTCAAATGATAATATTTTGTATAGCTTCACATTACAAAGGCGTAGATTTGTAGGTCAAATTACTCCCTTTTTTGTATTACCAGATACCTTACAAAGATACATACTTGTCAAAAAGCTCTCTTCTTCATATCATTTTACCTCCCTACTTTTTTTTTTTTTTTTGTATCAACCCAACCGTTTGGATAGTTTCCTTGTAATATATATTGTTTCTTTTGAATTATATGATTTCTTACGTTGGATAACTCCAACTTTGTTTCATAATTCCCTTTCGAAAATGTCTTAATAATAGCCTTGGAGGTTACTATAATAATAGTAAGCTCTCTCGCCACCGTCACATTCATTTTGTTTCCAATAAAAACATATAAGTTGTCCATAATCAAGTTAAAGATAAGGGCATGCTCTTCAATGTAAATGTACAAGTCGCTCCAATTTGATAACACTTTAAATAAGAGGTACAACCCAAAATGGGAGTTAACCAAGGTGTTTGAAATTGAATTTTGATACGTGCTTGTGTATTCATCATGTCCTTACTGATTCTGTTACACTTGCTTGACCAACATATAATCAACCCTCGTAACTGACCATTGAGAAAATTTTCCCTTGAGGTCCACAAGCGATTGGTGAGCTGATAGTCCTTAGTGCGACCTTAACTGATACCCAAATCCTGGCTAGAATAAGGGAAGAAATAACATACCAGGATGAAGGTAACAAATAAGGCGTTTACACTGAGTCTCAAATAATAATGAACTTTATCAACATTCATAAGCCTGCTAGTCATCGTAAATCCACAAGCAATAGTGGAATGAAGCTTACACAAATCCAAAAGAAATTTGAGATAAAAGTCGTACTATACAACTCATCTATTTTACTAACCTTATGCAAATGACTAATCAAACTGGAGGGACTTAGAAACACCATGAAACACTTAAGCCCAAAAAAGCACTAGAACAAAAGGATCAAGCAACCAAAACCAGTGAGAGTAACGACTTTCTTAATGGCAAAACCAAAATATAAAAACTCACAACAACAAGCAAAGCCCCAGTGTTCTAAGGCCACACCTAAGACCAAAGGGAGAAAGATATGACATGTCTCAAAGTACCAGTAAAGCAAAACAACACACAAAGACCCAACTATAACCTTAGTTAATCTGAATGATAAAAGCTTAGCTTGCAGTGGGGTTTGCTGGAATTTCGAACGGTTCTTATAGATTCAGTTCAAGGGTCTTGTGCATAAGGTCTAGATCGATGACCTCTTCAAGCAGCTCTAAGTCAGAGCACACCCAAACTCCAATTTTATGGGGTCTAGAATGTACCTGAGTATATCAAAATTGAAACCCAATTTGTTTGAACATGGTTCGAATTGCAAATCAAGAAGGGGATTTAACTTGGGGCAGAAGGAGGCTTAGAGGAAATATGACCGTGGGGAAGCAAGATTGATGGGCTTCAATAGCACAATACCCATGGAAACCTAAACTGAAGAGAGGCAGAAAACTAACAATGGAGGGGCTAAAGGTTTGGTGGGGAGGCTTGGCTTCTAGGGTATTCATTTGGTGTTTCTAATTGAATATAGAGAAATCAGGTTTCTCTCTCTCACTAGAACATCTATTTTTCTCACTAAACCATCATTGCTCAATTCCATAAAAAATTCAAGCTGGGTCAAACTTAACTTTGACGGATCTCTCAACAACCAGGGGTCAGCAGTGGGTTTCGTCATCGGTGATCACTTGGGTTGATTATGTAAAGTAGGGGCTACTCGAGTGAATTCCCACTCTATTCTAATGACAGAAGCACTTGCTCTACGAATTGGTCTTCAACAGGCTATTCATGCTGGGTTCTCAAGAGTTCACATTGAAGGCAATAGTTTAATCCTTATCTAAGCTATCAGAGACAACTATCAAATCCCTTGGCAGATTGATATGATAATTAGAGACGTCAAACACATGTTAACTTCTCTTGAAGCTCACTCTCTACAACACATCTATCGAGAAGCAAATTATGTAGCAAATTGGATAGCTAATCAAGGCCATAGTGTTCCTTGTTTAACCTTGTGGAATTGTAGCCCTTCCTCTTCTCTTTCCTCTATTTTGTTTGTTGATATATGAGGGAGATGCTTTGACAAAAGGATCCCTTGAGACTATTTTACCTCTTTACCCGTAGGCAAAAAAAAAAAAAATCCACAAAAAATTTCATTAGTTTGAATTAAGTGCCAACTTTTGTAAGCTTAATTCTAATTATCATAAACTTTGGTGTTAAACATGTTTTAGCTTTCCTAATCACTAAGAAAAATATTGGCTCGTTGAGGAAGTTTGGCTACCTATCAATAGTCTCGATCGTAACCTTGTAAAAGTTAGCGAATGAAAGTAAGTCGAGCATGGCTACTTCAACTATTAATTTCTCTCGAGCTTATCTCTAGCATTGGCCAGTTAGGGTAATGATCTAGAGGGTCTTATTTTAACCTTTGGTGGTGTTTCTTATCCAAATGAAGGTTTAAGGGCCCTAGCTTTTGTTATGGTAGTGTTTCTTATAAAGAATTAATTAATCTTATTTCATTTACATCATCCACATTCCTCGAGGCTACCAAGGAGGAAATTTGTCTCGGTTGATTTAATTGTGTTTCCAATATCTTTGATTACTTCTTGTTAGTCAAGAAATATTGCAGGAGATGGAGTCACTACTACAATCCTTGACTTATTTCATACAGGGAAGATCATAGGGGAGGTGTATGCAACTTTGCTCACTATGGTACCTTAGACGGACTCACCTAAGTGTACCAATGACCTTAGGTCCATGACTTGCAATGTGCTTTACAAAGTTATCTTTAAGTTAGTGTGTTCGACTCTAACGCTTACTTCATGACATGGTGAAATGCAATCAAAGTACTCGTATGGAAGGTAGGGAAACTATGGACAACATATTGGTTCTCAAAGATCTTGTTTATTTTTACATCACAAGATGTCTTCCCAATATATTTCATGAGGATAGATCTCTAGAAAGCTTATGATACAATTAGTTGGGACCATGGTTGTTAAAATCGCGATCCGGATCGTAGGATCGTATGTTCCTACGATCCAAAAATGACCAAACGAACCAACTCGTTCCTGGATCGCTACCTTGTTAGGATCGTACCAGGATCGATCAGGATCGGTCAGGATCGGTAGGATCGGTCAAGATCATTAGGATTGGCTCGATCTTAACTATAGCTTGTTTTTGTTAGAATGGTCGTACTAGACTCGGTTAGGATCGGTTAGTATCGTATTAGGATCGGTGAAAATCATTGTTTTTTGTATAATTTTTGAAAAACAATGTTTTTTCTAGGGAAACTTCAAGTCACTTATAACAATTTTACTTTATTTGTAGAATCTTATGATCCTCGATCTGATCCTACGATCTTGATTCTAAGGACCCCTATCGATCTTAACTAGAATCCCGATCCTGACAACCTTGGTTGGGACTTCGTGAGAGCGTTACTACTGACACTTGGTTTTTAAATGATTGAGTACCGAGATAGGGTCCTAAGGTCATTACCCAGTTCCAATTTGGGTGAGCACCGGATGTTCACTTTTTAATCAAATACCAGTTTCAGTCCTACTGCAGTTAATCCTAGAAAAATTTGACCAACAAACCTGAATTTGTGTAACACCCCAACCTTAATCACAGGGTTAAACTCTACTTAGAGAAGCTAAGCCCGTGATTAGCGCAGCGGAACACTTTTTAGGTTGAAGTGTCACCGCCGTCTCCCAAAACAGACAAGGCAACAACACCAAAGAAACTTCCAAAACCACAAGATAACTTACTAACTTAAGAACCTTCACATATAAAACTTATACAACCCTTGGATAAAGTATATAAACTTAAACATAGCTTAAATACTAAAACAACTTCCAAAATCCTGCTCGCCCTTGCTAACCGATGATTTCCTTAGAGAACTACCTCAAGAGCCTTGAATTACTTTGGTACCGACTTGTCCTTGCCTTGGGAGCTCGAACCCCTAAAAACAAAACATTGAAAACAGTCACAAAGTGAGTGGGGAAACACTCAGTACACAAACCTCCAACACGTCAAACCGTTCGAAAACGGTTTTGGTCTTACCTTTAAATTCATTTTGAAAGCGGAAGGGGATAAACATAAATAAACTGAATTGTTGCATATATATATATATATATATATATATATAAATAACTGGTATATGTATAAGACATGAATATAAATAACTGAAATGGACTTGTGATAATTAGGAATGAGCGGTATCCCTTACGATCGATGCCGAAGCACCTCACACACGCGCATGCCCAAACCGATCTAGATTTGGATTGGGTGACTGCTAGGCAGTCGACACTGGCCAGGTCATTAGGACACTCTGATCAGGAGCATCTAAAAATATAGGCTAGCACTTCACGTAACTAGCTAGAATATGATGGGGCGGAACCGCTTGAAAATAATTCAATATAAGATATTAGTTCATGACTTGATAAGATAATAATAACCATTGGATAATAAGTAAATATGAGATTTTAGTTCATGATGTAGACATAATATCACAATGATAATTGTGTTGAAGGATAAATAAAGAGTTAAAAGTTGGACAATTTGCGTACCTTGGGACGCTAAAGACCTTGGCGGCGCGGCTCGGCTTGGAGATGGCTTTCAAAACTTGTCAACTAAGATAAGAATAAATAAAAATGAAGAACCGAATAAGGTTCTAAATTAGATTCATAAGTTTAGAAACTTAGTAATATAAATGAAATACTTTAGGAATAAAATTTCAGGTTTATATAAAAATAGAGTTTGAAGTATAATTTGAGTTAGAAAAATCGGAATGACGTAAAAGAGTACATTTCGGAATAGGAAAACCATGATCTTAAATTTTGTCAACAGAAGGCTAAAAATGGGTGGAAGGGCTTCAAATGGGCGGACAAAGTGTGCATAACAAAACCTTAGAATTTTGGTCGGAGAAACATGAGAATAAAGACGTAGAAGATGATTCAAGTAAATTGGCTTGAATCTAAGAAAATTAGCTTGAATTGATGGTGAATGGGCGATTATAACTTGAAAGCTAGGATGAGAATGATGGATTCAAATATGGTTTGATGAAGTGGTAGCAAGTGAATGATGAAACGGAGTAAGACGTACATGACCGAATGTGATGAGAACAAGTTTGGATTGGTGATTTAAGTAACAAGGATTGAATTGATTGAGAACTTGGAGGCTACCAGGTTAGAAGAAATTCTTAGCTAGATTAAAAACATTGGACATTATGCTAGAGAATGATGGGGGAAAAGAATACTTGGCTAAACTCACTAGCTTTTGGAAAATATTCTCAAGACTCACTTAAGTCTCCCAAAATGATATTTTTAGCCTTAAACACACAACTCTAGGATGATAACCTATACCAATAACATATTATGCTTAGAAGCCTTTATTGGGTTGATTTGAGGCCCAAAAGATATAAATTTACATAAGCTAATTTGGGCAGAAACTACACTCTGGACAGCCCTTATTCCCGAGCTCGTAACTCACACTCCCGATATCGGATAAATACAAACCATACCATTACGGAAAGCTTGCACTAAGACCTAAAACTTTCATGTTTACCCCAAAAACTAAAGAGGTCTCTAAAGGCACGAAAAACAGCCCTCAACCTACTGACTCAGAATTCGTATATAAAAACGCATCGTCACGGTTTTGGCCATAACTCGGTCTATACATGTCGGAAATTCGAAATTCCAAAGCCTATAGTTAGCTAACACCTTGAGCTATCATATGGAGTAAAAATCTGGCCTAAAATCCTACTTTTAGGTCTCGGAAATTTTCCAGAAACTAACCAGAAACTTTATTTACCGAAATTTCAGTTTTTAACTTGATTTTTCACCCTTAATCATACTAAACATAACCAAATCTCACCTAAACTTTAATCCACCCTATTTCCAGAATATAAACCTTGAAAATTAACTCATCAAGGACCCTAAAAACCACATGCATCCATGGGTTAAACATAAACTCAACATAAAAGACATATTCTTGAACTCTTGCATCAAAACCTCACTAATTTACCCAAATTAAACATAATAACACTTAATTCATAATCTTAAAACATAAACTCAGCCCTTGAATACTCAGAATCTTTCAAGAAATTCACATGCATTGACATATAATCATCATCCACCATGAATTCAACCATAAAACCTCATAAACACTTAGAAACATACATGCATACACTCAAAACTTAAACCCTAACTCAACCAATACAATTATATACTTGAATTCACGATAAAAGAGTAAAAGAGATAGAAATTACAAAAGAAACATATATAAAACATGGATTTTCAGATTAGGGTTTAGAGAAATCAAATTGGGGTTTTGAGAAGTTACCTTTGAGGAAAAAATTTGATGAAAACACAAGAGGGAGGAGAGGGTGGCGGATGCCACCACGGTGGCGGTTTCCGCGCCGGTGGCTGAAAACACCAGGGATAGGGGGCTGTGCACGGCAGAACAAGGGAGAGAGGGAAGAGGGAGAATGACTTGAGTGTTTGTAAAATAAAATGAGGTAAAAATAAACCCCCCCTTTCCCCCTTCACTTAATATATACCCAACTAATTAAATTAAGACAACAATTAGGCTAAATTAAATCAGAAATCTTAAACTAATTAAAGTAATTGTAAATGTATTGGGTTAAAATAATTAGTTTGTACTAAATAAAATTAGTTGCTAACAATTTGATTAAAATAAAATAGGACTTGAATTAGAAAAATTAAATAAGTAGGACATAAATATTACTTGTGATTAAATAAAATAAATATAACCCAAATAAATTAAGGTTTGGGTAATAAAATATAAACGTTAAGAAGTAGAATAATTAAACCCTTTCCGGTTAAAGAAATAACGTAACGGTAAAACCCGAAATAGTTTAACTTAACGAGTGAAATGAATAAATCCAGGATTTTTAAACCGGTAACTTGATACCCTTTTGCCATCTCCTGCACGGGACTTAGCACCGAAGAAATAAATAATTAAAAGTAAAAGAAAAAAGTTTATACGTAATTTAGGTAATTACGATAATTAAGTTCTTAATTAATCGTGATTTTGGGGCGGGTTGTTACAATTTGCCTCACTCAGATAAGCCAGATATAGTCACCAAAAGTTCATATGAATTGTAAAATAGTCAATCATTTAAAAATGTGTTGAGTTTAGGCAAGAAAAACCGAGTCCAAGTTGCCCGAATTTAGGCGGAAAAATTGAGTTCGATCATTTCGGACAATCGGACAAAGTCCGCACCCGATTTGTGACCGAACTTGTAATGGCTTTTAAGTTACCTTTATGTAGAATTTAGACATGGGACAATAATGGGGCATCACACAATCAGATAATGTTCGATCATTCTAACACTAAAAGAATGCATGTGCTTTTATGTACAATTCGGACATCGGACATTCAAGTATGATTTCATTGTCCAAATAATAGGGTTTATGCGATAAATTTTTGACCATGTGACTAATTTGATCGAACTTGAACCTGCCCGAACTGGAATTTTTATCAAATCTAACCATAACTGAGATCAATAAAAGATAATAAAATTGAACCCTTGATATTTTTGCTCACCCCTAAATATTAAATTGCAATCTCTTCTATTTTTTTTTAATTTTTTTTAATGAAAAATGTAGTGTTTGGGCTGGCAGAAAGGTTTGACGTAATCCAAACAGAACATGGCAAAATTCAGAGAGAGAGAAACCCAATCCAAAGCTTAAAATAAAATAAATCATAAATCATAAATCATAAATCATAAATCAAATAAACCCCATCAAAACAAAACAAATTCATAATAAGTAAGAAAAAAAATTCATAATAAATACAGTAGAAAAAAAAAAAAAAATCCTGGTCTGCTGTATCCTCCTGTGTCACGTTCACGTCCCACCACATCTTTTGTCATCACCTTCCCCTTCCCCTTCTTTGATTGAAATCATTTTGATTCATTCAATTCATTCCAATCTCAACTCCATCACTCTCTCTCTCTCTACATTCTCTTCGATCTCGATTTCCTTCAAACTTCTCCAGATCTCTAACTTGATCATCTGATCTATCACCATGCCTTACGGAGATCGATTGACCACCTTCGAAGACTCTGAGAAGGAGAGCGAGTATGGCTACATTCGCAAGGTAACCTAACTTACATTCCTCACTTTCTCATCTCGATTGTTCTTGTTTCGATCTTTTCCGTGATTTGATTCGACATCTGTGGTCAAATTGATGGATGAGGGTTCAATGAATTGGTGACGCTACTGAAAAAGTTGTTGTTTTGATTGCGATCTTGTTACATTGCTCAGTTTCTGTTGACTTCAGATGGATGTGGGATTAATTGCTGATCGCGAGTAAAAAGAAAAATTAGTTGGGATATTTGGAGTAAAAGATCCCTAGAATCAAAAAAGAGTTTATTCCTTTGGACAAGATGCTGTTGTGTCATGCACTTTTTGATGAGAATGATGGCACTATGACTGTGAATGCTTTGTGCTTAGTACTATGCTGATTTAACATCTTACTGTGTTGGAACCTTTTCTTTCTTTTTTTTTTCCCAAAGAATTTTATTTTTAGAACGAAGTTACTGCTACTGATGATTGATGATTGAGGTGGGTATTGTGTATGACTGTATGTATATGATCTCATTACAAGGACCAATTCATTTGCTCCGGAGCTTGGCCAATTATATATTAAAAAAAGGAAATTTCGGATGACATTGGCCATAGTGACTTGTTGTCGATGTTAGTGCATATTTTATGAACCCCATGAGTATGAAATTTGGAAGTTCTGTATGTGTCACTGTGAGGCCTTCAATGGTGTCTTATCACTTGATTTTATTGATATGTAGGTGTCCGGACCCGTCGTCGTTGCTGATGGGATGGCCGGGGCTGCTATGTATGAATTGGTTCGTGTTGGACATGACAACCTTATTGGAGAAATTATTCGATTAGAGGGAGACTCTGCCACCATTCAAGGTACCCACACTAAAACTCCCAAACCTTATGAGTTAAGTTGGATTGTAGTCTCCTTTTTGGATTTCTAGATGAAGGGTCCCCATTTTCAACAGTTAAAGAGGTAACTTTCAAGTTTTGATTTGGATGGACTGTAGCAAAATGCCTTGATAAAACTTTTCACAACGTTTCTTTGTGGAGTGATTTATAGCAAAAGGTTTTAATTTGGGGACCAGCTGAAACATGTGTAACATGGGCATGGTTGCTGCTACCTTTTTTTTTTTTTGGGGGGGGGGGGGGTGTCAGCACCTCCTTAGGCAAGTTCTTGTGGTGTATTTGATTGCATTGGTGCTAAACAATCTGAAAGAAATCTCAGGACTAATATATGTCATATGACCTTGAGTTTAAAACATAACTTGCTAAATCTATGGGTTGAAATTCCAGTTTATGAAGAAACTGCTGGGTTGATGGTCAACGATCCTGTTCTTCGTACTCACAAGGTAATTCTTGGACGTGACGCAGCGTTTTGTTGTTCTAATTTAGAGTAGTTACTTAATCTTATAACTTTTGCTTCTTATCACTGTTCAGCCATTGTCAGTCGAGCTTGGTCCTGGAATTTTGGGAAACATATTCGATGGAATTCAGGTATGTCTGAGTCCACTGCTAGTCCAAATAACATTGCTCTGCTGCTGAAATGATAGTAACTTATGATTGTTTGTTTGATATCACATTTTAAATTAATGCAGAGGCCACTGAAAACTATTGCCAAAAGGTCTGGTGACGTCTACATTCCTCGCGGTGTTGCTGTGCCAGCACTAGACAAAGACATACTTTGGGAGTTCCAACCGCAGAAATTAGGTAATAGCTAGTTCATGATTAGTGGCAGTTTGTTCTTATCCTGCTGGCTATTCTTCTAGGACGAGCACTAAAACATTTATCCAATCATACTTGGCACATTTGCAGGTGAAGGAGACCTTCTAACAGGTGGAGATTTATATGCTGTAAGTTTTGTCCTGATTTATGTCACTTTGTAATTAAGGTGATTTTTGTTTCCTTAATTTTAACATATTGATATTCATCTAACTCTTATAAATTCATCAATGCAGAAAGTCTTCGAGAACACTTTAATGCAGCATCATGTGGCCCTTCCCCCTGATGCTATGGGAAAGATCAGCTACATTGCACCTCCAGGCCAATACTCTCTAAAGGTTGGTATACGAATCCTCAATATTTTCTCTGTCTTTATCTACTATCATATCATAGCCGTAGGCTAATTATCAGTTGCAGACTTGCAGTTATCTCTGTGAACATATTTTCTAAGCTTACTGGATTTTTTGTATTTAATACAGGACACTGTTCTGGAACTTGAGTTTCAAGGTATAAAGAAGCAGTATACCATGCTCCAGGTGATTAGTGATAATTTTAATCGTATGAGGTTTTATTCATCATGGTGTTCTCATATTCTAGCGTTAAATATTTTTTCTACTGTCATTTCTTGTATCAATTCTTGGCTCACGCCCAGCTTCTGTCTATCTTATTGATTCGTATCTAATGACAACTTTCTTTTGCAGAGTTGGCCTGTTCGTACACCAAGGCCAGTTGCATCAAAACTTGCTGCAGACACTCCTCTTCTGACTGGGCAGGTATGTGGCAAGGCTTTGTCTTGTTTCGGACTAAGTATCCATGGTTCTTTCTAAATGTTTTGTTGGCTTGAAGTTGCACTGATGTGTATCATTTTTTTTGCAGCGTGTTCTTGATGCTCTTTTCCCCTCAGTTCTTGGTGGGACTTGTGCCATTCCCGGAGCTTTCGGGTGTGGAAAGACTGTGATTAGTCAAGCACTTTCCAAGGTAACTGCTCTATTCATCCTTGTCTCTTGATGATAGAAATGGCTGTTGGCCATGTGACACGAGCTGACAATGATTACCTTTACTTGTTTGCAGTACTCTAACTCTGATGCCGTGGTGTACGTTGGTTGCGGAGAGAGAGGAAATGAAATGGCAGAGGTCTCTTTTATTTAGTTTGTATGAATATTATGATTATCATAGCTGTTCTACATCAAGGATATTAAATTACCCTCTGTGGTCCAGGTCCTCATGGATTTCCCTCAACTGACAATGACATTGCCTGATGGGCGTGAAGAATCTGTGATGAAGCGTACAACACTTGTGGCCAACACTTCTAACATGCCTGTGGCTGCACGTGAGGCGTCCATCTACACTGGTACGTTTTTGAATCTTCTTAGCTGTGACTATGTATCCAAAATTGTAAATCATGTTCCCTCTCTCTTTTTTTGATTAGGATAAATAATATTTATATTTCTATATCGTATAATCAGGAGGAATGGTAAATTATGGCAATTTTGTGCTTCTCTTATTCTTATTCTCCTTGTGCAATTAAATGTCAAAATTGAAGTTTAGGTAGTGTTGAAATTGACATGCCGTTCTTTCTAAAACGTTCTGATAGTTTATGTTCGGTTTGTCCAGGTATTACAATCGCAGAGTATTTCAGGGATATGGGATACAATGTTAGTATGATGGCTGATTCTACGTCTCGATGGGCAGAAGCCTTGCGTGAAATTTCAGGACGATTGGTGAGTATCTCACTTGGTTAGATGTTTCTCCCACTTATTTTTATTTTTTATTTTGGTGTCTTGCATGACCTGCAGGTTGATGACTGTTTTGTGTTAACAGTCGTAAAGAGACTCATATTTCTTGTACTTTGAGGCCTTTATGTGATGTCTTGTACCTTACCAGGTCTTGGGATATCATTATTCTTTTCTCTTCAGCAATCAGTCATGTATGACTAGGCTACGTATTGGCAAGTCAATAGGATTATACATATGGCATATTTGCAGAGCATAGAATACATATCATATATTCATATGTAAAAGAGAAGGGTGTTGTATGTAATGGTGTTGCCGGGAGCAGGCAATTGAATAAAAAGAAATTGCATTAAGGTCTTAGCTGCATGAATGGAAGCAGAATTGCTGAATTTGACATTTACACACTTTACATACAGACCATGGCATGGCTATTGTGACATGAAAACCAATCAGCTTTCTAAGTTCATTTTAAAATTACTTATGAGGTCTTGAAGTTTATATGGGAGCTATACTGTTTCTACTTGTATTCTTTTTTTTCTTTATATCTAAATGAAGTTGTAAATCCATATTTCACATGCCAAAATATGAGTACACATAGTTATGATGTGTGACATAGTACATATTTTGTTTTTATTTGCACATTAGTCATACTAGTAATCTTAAAACCAAGGCTAGATGATCTCTTCTCACATCCAAGTGGACTGAAAATCCTTGGTGTTACAAGTTTGATTATGTTCCAGCGTCTGCATCAACTGAAGCATTGCAATCTTTGCACGCAGTTTGTTGTTTTGTATTGGTTGGTTCCAATGTCTGCATTGACCCAGGGGTCCATTTGTATGAGAAAAGAATGAAAGAGAAAATAGAGTTATATGTCAATCTTTTGCAATCTGCAACTGCTGGATCATAACATTGCCATCTTTTCATATATGTAGGCTGAAATGCCTGCTGACAGTGGATATCCTGCTTATTTGGCTGCCCGTTTAGCCTCTTTCTACGAACGTGCTGGTAAAGTTAAATGTCTTGGTGGTCCAGAGCGTACCGGCAGTGTCACAATTGTTGGTGCTGTTTCTCCTCCTGGAGGAGACTTTTCTGATCCAGTTACTTCTGCAACCCTAAGTATTGTCCAGGTAAATATTTTAAAAATATAAAAATGTAAATAAAACCTTCCAGTTTTGTCCATCTGTAATGAATTTGCTTAGCCGAACTTAGTGATGGAGAGCATCAATTCTAGAAACTTATTGCCTTGTTCTACTTGATAGCATCTACACATAACTAGAGACTAAATTCTAATTAATTGGCCATTGCTTGATGTTATCTGCCCCTTTCATCAGCATCATCCTCCTTTGCACCCCCCCCCCCCCGGCACAAAAAAAAAAAGAGAAACAAAATGGAATATGCCATTGAATAACATGGGTTGCTTGGTTACATCAATAACCCAAGTTCTGCCAGGATGTGCTCTTTCTACTTTTTGTCCCTCATCACTGTGAAGGCTTTCTATACATGTTTGCTGCTTCATTGCTACTCGTTCCTGTTGTATGGTATTAGCTTTTCATGATAGATGTCCTCACCATATTCTTTTTGCTTCTCAGGTTTTCTGGGGTTTGGATAAGAAGCTGGCCCAGAGGAAACATTTCCCCTCAGTCAACTGGCTTATTTCCTACTCCAAGTACACATCGGTGCGTACTTGGTCTTTACCTGTGTACTTTGCAAGTGTTTGATGCTGCAGATTGTTATGGCTTTCAGGCGGATTGTTGTACGTTTCTTTGTTAATAGATTGTTTGTGTATTTGTAGGCTTTGGAGTCATTTTATGAGAAGTTCGATCCTGATTTCATCAGTATCAGGACCAAGGCCCGTGAGGTGCTGCAGAGAGAAGATGATCTGAATGAAATTGTCCAGGTGTGCCTTCTTGTTTCTTATGAGTTCCTCATTACATTGAAATTTTGTGATGGTGATGTTGAATAACTGTAAATTATAATGAAGAGATGCCAGAATAATAAATCATGAGTTTCAATTGGATCAGGATGTTAGGTCTTCATCAACGAAATGAATAAATGTCTGGGCTAATGTGCTGCATCTGTGACAGTCCTCTGCTTTGATAATTGTATTTTGGGCTATTTAGATTGATCTCTTATTGTATTTATGTTGCAGCTTGTCGGAAAAGATGCTTTGGCTGAGACCGATAAGATCACTTTGGATACTGCAAAGCTTTTGAGGGAAGACTACCTTGCACAAAATGCGTTTACCCCGTAAGTTTCGTAGAGTATGTTCTTAGTCTTGGTTCTTTGTGATGATCCAACATCTGATGTTATTGGCACTGTTTTGGTGACAGATATGACAAATTTTGCCCATTCTACAAGTCAGTCTGGATGATGCGTAACATCATTCATTTCTACAATTTGGCTAATCAGGTAAAAAAAGATGAGTTTGTCATCTCCTATGTCTTTTTAAACCTTCCACCAAGGACTTATAGTAATTCTGGTTATATGTGTTATCTTTTATGACTAAAATATGGTTATATGCGCCTCTGTGGTTGTGTACAAGTTTATTCTTCCCACGTAATGCCATCTGAAATAACGGTTGTGTGTGCCTGCATTTGATTTGAGTAATTGTTCCGTATTTTCATCTACTGGGCTGTGCTGAAGTACATAAGACCTATCCTTTCCATGTTTATTCATTTTACTTTGTTTTCATTACGCAATCTTATTATCTCTTGTATTTTAGCTATAATGTGAGATTATTCTGGGCTTATTCCAGGCGGTAGAGCGCGGTGCTGGTGCAGATGGCCAGAAAATAACATACAGCGTGATTAAGCAGCGGATGGGAGATCTCTTTTACCGCTTAGTGTGAGTGATCATTTGCACCTCAACATCTGGCCACAATTTCTTTGGTAGATAGAAAAGTTTGTGGGCTTGTGGCCCTCGTGAGTTGAGGGCTCTTTGTGGGTTTGTTGTCAGAGCTGGGCATGGGCCTGGCCCGGTGTTTGTGTGATTTCCTGCCCTGTTTGTTAGCCCACTCCGGTTTACCCTACCCATGTAGAGGGTCCTGGTGGTTGTAAGACCTAACAAAATTTGACCTGACCCGAAAACCAAAAAATTGTTGGGAGGTGGCAAATGTTCTTTAAAATTGACTGGATGGTCAGCAGATTATTTTATTGCACTCATCGCAGGTCCCCTTTTTTTACTAAAACCTGGTTGCAGGGTGACATGCCAACTATTTTTGGCCAGAATCCGATGAAGTGTGGGATGAGACAAAGATACCCTTCTTGAACACATTTTGCCAGATTTCAGCCAAAATACTGAAAATAGTCATAATGTGACCTTGCAGCCAGTTTTTAGAAGAACTGGGGACTCACGAGTGCATTAAAATAATGTGGTGACCTTCCAGCCAATTTTAAAAAACATCTGCCACCTCCCAACAATTTTTTACTTGAAAACTAACCTGATCCCGCCTAAATGTTTAGGGTTTTGAATACGATTTCCCAAATGAACCTAAATAAACCCGAAACTGACCCATACCGAGCCCACTTGTATGTTACGCTTACCCTTCCTTATGATGCCCGTTTGTTGAATTACAGGTCCCAGAAATTCGAGGATCCGGCGGAAGGAGAGGACGCCCTTGTTGCCAAATTCGCAAAGTTGCGCGATGACCTGTCCGCAGCTTTCCGCAACCTCGAGGACGAACTCCGGTAATCGGGGGATCCCCAGGCAAAGATTACAGTTTTGCCCTCGTAAGCAAACGGCGTGTTGGTTGTTCCCTTGGTTTCAGAAAGGCAGGGTTTTGGTCCTTGGAACAGTCTCCCGAGGTGTGGGGCTTGTTGGTTGGGATGCAGTGCTCTGCAAGGTTGATGTGACATTTTCTATTCATTTTTGCATAGAATAATAAGAATGGTCATTTTTCTCATACTCAGATGGTGAAATAAGATGTGTTAAAAAAGACTCATGAGGAGTTCATGAGTTTGTATGTGCATGTGAGAGGATCACAAGTTTGTGATGTTTGAGTTGTATTCCCAATTTTTAGGATTAGGGATTGATATTTGTATTCTTTATTTATCACTCACACTGCTCAAGCTGAGTTCTAAAATGCATCGTTCTGATTCTATGGTTTTATAATGCAAGCTTTTGCTTTTCCGTTCAACCCACAGACTTGGTGTTCCAAACTCATGAATTATGATCAAAGGTGGTTGGAATGTGGTGATCCAAAGTAAAAATATGTTCCATCTCTAAAGAAGTGTCAATTTGACTAAGTTTTGACCATTGATTTTTCACAAGTTATAATTTCGGAAGTAGTAGAAAGTCGTAGCATTGAGTTTGTGTGATTGATTTCTGGGAAATTACTTCCTTGATTTTCATATTTTGTACTCCCTCTGTGCCATATTAATTGTCATAGTTTTGTCTTTTATGGTCTTCAATGTCACTCTTTGATTGATAATTTTTTACATAATATGTTATTGACAATTCCAATATTATACATTTATGATAGTATTTTTTGTTACGAATTTAATGGTGGTACTTTTATATAACAATTCAATGTATATATTGAGAAATTTATGATTAAAGTTTTTAAAATTTGACTGCACGATTTTTAAAGACGACTATTAAGATGGAACGGAGGGAGTAGTGATTAAGTGCTAGCATAAAATTACCGCACAAGTTTTCTAAAAAGGAAAAGTGCCACTGAATTTTAGAACATCTATTAATTGTCATTCAACCTTTTCAAATAGTTAAAAAAAGTCACTTTTATTTACTATAGCAGGTTAATATGTAAAATTTGAACGAATAATTTTTTTTAAGACCGTCTTACCATAAATTTATCGTAAGACGTATAATTTTGTGGTGACTATTTATCAATAGAGGGGTGATTAATAATTTATTTGAACTGACTCAGATAAAAGTCACCCCATAATAAATTATTAGTCATATTCATGTTAAAAAGTTATTCTAATATCACTTATTAGTCATAGTAAGATATTAAAAATGTCACCCTAGAAAGAGTCCGTCTCATGATAAATTTACGTGAGACGATCTTATGCTAGAATTTGCGAATTTGAACTTGTTGCCGGTGTTTAGATTAAAATTGCTACTCAAATTTTTCAAAAAGTTAAAAATGCTCTATCCTCAATTGAAGTACTCCCTCCGTCCCTTTTTATTTGTCATTTAGAAAGAAGGGAAAAAACCAGTGCAACACAAAAATTTCAGGTAGAAATGTATCATAATGACAAAAATGTCCTCAATTTATTGTTAAGCTATTGCTTCCAAAGTCATTTATTAAGGTTTGGAGTAGTAAAATTATTACTGAAAATGTAGAAGCGACAAATAACGGACAAAAAAAAATTGTTAAGTTGACAATAATTAGGTATGGAGGGTAGTAAAAAAACATCACCACTTTTCATTAATTTAAATTAAGGGTATGTTTGGTGGAGAGGAAAATTATTTTTTAGAAAAGGATTTTTCCATTTTTAGGTGTTTGGTGGCCAAAAAATACAGAAAATTATTTTCTTAGGTCTAGCCTTAAGAAAATCCAATTTCCCCCCGATCCATGCTACTTCTCACGGCTCAAGTTCCTCCTGTTTGATGTTATCTCTACGGGAAGTAATTTCTCATCCAACTCTTTCTCTCTCATCAAGGTACTCTTTCTCTCTTAGCCGCCCCAAAAAAAGTTTGTATGTATATATCTACCAAATAAGTAAAAGTATCACTTGAAAACTTATTTTTCTAGAAAACCATTTGATAAGAAAAATCATTTTGGCCCTATACACACCCTAATATATAAAGATACCCAAGTTTTAAATGGAAGTTTGTTATAAAATAAAGTTTCCTCTCTATAAGTCCTACAATTTTTTTGAGTTGCCCCTTATAAAGTTATACAAGAACGTTGAGTATGCACGTGTGAATATATCGTCGAGCGGGATATAAGTTAAGGCCATGAATTGAGGCAGTGTGGTGTGGTGGATACCTATTGCATGGTCAAACGAAGCCATAGTTGCACCACATACTTATCCCTATAGCATGTGTGCTTTGCAAGGTTGAGTTGTAGTCTTATAAATTAGACAGCAAATGGGTTGTTCGGGTCAGGTTGGGGTGGGTCGAATATGGGTAAGGTGACTTTTCGATTGTTGGCCTTCGGGTTGGGTTAGGTTTGAGTTGGGTCAACTTCAGATTTAGGTTCACTTTAAGTCAAATCACTCGGGTTTGTGTGGGATGAGTTCACGTGAAGATCATTCGAGTTGGGTTAGGTTGGTCTGAGCAATGATTTCAGGTTCGTTCTAGATTGAGTGTATGTTGGGTCGAGTTGAGTTTAGGTCAAGTACTTAAAGGTCGGGTTGCATCCGGATCGATTTTCATTGGTGTAAATTGGATGACAATTAATGATACTAATACGTCCAATACCTACAACACTTTTAAAGGAGTTGACTTAAATTTAGCCCAAATGTTCCATAAATCAATGAATTGAAAGTTGAACCAAAAATACAAAATAAAGTTTGCAAGTGAGTGAAGTTATGTAAGGTTGTAAGTCATATAATATGAAATTATATCATTTATATTGCATAAGTGAATCAGTACTCAATTACTCATTACTCATTGGTTGGGTTATTTCGGGTTGAGGTCTAATTTGGGCTGGGTTACTTTTGAAACAGTTTGCTTTGGTAGCTTGGGTCTGGGTCTAGGTTGGGTCAATTTGGGTTGATCTAGCGTTGGGCTTAGGTTTGAGTTCGGGTTAGATGAAGTTCGGATTCTAGTTGACTTTGGGTCCACCATTTGAGTCAATTCAAGTTCGGGTTATTTGGATTAGGTCAATTTGGTTGGGTCTACTTATGATGCGTACTTGATGGATTCACTGTTTGATAGAATCTCACCCTCCAGGTCTAGGGCTGCTTATGAGACGGACTTGGTGGATTTTGATGGATTATGTGAGGTTGAGCATTGCTGTGCTCTTAATAATTCCACACCATGTTTTTATGGTAGTTATGTGGAGATACGTTGATAGAATTACCTTAGTAAGTAGTGTGAGGGTTTAATTGCCTTCTATGAAAGACTTGAGTTATCTCTCTAAAACACTTACGAATCTCAAGGTTTTTGTGCATGGATGTAAAGGTGCTTTTGTTGCATCCCGAAATATGCAATGGTATCCTGAAATATTTTTAGGGAAGCTAACAAGGCGGTAAATTGATTAGCTAATAGGGGGGCACTCCATTCAAAACCTAAATGTTTGGAGTTTTAACCCTTCGTTTGAATTATTTTTTATTTTGTTTCATGCTAATTTAGGTAGACCCCTTGAAAAAAGGGTCTCCTAAATTCCACTATATTCTTCCTTTGCCAGGATTCAAAAGAAAAAAAAAAAAACAAAGAAAGAAAGAAACACATCGATTTTTTTTTTTTGGATATGACATCACTAGTTTGTATTTTCAAAAGCTGACGCCAGTAGTCTCAATTTTACGAGATAACAGTCCCATAAAACGATTTTATATGGAGAGAAAAGTAACTAGCCCAGGATGTTACATCAGTAGATTTCTAAAGCAATTTCTCATTCTATTTTTCTACAGCATGTTTATTAATTAATGTATTAGTGAATAAATAGAAAATTGAGCACTATACAGTATTCACAGGGCACAAAAAGAGTTTAACATCAAAGGAATCACAAAAACACTGCTACAAATCTGTACTAATCACAATGATTCATATATCAAGAATGCTGCTGCTCCTCCTTCCGGATTAATTAATAGTTTTAGAAGAATTTCTCTGGAATTTGATCGTCATTGATGTCTTTCCGCTGAACAACTGGGCTCCGTACCTCCTCAACAGGCTTACCATTGCTAGACTCCTCCACAGGCTTTCCCTGCTCAAACCAGCACGTCAATTTCAAGCTTCGACAACAATAAATGGCAATACGTAAGACATTGGTTGGACAAATTGATATGCTCAGCATCAAGGTCCCAAGTCTCACAGTTATGAACAAAAGATGTAGCCAAGTAGGTTACTTTCTCTAGGTCTGTCAAATGTCCGAGGTAAGGTCATTTCATGTCCGGACAAATCGAGAATCGGGCAAAAAAATTGATGAAGAATCTATGACAGTGCCGGGTTTTTTCAGGTTGGACCGTTGGACTGCGATGGGTATTCAGGTCGTACAGTTTTTTTGACAGCCCTAAGTCTATCTCCAGATTCTCAGCTCTGCACCAAGGTTTAAATCGTGGTGGAAATGTGGAAGCATAAAAAAGTTTCTTAGCTGTGGAAATTGTGTTGTGGACGAACCACGTTTATCACGGACAGTTTATCCCAAACCCATGCCCTGCTGGGGCCAAAATGGATGCTCAAATGTCAGGTTACTGGTGGTTACCTCGAAAAAGGGGCACAATGAGCGAGCGGTTCACAGTTACGAGGTCCATTTCATATTAGCGAGACATGGGTCGCCACTCATATAAATGATCCACATTGTCAGATGCATGAAACTCACTCCTACTCAACTCATCTTTATACCCAAACAACTTGACCCACTGCATGCAGTTTCCAGCTGTCCCGTTAGCTGGAACTTGTAGAAGGGGGAATTGCCTTTAGCAAAGAAATTAATACTAAAGTTTTTCTACCTTCAGGATAAAAGCATCAATTCCCAAAACCTATCACTTCAACATACCAGCCAAGATTATGATGCAATCTGCTGTGTCATATATGCCCCATTTGATCAGATCATTGAGAGAGTATTAAAGCTAGAAAGTACACTAGGATTATTTGCAAGTTGTAAGTGGTTCTTGCGACCAATTTTACGTATGACCAGACATCTCACACTACTCTAATATCCTTCTTTCACAGGTTTGTGCACTATCCCAACAGGCAGAGGCAGGGGCAATGGTGCTGGTCTACAGTTTCGCACATCACATATACAGCAGTTTGAGTTTCGATGTGTACCGTAACAAAGCTCAATTACATTCTCATTATGTCAAGTGACCCACTTCACTGGCAACCATTTTAAAATTTACCAGAATTCATAAAATGAAAGTACCTTGTTCACACGCCATCCAAGTCCGAAAGGTCTTGCCAGCAGACTAATTTTTCGCGTGGGTACGTCTGCTGAAGGTTCCAAATTGCTTTTTCCTGGTGAAGAATCATTGTGTACACTCCTACAAGGGAAGGTGAAATTTTTAAGCAAATGGATAGTTTCTAGTCAATTTTACTGGTGATCAAAAGTTGTAAGATTGATATTAATGTATACCTTGGAGAAGGTTGGGCTTTGACTTGGCCGGACTGGTACTGCAATGTTGCCTCTAGCATTGATTCTGCCATAATTACCCGCTTCTCCATTTCGGCGAGTGAAGCCATGGCCTTTTCATATTTTTCCTACAAACATTAAGCAATTTTAATTTACCAAAGCTATTGCAGAAATATGGGGAAACCAAGGAATTGAACATTCTAACCACACCATATCTTGTTCTTTTTTCTTTTTTGATGGAAATATATTGTTCTTGTATACCCATTGTGTTTACAAAACACTAGTTAATCTTAAATCCAATTGTTGCACCAAGAGCTTGGCAAGAGGAAAAGATGGAGCTAAAAGAACCTGTAGAACTTGAGCTGCTTCTCTCTGCACTGCTGCTTCCTGTTCAGCATATATCCTGGCATCTTCGGTCACTTTCTGCTCTTGCTCCACTCGCATAAGGACCTAAAAAGCGTGTCAACGAATGCTGAGACACTTTATCATAGAACTGCCAAGAAATATAATGCTTCTATTTTACAAAGTCGAAATGAAACCTGAAGCATGGCACTTTCTTGCTCCTGCTTCTCAGCTAGAGCACGACGTAGCTCTGAAACCTCCTGCTCCAATTGCTCAACCTGGTTTCAGAAAAAGATAACCTTAAATATGGAGCTCAATGCCATTTGCATAAGAGATTGTAATCGTCAAACAAGTACAGATCTGATACTGTCTCCCATTATTTTCACACATTCAGCAGCCTTATTTTTCGAGTTATCAAAATATTTGTAAAAGAGAGGTGACACCTAAATAAAGGGGGGCAAATGCAAAATCATCATGCACCTCAAGGCCTAGCATGTAATAGTGCCAGAAATTTTGTGACGCCATACATCTCCCCTAAAGAATGTGTAAGATTCTTTTCTACATACAAAAACAAATTACACAAATCACATTCTCAATTCTTCAAACCTAACTCTTCTTCATCCAACCAATAAAGTCACAAAAGATGGTTGGCCAAAGTGAAGAGATCCAACAGCAACGAACAATAACAAGGGCATGACCATCTCCACGAGCCATAAATAAACAGACCAGTTAATGCCATGAAGAAGAACGTGGAGGGTCAGACCAACTACTTCATCCTTTGACAGTTATCACTTCATGAGTCAGGATTAAGAAGAGTTAAATGGTACTGTGCTACTTTCAATGGCAAACATGTGAAAGTATTGGAGTCTAAAAGAATACCTTTGCACTTAATTCTCGACGGTTGTCTTGTTTAACCATCTCCATCAATGCAAACTCCAACTCCTCTGCCCTGATAGCACAGTTGGAACAAACGAACAATAAATCACAGTGAGCAAAACACAGGTAAAAATAGGATGAAAAAGAGGTCACAATGATTCATTGAACATGCATGCTAGGGGTGGAAATTTTAGCCCCTGTTTTCACTTTTAAGAATGGATTTCAATTAGTATTTCAGTTGGTTCTCATGTTAAAAGCATAAATTCACCTCATCTGTGATTCAACTGATCTAATAAGTCAAGAGGCTGGTACCTAAGAAAAACCACACATTAGGATTATAGAGTCTAGAACCACCATGTAGTGTATGAGGCTACTCAATGTAACAAATTCTTAGGCAGTCAAACATGTGCAGTTAATCCCATTACTCTAGTATAGCCAAGAGGCTGCCCATTGAAACCCTATGACTCAATTGTTGTTAGAATTAAGATGTTTCAAGCCTATAGTCCATACTATCATATTACTATGTCAGTCAATATCAATTATTCACACAAATATGTTGAAGTTGGACATAGGACACCAACAGTGAATGTGACATATCTAGAAAACAAAGACAGGCCAAGAAAAAAAAAATTACAAATACTCAGCAAAATTACATGAAATAGAATATTTGAGTATTGACATCAACTTTCATCAAGAGATTAGAATCAACATTGAAGTTGTTGTTGGATAAGTAATGCATGTGAGCCAGTTGCAACGGTATGCATTAATGATGCATGATCAAGGGGCATATAATACAATAAAAACTTTGCAAACAGTACAGAACTAGTTTATCTTGCAAAGATCACCATTAACTTTAACCCCTATTGCAAAAGATCAGACAAACATAATGCCATCTACTCTTACCTCAGCTCAGCAGATCTTTTCTCCTCAAGCAACTTCACCAACTCAACCTTCAACCATACAACCTGCAAAGCCAAGACCTCAAATTGCTGTAATCATCTGACAGATGTAGTCCATGCTTGGAACAATCAGAACTAAAGGCAAAAGACCTGAAGTTGGTCTCTTTTTTGACATGTGCATGCAACTGTTTGGCCAAACAACCATACAAAATCACTGCCAATATGCGTCTCATTAGACTTCCACCATGTGGAGAATGGAAATAGCAGTTTCTCCTTTCAATTGAAAAAACCTATATTTCTAGAACCGGGATATAGAAAGGTGTTGAAAACTTGCAGAACCTACCCCCACCCCCCCTCCCCTCCCCGGGAACAAAGAAGAACCAGGGGACATGACAGGAGAAATTTCACAAAGCCAATAGGGCGTTCGGTTGCATAAGTTTCCTGGGAAAGTCAGTCAACTTTCCCAAGTTGACAAAATTTTCCCATGTTTGGCTAGATGGTAAGGGTGGGAAAGTTTTTCCAAAGATTCAACCAAACGCACTTATAAGTAAAACTGAAAAGATTGCCCAGAATTTGATAAAGGTTCTCCCCAGGTGCCAATTATTAAGAATTTGACAAAGAACTCACATAGTTGGAACTTGAAGTTGACTTCCCTAGTAAGTGACATCCCTAACCACTGAGCAGACTCACGAACTAAATTGAGTCTCTTTCTCTCTCTCCCTGCCTCCTTTTAATTTCTTAGAATGTTTTTCATTGGGTAATAGCCTTGAATAACCACTTCGAACAATCAAGTCTTGCACAATCACCTTATGGACCAATAGGAAAATACATTAACCAATTAACTAAGTCACGTTTCGGTTGGTAAGAACTAGCTAGAAAACAAATCGTGGTTGAAAAGAATTGTTCGTAACTTTAAGATGGTTATGCTGCTTTGTGCTTTCTGATTACAACAGTAAAAAACCCCCCCCCCCCCACCCAAACAACAAAAAAAAAAAAAAAAAAAACAAGCGCACAAGAAAGGAAAAAGCAAACCGAAAGCTGACAATGGCAGCAGACTCAGAGTCAAGCAGAGTATCTAGTCATCTAGACAACAGAGCACCAAGTAGTTTCATGCCCAGGAAATTGTAAGGTCAATTCCGGATGGTCGGACACTTCATATCACATAAAAGAACTGCAAGGATTAAAAGTTACCTGCTCTTGAAGATCTAGACCAGGATCAATATCCACACTTCCAGTCATGCCAATAAGGAAGTCATCTGGCCCACTTGATCGAGATTCCAAACCAGTGGAATCACCATTTATTTGTTCATCAGAAACATTTGATTTGTTTGTTGTTATGGGTCCAGAATCATGCTTGAAACTGTACAGCTTAGATGCAAGAACCGGGGAACTTTTCAAAGCCTTGAGACCTTTGGATCTTTCTTCAATTAAAGCCATGACTGCTGGTCGGTGTTTATCTCTTAATTGCTGCAGCCTGGCCTCATCAACATTCTGGTATCCCATGCACGCAGTCAACACAAGTTGACTACTGTCAAAAGTTGAGCCAGCCAGCGACTGAAGTAATGTGACTGCATCTCCTGCATCTTTTGTTGTCACCAAAGCTGGCCCTGTAGAATTTGAGGATGGATCATTAGTGACAAGAGATTTCGATCGCATGCGAAAAAATCAAACATTGCTACGTCTCTCTCAAACTGTCGAGAACATATACACCCCATATTTATGCAGAAACCCCCCCCCCCCTCCAAACCAAAAAAAAGTAAATTTCTTGTTTAGAAATGTACCGTATAATTCCATCAGTGCCAATGCTGTTCGGAACAGCATAACACGATTACCCTCAAACAGAAGCACGTCCCACACTCGAAGAACTGGTGTCAAAACAAATCACAAAATAAGAATCTCTTAACTCATAATCCAGAAGTGTTTTAAGAAATTTAAAAAGAAAAAAAAAAACTTATCAAAAAAAGGGTCCCCCTAGCAGAAGGGAATCAAAGTCTGCAAACTATTTCTTTTTTTTTTTAACATTTTAAAACCGAGTAAATTTGGCCCGCTTCCTAGACACTTATCTCAGGGGCAGCCACCAGTAAGGCCCGGGGCAAAGGGTAAGCACCAATCTTCCCATGAAAAGCATCGCCCATCAATCCCACAAAATGCAAGCTAATGTGACCCACACTATCTTAGACGATTATCATGAGTTATCAAATGATTATTTCTCCACCTTTTTTGAGCAGCTGAGAAGTCACTTATGGCATTTTTGTTTGGCCTGAATATAGTGAACTACAATAAAACACGCCATGAAGTCATGAAACCAGTTTATTTTCTTTTCTTTTCTTTTCTCTGAGGGACAGCAAGAAAACAAAAGGTGTTGATTGGAAATAGCTCCTCAATAATTTGTCACATTACGGTTGTATGGCAGAGCTCCGGGGTATAGATCTGAATTTACTTAGTGGATTATTAAGGATTAATTTATTTAGAAAATATAGAACCTGACCACTTTCCCATGGAAGCATATTCATGAATATAGATAGGAACCATGGTCCAGTCACCCATGCGACTTGAACTCCCAAGTAATCCAGATGATTAACTGCAACAAAGTGATGCAAATCAAAAATATAATAGAGGAAAAATTCAGCTAAAAAGATTATGACACAAGTATTCCAGTAAGATACAGACCCAATTTCGGAAACCTTTCGCGAACCAATTCCTCAAAAGCTAATTGGTCCACCTGGAAAAATGCTAGATTAACCATAGATGTGCAGAATCCAATACAGACAAACAGATTAAAGTTGATCTACGCATTCTGTACAGTTTGAAGACGAGAAAAATTGTAAAAGAGAAAAAGGCGTGGAAGCAACATTCTGTACTGAAACTAATCACAACTGCTAAAAGGCTCTGATCATAATCTACCTTTCTAAAGAGCAAAAGTCCCAAAACGGAGATCAATAACTACCTGGCACTCAATCATCTCTTCTGAGTAATAACCATCAAAGTAGTCATCCATGATGCCCATAAGGGTCCTGCAGAACCAAATACAGCAGTTTCATTTAAAATGTTATAGCGAATGCAGACAGAAAGGCAAGAACATACTGGACTACTAAACCAGAAAATAGAAGGAAGAAGACTCTTGGACCTACCAAAAGGCATTCTCCTCAGGCATTAGAAGCAATAGTAAACCAGCAAAAAAATTCATAGCCTGTGCATAGATTGAAATAGACAACAAATCTAGTCAGTTAAACAACTGTTTGAAAGATTTTGCCACTTACTTACAAGGGCAAACATACAACCACATGCAGCAAGGAAGAACCACATTCTTCAATCCCCCCCCCCCCTCCCCCCAAAACCCAACTGACTGTCATCCTCATCATATATTCCGTCAAAACCAATCCCTTCCACCCCAACCCACCCACCCCCCAAAAAAAGTTTGATTCAGATATTTACTTGTCTTAATAGCCAAGTAATATTCTAGATAGGTCCAATAAATCTCCCTGCATCATAATATTTCTTGTTTAAATGATTATGAACAGAAATCCAAACTTTGACATAAAGTTTTGTCCTCAAAACTGATCAAAATGTGACAACAGCACCGTTCTTTCAACAATATGCCCTCATGTTAAACAAATTTTCATCTGGGATACAGGGAGCAGCACCCAAATTAAAAACATAATAATATGTAGCTATCAGCTGATTTGAATCGTTAGGTAAGGTAAGCTTCATGTAGAAATAGTTGTCCTCAAGTTACATAGAGGGTGCAACCTGTAGTTCATTTAAAACCACCTCTCAACTGATATTTACTAACTAATGCACCATCACAGAACTAAACAAGCTTTAGTTCTGCTCAAAAATCTTAACCAGTCAGTTTTCATTTCCCTTTCCCATGGAAGAATTCAAAAATCCCAACAAACATCTGTATGTTATGGACAAGCCAACTCCCAAGGGAAGAGGGGAAATTCTCCTTTGGCATGTTCCAAAGCCCAGCCTCTGCTGGGAAGTAGTTATCAGTAATTGAAGTGGTGCACTACGGAAGCATTACTCCATGAATAGCATTTGAATGATTGATCTAAAAAAGTAGAAGGCCTTTCGACAGATTTCCCCTTACAAGCTCATGTTCAATGAAATCTTACACCAGGCAGCTCAGAACTCTTGTCAGCCCAAATCCAAGTCTGTTTCAGTGATGCCCACCAGGCCACCACAACCCCAAAATCACAATGGCATTGAAAAGTTTCCTTTGCACCTTATTTAGTTCATCATGCTCCTTTTTCTTTGTTTTGGAGTGAATGAGGGATTGACAAGTACAAGGCCATGAAGACGCACTAAAAAGGATGATATCATTCCACCATGGTATGTGTAACTATAGTCTAACGATGTTTTACTTTTGCAGAGTATACTTCAGCCAGAAATGTTGGGTTTGGCATATTAGGAAACACAGGCCCACCCATAGTCCCATATTTTATGCTGCACTAGCCCATGATTGTCGTCAACATTGTCACTCATTCAATTTGCTAGTCAATCAACTTTATTGGTCCATGTACATATTGACAAATTTGTGGTTAATGGTAATACCACTGTTAACATTTGTGGTTAGTACATTGTTCTGAATGAGATTCAGTTCTTGAATCCAAAAGCAGCCAAGATTAAGTGCCAACTTTGATCATCTCCAAGGTCTCCAGGCTTATAATAAGAGACCCCCAATTACAAGGCAATGTATTGTATGTTGGCTTCCCGTTTCCCAAATAGATATTAAGAATCAGGGACCCTTTTCTAGACAGTCCATAGAACTGATAGAAACCTAACTAAACAGAATTGGGGTATCTCCCAGCTACTAAAGCAAACTTGATAGCATTGAATTTCAACTCCTTGTTGTAAGTATTCATCAACTTGAAAGTGCCACATCATACAAGTTGAAATGGAAGTTCAGTTATTAATGCATGAATTCTCATCCCTAAACTAATTACCTGACAGTAGCCAACTGAGGGGTTATGCCGAGCATAGGCTATAAGTAAGCGCCTTAAGGCATTTCTGCCATCCTCATCCAAAGCAGGGTGACCTGGGAAAGTACGGGGCAAATCCTGCATTTATACAGTTATAAGGAACCATCTGAAAAATTTAAGGGTAAACAAATATAGAGAACACAGACAGAATTTCGGAGATCAACCAACCTTTTCAATTTGTCCCTGCCATTTCTCTGGCAATCCCACACTTTCTTCACCCAATTCGTCACCATTCGCTTCTTCTTGCTTCGCATGATTAACTTCTGCAGATAACAATTCCTGATAGTACTTTTCTATTCGCCGAGCCTTCACACCCACAAAGGCTTGCCAGAGCTGTCATTTCAATGGCACATCAACTATTAAGCAACGAAAACCATTATAAAGAACCTAAAACAGCTAATCAAAATTACTACCTCCGTCCCTAATTATTTGTCCCTAAAACTACTTTTATGAAACCAAGAAATATAGGGAATGGAGCAAAAAATGTACACATTGTCACAAATATCCTTGAAAATGCCCTCAAAAAGGGGTAAAAGGCTCATTTATTAGGGATAGAATGGGTATTATAGTTACTAAAATTGTGAAAGTTGGGTAATTTGACAAATAAAAAGGGACGGAGAAGTTGGGTAATTTGATAAAAAGGGACGGAGAAGTTAGGTAATTTGACAAATAAAAAAGGACAGAACTAGTATCAAATTAGACAAGACACCTCTCCCCTCAAGGCCATTGGTAGCCCGCCTCGAACAAGGACCTCCAACTCTTCTTTCCATGGAGAAGTGGAGTCTAGGTTCAATGCATCAGAAAGGCCATCCACTGCTGGTGAGGCAGAACCATCTGCAGGTTGAGCATCTGGAACAGGATCTGATTTCTCCACATCGTAGAATTCTTCTTCAGAATCTTCGTTATCTGACCCTTTGACAACTTTAGATTCTTCAATGGACTGCAGTGCCTTCTGAGGCTCAGCATCTTGCCCTTTCTGTGGTACATTGCTTCTCTTTTTCACCCGAGCACTCATTACATCCTCTATTACTTTAAGAGATGGCCTTATTTCAGACCATATTTGAACTCTGGGAGTTTTCTTCCCAGCTTCTGCAGCATCGAAGCCATTTGCAGTCGACCTTTCACCAGATGGGTCAATTCCATCGGCATTCTCCTGTGAACTGGTATCTGCTGCTTGATGACTGCCCTCATCTTCAGATTTCCTATGACCTTCTTTCTTATCAGCCTCATTTAGTATAGAATCAGCGCCTGACTGGGAAGATGCAGAAAACCGATCCAGAAAACTTGTCCATCTGTCAGACCTTTCCTCCTCTTCTTCCTGAAAAAGGTTGGGAAAATGTCAAGTTAAATAAGTATTTGCAACAATTTTGTGCCCAAAAAAAAAATCCTGCTATGAGTGAGTATGTTTGTCTTTCACTACTTGCAAAGAATGGTGCAGTGAGCGGACAAATAGCAGAGTCTAACTCTGCCCACCAAACCACTGAAAACCCAAAAATCCTGCAGCCGTGAGCCTTTCTATACATGCATGCAGCAAACGATACCCAATTCTAACCATTTCTTTTGCACACGTTAAACAGCAGTATGCGCATAAAGCATTCCAATATGATTATACAACATTGCCTCCGAAAGGATAAAAGGATTCGAGAGCCAACCAAAACCTAATCAACATTCATTTTAAGACTTCTCTTCCATACACCATCAGCAGTGACTGGCACATGTCACTTAGCAATTACAATGAATGCAAAACTATACAATCGTTTCCCACAATCTGCAACAAGCCAACAATTGCTTGTTGTCCCTTACACATTTGTGACTTTGGAGTGCCCTCCTACTCTCATCTCAATCCTGCAACTTATTACATGGTTTTGAAATTTGTGCGCTTAATAGTGTGACTTTTTACTTGCAAATATCATACTGTTAACTTTCAATTGTGTGATTGCTCACTTGCAAATATCCCGAGTATAAACTCTAGGGGCATCTAATATATATCCTCCCCCCCCCCCCCCACAACACACACAAAAAAAAAAACAAAACAAAAAAAGAGAAAATCCCAACTTGGTAGCACTGCAACTACATTTGGTTTTAGAGCAGAGGGAATTTAACACTATTGCAATTGAAAACATTTAAACCCTTTTCAAATCTGAACAAAGGTCATTTACAGTTTCTGAAAACTCAAAAATTCACAGAATAATATGCAAATTCACGAACAATGAAGTACCTTATAGATGTTAGCATACTCGCGATATCTTTGTACATGCTGAGGCCTGACAGCAAATCCATACGCATCCCTACAAAATTTCTACGTGAGATTAACGTGCGTAAAATAGAAACTCAATCCTCCATTGAAGACAACAACACAGCATTGCTCAATTGTACCTCGAATTATCCTCCGATGAATCCTGACTCAAATCAGATACCACCATCCGTTCAACTCGTACATTCCAAACATCCCAAATCTAACCCATATCCAACCAAAACCCAACCCACATTTTTACCCGCCGACAAACCCTAGACTCATTCAATCATCACGATCAAACCCAATCGACAAAATCTCAAACAAAACAAACAAATCGACGCCGATCAATCTTACGTAGCACAAACCACATCAGATTAGCCTCATCCCGTCCCCATCCACCCAAACCCAAAAAGAAAAAAGAAAAAAAAACGAAAAAACGGAAACAAACCCAACGGATTGAAATAAAAGCAGGAATAAGAGCGCGAAAATAGGGGAATGACACCAACACTCGAAAAAAAAGTGGGAAAATAAAAATTAAACAAAAGACGATGTATGTAGTAGAATTGCTGGAATGAATTACTACCTCTTGTGCTCAAGGGGGTTATTGGGTTTCGTCTTCACCTTCATGATTGAACAAGATCGAAGGTGTTCTAACAAGCTTCAATGGAGGATTTCAGGAGCTTGCTTGCCTGCTAGATTGATTGAGGATGATGATGAACTGGAAATTCAAAAGCTAGATGAAGAAGATGAAGAAGAGGAAGAGTGTATTGCGAAAATGGTGATAGTGATAGTGTGGATTTAGTTTGAGTAGAGTAGGAATGAGCATGTGATGATTGCTTAGCACAGAGATCGAAGAGAGAGAGAGAGATAGAGAAGGGAGTGTTTGGTTGGAGGGTAAAATGAGGAAGGTGACGGTGGGAGGGTGAAAATCCCGAAAGAAAGAGTATGGATGTGCAGACAGCAGAGAGAGAAAGAGAGAGAGTGAGTTATGAGTAGTAGAAGACAAACATTTGACAGAATTTTGCACTCACTTTTTTACCATGGACATCATTCATTTTTCTCATCATTTTCCGGGGGCCCCAAAAGAAAAAGGGCGAAAGGAAAAAGGGGAAATTATGTTCAATTGTGTTCCCATGTTTTCCACCCTACTTCTTTAAAGTGATGTCCTAAAATCTTCGTCAACATAGCTCATGACATGGTATGGGCCGTTTGTTAATCAAGTGTTAGCCGGTGGCTTTATTTTTGGAAAATTTCAAATAGTAGGCACTAATTATTGGGTATTCCAAGTGGTAGACACCTTTTTTACTTATTTCAAATGGTAAACTTAATAACAAAAAAATTCATTATGTAGGCCTATCCCTAAACCATTGTTAAGTAAAAAAAAAAAAGAAAATAATAAAATTTGAAGTTTTGAATTCGTTCTGCATACGAACGATTTATTGAAACCAAACCCAACTCTCTGCCTGCGCTCCACCCCCAACTGCAACGAAAGACGGTCGCTTGCCTGTTGCTCCTCCATCGCTGGCGGTCACACTTGGACCGGCGTGAATCTGTCGCCGGTGGTCACTTGCTGCAAACGAACGACGCAGACCTTCATCCTGCCCCGGCCTGACTCAGACGAACCACGCAGACGTAGACCAACATCTCCATTGTCCGCGGACGCTTGCCTACTGAATCATACGACGGTCGCGCTGCCGCCTCGCTGAATCATGCCGTGACAGTGCTTTACCTGCCTGAATCTGCTGCCGGTTTGTTTTATGATCCCAATTTTTTAACTGTTGAATGGGTTTAGGGTTTAGGATTTTGATTGTAATGTCTATGAAGTTTGTCCCAATCATTCTTCTAGTTACTTCCTTTTCTTTTTTTTTTTTTTTGGTGATGAGATTCTAGTTTCTGTAGAATGATTGGGCATTTTATGGATGAATCCGTTAATTAATGTGAAAATTCTAGTAGCTATGTCAAAATTGGTGATGAAGAATTGAAGATTTGCGAAGACCTTCAATGGCAAACCTTCAATGGAAGACATTTATTTGGAGTTGTATTGACACTTTTAATTTTTCTTTTTTTTTTAATGATATTCTAACGGCAGGGTTAAACAATGCTTACAGAATGGAATTATTTGGTAATTAAGCCTACCATTTGAAATAGGTAAAAAAGGTGTCTATCACTTGGAATATCCAATAGTTGGTGCCTACCATTTGGAATTTCCCTATTTTTTATTTGTTTATTGGTGTTTGTTAGCTTAGAGCATTTGTAACCGTGAATTTGAGTTAAACTTATTGGATGAAGTGAAATATGTGGACCTCTATTAAAAGAATTAAAATTTATCCTTTGATTTAGCTAGCTATCTAATCATGAACATGAGTTTGACTCATATTTATTAGAAAAAGTAAATGGATGATACTTAGGCTCCGTTCCTTTATACGGTTGGTGTGGTGCGGTGGAATTTGAAAAAGTGTGATGAGCTGTGGTAGGTGGGGTAAGCGAGGAGAAAGAATGTGAAAAGTAGAATAGAAAAGTGAACAAATATGTTAGTAATGATTGTAGTGTGGTGTGGTATGGTGAAGTGTGGTCGAAACTAAAGAGTGTGGTGCGGTGTGGTACCGTTCCGCAACCTACCGCATAAAAGAACGGAGCCTTAATAATATAATTAATTTGATTATATTGATAAAAAAAAGGTTGAGGAGAGAGGAAAAAATATGATTAAAATATTAGTATGTTAAATTCGTTTTCAAACTCATTTCGCGAGACTCTCGCCGTCAGTCTCGCTAGACGAGTCTCATTTTCACCATTGAAATGTTCTACATTACCTCATTTAGTTCTCATCCCATGGCATGTCAGCAGTAAGCCAAATTTAAAACCATTAGAGATTGTCTTATAATTATTTTAGTTAGTTGTTTAACTTTAGTTATTTGGGTTAGCTGATTGCAGGAAAGGTATTTGGTAAAGTAGTTGTTTGTGAAAAACCACCTCAAAAGCTTCTTCAAGTTGTTTTTTGAAAACTAGTTTATTCACTCTAAAAAAACTAATATGAAAAATTGTTTACTAAACACCTCAGGTAACAGTGCATTTGCTATTAGGAGGTTCTTTTACCTTGGAGGTGAGGAAATCAATTTTTACTATGAGTGCGTTTGATTCGTCAAAAACCTGAGGAAATTGTCAATTTTTCTAAATTGACTTAATTTCTCCATGTTGGCTGGTATTTTGCCCTTGAAAATTTTTCTTACATGGGTCCACAAATTTTCACATTTTCTTAGGGAAGATTTCCCTTAAAAGGGGATAAGGGATATTTTTACCGGAGAAACTTTTACCATTGAAAACTTCTCATGGAAAATTTTCCTTGGGAAAATTTTTCCTAAGGTTTTTATTAAATGCTCTCTACTTGTAAATTTTTTTGTGTGAATTTTACGGGACCTTGTTAAGCAAGTCCTAAGACATAGACCTACTAAGGTGGGCTGAATTTGTAGGGAAAGATGAGGTTACACGGCCACAAGCACAAGATGGAGATCACTTAGGTGGATAGGAGTTGAGGGTCAATCCCGTATTCCTTTAAGACATTTTCGCGAGACCATCAAAGACTAAAGGGTAAAACTTAGCTTCTAATGAATAAGGGCACAAGACTTCTCAAAGAAATTTTCAAAAAATTTTAATGTAGACAATACTTTCAAGAGTGTGTTGAAACTCTCTAGAAACTTAAAGAGGAGAGGATTGGTGTATTGGGTATGTTGGATAGATGAATTCATCCCCTATTGATAATGGATGCAAGATCAAATCTTTCCTCACAAAATAACTTAATTCAAGGACATAAACCAAAGTCAAAGAATGTATTATAAGTTCAATATTGACTAAAAAGACTAGACAATATTATAATCCAAAACATTTATCACATATTCACATGGGATAAATAAGAGGTACAAAATCAGGAAATCAAAACGAACATTTTTGAAAATTGACACAACCCAGGTTGACAAGGCACAATCCGTGTTAGGGTCATGCTTCCATTTCTGGCTTTCTTGTCATTAACATTGTTCGTGTCACACCAGACACAATCCGAGTTGGACTAGTTCTTGCCCAAATGTGTAACGCCCCGACTTTTGGGATGTTATTTAGCAATATTTTAATCCAATTAATCTTGATTTAGCGGAAGCGCATTTAAAAAGCCGAGAGCGCTATGCCGCTTTCCCAAGAGGAAAAGCAAGGCTTTTGCTATGAAAATAACTGAAAATAGAAATATATTTCACAAGGAAAAAATTTGGACAATAAAAAGATTGTTCACTACTATGAAAATATTAAAACGGGCGGTCAAATTAAAAAGGTGAGCCAACTATTAGTGCGAAACTTAAAACTAATAAACTATGTGACGACCTGATATGCTATATGAGATATCCTTGCCACGAATCTGCCTAAAATGTCCCGCTGATACCTAAAAACAAAACATTTGAAAACATGGAGAAAAATGAGACGGAGCTCAATATATTCGACACTGTAATGTAAAAACAATTTGAAAAGAAATAGTTTTATTGGGGCCCAGTGTAAATTCATTTTGAAATGAGGGAGAGGAGAATATGTTCAAACAGTTGCAGGTTATTATCTGAATATAGAACCTTACCATATTTCAATAAAATAAACAGTAAAGACGACAGTAAAACAATTAAAGTAGCAATGACAATGACAATGAACAATAAACGACAATCAATAAATAATAAATAAAAATTATCAAACAACAAAACAGTCAAAGGACAATGAACATCAATAAGTCAATGAACAATGATTTGATCTGAGATTCAAGATCTGCGATATCGTAATCCGACAATGCGCGCACGCGGGCCGATCAACCCACATGAACCGGTATACCAGCATCAATGACCCGGGGACAAAGACTTGATATGAGATTGCAGTACTCTACTGCAATCCCGACAATGCGCGCACGCGGGCCGATCAACCCACATGAACCGGTATACCAGCGTCAATGGTCATTATATGTAATTCAATATAATACAATTAGGGTTAGGGGTATAATGGTCATTTTCTATGTTATGTATGATATAATTATATGGAACACTTGTTTACACCCCAAATTGGGGTGTTAAAAAAATAGGGGTAAAGAGGTGTAAAGGAGAGTAAACCCTACTCTCCCTTACCCTCCCTTACCCTCCCTCACTCTCTTCCCAAGCAGGAGTAAGGAGGAGTAGGTACCCTCCTTAACCCCTCCTTACTCCCCTCTACCCCTCTCCCAAGCAGACCCCTAAGGAGATTGACGAGGTTGTCCAAAATGAGGTTTATGTTCAAGAAGAGGAGGAACAAGTCCCAATAAATCATAACTAGTGACTAAGGTATACATTCTGATAAGGGAGAGGCCTTGGTCCTTTGGAGGTCCTTGCATTCTAGTGAGGGGCCCAAGGATAAGACACAAAGGGAGATGATCTTGCATAGCAGGGGCATTGTCTAAAGGAAGATAAGTAATTGGTCTTGATGGTAGGATTTGCACCAATGTAACCATTACTTTCGTGATGGAGAATCTTGCTTTGCCTATCTTTAATCATCTAAGACCTTATAAGCTTTAAATAGCTCAATGATAGTGGTGACCTTAGGGTAGCTCAACCAGCGCTGATTTCCTTCTCCACAGATAACAATAGAGATAATGTTCTTTGTGATGTTGTTTATATGGATGTTTGTCCCTTGTTACATGGTAGATCATTGCAATTTATAGATAGATTAGTCATTATGGCATAAGGAACACCTATACTTATTCATGAGAAAAGAAAATATTCACTTAACCTTTTTTTTTTTTAAAAAAAAAAACCATAACCTTGGGTGGAAAGTAAAAAGAGAGACCTTCTCATGATTGAAATATGGGTTGAAAGATCTTTGAGTAAGGAACACCTATACTTATTCATGAGAAAAGAAAATATTCACTTAACCTTTTTTTTTTAAAAAAAAAACCCTAACCTTGGGTGGAAAGTAAAAAGAGAGACATTCTCATGATTGAAATATGGGTTGAAAGATCTTTGAGTAAGGGAGAGTAAGTATTGACCCACCACTGGCCTACCTCCCATGATAGGAATTAAGCACCAAATTGACTTGGTCCTTAGTTGTATTATTGGTAACAAGGTTGCCTAAAGCGTCAAGAGACCATAGAGCTTCAAAGCAAGCAATCAAGTTAATGGACAAAGGTTATGTGACATAGATATAAGCCCTTATTCTATTCATATTCTCCTCATTCTAGCACATTCAGGATGTGTGTGGATAGTGTAACCATTGACAAAATCACTAGGTATCAAATTTCAAGATTGGATTCCTAGATAAGCTCCATGGTTCAACTATTTTCTACAAAATTGAGTTGAGGGGTGGCTACCATCAAATAAGGATGAATGAAGGAAATGAGTGGAAGACTTCCTTCAAGGTAAAGGGTGGACTTTATGAGTGGTTGGTGATGCATTTGGGTTGTCCAGTTCCCCTAGAAATTTCATGAGATTGATTAATGAATGAAGTATGGAGACTATTTCTTGGGAAGTTTGTAGTGGTGTACTCTAATTTATATCTTTGTATATTCTAAGATACCAAAGGAATAGGTTCAACAACTTATGTTTCGTTCTTAGGATTATCACTAAGGTGAGGAGTTTTCATGGCTTTGCCTCTTCAGTAGGTTCATTGAAGACTTATCTACTTTGATTACCCCAATCAATGAGTGTATGAAGCAAGAGACTTCTCATGTGGCTCAATTCGCCTTTCAAACACTCAAGGATAAAGCTCATCAAGGCTCTTGTTTCAGCCATTCCAAATTTTAAGCAACCCTAAAGGTTAATTGTGATGCAAATATAGTCTCTAATTCAGATATGAAGTTTATGGGCCACTTTTGGAGGACCCTATGGAGGCTCTTGGGTAAAGAGATCTTATTTAGCACTTTTGTCATCCATAAACCAATGGTCAAATAGAAGTGTTAGTAACTTTGTTGAGGAGTTTGATCAAGTCCATTGTCAAGGAGAAGGATTTAAAGTTATACATTGTTGAGTTCTCCTACAACAAGGCTCCTTTTTATGCAACCAGAGTGTCTACATTTGAGAACTTGTATAATTTTAGCTCGCAAGGACCTCAACGGTTGTAACGACAAGTCAAATGAGGATGAACTCAAGAAACCGTGCAAGAAAAGTCATAACTCTAGAGGATCTTCATCCAAATGAGCCAACCAAAGAGGTAAGGACTCCTCAAATAATGAAACTAACTTACTTTTCGTGCTTCATTTGTGGTGATCCAGATCACTTGATCAAGGACTGTCCTTGCATCAGAAAGAACAAGAATAGGAGTCACATAGCCCTGATGGCCTATTGGAATGACAATAGTGGTAGCTGGAGTGATGTTGAGGAGGTTGCCAGTCATTTTCTTATGGGAAAAGACACCAGTGATACCGAGGAAGTTAGTGTAGCTAATGATGACTATCAAGACAATGATGAAGATGAACCAGATGAAGTAACTCTTGATGAGCTCGTTACTTGGCCTAAATAATACTTAGCAAGTTGTTTTCGAAAGACTGTCGGAGGTGAGACTAAGCACTTGGATAAAATTAAGTCTTTGAAAAGGACTATCAAGGGAATGGAAGAGTCTAAAGATAAATTGGAAAAGTCTTGCGATGATCTTACCTCTAAGATTGACATTCTCGAGGTTGAAAAACTAGACCTCATCGCCAATCTTGATAGTGTCACTAGTCTTTTTGTTAAGCTAACTAATGGACAAGAAAAATTTGGTGGAATTGTTTGGATAAGACGCCTCATAAAGGAGTTTCTACCTATACAATGTGCCTTCTTCAATAAGGAAGGATTGGGACACAATCTAAATAGAAGCAAAACTGTTGTCAAGGACATTCTGTCTCTCGAAAGCTACCAGCCAGAACAAGGGATCAAGGACGTTATAGTATCCTTGATAGAAAGGACCAAGGTCACATATTCTACTCACGGCACCAAGGACAACACAACTACCTTGACACAAGATACCAAGGTCAGTCCTTTTATCCCAAAAATGACAGTCAATTTGGTAAATCTCACTATTCCAACCATTATCGTTCTAGAATTGTGTAAATTTGGGTTCCAAAAGGAACAAGATCGACCTCCTAACATGGTTGTTACTAGTAGTCAAGGGCCTAAATTTGATGTCAGTTATGATTTGAGGAAGGTTGTTTGAAATTTTTGCAGGTACGCTCAGCATCCAAAGGAAATAGTGAAACCACAAGAGTTTGGATGTTCAAGGAAACTTGGAGCAATCAAGGACATTGTATGCATCAGTAACAACTTCTGCTATAAATCCCAATGTCCTTGGCGACTAATCAAAAGGTGAACACAACCTCATGTCCCTCACACGTCATAAAGTTTGACATACTGGATATGTTCAAATGGCAATGTTATTGGTTATTCTTGGCATGAATTGAGGAGGAGCACCCTCTCTTAGTACCAACAAGTTCATTGAGTTGTTGTAGATTATTACAAACGGCTGTTATATTAAAGGGGAGTTTCCTTTGGACTTTTTGATAAAAGTAGAGGAGTATAGTTATTAATGAATTTTGTCTTTCATAAAAAAAGGGGGAGATTGTTGGGACTAGGGTCAAGGAAATTTCCTCTACATTCACCAAGGACCTCAGGTAGAGCTATGACAAGGACATCAGACAGAGTTTTGATATGAAAGACAAAATTACGGAAGCAGAAAAGGGAAGTACATTATATTCCTATCTATCCAAAACTTGCCTCTATGTTATTGAACACTAACTTTGGATATGAATCATATAGGAAACTATTGTCAAAGAAATCAGAAGATTGAAGGAATCAAAGATTTGCGTGCACCAAACCTTGAAGAAAATCAGAAGACTACATATGGAAGGAGTCTTGAAATTGTTAAGTAAGGAAGTAACCATTGAGCATATTGTCACACCTCTCAAAAAGAAGGAAATCAAAATTGGAGACTATAAACTCATCCTCGGCCCCAAGCTGAAATTGTATTCGACTTTGACAGGGCCGCAAGCGCACGGTGTACGGAGTAGCACGTCAAGGTCGATCCCACAGGGACTCAATTAGCAACACAGTAAACTAGCTCTCTATGTGATTGCTAAGCTAACCGGGTTTTAGGTTTTGGAAAGGTCTAACAAGTAATCAGAACTAATAAAGCAGGGAAATTAATCAAAGATTCAATCAAGGGAGAAAGACTTCTAGGGAAATGCTTTCCTAACAAAGAGTTCGATTATCAAAACCTAGCTTGCACAATCATACATTCATGAATGAATCAAGAACGACAACCATAAGAACGATAACCATAAGAACTCTACTGCTCTTTCGATGCTAATATAATTACCTCAATTAACCTAAATTACAAATTTTGTATGCTTTTCAAGTTAATCAAAGTTGAAGGTCTCAAATATTTTGGTTATCAAAAGGTTCCCTAGTCTGCTATTCTTTCCTCAAATTTCACAAAACTAGGTAGAAAGATTGGTAGTCAGATTATCCTAATTCACCTTTCAGTACTTCTTAGGTTAATCTCAAATCATGAGTATTCGAGCGCCCAAAGAACACACATGAACATGGAAAACACAACCTTCTATTGATTCAAAACAAGAATTCATGGACAAACCAGAAACGTTCAATCAAACTATATTGTTTCGGGTTGCAAAATCCTAGAATTCAAGAAAACTACTCACTCATTGTCAAAGAAAACATGAAACAAGTTCCAAACATCATAATCGAATCTCAAGACAAGAAGGAAATCGAAAAGAAAGACAAAGTACGAAGAATACAACCGTCGAGTCTTTCGATCCCGGGGTGGAGCCTTCTTCGCGAGCGTTGATGATTTCTTCTCGAATCTTGATCTTTGCTTCTCTTGAATCGATTCCGTCTCGAAATCTTGATGGAGTATTGATGAGTAGAAGGGTGGATTAGGGTTCTCCTTCCTCTCTTGATAGCCTCTAAACGAATGGAGGAATGAATGATGAAGAATGAATAATGAACAACCGTTGTCGCTGCTTTCTTTTACTCACCAAAACATCCGACAGCACGTGCAGCCAGCCCACCACGGGCAGACCGTGGTGGCTGCTGCCTTCACTCTCCCCCTTTTACTTCACGAAATGGCAACAACGCTGGGAACTGGGCTTACCACGGTCCGTGGCATGCACCACGGGCAGACCGTAGTGGGCTCTGTCCCGTCATTCCGAGCTTCGTTCCACGTGAAATTCATGCCACGGTCCGGTCTTGACATGTGAAGACCTGTGGTGTCTTTGCTCTTGCCTGAAATGCTCCTAAGACTGGTGTTTGGCTCCCATATCTGCAAGTTCTCATAAAAAACACAAATACCGAGCGTAATAGAGAAATAGGGAGTATGTATATACGTAATCGACTCAAAACATCCTTGATCTACTACCAAAACACTCTAGAAACTTAGTCATAAAAAGAGCTTATCAGATTCCATGTGAAGAAATCGAGAGAAAAGTTGTAGGAAATTAGTGAGTGATTTCTGAGTGTGTAACCAATTGATATTGGTGAGTGTGTAACCAGTAAAGAACCTCTGGTAGATTGTAGTCGAGGACCTTGGAGAGTGAACTGTAAGTGTAACAAAAACTCAGTGTTGTAGTTTCTGCGAGTGATAATCACCAACTTGGTTGGTTGAATCTTTCCTCTAAAATCGCTACTAGGACAACTTAGTTGGGACACTAGCTCTATTGTAACTATCATGAGGACATCAGCTCTAGGATAGTGAGACTATTTGTAAACACCTCAGTCTATTTCTAGTTTGTATTCAATAATATAAGTATTTTTGTTACACTGTGTTTAAAGCCTTAATGGTAAGTTAAGGTTTGTCACTAACGTCCTCATTTGAGTGTGTAGAATTTCAATAACCCTATTTAACCCACCTCCTCTAGGGTTCTTTCAAATACCATCTTTTGTAAGGCTCCAAATTTTCCTACCGACCGCTAAGTGGTAAACTAAGAATCTTTAGTCTCTCAAGACACGAACAATTGTTGTATTTTGGGGACATTCTAGGTTGCGATATCCTCTTGAATTATGTCTATCACCAACATCCCCTATATACTTGTACGACATGGTGTTATGAACTCATTCCCATTCTCATGAATAATTCATGTGTTGTGGCTTGGATCCCCCATTCTACACGTCAACCTTTCTATCAACAAGCTATTTCGTCCACACCATCTTGTCATCGAATATTTTCAAGTTACTAAACCTCATTCCTCCTAAACACTTAGGCTAACATAGGGAGGTCTCATCCAATCTAATGAATTTTTCTATCCCTCTCAAATGCCCCCTACTAGAACCTCATCAGCAAGCTATTTAGCTCTTGTATCAAGTGGACCAACATCTCGAAATAGCTCAACAAATATGTTAGGATTGTTTAGCCAACAACCTTGATCAAGAAATTTTTCCCTATTCTAGATAACAATCTCTACTTCCACCCTTTCAGTTTCCTCCAAAGGCAGTCGTTAATCGAAAGGAATATGAACTTCTTAGTTCTTCCTATAGTAACCGAAGCCCTTAGGTATTTAGAGGGGTGTCAACTTGGGACATATGAAGGATGACAAGAAAAGGAGAAAAGTGTTAGCTAACTATCTTACATAAATAATGTTGACAAAAATCCATCCGACCAAATTATCCAAATTTGTCTAGCCCAAATTAAACAGGGTTTTGTCATCGATTTTCTATCTGAATTTTAAATTCAGCCAAGTCTGATTGCAACATCGAATCAGGTTCGAGGTAAGAAAATCAAGTAGTCCAAATTTTGTGTCAAATTCAGGTTAGGACATATTCAGACAGCGTCGAAAGCCTTACCAGAAATTTGAAATTTGGAAAAAAATATGAAGATCGTTTCTAAATTTGAAATGCGGGTTCAAACATATTCAGAAAAATTTGGGTTCAGACATATTCAAAAAAATTCAGGTTCAGACATATTCAGACAATTCGAGTATGGGTTCGGACATTACAAACTGTCCAAATTAAAATTCTGCTAGGATTCAGGTTGTAGGATATTGCCCAAATATCCAAATTGTCCAGACCAAATTTACCGAACCTAAATTTGTGTCAATGTTAGGGAAAACTAAACTTGTAAATTTAAAAACAAGGTTGTGGTAAAATTTATGGTAAAAAGGATTAGAGTGGTAGGTGAAGAGACAGAAAAGTGAAAAGTAGCGTAAATTATGATGTACAACCGACTGTACCATGCAAGGCACGAATGCTCATATTTCAATGTAGAATTGATAAAATTTTAGTGTAATTTTTATGTGTTAAAGTGTATCTTTTTCCTGTCAAAATGTATCTATTTACACTTCATATTGTAGTTTATAGAAAATATGTTTTCCTTTATAAAAGGGTATCTTTTCCTTATAAAGGGCATCTTTTCCATATCAAGGTGTATTTTTTTCCTTTGTTATAGTATGTATTCTTTTGTCATTGTATCTTTTTCTATACCAAACTGAGTCGAAGTGCATTTTTTCCACGTCAAAGTGTGTTTTCTCCGTGTCAAAATGCATTTTTTCCTTTTCAAAATGCATATTTCCCGTGTCAAAGTGCATCTTTTCTTCGCCACAATGCATCTTTTTTTTGTTAAAGTGCATCTTTTCCTTATGAATATGTATCTTTGCTTATCAAGGTCCATCTTTTCCATGTCATAGTGCATCTTTTCCTTGTCAATGTGTATCTTTCCCTTGTCAATGGGCACCTTTCTTTTGTCAAAGTGCATCTTTTCCATATCAAAGTGTATATTCTCCATGTCAAAGTGTATCTTTTCCATTTCAAAGTGCATAAGCCTATATATACCATTCGTATGATACAAGATACAAGTGGTTATACCGTATAAAAATTGGAAAAGTAGGGAGTAAAGTGAGGAGAGAAAAAATTATATTGTTATGGTAAAATGCGGTATGATATAATAAGATGTGATAATTTATAAATAATGTGGTAAATTACAGTAGATACGGTATGATATCATAGAAAATAATAGGGTCCAAGTTGGTATGGTAGAAATAAGGAATCTTATCATTAATTAATAAAAAAACTTAGGTATATGAGGGGGGCGAGATTTGAGGATCTATGAATGATCTGATGTCAAAAATATTTGATTGATTCACATAATACAAAATGGCAGCTGGAAACTAATTTTTGAGTCACATTTATTTGCCATGCAAATGCAATGTAACTAAGCTATTTTTAGCATAAAGTACAGATTTCACACTTTTTCATTCGCAACTCTTGCGCCTAAATTTATGTCATTTTAATTTATTCTCTTCATTCCCACACACCCTTCTAAATTTAGAACTCTTTTTGCTCTTTACTCTATTCCTAAATCCTAATTGCAAATTGTAAATTGCAAATTATTAGGTGCATTCACCCTGTATATATTGAAATATACCAATTTTTATGAAATGAATTTTGAAATATTTGATCATTGTTAAAAATATTGATAAATTTTATAATAATATTAATGAATTTATGATAGATTTTATAATTAATATTGATGAAATTTTAAAAAACTTAGTCCATGTTCTTTTTTTCAGTGGGTAAAGTGTGATATTGTATGGTATGACAAAAATTGTGAATATTGTAATATGATGTGGTACATTATGGTAAAATTTGTGGTAAGAATGGTTGGTGTTGTAGGTGAGGAAAAAGTAAAGTGAAAAGTACTTAACAAGAAGAAAGAAAATTATGATTATTGTGGTAAAGTATGGTATGATATGATAATATGTTATGTTTTATGATTATAATAGGTGTGATATAGTAATACACAAAAGAACAAGACCTTAATACAAATGGTGTACCTAAGTAGGGGTCCCACCTAAATAAATAGGTCACGATGGACCATACAATAATTGGTTGCTAACATTCTCCCTCTTTCTTTTTGTGTTTTCACATATAAACTCTAGCGGGAGTTTTCTTTAATTTAAAAAAATATGTATATTTTATAGTGCATTTTTTGTAATATATCAAACATTCATCCCCTTTTTACATATACACTTTATACTCTTAGGTCTTTTTTTTTAAAAGGATTATTGGAAGATAATACATTGAAATTTAGGGGTATTGGATAATAATGCAGTGAACTTTTTTTTTTGACGCTAATACACTAAACTTTGAGGGTATTAGACAATAATGCACCCATACCAATTCAGTTGGTGGTTGACGTGGTGTCTGTCCTACTTTGACGTGTCATTCTTCTTTTTCTCCCAAAAAAAATATATTAGTCATCCTGCTTATGTGTACTTTCTTACACGGCAAAAAAATTTTCTGAGAAAAATAGAAAAACGACACATCAAAGTAGGACAGCCACAGCGTCAACCACCAGCTGAATTGGTCTAAGTATATTATTGTCTGATACCCTCAAAGTCCGGTGCATTAAAAAAACAGTTCGGTGCATTATTGTTCAATACCCTTAAAGTTTAATATTATTATCATCCAATGACCCTTTTGTAAATAGTGCTTATATTTTGTGTTTTTCACGTACAACTCGAACTTGAGTTTTCTTTTACAATAAAGTATCAGCTACATTATTGACTATGATCCTATTCTTTTTCAAAATAGTTGTTTAATTAGCTAAAATAGGAAAAAGTAGTTGTATTACCTAGTAAAATACTTGTTCTTTTAGAACATAAGTATGATCCTATTTTTGCTTATCTCAACCATCGCCCCCAGGGCGACGGTTTTTATAACTATAAAAGATTTACAAAATATATTTTATCCACTTTTGTTTTATAAATCTTTTATAGTAGTAAAAATATATAGTTGTATTACTAGTAAAATATATTTTCAATAAAAAATATATAAAAGATTTATATTTTTACAACTATAAAATATATATTTTTGTTTAACATAAGTAGGAAAAAATAGAATCTTAATTATCGCCTTCAGGGCGACGATTAGCAATATTATATATTTGCTTTCAATAATATGAGTTTTATTATTATCTCGTGCAATACACGGGTCTAAATACTAGTGTAATATATCAAGTGTAAGTCAACGAAACCAAACCAAGTGAAAAAAATGCATTCTTACCTTTAAATAGACTAATTCCAATTTACCAAATATTTAAAACTTGTTCGCTATCTATTATAATGTTACTACACAAAACAGAAATGGAGGTTTAATAAGCTACTTTACTTTAATCTATTACAATTTAAGTTGAAAAAGATAATCTTTTTTTAACTATCTGGATTATGGACATTTCAACACATAATTAAACCAAACCAATATATGCTAATTTAGTGCTGACAAAATTTTGTTCTACTCGAATATCTGAAGTTGTCTTATCTGTAAAGCCCAGTTTGGTTCGAATCCGATTTTGGTATTGGTTGTATATTTGATACAATATTTTTTTCTATTTTCCAAACTCGATTTTGACCCGAGTTGAGCTCCGTTCGATCATCCGACTGATCCGAACCAAAAAATCTAGTCCAAATATCAATTTTCATGTGAATTTTCACAATCCGAACCCAAATTTTACTAATGGTATGTTATCTCTACTACAAAACAAACTTGGATGAGCATTGAGCAGTTTGCATATGACTGATATGAGTGAATAGGCTAAGCAACTTATATTACATGCACTCTAAACATGTGCTATAGATATTTGGGAGTAAACAAACCTAATATATATATAAGTGAACAATCGTAATATCTGTAGCACATGTTTCAAGTGCCCTTAATAAATTACAGTAGGTTAGACAAGATAGAGACAAAGATGGAGCCCATTTGGATATCAAAATTCCAACTGCCTTGACTCAACAATCTCCTTCCAACTCCCTTTTAATTAGCCTTTAATTGAAGACAAAAGTGCCCAAAAGCAAACGGGGGTAATAATAATTAACAAAACAAAAAGATCTTCAATGTTGTTTAACTGTTGATGATATCTAATCTTTATTCTTTTCGAGTATCATCTGCCACAAAAAAAAAAGAAGAAAAAGTATTAGGTGATTACTAAGCTCATACCTTTCCTTTTTGGTTAACTTTAAAATCATGTAACAAAAAATGTCACCAATTAAACCTATCTTGAGTATCTTCACTCTACATTTGTGCTCCTACATGGCAACAATTGATTAAGGGGTTGTTCTTTAAGAGCGTAGGATCAAGTTAGGTGATTCTAGGGCCCTGTTCTTTAGAATTATAAGTTAGGTAATTCTAGGGCTCGTAATTTATCTTTGGGCTTTAGCGAATTGGATGTAGTCCTTGAGGACATTTTCTTGCTTTCTAAGTCGTTTAGTAGTTGTCAATGGTCACGTGTGAAACATGATGGGAACCTGGTTGCCCACCATATGGCGAAGGTTAGTTAAACCTTTTGGGGATGAACACGTTTGGTTAGGGGTGTGCCCCAACCAAATTAGTTTGTGTGTACCGATGAATGAGTTATCAATATAATCTCTTTTCCTGTTTTCCCCTCAAAAAATAAAAAATTTCTTGCCTAATCTTATCTTAGCTAAATCCCTAAAAAGTGCTTAAACAAATGTTATTTTATTTTCTCCAAAGTATCTAGAATTTAGTAATAAAATATATTTACTCTACCACTAAGTTACTTACCACCAATTATTTCATTAACTTTTTTTTCCTTACCCATCTTACTTTACCTAACTTAACCCTACCACTCTAAAGAACATGGCCTAAACTTCTTGCAAATGGCACTGGTTAAGCCGGGCAAGCTTTTGCTTTATAAATAAGGTTGGCCTAGCTAGCTAAAAAATTAGATAAATGGGAATGTGGTTTGCATTAATAGTAGGTAGAGATAGGATTGGAGAATTGTCATTTTAAGTACTTTGATTTTAGACTTGGGATGGCTTTGCATTTTGACAATCTTGATTTGTCTACCCTGCTGGGCCTTGTTCTTGGATTAGACAACTAGAAGCCTAGGAGCAGGTGCAACAATGAGAATTCATTCATAGAAATGTAGGATCTACTAGTATTTTTTTTTTAAGTAGGGGGGGGGGAGCAAAAGTTATTTGGAAATTACGTGGACCTCATTCTTGTAACACAGTAGAGATCTAGAACAAGATGCAAATAGGAGAAAGATAGAAAGGGGAGGAGAGAGGGTAATTAGGTAGGGCCCTTTATTAGTGGAATGATATCTTCATTGTTACACATGCTCTAGTGCTTCACTTTTTATAGCAGCCTTTTAAACTTTGAATAATCGAAAAAACGATTGCATAAGGTAACATGAACTATGTAAGTTAGTTGTACTTCTATCCCCGGGACCGAAGGGTAGCTAAGCCTAATTGCACGCTGTGCAATTGGTCATGCAAGCAATCACTCTTATATGGGATAGAATCACACCCAATGGGTCTAATATTGAATGACTTTATGAGCGAAGAATAACTACTGATCATCTTTAATTGGTCATGCAAACAATCCTTTGGCAATGAGGCAACATCAAATAGTGTCAATCCTTTAGATTAGACTGGTGGGGGCTATATTTTACCAAAAAAATCAAAAGGCATGCAAAATGAGTCTCAATGATTATATTTAACCAACACGAATCTTTGATATTCACTTTCAAATAAAAAAAAAAAGAAAAAAAAAGAAAGAAAGAAACACAATTCCTCAATCTAGGTTTTGGTCACTCCTTAAATCGATCAATTAGCTCATCATTTGTCTCCAAACAATTGCAAGCCTTAAGGGTTACCTCTCATTCGTGCATGACCTCTAAGTCATTTTCAAATTTCTTTTTGCTCAACTTGCAATTATCTCTCTCTGCAACGACAATTAAGAGGACGTCGACTTGCCTACAGTTGGAGAGGAGGACCTCATGAGCAATGATTTTCCGAATGACTAGGCTCTAATGATAGTGGAGGTCGGTGATGAAAAGGAGATTGGTGACTAAGATTGAAGAATGTGCTCCTTAAAGAAGGCGATGATTGGGGCACTTTTGAAAATGGCAATTAAGTATTGAAGCTCTGTAGCTTCACTCCACCATTTTCGCTTCTCCATGTGGTGCAATTTCTATCTCTTACATTTTATTCTTTCTTAAGACTTGTCGGATGATTGCTTCCACCAGCTCCCATGACACCATCTTGAGTCTTCATACTGGGTTCTCTTTTTCCGTTGTTCAGCTACACAATATTGTCAACTATTCTACTTCAATGCTTTTGTGTCTAATTTGTAACTAAAGTTTATTATCATCGTTCACTAGAAATATATGTACTGTTCACTGGTGCATTTAGATCGTTCCCTACATATCTTACGATTGTTCATGAGATAACTAGTAGTTGTTTACTAGAAATATTTCCATTGTTCACCAGACATGTTTCCATTGTTCACAAAACATGATTTCATTGTTCACTATATACGTTGTCATTGTCCACCTTATATGTTATTCAATTTATCATTGTTCATTCTATTATTATTGTAAACTCAATTTGTTTACCAACATTATTAGTATTGTTCATTCATCATTAACAATGATTAAAAAAAAGCTTTGGAGTGAACAACCTTAATTTTGTGACTTAACACAAAGTGAATAATATTGAATGAGCCAGTGAACAGTATGAAATGAGCTAATGAACAACTTAGTTGATTTCTAATGGTTGTAATTTTGTCATTTAAAGGAATTATATGTTTAAAAAAATAATTTTATGAATCTAAGTGAACAAAATGAAGAAGCTAGTGAACGAAAGTAAAGAGACTAGTAAAAGGACTGCACAAAAAGAGGTAGAAGAAAGTCAAATAGATTATGCGGTTTTCATGGTTTTGTTTGGTAGCTATGTGGATGTAAGCTTTTTGTGGTTTTTGTTTCTTTTCGTCTCTTTGCTGCTGTATTTAGATTTGTGTGCTTTATTTTCCAAGTAGGGTCATAAACTGTGGCTGTGTCTTCTGACACATAGACCTATTCGGTAAATAAAATTGAATATCCACCCCTAATTATCAAAAAAAAAATAAGCTAGAGAATCAATTACAACGACAACCGTTCGCACATTATACAAGGGAACAAAAATGAAACTGATGTCGCCAATTTATACAACTTGACTAATTATGTAATCTCCTGGAACATAAACTTCATGATAATAAGTTGCATCTTAGGACAGCCTATCTTGCTTGGCATTGCTACCATGGGCTATGCCCCCATCTTTCAACCAACCCACTATGGATAGAATGAAATCAGATGAAATTTAACTAAATAAATTATACTAAAAAGATGTAAATTTTGTAGAAAATTGAAAAGAGAAACGTACTCAAAGTTTCTAATTTTCTCAAGGATTGCTCATTTTACCAAATTTATCCAATCTTATTTCACCAAATCTCACCCCAGCCACACAAAGAACATGGCCAAGAGATTCAAAGCTTCTGTGACTTTCAACAGTTGTCATAAATACTAAAATTGATTTTAGTATTTCCTATTCTTTTCTTTCCCTTTATATCCCGATTGATTTTAGTGATTCAGAGAGAGAGAGAGAGAGAGAGGGAGCTGTCGGAGGTGCTTCTAAATCAAATAATATGACATCCGCTAGAGTTGGCTAAAGTTTGTTTGGTCTAAATATCAGAATTATCCAATCCAGAAAAAACCCGGTACAATCAAAGATTTTTCATCCCAATTTGTAACTGACCGATTTAATTGAATATGCAGATCGAGAAAGCATGGTCTTCTAAGTGGACATAGACATGAGAGCAGGAAGCAATATTTCTCTTTTTCCATCAATCGAACCCAATTTTGATCAAGATTTAGGCCCGTCCGAATTGTCCAACCCGAAATTAATTTCCCGTCCGAATTTTGACATTTGACCAACCCGTATTTAGCCTAGACCCAACTCTTTTTAGCAGTGCTAGCATCCACAAAGCTCAGTCAGCAAGAATGATGAAGATTAGAAAGAAAAATGGCAATAGAGAAGCCTATCCATATCCAGGGCACCAATACACAGACAAGGCATTATCAAGGATTACATTTCCTAATCTAACTTCCAGTATAAATAAATAAAAAAGAATACTCACAAAAAGAACCCCATCAAATGAAGAGAAGACACAAAAAAGACTCTCCCTTTTCCTCTGTGTAGAGAAGTACTCCAGAAGTGTGTCAGACCCAAAACATACCACTTGGTGATACCTCTGACTGAGATAAGTTGTCCCATAAAAGCCATCATGTGTTATCAACAAGCATAACAATGCCTCTCAATCCCCCTACCTTCCATTGTCAAGCAACAAGGATATCAGGATTTGTCATCTCAACTCAAGTCGAGTCGAGAGAGATGTACAGTACAGATGAGTCCAGCATTTTTTCCAAGTAGATTGACTGACTGACACACTGGCAGATGCAGGCGCTCTCAAAATTATATATCTTTCCTTTTTCTTTTTTTTTTATCTCAGTAACACCTTCCATATTTTCCTCATATATACAACGAGCGACCATACAGCAAGCCCCGCTGAAGTGTAGAGCAGAGCAACACCAGTTGTCACTAGAGGCCCCGGACCGCCAAGGCTGCAAAACTCACAGAATTATGAGGCCAAGAAGAGATATTTTAACCACAAACATATTACTTTTCATTGAAAAAGTTTATTCACCTTAGATTATAATGGACTAAAGCAAATGCTTCATTAAACCTACTCTGCTTCTTTTCGACGGAGTAGTAGGTAGCTAACGATTTCTAAATCTTAATTCAATTGGAATGCGTCTCTCTAAATTGCAAAATTTAGGGGTGAGATTGCTACATCCGACCCTTCCATACCCCGCTGTGTGAGATTTCGGAATATTGGTTTTGGTTTTGGTTTAAACATACTACTAGTGTACTACCATCATCGCCGCCAGCATTTTTAGTGTTCATCAGAAGTAATTTCAGGGTCATTTGAAAAACAAAGTTATTCATCCCTAAAGGGGATACCCAACAGAAACTACATTATCTAATGACTTTGATCAAAGCATTCTATTTTGTTGCGTAGGTTTGAGTAGGTTACTAGGTTTTGGTAAGTTTAGGTAGAGCTAGGTAAAGAGTTTTTTCTAGTAGTAGGAAAGTTTAGGTGGTAGAATTGCATAAGACTGGGTAAAGTTAGTTGAGGGTAGTTTACAGTGCGAAACAACAGGGCCATAGTGTGTCCAATAGAAGTAGAACAGCTCCATGCTTTGATCTAACTCACGTTTATTATGGAAGGTACATAGATATGAAGAAATATATTATTGCTGAAAGAAAGCAAAAGACGGACCTGCCATCTCTGGTAGCCAATAGAATAGTAAGAGCAGTCATTTGCGTTGCAGTTTTCCACTTCCCTAAATTATTCACAGCTACAGCCTGAGAAAGTAACAATTCTTTCACTTCAGTTATCCTCACATAATTATCTTTCATCATATATCTAAAACAAGAAGTACATCTGAAGAAGAATCAAACCTGCAGGAGCTGAGTGTTTTGGGAAGCAGCCCATTCCCTAACAGCAGACATTGTTATCTACAGAGATCCAAAGAAAATAAAAACTGTTATTCGTGTAAAATATATAAGAGAAAATGACATTGGTTAACTGCACAGAGCTTCAAATGAAAATGATAAACAAACAACCCAAGGAGCAGGCAACTATAAGTCTATAAGAGTTGTTGCTCGTGGATTCAGTCCAACATGATAAAAACCAACATAAACACTACAACACATTCCCAATTTGATTTCCAGCCTCACAACCCTATGCATGCCCCTTGCTTAGTGGGTCACACAGAACAATGCAAAAAGGTCTTTCAAGAAGCCTACTGAAGATGATGAACTAGTTAAGGACACCCTTCAGAAACCTCCTGCCATTCAACCATCTTTTTTGTTCAGATATGAGATTCCCAATTAAATTATCTTTATTTTTTGTCAGTAATTTATGAATTTAGGACACTAATATAAAACGAATACTCCATTTCTAAGCCAAGTGAGGTATAGAGGGGTCAGATGCAGCAGTCTTACCCCTAACTTTTGCAACTTAGAGAGACTGGTTACAAGGGACCCACGATTTAGAAGTTTGCTACCTACCATTCCATGGAAAAGAAGCAAAGGAGGTTTAACGAGGCATTTTACTATCGTCCATTACAGTCTAAGTTGAAAAACTCAACCTTTTTCATCCATCCAAATTATGGACATATTAGGAGGAAACTAATCCAACTTTGGGAAACTATCCAATTGAGTCAATATAAGAGTTCCATGCATTGTATGCTTTTTTTCTACTACTGATCCTGTGTTGTATTTCGTCGGGTATATATGGCCAAGACAACCTTAGGACTTTCTGCAACTTCATCTAAGTTTAAATAACATAAATGAAATGGTTATAACTCTTTGTTACTAAGAATCTAGTGTTAAAGTGCAGTATCCAGATTAATCTAGAACTTTCAGCTTTCATAATAAACTAAAGGTAGATGAATTGCTTTTCCACAACTTGAGCTAAAGCTTCGGTCATCAGCTAGTAGTTAATTTTGCACAATGCAGAAAAAGCTCAAGATCACCATCAATTCATCCACAATGTTGAAAAGCACAAGCTCAATAGCTTTTCTCCAAGATGATCTCCAGTCCAATCTCCCCTCTTCCCTTCCAAAAGTCAGCAATGATAGCAGGCTAGATAAAAGGCAAACCTTAATGTAACCTTCCTTCCAGGCATAGCATGAGTACAAAACTAGATTAGGTAGGGCTGAGGAGCCTTCTTTCTCCACCTCAAAACCAAAAAGGAGCTAATTTCCAGGCTCTAACATCAAAAATTCTTGTTTTAGGTCCGCGTCATTCACCACACTTCCTCAAAAATTCTTGTTTCAAGTATGTACTGCCATAAAGCTCTAAGAATATTCCCTTTTTAAGTCTTGTATGTTTACGTAAAGCAATTGGGAAGTTGAAATTATATAGGAAACACAAGGACATGCTTCAAAGTTTTCTAGCGACTTGGATATCGAGATTACCAGTGGAAAATTCAAGAGACACATTAGATTACTGAACTGATAATCACAAGTTCCAGCAAGTCCTAACGAAAGGGAAGCAAAAGAATCTCAAACCTATTTGAATTACAACAGATTCTAATCCTCAAAGGGAAAAAAAATATAGTGAAAAGAGTGTGCAAGGAGGAACCTCTCTCCCAATAATGGCAATTGCAGGCACTGGAAATAGCCATGGTGCATCCCCCAAGATGCCGGTTTCAGGTGGTCTGCTACACAAAAGGACCAATGTAGCAGCAACCATAAGCTGCATTTTAAGGCATCCAAATATAACCTTAGTAACAGTTTTACTCTCAGGAGAGGACAAAACCGAAAAATAAAATTATGAAAGAGGGTACATAAAGTACAATACCTTATCAGCCACAGGATCCAGAAAAGCGCCAAATATAGTACCTAGCCCCATCTGAAAGAAGTTGTACAAGTAACGTGTGGGAATGTTTTAAAAAAATAAAAATTTACAAAAAAGGCACTTCGACCAATGTCTTATCTAGATTAATTACCTTTCTAGCTAGGTAGCCATCAAGCCAATCTGTGATGGCTGCACCGACAAATAGACTAGTAGTCGCAGCTGTTCCCCACCAATCATTCACATAAAAAGCTGGAATGGAAAAGTTCATATGTTAGGTTTACAATGGATTAGCACTCAGTAAATCTGTCAATTCGAGCGGGCAGATTAAATACAGCCATACAGGTCGGGTTCGGCACGGCTCGGCTTTAGGTTTATTTAGGTTTTGGGTTTGGAAATCGTGTTCAAAACTCTAAACTTTCGGGGGTCGGGTCAGGTCGGAACGGGTCAAATTTTGCCAGGTCTAGCAATAAGCACCACTAAAAACCCCTTTGATTTTGAAGAATCGACATAAAGACAATCTTTTGCCAGCATGTTCCTCAACATTCAAGTTCAGATAAGAAACCAACAATCCAGAATCAACTACAACTGCTGCAAACTAGATATAGCTGTGCGTATAACACTAACTTTTCATTTCCATTCATAAAACTTACTGAGAAGACGATCAATGATCTATAACCTAATCCAAGGAATTCAAAACATGCCAAGCTCCTATTTCCTAAACCATCTGCATCACATACAATCTTCATTCTACCTACCTTATGTTTGTGCATCTAACCCTCACCAAATCAACAAATCAAAACTACTTGAGCAATTCGAATCAGACCAAAAGCATGTGACAGATCAATCTATCCTCAATTCAATGTAAACAGAATTCACCACAGAAATGCAAACCAAAACCCTAACATTCCATAAGCTTTGAAACTCAGTCAGTGCAAACTACAATTCACCACAGAAATGCTTGAAACAAGACACAAACAAACCACATCAGAGAATTCACCACAGAATACTTGAAACACATTTCAAACTACAATTTCCAGCACACCCATGATCAAATCAATACATACAGAATCGAATCTCCCCACATAACTAAACCCCAAACACTAAACCCTAACGTTCTCCTGAGCTTTGAAACTCAGTCAATCCAAACTACAATTCACCACAGAAACACTTGAAACACATTACAAACTCCCCACCCCCAAATCAGAGATTTCATCATACTTCATACTTCATTCAACCACAATTCCCAGCACACCCATGATCCCATCAACACACAAAGAATCAAATCTCCCTACCTAAAAACCAAATTATACAAAACCCACAAAAGCCCGATCAGATCATCACATTCTAACACTACCCAACAGAAACGCGGGATCAAATCTGACTTACTTGCAATGAAAACAGGGATCGCCGCAACACGAGCAAGGGTCAAGATGGTGGGCAATGTGAGCAATTTGGAGGACTGATTCTGCTGATTCTGCTTATGATGATGATTGTTCTTCTTATTCTCCTTCGGTGAAACGCAGCCGTTTAAACCCATGTCGTCGTGCACCACAGAAGCAGGAGAAACCCTAGCTGGATCCTCAACCGAAGAAGAAGAAGATGATGAAGAAGATGAAGATGAAGAGTTGGAGGATGTTGAAGAAGAAAATGCGGCGGGAGAGAGCATATATAATAGCCTCCTACGATAATAGTTACTGCTAAAACTATTAAGAGTGCCCATAATTTGGGAGCAACAGTTTATATTTTGGGTGGTGGTGGTTGTTGCTGCTGTTGGTCTAGTAGTAGTGCTGGTAACGTGCGCACCACGGAGTCGTAAACGTGCGCCGCTCCCAAACGTGCGCCTCCGACACGTGTCGCCTGCGACGGAGTACGGACGGCGGCGATTCGCCGGAATCGAGGCGGGGCTCACGGCGGCGGAGGTCACCGTTCGCCGGAACAGTAGCTTCAGGCCTCCCATTTTTTTTCCCCTTTTCTATTTTGAATTTAGGGTTTATACAACTCCAAATTAGGGAATTGGGATTGAGGAATTGATGATGGATTTTTGATTATATTAAAGTTGGGGATTTGGGAATTGAAGAAGTAAACTCGAGGATGCCATTGATGGAAGGTTTTGGGTATTCATTCGGAGATTATTTTGAGTTCGATGATGCGGTTTTTTGGGGCGTTTATTATTTTATTTTTTTTCCTTCGTTCTGTTATTTGTTCGCGTTGTTTGATTTGTTCTGTGATGTTTCTAGAAATCTGGATTAAAAATTAATGAATTTTGGTGAATTGATGAATTCGCAACCCTGTTGTTCAACTGATGCGTTCTCAGAATTTTGTATGAACAATCATTCCAGAATATCAGAGTGATTGTTTTACGTTGAAGAAGAAAAAATGAAAAACAAAGTTCACAGAGGAAGGTGTGAGTGAATTGTGATCGTTAAGGTTCCCCTCCCACAGTTTAAAATTATTGTACTCCCCAATTTCATATTAATTATCTGTACAGTCAAATATTAAAAATTTTGATCATAAATTTTCTTAATATAAACAATGACTTGTTATAATAAATGTAAGGAAAAGTATTATTATAAAAGTATAATATTGTAATTACTAATAAAATATTATACAAAAATTATCAAAGAGTGATATTAGAAAATAGAAATCGCGACAATCAAATATATAACAATTAATATAAAATGGAGAAGTAGTAATTTCCAACTTTCAAGTATTTTGCCAATTGGCATGCTGTGAGTGGTGACACTTAACAACACTTTCTACCATAGCATGGTGCACTAGTGTCTAGTGACATACGGACTAACTAGAAGTCTATTCTTTTTGTCTAGATTTGAATTTTGCTAACAATAATTTTTGGATTATTTGATTGCTATGATCTTCAAATTTATTTTAATAAATAATTTTTAATATAATATTATTTTATGAATAATTGTAATATTATACTTTTAGGGTAGTATTGTTTTTATGATGAATATAATGACAGTAATTTTATATAATAAGTAATTATATATACTCAAAAATTTAAAATTTGACGATATAATTTTTGAATATTACAATTAACATCAAATAGTGGGTGTTGACGATATAATTTTCGAATATTACAATTAATATCAAAGAGTGGGTGTAGCTTCTTAAACTCTTTGATACCATTTGTTTTTACATTTTACACTTTTAAATATGCAAAAATGTTTTTGTATCCTTTTTTTACAGATGAGCAAGTACATTAAAAGTTATTTAAACTTTTTTTTTTGAAATTAATATCTATATACTTATAATGACAATTTATGTGGGGCCCAGCGAATACTGCAACGAGAGCGTTTCAAGGAGTTTCAACCAATCACAATTAAGAAAAAAATCCAATTTTTAGAAATATTTTTTAAAAATTTCGGAAAATCATAAGTAATAATCGATGAAAATCAAAACTTAGGATGCATTGGACTCTGACCCCATTATCAATAATTTTTTATTTTATTTTCAACCGAATTTTATTTGAAACCTTGACTACTTTGGACTCTGACCCCATTTACAGCTGATACATAACTGTTTGGATTTAATTTTATTTTAGAATTAAAAAAAACATTTAAGAATCTCATATGACTTTGGAGTTTGATCACGTTTACAACTGTTAAAATATCCGGCATAACTGCAGCTAAAAAATATTTCTAAAAATCATAGTAATAATCGATGAAAATCAAAATGCATTGGACTCTGACCCCATTATCAATAATTTTTTATTTTATTTTCAACCGGATTTTATTTGAAACCTTGTCTGCTTTGGACTCTGACCCCATTTACTGCTGTTACATAACTGTTTCATATTTAATTTTATTTTAGAATTAAAAAAAATTTTGGCTTTGGAGTTTGATCACGTTTACAACTGTTAAAATATCTGGCACAACTGCAACTAAAAAATATTTCTAAAAATCATAGTAATAATCGATGAAAATCAAAATGCCTTGGACTCTGACCCCATTATCAATAATTTTTTATTTTATTTTCAACCGGATTTTATTTGAAACCTTGATCTGGACTCACCCATTTATACCATTACATAACTGTTTCATATTTAATTTTATTTTAGAATTAAAAAAAATTTTGGCTTTGGAGTTTGATCACGTTTACAACTGTTAAAATATCTGGCACAACTGCAACTAAAAAATATTTCTAAAAATCATAGTAATAATCGATGAAAATCAAAATGCATTGGACTCTGACCTCATTATCAATAATTTTTTATTTTATTTTCAACCGGATTTTATTTGAAACCTTGACTGCTTTGGACTCTGACCCCATTTACAGTTGTTACATAACTGTTTTAGATTTAATTTTATTTTAGAATTAAAAAAATTTAAGAAACCCATATGGCTTTGGAGTTTGATCACGTTTACAATTGTTAAAATATCTGGCACACTGCAGCTAAAAAATATTTCTAAAAATCATAGTAATAATCGATGAAAATCAAAATGCATTGGACTCTGACCCCATTATCAATAATTTTTTATTTTATTTTCAACCGAATTTTATTTGAAACCTTGTCTGCTTTGGACTCTGACGCCATTTACAGCTGTTACATAACTGTTTCAGATTTAATTTTATTATAGAATAAAAAAAAAACTTTTAAGAATCTCATATGGCTTTGGAGTTTGATCACGTTTACAACTGTTAAAATATTTGGCACAACTGCAGCTAGGTTACGTTCATTACTTTTTTCCAAAACATATAAATACAATATTTTCACAAACTAGCCAGAATCACAATTAATCTTCCCCATATTCGTCTCAATTGATTATTGCCATTCCCAATTCATACTCTCATTAAGGTTAGTTTCAAGTCATTATTATATAGATATTTAAACCTATTGAGTTCTACATTGATTGCATTCATTGTAATGATACTACCTCCGTCCCAAATGTTTGTCCTTTGACAAAATTTTGATCATTGATTATTCTTAAATTACAATGAGTTACAATATGAAATTACTGTCATTAGAAAGATGTTTTAGTAAAAAAATACAATGGTAATAATTTCATATCGTAACTCAATGTAATTTAAGAATAATCAACGGCAAAAATTTTGTCAAAGGACAAACATTTTGGGACGGAGGTAATATATTCAAAAACTACTTTGAATTCTGCAGATTCAATTCACATCACCATTCTTGATATAATAATTTACTATTAACACTTCATACAGTCAAGTTATCGTCATTAAGGTAAGTCACATATACCTTTGTTTAATCGCATACACTTTACTCACTTTCACTACACTTTATATTCAAATCTTTTTAAATTTACTTTATTCGCATTCAGTATATTTGCATATAGATGTCATTAATATTTCGTTTGGTTTATTTGTATGGACAGTTATTTATCCATGACTTTTATAAAATTTCAAAAGTAATCAATTGAGTTCGCTATGTGCATCGCACGGGTTGAAGCCTAGTTATCCTTAAAAAAAGAAAATATCAAACACCTTCCTTTGACCAGAAACTCAATATGGTCTATTTGCCATTGCTTTATCAATAACAGCAGGCAAAGCTCTGGTCTTGAAATCCTTCGCCTTCGTCTTAGAACTGTTAACAATTTGCTCCTCTCCCTTGACCAAGTCGTGATACTATGTACCGGTTTAGCCATGAGGAATCCACAGTTTGATTACACACCACACGAGTGAAATGTTAGAGTATGTCAAGAATTAAGAGGCATAAAAGTATAAGTTATAAGCATAAGATTGACTGAAAGGTCAATGAGAAGCTAAATAAGAAATTTGGACCCAACACAGACCATTTTTGGCTTAACACGGGTCGTGTTGGGGTCCAGAGAGCAGGATTATGTTGCACTGGTCCAATACGGACCGTGGTGGATCACCATGGACCGTGTTGAGGTCAACACGGACCCTGGTGAGACATCACGACTCGTGTTGAAGCGCAGTCAAGTCTTAATTGTGTATTCCCCGATTTAAGCGTAGAGATTTATCTAATGGATTAATGTATGAGACAATCATTGACTGAGAAATCAGTCAAGATCATCCGATAATAATCCATAGACAAATCTTATATATTATGCCTCTTGCTTTGGCAAGGATGATTGTCTTGAATGATCTTAAGTCCTATAAATAGTGGATCCTTAAGTCCTATAAATAGTGGATGAATTCTTCATTCATCCACACACATCTTCCCATCTTCTTCAAGTTCTTACAGAACTTCAACACACTCTTTGAGGTATTGACTCAACAACATTCTTTGAGAGTTCTTGAAACATCTAGTACTTTGTTTACAAGAGGTTATGTTTTACCCTTAAGTCTATTCACGGCCTTGTTAATAAGTCTTAAGGGGAGACAGATTTACCTCGACTCCTAGCTATCAAAGTGATTCTTCATCTTATGCAAGAATTGCTAATATGAACTTGGAATCAACATGCCTCTCACAATTGCTAAACCCTAGCCCATCAAAGTCTATGGGGAGGCGACATAGAGAGATTAAAATCACGAATAATTCAAAGTAAAACTAAAATTAACATAAGTAATACATTCACTAAAATATCCTTCCATTAGTGTGAAATAATATATTAGTACTAAATTTGATGTAGGTGGTAGGTAACCAATACACTACCTTGCTTTCACCTATTTGCCATGTTCATCACACGTGTTACACCTTTTTCGCCCCTATGTCATCATTCTCATATACTAGTCCAATGTATAACTTATGTCATCTCTAAGAGGCCTCAGCTAATGAGAATAAGAGGCCGTTTGGTATGAGGGAGTAGGGGTTAGGGGTTGGGAATGGAAATAGAAGGATGAGAAATAGAATTATCATGTTTGTTTCATAGTAATTTAAAAAAAAAAAAGAAGGGAATGGGAATGAGGATAGAAGGGGTCTATTCCCAACAATCTATTACCATGGGGACCTGTGGTAATAGACATTGGGAATTCATTAGTCACTATTAAATACCAAAACTACCCCTGTTTAAAAATAAATAAAAACTCATATTTATTCATTTCTTTTGCTTATATTAAATAAAAACTCATGTTTATTGTCAATTTTACTGGTTATCGTCACCTAAATATAGTATTACCTTTGCTTATAATCCCTTATATTAATTAAATATTATTGTTATTAAGTATCTTTCGGTTGAGATATTACTAATATTAGAGTAGGGTTTACATCTTTTCCTTCTATTAATTAAATATTTATTATAATTAATATATTAGTAAACCTAGTTGAGTTATTGAATCTTACGGCAGCCGTTAAGAATCGGTCTATTATGTAAATTTATTGAATCATTCATACTTTGAACGTTTATATACTTGTTTTAAAATTTTTAATTCATATTTAATGCTTAATTAATTTTTATTAAAATCTTTATGAACTTAATTTTTTAATTTTTTTTCTATATGGTAATTGATTTTCTAGAAGTAAATGTGTGTCATTTATGACCTTCTGTCCATTTCAATTTATTAAAACATTCATAAATCAATAAAAGGGTATTTTAGTCAATGTGTGTTTATTTTCAATCATATTCCCAATTTGAATTAACACATAACAAACAAGAACGTTAGTAATTCATAAAGACATGTTAATTCCCATTACCATTATGAATTCTCATTCCCAGTGTCATTATGGATTCTCATTCTCATTCCCATTCCCATTGCATGCCAATCGGCCCCTAAAGGTTTTAGGGTTAAGAGATTATTATATAACATGAGATAAGATGTGTATATAAAGATCATTTTTTTTCATGTCCATGATTTAGATAGTTTTCAATAGAATAAAGTATAATATTTCATTAAACATCCACTATTAGATCTGTCTAAGTCGTGCAGGCGGGCAAGTTACAGATTGGTCGTCTATCGAGTTCAGGTAAATACGGGTAGTATATATTTTGGGTTCAGATAAACACAGGCGGTGTATTTCGATTTTGAGTCAACCCAATGGGTTATGATTGTGGTCTTTTCCGTTTTTTCTTTTTAAAAGTTTGTCTCTAAATATTATTTTTGGTACAATATACATGATAAAATACGATTAACTTCTAGTACCGATAAATTATTGTAAATGTTTCAACTTAAATTAGAGAGATAATATATGAATGAGTTACGATTATAGTTTAACAGCCATGAGTTCCAACATAAAGTCACAAATTCTAATAGATTTGAACATAAAAAATAAAGTTTCCGAGTCAAATGGCAGGTCGGGTTTGACCCGCTACTTTGCGAGTTTTTCGGGTTCGATATATTTCAGGTTTGAGTCGAAAAAATCATGTACGAAATCCGGAATTTCCGGGCAGGTTCAGGTCGGGTCAAAGATTGGCAGGTCTATCCACTACTCATTTTCCATGGAATAGTAGGGTAGCGAACAACTTTTATTTTTCCACGTAGCAAACAATTTTTAAATCTTCAATCAATTGGAAGCAGTCTCTAAATAGTAAAATTTTAGGGTAAGACTGCTACATTAACCCCTCCAAAACTTGCTTAGGCAGGATTTTGGAATGTTCATTTTGGTTTTGGTCTATGAGATAAGTTATGCATATAAAAGAGACCAATCACCTCCTCATTGAGATGGTGCATCATAAACACAGAATCAATCTAGAGGATCCCAAAACAAGTACTTATCCACTTTCAACCTGATACACTTCTTTTCAATAATTTACAGTTCCCAACAGGCAACAGTCCAGGGATTCCAATCACATTTATTTTTAACAGTGGAAATATTGACTCTTCATTGACTATAATTCTTGAATATGACAACCAAGCACTTGTTTTATGCTTTGCCAATCCTCTGTCTAGACTTTGGACTGCAAATAAAGAGAATCAGATTAGCCAAATCAAAGCATCTGTATAATCTATATGTATGAGATATACACGAGGATGGTGAAATTTGTTACCAGGAAACGCATCTTGTAATACTCGACAAGCACTTTTGGATCAGCTTTTGTTTGCTTGTAACCCTCAATTTTGTTCAGCTCCTGCATTACATTTCCCATATCATGATTAACTTCCGCCCCTAATACTTTGGTGTACTGTATGTAGATGTAACTAAAAACATTAAAAGAGTAATATAATCGTGAAATTCTCGCCCTCTAATACATCAGAGCCAGCCACTGACAGGAAATGGTTGTGGAGGTAACTGGTAATAGTATATAATTTGGAATTTCATTAAGTTAAATCATGCTGAAGACGGGTTTTGTAAGTGATATTAGAAAAAGAGTACCATATTGTGTAAGACAGTGCTACAGAGCATGATAATTGATAATGTAGTAATTGAAATTTTGAAAGAGCTCATTCAGCAAGGGTACAAGTTTTACAGGTTTGGCAGATAAAACCACCAGACAATTGTGTAGTTCAGGTTAGGTTCGGGGTGGACCCATTTGGCTTGGGTCAGTTCGCATCAATAGGGTTCGGGTTTAGGTTCGGGTTTGGGTTGGATCATTTCAGGTCGGTTGATTTTGGGTCACTTTATTTTTTGTCAGATAAAGAGCACAGAGGGTTGTGGACTTCAAACTCAATCATGCTTTTGTAAAGTTGGTTGAATGCGATAAATTTCTCAACAGTCCTCAAAGATTGTGCACAGAAGAGAAGTCGTCAACAGTTATAAAAACTACTCCGGTAGCTGCAGAGAAATTCTTTTGAAGCAAAAGTCAAATACTAATGACTGGCACGAGGATTCAGAATATCTTTACATTTTCATGGTGCAAAGAAGAGAAGAGTGCATCAGATTACAGTTGTACCCATCAAAAAATTCAAGGACAGGTTATCGTAAATTATAGTGTAGGTCTCAAGTTATTTACTCAGCATTTTGAGACATTACATGGTTCAACTATAGCCCAAAAGCAGGGAGGATAACAGGAAGAAGTGTACTATATCCTGCTTCATCCTTATTAGTTGTTTAAGTTATGATGGAGTACTGGAATCTTTGAAATTGGCTAGTCACTTCTTGAGTTAGATATCCTATCTGTGAGCAACCGCGCCTAATTGACACACTTTACCCATAATATGATGACACTTTGGAAGGGGATTATGACAAACAAATGGTTGATGAAAGGCTCCTCTGATTTTTCAAAGGTGAATGGCCTGGCTGTAACTTTCAAATCACAGATGTATAGTGGGTCTCACTCTCGCTCATAAGGAAAAAACGCAAATTATATGGTCGGTGGCAAAAAATCAGGTTCGGGTCAAACCGGGTTCGGACAATTCGGACAATTGGACAAAATCCTCAAACCCGAACCCTGTCCGAATTTCAAATTCGGACATTTTTTGGTGTCCGGACCTGAATTGTCTGAATTTGTCCGAATATAACCAAACCCGAATTTACACTAAATATATACATAATTCCAATATTTTGTCCGAATTCTAGTGTTCGGACACTGCCTGAATGCGTCCAAATTTGTCCGAACCCGAATTTGACAGAAAATTCGGACGGCCGAATTTCTTCCCCCAAACCCGAACCCGACCCGATTTTAGAATCGGACATGACTGAATTGTCCGAATTTAAAATTCAGACAAACCCGGTTTAATTCGGTTCGGACAAATTCGGGTCGAACGAGTTTTTGCCGGCGCTAGCTATGGTCAACATTATCTGGACCATTGGAATTGGTGAAGAATGTCAATGGTAGGCAGCAGTTGGATAATATGCAGGCCCTTGTCAGATTACACTATTACAGTACTGAGCATTGGTTTCTGTTAGATCTCAAAAGTGTAGTAAAGCAAATCAAGCGGCTTCAGATGCAGATCATATGCAGAAAGACGCAAAACGGCAGGGACAAGTAAGATTGAAACAGCTTGAAAGTAACTTAACCATGGCAGGTACAACAGATTGAAGTAGACATCAGTGGTTGGTCAGGCATAAACTAAAACAACCAACTGGCCGAGAGCAGAAGGAATGAACCAAACCGATCTTTCATTAATAGGTTAATAGTGCAGACTAAATTAATGCGTGAAGATAATGGAACACTTTGCGTTTCATGTAACCTATCCTGAAAAATGGACCTACTAGCTTTTCCAACATTACTACAGCAAAACAGTACAAATCTCTAGTGGTGCATTCGGAAAACTTTCCTAGAAAAGTTAGTCAACTTTCCCAAGTTGACAAACTCTTCCATGTTTTGCCGTACATAGAGATGGGAAATTTTGAGGCAGCGCCCATTATTGCACTCTCAAGCTCAATAAACTTTTTCCCAAGGGAGGGCTAGGGAAAGTTTTTCCTAGGAAAATTTTCCCCGGGAAACTACCAAACGGATTTTAGAATTCTGTAATGCCTGGGAGTTGAAAGTGCGCACAAGAAGTTAGTGGCATGACAGTTTAGGTACACGATAAGAACTTGTGTTGTTATGAAATACTTTAAGGTAAAAAATGCGACGAAGAATTTTATCTTTTTCTTGTCTATTTTTTGGCCATTGGGCATGGAGTTTAATGAAACGCCTTGTAAGCCATTATCATCAGTACATTATTGGCCACAACTATTCGTCATAGGAAAGGACCACAAAGGCAGCAAGAATCACAATGTTTAACTAGTCCGTACGGTCAGTTCTGATTAACCCTGTATTTTAAGTGCTCCTGTGTACGCAGTACACTCACATTCATCGGATAGATCTTACTAAGAAACAGAAAGTTGGAACATGAACATCCCGAAATAATTACAGAGATCTTCTAAGCATGCCAAATTTCATATCATGTAATCGATTTCATATTTATATATTACACTGTGAAAGTTAGTATGTACCTGAATCCATTCAGCAAGCTTAGGCCTCTGTGCTGTAAAATCATGGTTCTTCACTTCTAAGAAGAAGGGGATATATCTCTCAAAGAACGGAATGTAAGCTATGTCGACCTGGAAGCAAACAAATTGAAACAGTCAACACAAGTGAATAACCAAACCTAATCACAACAAATGAATCCAATCTTTCCCTACAACTACAACCAAGCAAAGGCCTTTAACTTTAAGCATCAAACTCTAGACTTTCTTATGCAGGTAAGGCAAGAAATCGTGCCAATAAAACCGATGATGATGATGAGTGTGTGTGTGTTGGGGGGGGGGGGGGTTATTTCCTCACCAAACTGAGTTGCCCAAGAAAAAAGGGGCCATCACTGAACTTGGAAAGAGCATCCTCCATGAAATCAAAGGCAGCATCTGAGCATGCACATGAGGAAAACAGTGAAGCAAGTGGGGGCAAAGCACACACACACACACACACACACATATATATATATATATATATATATATATAAATTAAAAAAATGCAGGACATGGTTTAACACACCTGTTTCAGGTTTCACTCCGTCCTCTTTGAATGAACCAATTATGGTTAGGTGAAAGGAGTCTAAATATGAAAATAGCACATCTGCAAACACCTTCTTGGCGGGATCCTGTAGAAGCAATTGGTCATTCAAGAGACGAACCGCTTGCATCAATAAAAAGAAAAGAAAAAACAGTAGTGCAGTTACTAAAGCTTACACTGGGTGACAAAGATGGTCCTTCAAAGTGAGTGTCAATATACTTAATCAAATCAAGACTCTCTCCAATCACTTGACCATTATGCTCTAACGATGGCACCTGCAGTAGTATTTGAATGGAGAAATAAATAGTAGATAGAACAAAGTTATTTCAAACTTTTTCCAGCTCTTTGGGATGGCTTTTTTGCCTCTACAAAATGCACATAACATCTTCTGAAAATTATTTAAGAATTCTCACGTATCTTAAAGGACGTGGACAGTGCTAAGATGTACCGATGTATACTTAATCCCGAATTTATATCAAGAAATTAGCAGGGGAATATCCAAAATTCCAAATTTGCTCAACTCCCAAGCAAATAGTAAACAATAAGAGTTTGAGTTCATGCAGTTGCACTCCCTCCTGTGTTTTGTGGGCTATTTACCCATTTTCAGTACCAATCTTAACCCAACTAAAACTTACTCATCCATTTCATTAATTTTCCTAAACTTACCTATAACATTACCAACCCAACTCAAATTTACCCAACCTTAACTCTAAAAGAACAAACAATACTATGAAAACAAGTATTTGCCTTCAGATCAGACCAAGACTTGGGATCATGGCTTTCATACCACAATACCAAAGCATTTGTTTTTCATTTGATTATTAGAACCATACTGTTTCATTTGCACATAATGTTACAATTAGTGACACGCAGAATCAATTTTGTTTACATTTCAGAAGTACCAAAATAAGCAAAAAAGTTGTCTATTAAAATTGTGTAGAAAATTAGTACCTTGTTTGGTGGATAGACTTTTTCTTTGTACCAAGCAGGCCTGTTTTGGAGATCAATTGGCACCAGCTTTATTTGCTCTTGTAATCCCTGCATTCAATTCGAAACAATCAACACTCACAATTTCATTCACACATACATGGCTCTATTTTTTCACACTATAAACCATCCATAACCCAACTTTACACACTTTTACCTAATTTTATTTTTTTAGCTAAAGCTACCTAAACATATCTAAACTTTCATACTTCAAAAACAAAAGTATTATTACCTAGTACTTAATTTAACCTATTTCGACCTAAACCTACCAAAATCTATCAAAACCTACCAATAACCCAACTTGATGCACTCCTACTTAATTCTATTTTTTTTTTTACCTAAACTATCCTACTTCTGAGAAAACTTATTACCTAGAACCTATTTCTACATAAACCGACCAAAACCTACTCAAACATGCCCATAACCCAACTTCATGCACTTTTACTTAATCCTATTTTTTTTTTTTTTTTTTTACCTAAAGCTTCCTAAATATACCTAAACTTTTACTCAACAGAGTACCATGCTACTGTACTTCCAGTGTATAATTTTATGAGCATACATGTATAATTTTATGAGGACAAATGTATAAATTTATGAGCATGCTCATAAAATTAACAAGTATACACATACTCATGAAATGGAAATTTTAAACTCATAAAGTTATACATGTATGGTCATATATATCTATATGATCAAAAAAAAAAACAAAAATAGAATATTCATAAATTTATGCATGTGTGGTCATAAATTTATATTATACACATATGCTCCAAAAACTCATTCTGATTGTAGAGTATGGCACTCCCGACAGTATAATCCAATTTTCAAAACTTTCCTACTTCTAACAAAAACTTAGTACTTGTCAAATTCATCGGTAAAAAGCAGTTGAGTACTACCTCCATCCCAAATTGTTTGTCCATCTACCTAACTCCCTTGTCCCAAAATGTTTGTCCATTTTATAATTCCAATTATTGTAATTCCTATTATACCCCTAATAAATACCCTTTTGTTTCTTTTTTATTTTTCTTCACATGATAAAAGTAAGGGCAATTTTGATACATTACACATTTTTCACCCCATTTCCCATGACCATTGGACTTTTAAATATAGTTGGATGGACAAACAATATGGGACGGAGGTAGTACTAAAAATTAAATTTTGGTAACTTTTGTCAAATTTATCATAATATATCAAAATTATTTTTTTTTTGTTTTTTAACTTTGGTAAGTTTTGATAATTTTTGGTAATTTTAAATAAAAATTGGTAAACTCGATTTGCAGATGAATTTGATAGGCCCTTATCTACTTCTACCTATTTCTGCAGGAACCTAGCAAAAGCTGCTCAAACCTACCCAACCATACTCTATTCAACTCATACATACTCATAGTCATGCAATTAACAAAGCCTATAATAGAGTCATAGTCAGATGAAAGTGGAAACTACAAGTACCTTAACATTTCGGGTAATCCACACCCTTTGAGCATATGGGCAAGTGTAAGAAATATACAGCCTACAAAACAAATTCGAAATTCGCTAATCAATCATCTTCAAAAATCCCAAATTGATCGAAAAATCACTGAATCAAACAATCAAAATTAAAGCAAACCTGGTGGTGCCATCGAAAAGAGGAGGCGGTTCAGAAGTAGAGTCCAGAGCTGGGGGCAGAACTTCTTCCGAAAACCTGTCAAATTTCAGCAAACAAATCAACTCAGAACCAAAAACACAACGTAAAATCGCAAGGAATTCGTCAATCACGAAATGGAAGAGAAGACCATACCCAGTTGCGGGCGCCATTATTGAACTTGAAGCAGAGAGAGCAGCTCTTGGGCTTCGAATTTTATATGTTGATGGGTGGTTGAAGGAGCGAAGAATGAATCTGGGCGGATTTGTGGTGTTGAGGGGAGGAAAGTGTGGAGAGAAAGTTCGAGAAGAAGAAGAATAGGGTTTGAGTGTGAGTGTGAGTGTAGAAGTTGACAGTTTTGGTACCAACAATGGCGTCAGTGCTGATGTTGGCATGGCATGGGGGTTGCTGTACTAATGCTGCGCCTCTAAATGAAATTTTTGTGATTGGAAACTTGGGAGGATTAAAGTGTGATTTGAGTGGATTTTATATCCTTATATTCCCTTCATTCCTTAGTATATGTCACTTTAGATAACTTCTCATTTTTTATAATATATGTCATTTTATAATTTCAATAAAATAATATTAATGACAATTTTCTAAATTTATCTTTTATTTTTATCACTACCAATATAAGTATATAACCAAAACATAAATTTATCTTTTACTTTTATTATTTCCAATACAATTATCATTTTCATTACTATTTTCTTGAACTCAAATTTGACAATTATTGAGGAAAGGAGGGAGTATTTATTGGAAAATTCTACCATAGTTGATTTTTTTTCAACTATGGTAGTTGAAATGCATAATTACCCTAAAATATTTCTTTTAAGAAAATCAAAATTAATATATGATGGTTAAAGAACTTGTTACAATCAATAATCCTATTTGCTAAGATATAACTTTTTTTTTAAATTTAATATTGAAGGATATTCTATCATAATTGAAAGTGTAAGTAACATTAATTTAAGTAACATTTTTTATAAGTGTTACAATAGATACCCTATTGTAACACTTAAACAATTGTTACCTAAACTAATATCTATTGCAACATTTAATTATAAAGTGTTATAATAGGACTCAATTTGCATTAAATAAAGCGTTACTATAGAGTATAGACTATGTAAGACTTTTCATTTTATTTTTACCTTAAAAAAATAAAGATCAACCCAGCTGGCACCCATCCCCCCTCTTTTTTTGATACAGGCACGATATTTTCTCCTGAAATTTTCATCTTCCCGGCCAAAAGTAAATGAAAGAGAAGTTGAACAAAATACCCTAAAAGCAGAATTTTTCATTTAATCCGGCCAAAAAATCGAAGCCTCTGAAATGGACGGTTCCCAGCTGCTGGTTGCTACGGCGCCCTGAACTGCTCGGCGGTGCCTCCTTCTTCCAGATCGGGAGAGATTGTAGGGCATGACGAAACCATTCTGAAAATTGGTGCATTCTGAACGAAAATCTAAGATCAGTCACCAATCTTTACGCATTTATCGGTATGGAAATTCATCGTCGTTTCTGGTCTGGATGATGTTGTGTGAGTTTTATCTGTGAATTATTTGTTTTGGAGCTTTAGTTGGTTTCTTTGTTGTGAGTATGAAACTGTGAAATTTTGGATCAGAACATTGACGAAATCTCTTTCCTTTGCGTTTTCTAGCATTGAACTATCTATGTTGATGATTTGCAGTCTACAGATGTTGAATCAATTTTATCCTGTGTTAAATTTGGACTCGACTTTAAGGTTTATGAATATCTGATTTTTTTTTTTAGAAATGATTTAGATATAAAAAAATGTGGAGGAAGGGTTTACGAATATATGTGATTTAAGCCTCCCAGTTCCCTGTTCAAATTTTCAGATAGCTTCAAGGGCTTCCAGTTCTACCATCTGTTCTTTATGGGTTCGTGGAAATAAGTTCTATATGTTTTTCAGTAGCAGTGGTGTGTTGTGCATAGGCTGTATTAATCAACAATGCTTTGTCTGCTTTTTGTTGTTCATAATGAAAGAATATGAAGGATGTAGCAGTGAGGCTAGTGCTGTTGCATCTCTGTTTGGCTTCCATTTGTAATTCATAGTTATGGTCTGTGTGGTTGGGGGCATCTCTGTTTGGCTTCCATTTCCATGTGCCACTGATGTGGTGAATTTGTGCTATTTGGCACTGGACTTTTGAAATGAATTGATCTTGCTCTTGAGCTTCCTAATTATAAAAAAAAAAGTAAATGTTTTTTTGGCTCCCTAGATTAAAATTGTGAAAATTAAGTTGTTATATTTAGGAAAGTGACATATCTTTGTCGCTCAAAATTATGTTAGTTTTGTATATATTCAATGCCTTAATTTTATAGAGCAGGCACTGTTTTGCAAGACAATTATGGTTGTTGATATTTAGGGTTCAAATACTCAAATCAGTATGATTAATTATCAAATTTTTTGCTTAGTAGGATTTACTTGATGAAGCCAATTCATGGGGATATAGAAAATTAAATGAGAATGAACGATCAATGAAATTTCTATGTTACAATTGATATTGCACAACTCATAGTACCTTGTGACAATCAATTACATTTTTTTTCCTATTAGGTGCCAATTTTTCATAGTGTATGACCACCGGAGTATCTATTAACACAATAATTTACAATTGATTCATAATTTAGATATAAAAATGAAACTGAGTGAGTAGTTCAGGATGCCCACTAAAATGGCACATGAATGACAAAAGGTCTTTCTTGCTTGCATATAAAAAATGTGATCAGGTAGTTTGAATTATCTTGTATCTTAATTGTTCATCTTAATATGGTTGTTTAATTTATCTTTGTTTAAAATCCATAATTTGGATACATTTCTATTGTGCTTATCTTATAGTGTTTCAGCATCCCAACAACAGTAAAGCAGGTGATGTGCATAATACTTCTGACAAAAAGGTGGAGGCGTGCTTCATTAGCTTCTACCATTATCAATGCTTGCTTGAAAAATGATAATATAGCATATTTAGAGGCGAGTCAAGCACTAAACCACTAAGTAGTGCATGTTGGGGATAATATGCATCATAGTTTTGTGAAACACTGAAACTTAACCAAAATAAGTTGCATTTTTTAGTGACAGCATCCTTGAGTATGTGTAGTGACAATTAAGGATCTAATTTGAGTTTGGAATGGTTGCTTTGGAATGTTTATGCATCTAGATTGGGTACCGAGCGTGTGGCTCGTTTCATACTCTGGCGTGTGGCTGTTGAGCTAGTTTTTTTTGTTTATTTTGTATTATTTACAAGGCTTTAAGCATGATAAACGTCCATATTATAGACGGAACTCTGCCGAATTTTATCCAGAAATATTTGAAAATGAAATTTTTTTACGCTTTCTTCATACCAACACCGACCATAATAAGATTGAACATTAACTAACCCTAATGGCTCCTTTTAGGGGTTGGACTATTAAACATGCAAATACTAGTGTGAATAGTGAAGGGAATACTTTTAATTTATTTTCTTGTGCAAAGATTGTGACCATATTCTTGATTAATAATGTACTTTATTTCTTTGTTTTGTAGGTTAACTTGGTTGATGCTGGATATACTTTTGCAACTGACAATAGAGGATGTTCAATGACAACTAGTTTTTGGATATACTTTTGGGTGAAGGAATACAAGTAGGATATGCTTTTGGGTGATGGAATTCTAGTCATATACTTTTGGATGAACAAGTACAAATTACTAAGTGTAAAGCCTAATTATATTTGGGTTTTGGATGGATGTCAGGAAGTAGACAACTAACCTAGCTACATGCGAATTACTTGGATGATTTACAATGTAGTACTCTAAGCTATTTTAATGTATTATGTACTTTTTATGTCTCAATTATATTTTGTTATACTTTACTGTAAGTATTTTTAATAAGATTGAGTGAAGGTAGCAAACTATTCTTATAGAGTAACATTGCATTACAAGTGAAATTAAAATGGTCATATAGTTCAAAAAGTCTTCTTTGATACCTAATCCAACGTTTCTATTTGCAAGTGTTGCATTAGCTTAATGGCTAAGGTAACGTTTTTATTTGCAAGTGTTGCATTAGCTTAATGGCTAAGGTAATGTTTTTTTCCCAAGTGTTGCAATAGGCTAAATATCTAAGGTAATGTTTTTTTTTTTCAAACGTTACAATAGCTCAAAAAAGCGATGCATACCCTATTGCAACGCACACCTAATGTTATGTTTTGTAAAACGTTACCATAGACCTAATGTAACACTTTTTAAGTTTTAAGTAACGGTTTTGGTGCGTTGCTATAGGTATAGTTTGTTGTAGTGAATAATCCTATTTGTTGAGATATAATTTTTTTGTAAAATTTAATATTGAAGGATATTCTATCAAAATTGATTTTTTTTTTCAACTATCATAGTTGATAGTGTAAGTAACATTAATTTTACCATAAAAAATCAATATTACAATATATTGATGAAAGTAACTTATTACAAATAGTTAATCCTATTTAGTGAGATATAAATCTTTTAATATATGTGATTTATTTTTTTATAAAATAATGGTTATGAAACTTTCAACTCCATAGTTGAAAAAGATTTCCATTATGGTAGAATCTTCAATATCTTTTTTGGTCTTTAGGCCCCGTTCTTTTTTACGGTGCGGTTAGTTGCGGTGTGGTGGAATGTGGAAAGATATGGTAGAAATAATGGAAGGTAAGTTGATATGTTTTAATTTGAAACTAGCGCTATATATCCCGTGCGATGCACGGGAAGATTGTCAATTATTAAATTATTGAGACTTATGTATTGAACTTTTTTGATAAGAGTATTTGTGTTAAGCTAATTAAAATTGAAATATTTATTTTTCATATATATGTGTGTGTGTGATATTAGAAAATACTTATTAAATAATTTATTTTTCAATTTAGTACATTTATCATTATTATTAATATGATAAAAAAAATCAAGAAATATGTGTTATAATTTTGTCTTAAATACATATAATAAAGAATAACAGTAATTTTTATTTTAGTTAATTTAAATAAACGCAAACTTTATAATTCATTTTGATACCACAAATCAATAAAAGGTAGTAGGTTGCCATTAAAGAAAAATAAGAAGAGCAAAATGTTCATGTGTAAATGACAATGTCTCTTCATTTTTCCATGAAGATACATTTGTGTACTTATTGGTTGATAGCTATTATAATCATTTTATTAATTAACAACCATTAATATTTAACATCATGATTTAAACAAATGAGCCAATGAAAATTTTCAACATAAATGAGAAACATTTATATGCATGACACATGGCAATAGCTCATTCAATTTATTTTGTTTTAATATACTTAATAGATAATAGTTGATGAAAATTAAGTGAAAGTTTTGATTTTTTATTTGAAAAGCTTTCACTTTTAATAAAAAGGAAAATGGAAAGTTATAGTGAGTTGGGGTGGAAATTAGAAATTTACGGTGCGGTATGAAACAGCAAACGAACCCACCATAAAAAAAAAGAAAAAAGAATGGAGTCTTAATCATTTTAATATAAAACTAGTGTTTGAACCCTGCAATGCACAGGTAGATTTTGTCTTGTTTGTCGTTTAGTTGTCATTTTTTTCATATAGATTTTCCTTTTCTTTGTTCAATTTTTAGTTCAAATAGAGATACAAAATTTGCAAAGGGTTTTAATCATCTTTTTTTTTATCAAATACTATTTGAAATTGTTTAGTAAATAAATAGTGACATATAAAGCATTGTACAATATCCATTATCTAAAGTTACATTTAATTGTTTTTGGAGGTGTTCTTCATTTTCTTTGATTTTAGATCAATATGCTATATTACAAATTTTCTTTATGTATTATAATTGATTATTTTTATATTTTATTTGATGATCTAATTTGATGAGTCAATTGATGTAAAAGAGGAAGAAAACAATGGAACTTGAAATAATGTGGAATCAACAAATTCCACATATGATCCAAATTTTAGAATCACTATCGTAAATGCTATCAAAATTTAATGTCATAGATCCTTTAAATTTAATTATATAAAATGGTATACCATAAATTAATATATTTAATTATATAGGTCCTTTAAACACTAAATTTTTCTAGAATATTCATTGGTATTTAATATATGATTTTATCATGAATTTATAATCTCATTACAAAATTCAACACTAATTTTTAATTAATTAATTTTTAAAAAAATTTATCACGTAAAAAATTAACCTATTTTAATATATGCAGTGATCCATTTAACATAGTGGTACATTTTAATATTTTGGTGTTCTAATTTCAATCCAAAAATTTTGTACGGATCTAACTTAAATATAAACTTTTCATGTATTTTTTGAGTTTCTTTTGAGGTAAATTCATTTGTCGTTTGATAATCAAACTTTTTATTTTTTTTTATCGGATCCATAATTTGGTTGAATGCATGTAGGTTTTTGTATTCAAAATTAAGTTGGTCGAGTTTTTAAAATATGATATGGGTTAGAATATTTTGATTGAGTTTTCCAAATGATTGTTCATATCTTATTATTATTTTCTAGATCAAACTTTTGGGTGAATGCATGTAAATTTTTGATCTCAAAATCTGCGTCGTTTCGGATCCGACCTACTTGGTCTTCTCCTAATTAGGCACCATTTTTTTGCGCGTTTAATTTACGTTTGTGTTGCGGTAAATTACGCTGGAAATAGTAAAAAGGTAATGGTAATTTGCGATATATTGCGGTAGGTTGCGGTAATTTGCGTTGCGGTTAGTTGCGTTAATGCACAAAAGAACGGTGCCTTACTCGGTTCAGTTTTTTCTTGGTTTTCAAAGTTATGCAAGCCCTCTCTTTTGTAAGGTAAGTAAAATTTTACTTTACCTTACCTTATCATCCAAAATAATAGATTTTATCCTTCTAGATAATTTATATTTTTAATTTCTTTATTTAACTCACATAATTTATTTAAAAATAAGAAAATATGTATTATTGAAATAAATTATATAATAATTTAAATGTATTATCAATACTTAAATGGGGTTTAACTTATATAATCTAATGTTTTATGTTGGTTAATTAAATATACTTTTAATTTAAGATAAAGTATTAAAGTGGAGGTGGAAGATGGAAATTTAGTATAAAATAGAGGAAGAATATATTACCTCTTAGCATTTAAGATGAAATTGAGAATTTGCGTAGGTGCAATTGGAAGAATTACCTGCCAAAATCACCATTAAAACAATGCATAAATATGAATTGTACCATATTTTATAATGAGAATGAAGATTCTTTTCCCTATCAAAAATCAAAAGTAATTATGGAAATGAAGATTATAAGATGTAGATTTAGAGTAGTAGGAATAATAGAGTGTTATTACCTTACCAATGTGCCTTGTAAATTATGAGAAAAGTATGAGAGGTGATATTTTTATATAAGAAAATAATGAGAGATATATCAATGAATGGTATATCGTATAATTGTAATAATCAATGAGGGGTAACTGAAACAAATTATTAAAATGAAATTTTGAAAATTTTGTCTTATAGGTTTGTGGTAACTAATATCATCTAATTAATCATTTAATTAATTTATAGGAAATATTTTACATTTTGATCATTTAATTAAATTGGAGTAACTAATGCCTATTTTTTTCTTAAAAAAAAATAAATTGTTATGTATTACTATATGTTGACACGTGACATCATCTTAGATGGGTTGGTTTTGTTTTAATATAGTTAATAGATAATGAAGCTAAAACCCTTTTTTTCCTTTCACTTCATTAGAGTTTCTTATCACAATCAAACTGTTTAGCATCATATTGCTTCTTTTCTTGATTTTATCCGATATCCCCTTGCAAAGTAATGATTATCATTGCAATACAAAACTGGACTATTAGGTTGGATATGCTCATCTTCACCAAACAATCTGATTTGGTCATTTAGGTTCTTTTACTTTGAAGAATTTGATAAGTACCCAAACCTAATTATGGCACCCCTGACAAAAAAAAAAAAAAAAGAGTACAATTCACCATAAATGCTTTCATAGTAATTGTTGGAATAGGTACATCAAGGGCAAATCCAACATCAAGCAAAACCCAACAAGTTGTACTTTATATTCTAGGTTTGGTTAATATTAATAGGGTTTGTCTTTCCTTCTTGACAACTTATTTAATAACAAAGTCAGTTGATCAGTTTATTATAGCACTTGCTTGTTTCCAATTATAGGAACCGATTTGTGAGTGAATTTTAACCACTTGGAAATTATGACTAAGAATGAGCATTTGGTTATCATTGACTCGAATTGTTATAAGACTCTGCCACGAATCGAAATCACCCACTGGCCATATTTTTCATGGTCCTAGCATGGAACAGGATCACTAAGGATCCAACCTTCATGCATTGGGATCCCTATGAATCTTCTTATGGTTATGTCGTTAGCCAGATTTCTAAAAATCTAGATTTAAGGGTTCCCAAAGGAATTGGGATTCCTAAGAATCCACATTTCGATCTATGGGTCTTGAAGGACCCGAGATTCCTAAGAATCCATTTCTTTTAGGCTCTTGAGGGAGTCGGGATTCCTAAGAGCCATATTATAGTCGGTCTTAAAGGACCCCAGATTCCCAAGAATCCAGTTTTTGACTCGGCAAGATCAGGATTCGGTTGATATGTTTAGTGTGAACAGATATTCCAATCATAAGGTTTTGTGGTTATAATAAGAGCCACACCCTCAGAATTTGGTGTCGAAAATCTGACAAAACTCCATCTAATTCACGATTAGCCATCTCGATCGCTGACTCAACCCTTCTTGTGACCAGCCACGGTTAATACCTTCAACTATAAGAGATAAAGGACATGACAGAGAATTTGAGGGGGAAGCAAGGCAACAATTAAAGGAGTTCCAACTGGAGCCATCTTATACCTTCCTGTCGTTTTTATGCTGCTAGTTGTGTTGTCCTTCAAACCTATCTGTTTCTTCTTGTTTTCCCCTGAAATTCACTTCTCCCAGTTTCTTTTATCTAGTAGCAACAAAACAAAAGTCACCGAGAAAAAAAGGAAACCCAAAGCCAACCACACAACTTTTATAATGATTAATGGGTAGTATTTAAAAGATAACTGCAATCCCCCCTTTTATCATCCCACATAGCTATTAGTAGCTATAATGGGGGAACCAAATTGCTTAAATTCAATATGAATTTATGTTATTCTTGGTCAAAAGTTATGGCTACCAATCGCAATATGGGAAGGGAAGTAATTGAATAGATGCAAGCTCACTTAGTGAGGTAAGAACCCACTAATTGTGTTGGGCCTGAAAACAATTAATGACTCACTGGAGCTAGTGTGTGAGACACAGTGAGCATATCATTTTTTTTTTATTGAACAACTGATCAAATTTATATACATGCATATGTATATTATTATATACACATGTATTGAAAATCTCCAACTCTTTGACTAGGATTTAGAATGGGTTTGAAGTTGGGAACCCACTGCATGCTTATACTCATAAAATCAAGACTTAACATGTTTAGCACACTCTCCGTTGAGGCAAGAGTTAATGTTGAAGTTGAGTCCAAGGCCTGGCAAATGAAGAAGCTACATCAACAAATGAGATCATGTATCGAAAAGATTGATGAACTCTACAAGATTAGCTTTAACAAGCACCACAAGCCCTATTACTTCAAATTGGGTGATCTTGGATGCTCCATCTTCGGAAGGAAAGGTTTCCCTCCAAAATAAAGAACAAATTGATGCCAAGGAGTGAGGGACTTTTTAATATGTTGGAAAAGGTGAACGAGAATGCCTATAAAGTTGAAGTGCCAGATGACATGGGCAACATCTCTTATACATTCGATGTAGGAGACCTTACACCCTAATTGGAGGAAGATGACGATGTGGATTTGAGGTCAAGTCCTTCTCAAGAAGGGGATGATAATCTGGGCCCCTCCTAGATCCTCATGATGACGGGGTTGACTTTCTGAGCCCCCGGGACGTCCATCAGATCAAGACCTAGACCCAGGACATCCGAGTGCTCACACGATATGTCCAGACCTTAGACAATAACCCAACCTCTCAGGATACCCCCTAGGTTTCGTGGACGACGGGTTTTGTCGACATCGGTATATAATAATCCCCAACTCGGGCTCGGGCCTAATTTTCACTTACATAAGGTTCCGACTTTTGTTGGAAGAGTTAAGGGGTGCGTCTGTGACCCTTCTCCTCATGTGCCTTCTTTCCTAGGGCAAGGTCACAAGCATGACATCGATTGTCAAGATCATGATCTCCCACAGCCGCAGGAGAAGCGAGGTAGGTCACGGTCGTGACAACTTGTGTCATGCCCGTGACCAACATGGGGTATTCTTTTGTTTTCGCCCAGAAATTGGGGATCATAGCTATAATCTCCATTGATCACACCCGTTACCAACTCGATTTTAGGGTTTTAGAAGGGTTTTAGAGCCTCCTATAAATACCCCATTTTAATTTTAATCAGCACATTATTGCCTCTTGAATGAAAACTAGCTTGGGTATTTTGAAACTGTATCAAAATGTCATCTCTCTCTTTATCCATTAATGATTATGGTGGTGGATTTGAGTGTCCCCTTTAAGATTTAAATAGTGGTTATCAACATTTCCTTCAAATTTGGTGAGGATTGCATTGGAGATATCAAGTGGGTGTTGGTTGGTTTCTTTTAAACATCCATTTCGGGCCTTTAGAGATCAATATTGGTGAGAATCGTGAGATATCTTTATAGATTGTTTATATTTGCATTTTATTATTGATTTTTATTATTTTCTCACTACTCTAAAATCTCCCAAAAATAGTGTTATTTGTGATATGAGTTCTACCAGGGTTCGGGATTATTTTTGTGGATGATTTGTGATCCTTGGGCTGCATAACAACATTCTTTTATCTCCCGATCCCATCCCGGATCAAATTGTTATTGAAAATGAAAAATTAACAAATAATTAGTGATGGAGACCATCATGAAGAACAACAAGCAGCAGCAGCTTCATCAGCGAAGGAGGCATCCATAGGAGCTTCACCAGCACTGTCAGCAGCAGCACAAGGAGGATACCATATGTACTCACCAAACTCAACAGCTAAGGAAGCATTTTCAGCAGGCTTCCAAATCCCAACAAAGGCAGCAGGTCATTCAACATGTCACTCAACAGTTCATCTACCCAGCAGGAGGTTCACAGCTTCACCAGCATCCACCAACTCACCAACAGCATCCATCCAAGCTTGTTACACACTTGTGAGACAAGTCTTGGCACCTACAGCCATCCAGCCCATCAGCATTTATCATTCAGACCAAATTCAGTTCCCAGCAGCAACAGTCCAAGCAGCAGTCTTTCTCAATGTCATATCTGTTGATTGAGGAAGATTCATCCAAGGTTCCCTAGGAGTTTTTTGTTCTATGTCATGCCATTTTTAAGTCCAATCTAAGTCCCAGCATGTTCGAGCATGGCAACAGCAAGTTTCAGACGCCAGAACAAACAATCCCAACAAGGTTGTTTGTTATCAGTTTTTCCAGAACCTCAGTTCTGAGGCTAAGTCTTTTGTTATCTATCCATAGGGGTTGTTTTGGTCTTTCCAGCTCGATCTTAGCTTGTTGAGATTATATCCAGGTTAACTTTGGCGCGGGAATTACCTCAGTAACTTAAAGTTTTACCCCCTTAGGCAGGAAAGCCTCTTATTGGTCCATTTTGCTACCCTTTTGGCATTTGGTCCAATCAGAACATATCTAGCATTTTCTTTTCTTTTTTTTATTTTAATCCAATGTAATCCGAATGATATTAGCTAGCTTAGGATGTAATCAAATGTATTTGTTTTAAGCATTGTAAGTTAGGATTAGTCCAGGGAGATTAGACAGTTAGCTTATGATTAAGCAACTGCTAATCAAACTATTGTAGTCTTTATATTATGATGTTTCAAGCAATGAAAGGCATCTCAGTGTTCATTCAATAGTATTCTCGAGTGTCTTAGAACCTCTATATGTTTGTGAGTAATAGATAACTCTCAAAATCTTGGTTAAATAAGCTCCTGTCACTGGGTTTAGGCAAGAATCCAGCAAGTGTCAGCTGTGCTTGATCATCCATGCTCTGGTGTGTCTGTAGGAGTATGAATGTGAGAGTCATTTTCCCTTGATTGCAGTTGTGGTGTATCTGTATCAACTTTAAGCAAGCCTATCTTTTATTTTCTTCGTTGGGTTGTCTTCTATTCCAGCCAAATGTTTCCAATTTGCTATTGTTATTACAGTCATTCTGGTGTGTGTGTGAGTTGTATGATGCATTTTAGTTCAATACTCTGATCTTTGTGAGCTAGCATACATCATCTTGGTATCAAAGCATTGTGTTCTGTCTTGGAGGAAGTTTGTTTGTGATCTTTCAGGATGTCGAGCAGTAGTAAGACACCCCTGGAGATTGCATAACAAGCTTTGAGAGAAAAGCATGAGATGGAAAGGCAAATGAAGTATCTGAAGGATCAGTTGAAGCACTAAGTTTATCTGAAGTACAAACAAATTCAAGAGGATGAGATTGAGAAAGAACAAGGCTATGAAGAGGAGGAAGAAGCAGAGAATGTCTATGAGGAAGAAGAGGAGGAGAATCCCTTTGGAGATTCTGGTTTTATAGGAGAAGTTGGTAGAGGAGTTCCAGCAAATAGGAGATTCATCAGGAGGAGTTATAGAATGAGAGGAGGTCGAGGAAGCCAGTATGATAGGAGAAGGAGTGATAGAGAAGAGAGGGAAGATAGGGAGGAAAGAAGAGTGGAAAAATTAGACTTTAAGGTGGAGATACCTGAGTTTAAGGGAGACTTAGATGCAGAAGTTTTCTTAGATTGGTTGCTGATAAGTGCTTCTTGTATATATGGATACTTGGTTGTTTTGATTGGAATTTGGGAAATATTTGATTTGATTGTGTTATTTTATACCCGAATTACCCATATTATACTTGGTTTGGAGTTTGGTGAGTTTTGTAGGGAATTTGTGAAGAATCGATGTAAACCGAGCCCAAAAAGCAAGTGTTGATCCAAGTTATGAGCTTAAAGGACCAAGAAGTGAGGTGTTGGATCATCCAAGGCCCAAACAATGGCCCAAAGTACCCCTAGGCTCGAGAAAGCAGTGACACGGGTGCCCCCAGGAAGAGCACGGGTTGTGTCTATGACCAGAGAGTGAGAAAAGTCAAGAAGAAAGCTGACACGGTCCGTGTCACAGGGAGCACGGTCCATGTCACATGGGGCACGGTCCGTGCCTACCTTGTCTTTTCATTTCCGTGATTTTGAAGTGATGTTTGCCTATATTATGCGGATTTCTGGCCGAGTAAAAGGGGATCATATTCCACCATCATCCATTTCATGCCCTAATCATATCATTCATCATCCATATTCCGTTCCATCATTGATGATTGAGAGAAGATTGAAGATCGAAGAGCAATTTGAACATACCTTGAAGTGGAGGAGCAAAAGTCCTCCATTGTTGATTCCTAGCAAGATTGTTCTTCACTTGGGTTTATTTCTCATTCTCTCATAGATTTTCATATGCTTTCTAGACTAGATTTCAATTGCTTTGTAGTTTTAAACATGAATAGTGAGTGGTTCTTTTAGTTTAGGGGATGAACCTTTGAAGTTGCTTGATGAATTGACTTTGTTGGATTGAATAATCATGAATTTAGTTTGTTTCAATCTATTTGGTCTTTGAATTGAATTGTTATTGCTTTTGCTTGATCACCAATTTCATGTTAATAGGTTGTTGAATGAAGTACCGAAAGGAGAAGTTTGATTACCCGAAAACCTAGATTGAACTAGTTAAAATTATCTAGACATAGAAGTTTTAACTAGGGTTCTTGAGATAATTAGATCTTTAACCTTGACTAAATCGAAATAACCACGAAAGTAGGTGCTTGGTTAGTCTTGGCAATTCGCTCTAGTGGCAAAATCTCATTGCGAAGTATTCTATGCGATTATCGAACCTTGATTGTGCAAATTAATGAAATGAGAGTTCAATCCACATCGTTGATTCGTTATTTGACTTAGGTTTCATCCCCTGAACGCCTGTTTTCCTTGATTAAATTCGAAAAGTTTTGTGAATATTCATTTGTTTAGACCTTGTTTGTGATTAGAGTTAGATTTAGTTGATTCAAAACAAAAAAATCCGATCGGCTTAGCGATCAACTAGGAGGCTAGTTCAGTGCGTTGAAAGGAAAAGTCCCTGTGGGATCGACCTTGATATTTGCTACACGTACACCCGTGCGCTTGCGGCCTATCAAGTTTTTGGCGCCGTTGCCGGGGACTTTGTCCCTAGCCAGCCACTGAACGAATACCCTAAGGTTGCCTAAGTCTTTTATTTTCTGTTTTGATTTTCCTTGGTGTTTTGGTTTTTGTATTGCGAGGTTTACTCTACGTGCATGCAAAAGGCTTCACTCTTTGAGCTTGATCCTGAAATCGAAATAACCTTTCGCTCTCGGCGAAAGAAGCAAAAGTTAGAGCACGCCCGAAGAAGACAAGAAGAGAACTCCAAGCGAAAGAACACCATGTCCGGTGGAGGCGGCAGTGGAGAGCCTAGAATCACGCTTGGCTCCTATGTGATGCCAAATGTCACAAATCAACCCTCCGCCATTAATCCTCCAAGAGTGGCCTCTGACGATTTCGAGCTGAGGAGTTCACTCATCAATTTGGTGAAAGCCAACCCATTCCATGGCCTCCCAAATGAAGATCCCAACCGGCACCTTCGCCTATTCAACCAAGCATGTGAGACCTTTAAGGCAAATGGTGCAACGCCCGATGCAATCAAGCTGCGATTATTTCCCTTTTCACTTGAAGGGAAGGCTTGGGTGTGGTTGGACGCTCTTCCAACAAGCTCTGCCATCACCACTTTTGACCAATTTGCTAGCCTATTCTTGGCGAAGTACTTTCCTCCTAGCAAGTTGACGAGCCTCCGGAATCAAATCTCAACATTTGTCCAAGAGCCGGATGAGTCCCTCTATGAAGCGTGGGAGAGGTTCAAGGACCTCTTGCGTCAATGCCCCCACCATGGTTTAGAACCATGGGTCGCGATACAAGCCTTCTACAACGGGGTGGATGACAACTTGAGGGCCAACATCTTGGGGCCGGCGGGAGGCAACATCATGTCGAGCGATGGCGGAACTCAAACTTTGATTGAGGAGATGGCGATCAATAGCTACCGATGGTCAAAGCCGTTCCAAGAGAACGGGAGGTAAGTATGAAGTTGATGCTATTTCTATGTTGAATGCTAAGTTGGATGCCATGACTAAGAAGATGGATTTGTTGAATGTGAATGCTCCCCTCCAACCATGTGCGTCGTGTCAATCATATGAGCATGAGACCTTGAATTGTCTAGTGGGTTGGTTAGCAATGAATCGAAGTGGTTAACTATGTTGGTAACCCTTCTCATAGGCAAAACTTTGACCCTTTTCCAATACTTACAATCCACTTTAGGTTCCACCCGAACTTTTCTTCTGGAACAATAACTAAATGGGTCAACCCCAAGGACAAAGACAACCCCAAGCACCTCCACCACAAGCTCCCCAAAGCCTAACCTAGAGGCTATGATACAAGCTTTGATGTTGTCTCAACAACATCATCAACAACTTGAGCATCAACAAAGACAAGATGAGGTGATTAAGGCCTTAGCTACTAAAGTTGACCTTATGAGCACCCACACTCAAATGCTTGAGAATCAAATTGCCATTCAAGCTGGTACCTCCACTACCCCTCCGGGAATGCTTCCCGGAAAGCCCGAACCTAACCCTAAGGAACAATGTAATGCCATTGTTTTGAGGATTAGGACACAATATGAGGGACCTAGCGTGCCAAATGCCAAGCATGGGGGAGTTGTGGTTGAGAAAGAGGTTGAGAGGCCTAGTGAGAATGTTGTTGGTTTTGAAAGAGAAAGACCTTGAGTGAGCATTCAAAAGAGAACACCGAAACCCGACCTTCATCTCCACCTAGAGTTTACAAACCACCGTTACCCTTTCCTCAAAGATATGCTAAGGCTAAATTTGATGCAAAATTCGGCAAGTTCTTTAATATGTTAAAGCAATTGAATGTGAATGTGCCGTTTTTGGATGTTTTATCTCAAATGCCTTTGTATGCAAAGTTTTTGAAAGAAATCCTCTCTAAAAAGAGGAAAATTGATGAAATTGAGGAAGTTGCTTTGACTGAAGAATGTAGTTCTGTGGTTCTTAACAAGCTTACTCCTAAGCTTAAGGACCCGGGAAGCTTTAGTATTCCATGTGGCCTAGGTAGCTTAACCGTTGATCGAGCTTTGTGTGATGTGGGTTCCAGTGTAAGCTTAATGCCCTATTCTTTGTATGAACGGTTGAACCTAGGAGAGTTGAGACTAACTACCATGTCATTGCAAACGGCGGATCGTTCTATCAAGTACCCTAAGGGTATTTTGGAGGACTTTCCCCTTAAGGTGGGTGATTGTTATGTGCCGATTGATTTTGTCATCCTTGATATTCCCGAAGATTCCCGTACCCAAATCATTTTGAGGAGACCTTTTCTTGCTACCGTAGGGTGTGTCATAGATGTACAATGTGGGAAGATGAAGTTTAGGATAGGGGAACATAAACTTGAGTTTGATTTATTCCGTGATGTTCTGCCACGTGGCGTTTCCCCTTGCTTTGGTGTTGATGTGTTTGGTGAGAAGGATAAGAATGTTGATGGTTTGATTTGTGAAAAGAAAGATGACTGTGTGCATGTACTGGAGAGTGAAAAGCTTGAGAAATCTCGTGACCATTTTGTTGCAAATTCTTGTGGTTTATTTATTGATAAAGGCCATGAACTTGGCGATGCAAGGGTGGGAATAAAAGAAATTTTGCCCCCACCGAACATCATCAAGAACGTGCCTTATGCTATTAACAAGGGTGCTTTCAATGAGATTTTCAAGTTTGATGATGGAGATCCCTCCATTTTTGAAGGAGGTGATGAGTTTGACCCAAGCTGTGGGGTCAATTTGAAGATGTTTGGAGGTACTGTGCAATGTGAAGCTCCAAAAGCCCTTGGCTATGGAGTTATGGACTATTCACCGGGTTGAGAGGTACCTGGTCAAGCTTAGGACATTAAACAAGCGCTTCTTGGGAGGCAACCCAAGCTTTTTCGATTTTATTTTATTTTTTTTTAGGATTTTCTAAAATTTTTCCTTATTTTTCTTCTTTTTATTTTTGATTCTTCTAGATTTGTGTTTTCTTCCTTTGCTTCTCGGGTGATATTTCGCATTGCGGACAATGCTCGGTTCAAGCATGGGGGGATTTGTGTAAACTTTTTGTGGATATGTGTGTTTTGAGTCGTTTTTATTTTTGATTTTTAACTTGTTTTGAGTCTTTTTCTTTTGTTTTGATTTTATTTCTTTTGTTTTCTAGATTTACTTGTAGTTTTTTTTTTTGACTTGATTGTTTGATGTAGGATTTGGCGTGATAGTTTTCTTTTGACTTGATTTGATCCTGTATAGGCCGTTTGTGAAAGACTGTGAATTGACTTGAGTTGTGAAGCTAATTGTTGTGAGAATTGTGCTAGGATAGTAAGACCGATTGCCTTTGTTTCTATTGTAAGAGTGAGTTGTGCATTTGCATATCTTTTTAAACTAGGTAATGATTGTTGAGCGCTACCCGTGAGTCCACATAAGCCTAAAAGGAAAGACTAATCATCTTTATTAGTCTTATTTCCATGAGTGACTCACCATTGTTGCATCCTCCTTCATTTGCTTTGCATCTCCTTGAAATTGCTATGCGTTGTACATTGACAAGATGATAGAGGCATTAGGATTTGAACCCGCAAGCCTTGACCACCCGTTTACATCATAATATCCGTAGTTAGCCCCTTTTTGCCTTGACTTTTCCTTTTCTTGAACCATATTATAAGCCTTGGCCGATTATATATTTCCTACCCTTAAGCCATTGCTTGAAATGTGTTGAGTATGAAGTTGGGTTGATTATGGTTACTTTGGTGGTTTGGTTTGTGATGGGGATTGGTTTGAGTTGTAAATATTGATTTCATTCCCCAAATTATGTACATTGAAGTTGTTGGGTAGAGTTGGAACTTGCCTAGTGAGTTGTTTATAAGTGTGAGTTTGTTTGTTTGTTTTTGTGTGTGTTTTATTCAAAGAAAAAAAGAGAAAAAGAAAAGAAAAAAAGGGAAAAATATAGAAGAAAGAAAAAAAAGGAAAAAAATCGGAGAATTCCGGAAAAAAGAAGAAAAAGAGAATAAAGTGTTTGACATTGTGTTTCTTTTGTTTTGAGGCAAGTTTCCAATTGTTTGTGGGGTTGAATTGGATTGATTTTAAGTGGTGAGAGTGTATGTATGTCGAATTGGTGCGAAATAATTTCAAGCTTTGGCTTTTAGCTCCACGATTCCCAAATATTATCCACTCCTTACCCTTAACCCTAGGCCCGTTACAACCCTTGAAAGTCCTCTTGATTGTCATTGTTGCTTTGCAAATTGCGGTGGAGAGTTGAGATTCTTAGCAAGTACGTGGTTGGTTGTGACTTTGGTTTGAGTATTTGAGCGAACTTTCAATGATTTTTCGTATTTAAACACATAAGAGGAGTGTTTCCACATTCCCAAGAAAGTGAGTTTGCTCTTCATTCATACCTAGTTTCATGCTTAACATGTGCCTTCTTATCTCATTCGGTGATTAAGGGTGATTGGTTGAACTTGATGAGTACCATACTTGTGTAAATTGGCTTCTTTTTCACTCTTGGGTTGTACTTTAGATTAGATTGGGTTGATTGAATATTCTATCATTGCCATCCTGCAGATTTGTAATTAAATAAAAAAAAATTTCGTTTTCGTTAATTTTTACTTTTGAGTCTTTTTACTTTTGCTTTGAGTTCTTTGAGTCTTTTTGTCCCGTTTTCTTTTATTTTCTTTCATTTTCTTTCTTTGCCTTTTCTTTTGAGTTTGGACTTGCTTAGGGACAAGCAAGGACTAAGCATGGGGGATTTTGATAAGTGCTTCTTGTATATATGGATACTTGGTTGTTTTGATTGGAATTTGGGAAATATTTGATTTGATTGTGTTATTTTATACCCGAATTTCCCATATTACACTTGGTTTGGAGTTTGGTGAGTATTGTAGGGAATTTGTGAAGAATCGATGTAAACCGAGCCCAAAAAGCAAGTGTAGATCCAAGTTATGAGCTTAAAGGACCAAGAAGTGAGGTGTTGGATCATCCAAGGCCCAAACAATGGCCCAAAGTACCCCTAGGCTCGAGAAAGCAGTGACACGGGTGCCCCCAGGAAGAGCACGGGTCGTGTCTATGACCAGAGAGTGAGAAAAGTCAAGAAGAAAGCTGACACGGTCCGTGTCACAGGGAGCATGGTCCGTGTCACATGGGGCACGGTCCGTGCCTACCCTGGCACGGTCCGTGTCTCTCTTGTCTTTTCATTTCCGGCGGTTTTGAAGTGATGTTTGCCTATATTATGCGGATTTCTGGCCGAGTAAAAGGGGATCATATTCCACCATCATCCATTTCATGCCCTAATCATATCATTCATCATCCATATTCCGTTCCATCATTGAAGATTGAGAGAAGATTGGAGATCGAAGAGCAATTTGAACATACCTTGAAATGGAGGAGCAAAAGTCCTCCATTGTTGATTCCTAGCAAGATTGTTCTTCACTTGGGTTTATTTCTCATTCTCTCATAGATTTTCATATGCTTTCTAGACTAGATTTCAATTGCTTTGTAGTTTTAAACATGAATAGTGAGTAGTTCTTTTAGTTTAGGGGATGAACCTTTGAAGTTGCTTGATGAATTGACTTTGTTGGATTGAATAATCATGAATTTAGTTTGTTTCAATCTATTTGGTCTTTGAATTGAATTGTTATTGCTTTTGCTTGATCACCAATTGCATGTTAATAGGTTGTTGAATGAAGTACCGAAAGGAGAAGTTTGATTACCCGAAAACCTAGATTGAACTAGTTAAAATTATCTAGACATAGAAGTTTTAACTAGGGTTCTTGAGATAATTAGATCTTTAACCTTGACTAAATCGAAATAACCACGAAAGTAGGTGCTTGGTTAGTCTTGGCAATTCGCTCTAGTGGCAAAATCTCATTGCGAAGTAGTCTATGCGATTATCGAACCTTGATTGTGCAAATTAATGAAATGAGAGTTCAATCGACATCGTTGATTCGTTATTTGACTTAGGTTTCATCCCCTGAACGCCTGTTTTCCTTGATTAAATTCGAAAAGTTTTGTGAATATTCGTTTGTTTAGACCTTGTTTGTGATTAGAGTTAGATTTAGTTGATTCAAAACAAAAACCCGATCGGCTTAGCGATCAACTAGGAGGCTAGTTCAGTGCGTTGAAAGGAAAAGTCCCTGTGGGATCGACCTTGATATTTGCTACACATACACCCGTGCGCTTGCGGCCTATCAGTTGCAGACTATTGAGAGGATGTTTGATCTTAAGGAGGTTTCTGATGAGTGTAAGGTTAAGCTTGTTGCTCTCAAATTGAGAGGACATGCTTCAACCTAGTGGAGCAATTTATAGAAAAGGAGAGTAGAGAAGCCTGGGAAAGATAAGATCAGAACATGGGAGAAAATGAAAAAGAAGTTGAAAGAGAAGTTTTTGCCTGAAAATTATTTACAATTTAACTATACTAAATTGCAGCAACTTGTTCAGGGAGGGAGATCTATTGAGGAGTACACTAAGGAGTTTGAGCACTTGTTGTGGAGGTGTGATTTAAAGGAGGATATTGTACAGACTTTGGTGAGGTATTTAACAGGCCTAAATGACAACATCAGGCATGTTGTAGAGCTTCAGTCCTACTCCAGCTTGGAAGAGTTGAGCTCTAAGGCTCACAAGGTGGAACAGCAAAGGAACAATAGGTCCAAGGAGTATCAAGCTAAGCTCTAACCAAGAGCCTATCCACAAAAACAGCCTTACTCTTACCAGAAGCCAGCCTACAATCCATCCCCTAGACCACAATCAATCCCAGCACCACAAAATAGACCCCCACCCTCAAAAACCCCACAAATGCAGCCTCAAATCTATCCCTAAAGACCTTCAGCACCAGAAGGAAGGTCATTCAATGAAAGAAGATGTTTCAGATGTCAAGGCTTGGGGCACATTGCCTCAGAATGCCCAAACAAAAGGATGGTTACTCTTGCTGAGTACCAGGCAGCTTTGTTTATTGACTCTGAAAATGTGCAGGAAGAAGAACAGGTTTGTGAGGAACCAGAACATGACCCCATTTATGATGATGCTATAGAGGAGGGTCCGGATGAAGGAGAATTATTGGTGATCAGAAGAGTTCTAAGCATCTCAGTAGTATCAGAAGCAGAAGAGCAGAGGGAGAATATCTTCCACACAAGGTGTACCATTGGAGGGAAGGTGTGCTCTGTGATTATTGACAGTGGAAGTTGTACCAATGCAGCATCCAACACTATGGTGAAGAAGCTCAATTTGGCAACCAAGCCCCACCCAGCTCCATACACTATTCAATTGCTCAACTCAGAGAAAGGTATTCAAATTTCTGCTAGATGCCTTGTGAGTTTTTCAATTGGTCAATCATATAAGGATGAGGTCTGGTGTGATGTTTTGCCAATGGATGCATGTCATTTGCTTTTGGGTCGACCTTGGTTATATGATAGATCAGTAAGCCATTGTGGTAGAGCTAATACCTACACCCTTACCCTAAACCACAGAAAGATCATCCTTACCCCCATGAAACCCTCACAGTTAGCCAAGAAATCCAAGAATCTTTGTCTTGAACCTAGTCTTGATGTGTTGCTTTTATCTGATCAACATGAATTTAGCACACAGAGAGACTTGATCCTTTTAGACCTTGAAGAACCCTCAGCCCCACAAAATGACTACCTTTACTCCAGCAGTATCAGCATGTATTCCCTGAAGAAATGCCACCTGGTTTGCCACCTAAAAGAGATATCGAGCACAAAATAGACATAGTGCCTGGATCAGTGTTGCCCAATAAGCTAGCTTATAGGATGACACCAACAGATACCAATGCAATACAGAGGCAGGTGGATGAGTTGTTGGAAAAGGGCATAATTAGGGAGAGTCTAAGTCCATGTGCAGTTCCAGCCTTGTTAGTGCCTAAAAAAGATGGGAGTTAAAGAATGTGTATTGATTGTAAGGCCATTAACAAGATCACAATCAAGTATAGGTACCCTATACCTAGGCTTGAAGACATGTTGGATGAGTTACATGGGTCAGTAGTCTTTTCTAAGATTGATTTAAGGAGTGGATACTACCAGATTAGGATTTATGAGGGAGATGAGTGGAAAACAGCATTCAAGACCAAGGGAGGTTTGTTTGAGTGGTTGGTCATGCCTTTTGGTTTGACTAATGCCCCTTCTACATTCATGAGGCTCATGAACCAGGTCCTTAAGCCACTCATAGGCAAGAGTGTTGTGGTGTACTTTGATGATATTCTTGTCTATAGCAGGTCTGAGCAAGAGCATGTCAAGCATTTGCAGGAGGTTTTAGATATTCTGAGCAGGGAAGAGTTATTTGGCAATCTCAAGAAGTGTCACTTCTTTACAGCGCAAGTGAACTTCTTGGGGTACATTGTCACAGCAGCAGGTATCTAAGTTAATGAGGAGAAAATCAAAGCTATCAGGGAGTGGCCTGTGCCCGCTTCTATTCAGCAAGTCAGGATCTTTCATGGCCTGGCTTCATTTTATAGAAGATTTGTCAAGAATTTCAGCACCATTTTGGCCCCAATGACTGAAGTGGTGAAGGGAAAGTCCTTTATTTGGACAACAACAGCCCAGAGAGCCTTTGAAGAAGTCAAGGAGAGGCTTACTTCAACACCAGTTCTAGCACTGCCCAGCTTCAGCAAGGTTTTTGAGGTGGAATGTGATGCTTCAGGAGTTGGCATAGGAGCAGTATTGACCCAGGAGGGCAAGCCAGTTGCCTATTTCAGTGAGAAGTTGAATGATGCAAAGAGGAAGTACAACACCTATGACAAAGAGTTCTATGCCATCATTAGAGCTCTTCAACACTTGAGGCACTACCTTATTGGAGTAGAGTTCATTCTACACAGCGATCATGAGGCCTTGAAGTTCATTCAAGGACAACACAAGCTCAACACCAGGCATGCTGCTTGGGTAGAGTTCATGCAACATTTTCACTTCATGATCCACCACAAATTAGGAGTACTAAACAAGGAGCAGATGCATTGAGTAGAAGGTATATGTTGCTTCATATACTTGATTCTAGAATTTTGGGTTTTAAGCATTTGAAAGCTTTGTATCAGGAGGATGGAGATTTTAAGCAGGTGTACCAGAAGTGTCAGCAGCAACCCCAGGGTCTGTATCACCTAGACCAGGGTTACTTGTTCAAAGGAAGTAGACTATGTGTTCCTAAGAGCAGTTTCAGGGAGCTATTGATCTCAGAAGTCCATAGAGGGAGTCTAGCAGGTCATTTTGGAGTTGAAAAGACATTGTTGATGTTGAAAGAGCACTACAATTGGCGAAAGATGAGAAAAGATGTGGAGCATCTACTGAAGAGGTGCAACATTTGTCAATTGGCTAAGTCACACAGTCTACCCCAAGGCTTGTACACACCTTTACCAATTCCCAGCAGTCCTTGGGAAGATGTTAGCCTTGATTTCATTGTGGGTTTGCCAAGAACTCAAAGAGGCAAAGATTCAGTAATGGTGGTAGTTGATAGATTATCAAAGATGGCACATTTTATACCTTGCCACACCACCTTTGATGCCACAAGAGTTGCTGAAATGTTCTTCTAAGAGGTTGTAAGGCTGCATGGAGTGCCAAAAACAATGGTGTCTGACAGAGATACCAAGTTTTTGAGCCATTTTTGGGTTACTTTGTAGAAAAAATTGGGCACCCAGCTCAAGTACAGCACTACTTGTCACCCATAGACTGATGGCCAGACAGAGGTTACTAATAGAGTACTTGGAGTCCTATTGAGAGCACTGATCCACAAAAATAAAGCAGGATGGGACACTCTCTTGCCCCATGCTGAGTTTGCTTACAACAAAGCACCATCCAAGGCCACAAGCTACTCTCCATTCCAAGTAGTCTATGGTAAAAATCCAATTTCCCCTTTGGATTTAGTTCCAATAACTACTTCTGTCAAATTTAGTTTTGAAGCAGGTAAAAGAGCAGAACAAATCAAGGAGCTTCATCAGCAAGTGAAGGAGAAAATTGCCAAGTATACTGAACATGTGTCTACATCAGCAAACAAACACAGGAAGAAGGTGACATTCCAGCCAGGAGATCTAGTTTGGATCCATCTAAGGAAGGACAGGTTCCCCAGCAAGAGAAAACGCAAGCTACTACCCAGAGCAAATGGCCCCTTTGAAGTGCTTGAGAAAATTGGAGACAATGCCTATAGGTTAGACCTATCTGAAGAATATGGAGGTTCAGCAACATTCAATGTAGAAGATCTTCGACCATATTATCCAGAAGATGAAGACCTTCCAAGTTTGAGGACAAACTTTCCTCAACCTGGGGAGGATGATGGAGACCATCATGAAGAATGGCGGCAATTCATCAAAGAAGGAGGCATCCATAGGAGCTTCACCAGCACTTTCAGCAGCAGCACAAGGAGGATACCATGTGTACTCACCAAACTTAGCAGCTAAGGAAGCATTTCCAGCAGAAACAACAGGCTTCTAAATCCCAGCAAAGACAACAGGACATTCAGCATATCACTCAACAGACAACAGTTCAGCTACCCTGCAGGAGGTTCACAGCTTCACCAGCATCCACCAACCCACCAACAACATCCATCCAAGCTTGTTACACACTTGTGAGACAAGTCTTGGCATCTACAGCCATCCAGCCCATCAGCATTGGTCATTCAGACCAAATTCAGTTTCCAACAGCAACAGTCCAATCAGCAGTCTTTCTCAATGTCATATCTGTTGATTGAGGAAGATTCAGCCAAGGTTCCCTAAGAGTTTTTTGTGCTATGTCATGCCATTTTCAAGTCCAAGCTAAGTCCCAGCATGTTCGAGCATGGCAACAACAAGTTTCAGATGCCAGAACAAACAATCCCAGTAGGGTTTTTTGTTATCAGCTTTTCCAGAACCTCAGTTCTGAGGCTAAGTCTTTTGTTATCTGCCCATAGGGATTGTTTTGGTCTTTCCAGCTCGATCTTAACTTGTTGAGATTATATCCAGGTTAACTTTGGCGCGGGAATTACCTCAGTAACTTAAAGTTTTACCCTCTTAGGCAGGAAAGCCTCTTATTGGTCCATTTTGCTACCCTTTTGGCATTTGGTCCAATCAAAACTTATCTAGCATTTTCCTTTTTTTCATTATTTTAATCCAATTTAATCCAGATGATATTAGCTAGCTTAGGATGTAATCAAATGTATTTGTTTTAAGCATTGTAAGTTAGGATTAGTCTAGGAAGATTAGACAGTTAGCTTATGATTAAGCAGCTGCTAATCAAACTATTGTAGTCTTTATGTTTTGATGTTTCAAGCAATGAAAGGCATCTCAGTGTTCATTCAATAGTATTCTCGAGTGTCTTAGAACCTCTATATGTTTGTGAGTAATAGATAACTCTCAAAATCTTGGTTAAATCAGCTCCTGTCACTGGGTTTAGGCAAGAATCCAGCAAGTGTCAGCTGTGCTTGATCATCCATGCTCTGGTGTGTCTGTAGGAGTATGAATGTGAGAGTCCTTTGCCCTTGATTGCAGTTGTGGTGTGTCTGTATCATCTGTAAGCAAGCCTATATTTTATTTTCCTCGTTGGGTTGTCTTCTATTCCAGCTAAATGTTTCCAATTAGCTATTGTTGTTACAGTCATTCTGGTGTGTATGTGAGTTGTATGATGCACTCTAGTTCAATACTCTGATCTTTGTGAGCTAGCATACATCAATTAGGCACAATAAAAGTTAGTTAAGTAGACAAATAACTACGGACAAAGGGAATAAATTAGTGAATAATGTGTTATTGTAATTGTAAAGTGACAAATATTATAATACAAAAGTGGCAGATAAAATAGGAAGAGGGAGTAGTTCATAATTATAAGTGAAAGATTGAGAGAAATAAAAGGTCTCACATAGAAAGATGAAGGAATTTTTTGCTTATGTCCTTTAGTTAGGGAAATACTTATGCAAATTCTTATCTACCTACTCAAGTGGACCCAACAATTATAACTTTCCTTGTTAGTGGTCAGAGACCGCTATAGTCATTGGTCAGATGGTTTGATCACAATTGTATCATTTGGTCCCACGGGGTCATATAAGTCAGTGCCTTAAGACAATCATTATATGTGAATTTGGTCCAAACCAGCCTACCACAAGCTATGTCTGGCCTGCCACAGTCCGTGGCAGGCTTCAAATCACCAGAATTTGATTTTGGTGATCACCACAGTCCGAGGCAGGGTGCCACGGTCCGTGGTAACCTAAAACGCACATCCCACATCTCCTTTTGGCCCTTCCCCAAGCCACCGAGTAAGAAGGCCTCTTGTCTTCACTCTATTCCTCAACGCCATTGTGCATAAGATCCCTCCATTGAGATGTCTTGAGTTAGGATAGTATTTCTCCGTTGAGAAACAAGTCTCGGTTTTGACTTTGAGGGTGATTCCTCGAGTTCTTCCCTGAAGCCCTTTGGCAACCATATTTGACACGGTTACATACTTTCATCTGGTCTCGGTCTGACTGAGACCAGGCGGTCTAATAGCCGAGTCTCATGAGCGCTGCGTGGACTGCTGTAGAGTCTTCTCCTTTGAAGACTCCACGCTCAGTTCCACCCCGACGTAGAGCTCCACGCTCAGTTCCACCCCGACGTAGAGGAAGGCACTCATTCAAGAGCCCCCCTAAGTTGATTCTTTTGAGAGATCATCGGGTATATAACTCAACCTATGCTTTCTATTTCCTATTTTCTTTTGGGTTGGGTAGATTAGGTGAAATCCTAAGGGTTAGGATTTCATCCACCCCCAATCATGTTGCCTAGTTAGGATTGTATCTTGAAAAATATCATTATCGTATTGAATTTGGGAATACAAGAGAACATGAAGATCGTTTTGAGAAGAATGGAGTTGTAATTAACTGTGTATAGAAGAAACTATGTATGAGAGATGCAGACGATCAATGGGCTCAATCCTTATAGGTTCTAAGATTTCTGTCATGAGATGGTTCAGCTAGAGCTTGAGCTTGACTAAGAGCCAGAGGAACACCAAGATCATGGAGAAAATATTTGGCTAGGTGAAGAATGTTACGATGTGTGGGGGATGGATGACAGTGATAGTTCCAACTGTACGATTAGTGTAATAGACATTGTAGATTCACCAAAGGTAGTCGTGATCAGTTTTGATGAGACGGAGGATATAACTTGGGGAAAAGAACAATTTATGGGAAGAGCGAAACAATGATAGTTGAAGCTCAGGGTTTAAGATGGCAGTGAACCTAACTACAAGCCTAAAAATATAAATAAATTGAGTGTTGTGTTAAGAGATCAAGGGATGGTAATGTAGACAATCCCCATCTTTATTTATAGCAACTAGTACAATATTTTTTGAGACATACAAACACGCCGCATTAACAAAACAAGAGCAAACTACTGCTATGCCCCCACTTCTACCATTCGAATCAACACCTTTGATTAACTGAGGAAAATATCAGAGTTTGACACCTACTGCTGACAATGTCGTTTTACATTTAAAATAACAGAAAACATCGAGGGACTGTGTGCGCAAAATCCACCACAAGTAGGGAATTACAAAGGTCTTCACGCTTCCCAACCTTTGCAATTCCACGCACAAAGCTTCATTTGTCGTTTGGAGGTGACTTGTGGCCCACCTCCCAAGCCATTTCTTGGACAACGTTACGTTGTTGTTTGCTCCCTCCCTGGTTAGCACTTTATACATGACATGGTATTCCTGCTGGTTTGTGCCCTACAATCTAGAGCACCACTTTCCCAATGTCTTGCTGTGATACATAATTTTGAGTCCTTTTGCTATTCGCAAATAGACCCCCTCCTCTTCCTTAGCAGCCCTCAAGTCAATACCCTGTATAAGTGATGAATTTGTTCTCCGGAAAAACTTCTTAAATGATTTTGCTGCCTCCCCTACTATTGTTGGAAGGCATGAACTGAGAGCTCTCTTGAACAATTTCTTTCTTATTTGGGAACAGCTACTGTTCAGACTCATCGATCTCCATCCCTCTTTGACCAACTTACTCCATCTCCTTGTCCTTCATGTTTTCCATTGGTTGCACGTTGAGGTTGATACCAGTATTGAAACGGCATGCCGACACAACCAGATTTGTTACTTCTTGGGATGCTTTCTGTAGCGATGGTACTCCCTAGTCACCGAGCTGTGGGCTATCTGGGATTGTCATCATGGATCGTAGATTATTGACGGTGGGATGTTGGAGTGTTGAATGTGATGGTCCAACCCATTATTTGTAGGCATTATGATTCCCTTATTTGCAACCAAGGTATTAGTGTCTGTTTTTCCTCGGCCCAACATCATATGGGTGTCCACTTCCATTACTTCATCCCCACCCACCAAATTGTAACGTACAGAAGGCCCACAATGATAACATGTAGAATTATTAATATGTATGTGGGTCAGACAAAGGGTATCACTAACCTCTTCTATTGGCCCGGGGATTATTTCTTGGCCCACTAAATCTGCAAGTGATGGGGCCTAAAGTTGGAAGACATTCCTTGACATGGACCCTGATAATGTTGATCTGCATTCAATGTCGCTGCCTCAATTATCGTCTTGAACATCGAAGGCCCACCTCTGAATATTTGCTCAAGTTTCCCTTGCACGTATTCTATGTTTCTTGACGTTGAAGAATTTATTGTCGTCACCAGTGTAGTGTTAGTCGGCTGTGGACGATCTGGCATGAGTAAGATCAGCCCACCTTACGGCGCCACCTGTGGAATCTGGGCATCTCCTCTGTCAAACTCCAGTTGTTCCGTCATCGGTGTCTGCCTCTAGATACTATCTTACCCTTGTCCAATTTAGTGGTGTAGAAAGGATAAATCGGTGGGTAAGCCCTTAATATGTTTGTATACATAGGTGATGCCTTATACTGGATCGAGTAGCCCTTTGCTTCAAGTTCTTGCATCTTTTTCCTTATCCCCTCCCTCACTAAGTCATGTGATTTTGGGCACTCATAAGTACGATGACCTATAACACCGCAATGCTTACAGATCACAAAGACACCTTACTAACGAAAGTTAATCCGGACTAGAACACCTTGGTCGTCTACAACAAAAGCTCATAGGAGGAATAGTTTATCGATCTCTAGCTTGACCCTGATCCAAATGCGTGGAGTTATGAAATCAGTATCAGCTGGTATCCCGTCTCCTTCAGCTCCCCCAACACTTTAGCAATCTCCACAAGGGCATCATACTATCTATGTTTGAAATGAAGCCCTTCAACGTGGACCCATAATGCCGTCCTCATGAAGTTCATACCTTCGAAAGTTTCGTTCCTTCCACAATGTTTGAAAATGAATAGTGACCCCTTCATTGCAACATTTTGCACCTTGATAAGATCTTATGCATCTTCCATTGCGGTAACATTAACTTTGAAGAGCTTCCTCGTTTCTCCCACTTTCTCCACCGATACGTTCCCTCTGGTTTCCCACTTTGCTTTGATTAGGTTACTAATCTCCGCTACCTTTCAAGCACGTGTGTCGCTCATATATCCTAGAAAGGAGAGTTGGAGGCCTTGAAGCTTCTCCAAAGGGGGGGTCCCTGCATCGTATTGTGGGATCACTTTTCTTGGTCTGAATGGTCACCCAATTGGAAGTATCTCATCTTTGGTCATTTCGTAGGTTAAAAGGGTTAGTGTTAGACAAGTGGGGCTCGAAAGAAGAAAGGTGAGAACCCATCATTCTACTATGTTTCCTCTTCTAGGGTGGTACGTACTTGTCTGGGATTTCCATTTGAGGAAAGAGCTATATATAGACAGACTTAAAACTGGGGAAAAAGGAATGGATTTAAGATAGACACTGACTGCTTCACAAACCTCTACATTTGTCCTTCTTAAAGAGCTAGAAACACTGCATGTACCAACTGCAATCTGCGACTTTTCCTTCATTTAAAGCTCAAGGCCTGTAAAAGTCGCTGTATGTGTAGACGCTAAATTTTGTCGTAGTTCAGCTTTGCAATTATGTAATTTATTTTGAGCATTTTTATTTTTATTTAGGATTAAATGCCAAGTATTCTTGAAATGCATAAATGATGAAAAACCTCACAAAAAACCCAAATAAATTTTCCACTACAAAAAAGCCTTTCACATTAGCCCATCATTTCTGGCCCATCCACATTCAAATATTCCAAAAACTCAACCCTTTGTTCATGCACCTGAGCCTTTTCTTTAAATTACCGACATTCCACCAACCTCTATGAGTTTCCTAATTTTGGGAGCTAAAAGTACTCATTACAAGCTTTTCAACGACACTTGAATCAAGTTAATCGGAGGTCGGATGGGAAAGTTATGGCCGTTTGAAATTAATTAGGCAGCTCAAAATAACTCAACACGCTGGTCCGCAGTGGCCCCCTTCCTTTGATTTCAACGTACTGGGCCTCCTGTTGATCAGAATGGCCCAGCTACCCCTCTTTATTTCATAACCCTAGTTTCCTCACTCCATTTCCCCTATAAATACAGTCTCACTCCCATCATTTTTCTTTACACCGAATCACCTAGGAGTATTGACACTAGGTGATTTCTTCTCCCTCTTTTCTTCTCCTTCTCCTCTCTTCATCATTTGCATACATCTATACTTGGCATATTTTCATTTTTATTTTCTTGTTATCAATTATATTGTTGTAATCATGATGCTCAAAATCAATTACGACTAATCTGAACCGGATTACTTGAAATTGCAACTTTAATTTCGTTCTTTATTTATTTATGTTTCGTTTATCGTATTTATTTATTTTCGCACTTTAATTTTTCGCATGCATCTAAATAATTTAAATTAGCCTAATTAATTCTCCTCTTCTCCTCTCTTCTTTAACGGACCGATTTAGTAGAGTCTGTTCTTTGAACGGGCGGATTCGAAGGTTTTTACTTTCAAATTCGTAACCTTACCCCCGGATCCGAATCTCATGGTTTGCGGTTTGCGAAGTCTAATTTGAGTTTATTAATTCTCAACAAAAATTAATTGACGACTCTATAATTTATTCAATTTGATTCATTCGCTTTCTTTTCGAATTTTACCTTTTATTTCTAGAAAATTTTAATTGCACGGGAAGCAATATCACAGAAAAAAACAAATTAGAAAGGTGAGTTCTCGATTCACCGTTGATTCTCCTCGTTTTTGTGTTATATTATTTTCTTAGCAATGACATTTTCTGGAAATAAAAATAATTAAATTCAAGATTGCATTTGAACATTTTGATTAATAAAAATTGAATTCAAATCCCTTAAAGATTAGACACCTCTTTCGATTCGCCTAACACCGCGTAGGGCACCATTGGATGTTTTTTCCTGCGTCCTACAAATAGCGACTCCACTGGGGACTTATTTTAAGAGGGTAAAACTTGAAAAATCGGTATTTTAAATATTTGTGTAGAAAGGAGAAATTAATTCTTTTAATTTTTATTATTTAGTAAGCATTTTTGCATACGGACCTACTTTCGGTTTTTTTAAATCGAGAAGAACCAAAAGGTACCGTTTAGGTTTTTAACCCTAAATTTCCCTTTTGGGCGAAGTGCATTTATGACTTCGAGGAAATGAATTCCACATTTCAGAAAGATCATAACGCTTTTCCACTCATGAATTACTCCAAAATTTTAGGGATTATGAATTTACATTTTCCCTTAAATTTTGTGAGAAACACACGACCCGTATTACTATGAACTCCATAGAATTTACGGCCCGTGCGAGACATGAGCATAGAAGCCTTTAGGAAACTTACCCTAAACGTCGAACCTAGAACCATGGTTAGGATGGTAACACTCATTTGTATGCTATGTGCATTTCTTCTTTTTTTTCTTCAAAAAAAAATAACGTGCTAATTATGTGCTAATTGTACATTTCATTGTAAAGTGAGTCAGTCCAACACTTGCATTTCCCTCAAACATTACTTCAGTTTTGGTAATATTCAAACGAGATTAAAGTAGGCCCAAAAGGTCTCTCTTAGGCCCAAGTCAAAGAGGTTTGACTAAGCTTGAGATTCAAGTTCGACTTCACTAAACCCTAAGTAATGTTTGACCCCTAAGGCATCCCTCTGGTCGTTAACTAAATTTGAGTCCATTAAAATTTTAATGTTGATTCGATTTTATGATGACTTGATGGATACCTCCCCTCTTCATGTAAATAACATCATTTTAGGTTAGGAATCTCCATGTAAGCCCATCAGTGGGCAAGCCCAACCCAAAAAAAAAAGGTTCTTTCATCATATAGATATTGTTTGCATTAGGTTGTCTCATATAGGTCACTAGGCGTTTGGGTAGGTAAATGTCAAGGTTAATTTTTGAGGTTTATGGTGTCCATACAGACAAAATAGGACATAAAATGTCAAGAGCCAGATCTTGGGCTAGAATCAGATCATGGAGACTTCAAGCTTTTCACCAGCTCCAACAACTCTTCTCGATAATCACTGATTGAATGTGATACAATGTCCATCATATTCCTACCCTTCACCTTTTGTCAGATCCAAGGTTAACAGAAAGAAGAGGGGTTAACTCCAAGAACTCACTTGGGGTTAGGTAAAAGGAGAGGTCAATCAAATCAAACCAAGGTTAACAAAGAGAAGAGGGGTTAACTCCAAGAACTCACTTGGGGTTAGGCAAAAGGATAGGCTAATCAAATAAAATGAAGAAGGGATTGCAAACTTGAACACCCACAAGTTGGGCAAAAGGAGAGGTAAATGAAGAAGGGATCGCAAACTACACTAGAGGTGAAGATGACATGACTCGTATACAGAACTCCTAATGTTGTATATTTTCAAATTTTAGGTGTGCAGCCCATTGTATTTCAGAGTCAGTTGGGATATATCCCAAGTAGATTTTAATGTATTCATCTTAGTTGCATTCAATAAAGATGAAACCTTTTATGATTATGATTCTTGTCTTCCCCGACCCTTCATTTGCTTCTAAACTGTTAAGGAAAGAATCTTGTGCTTGCGTTCCTGATTTGAATTGAAGAGCTCACTCACCCGTGTGACCATCCAAGTCTGACATATCCATTTTCTCACACATTTCATTCCATCTCACATCCCGATCACACCTTCACTCTATGTTTTTTCTTTTTTGTCCTACCCCAAGTCCAAGGTTAATGGAGAGAAGAGAGGCTAACTTCGCCGCCAAAGCAAAGTTAGGCAAAAGGAGAGACAAATTTCATTAAAAAAAATAAAATACGAGGCCGACATGAACACCTACATGTTGGGCAAAAGGAGAGGTAAATGAGTAAAAAAAAATTAAAAGGAGAGAAGTTAACCTAAACACTCGTCCAACAGGTTAGGCAAAAGGAGAGAATTCAAATGAACAAGACCAATCGTCTCTAAAAGTGAATCTCACTATCAAATAAATCATGCAGCTCAGAAAGACATGCCTAGGATAGGAGGCTTCCACCCCTTACCACTGACATCATCACCACCTTCATTTCCGCCTAGCCACTTTACCTACATTATTACCTTCTCACACCATCTTCTTAGCCACCACCACGAACCCGGTCATTCATTTTATGACCATCTCATCCCTAAACCCACCTAAGCCAAATAATGTGTTGCGGGTAACATTCATTGATAGGAGAAGTACAAGTTGAAGGTCCGAAATTCAAAAAAAAAATCAAAAACAAGAAAAAAGAAAAAAGAGGAAGAAAAAAAAATCCAAAAATAAAGAACAAGCAAAAAAAAAAAATAAAGAAACAAGAAGAAGAGGCGTAAGAGGCAATTGTTGGTCTACATTAGACACCCACACACATCCCAAAACCTTCCCCTCAAACCTTTACACCTATCCTTCCCATCAACCTTCCCACCTATCTAAAAGTCCTTCTTGAGGCATCAATCCTTTAAAGCTGCACCAATTGAACTATGACTGACCTGATTCCACATTGGATATGTAGGAGAACCTCTTTGAGGCCCGGCCACTGCAATTTACTTTAAAGTAAATCCGTCATTAAAGAATTTGGTCTTTGAGAGAGAGAATAAAGAGTGGCTAGCCCGAAAACCTCACCAGGCGGGTTAGGCAAAAGGAGAGGGAACATTGGTCTTTAAGGACAATGAAAAACTCTTTTCGCTAAGCGCATCACTTTTCCCATCAGACTTGGATCATCCTTCATACCCAAACCTATCAAATTGCAACTCTTCCATAGCCCTTTGACCATCTCTTCCCTTATGAGATAAACCCATGAGACATGGTCTTCCATCCATAGACCATCTTATCTACCTCCATCAGTTCGAACCTCTATCCATCGAACTACTCATCCTTTCATCTGATCACTACTCTCGCCTAACCATCCATAGCCTCATCTTGCCCACCATTGGGGGCCTAACTACTCACAAAACATATTTTCTATACCACCATTCTTTTCTTTTCATAATCCATCCTCCATTGTTCCTCACCCTGTGAGCTCTTCTTATTTGGTCATTAGTGCATGTATGAGTTTCGTCAGTTAATCCTCGCTTTCAGAACACCTGAGTGAGGGATAACTCCTTTAGCAGAACTGTAACGCCCTGGAAATTCGCTTTTAAAAACTAACGGTCAAACCTAACGTTGACCAACGAAAAACAACGAAAAAGTCAAAGGAAAGTCTCATTTTTTTTCTTTTTAATTGGGTTTTACTGCCGTATCCTCGAAGGAATACAAGGCAAGAAAGGAAGGCTAATATCTAATCATTAATTACTTCAATTTAATAAACAAAAGAACTTCCAAATTCTTGAACAACATAAACTGGCATTACTAACTTCACTTCTAAAATATAAACTAAACTTATTCTCAAACTAACTTCGTCGTCCTCACTGCTAGTTCCCATTACCATCACAGTACTCTTCACCTGAAAACAAAATATTTAAAACATGAGGAGGACTCAATAATGTCTACCCCTAACTGTCAAAACAGTTTAAAATCCATTTCAATTCATTTTTGGGGGAGAAGTGAACAAGTCAAATCTTTTCAAAAACACTTTCTTTCCCAACCAACCAAACCATCTTTCAGAGTTATTAAGCGGGCGAACCTTGCTTATTTGGCCCTCAAAGTCAAAAGACTTCACAATAATCATATCACAATCTCAATCTCAACATCAATCTCAATCTCAATCTCAATCTCAATATCAATCTCAATCAATCACAATCTCAATCATACGGATGGTCATCCATTTCACACACGTGCATAAAACTAACCCCGGGGAAGTAGCACTTATCAGGCATCCCTGATCTCTTGACAACCCCCCTATAGGATGCCGAGAACCTGGTCTTTGAGGGTGTTGCCCGAACCCGCATTTATGTCACGTTTGAATTATTAATCAGGTTTAATATCACACTATTCCGAACTCAACAATCCAATCCAATCCAATCCCAAATTTCCAAAACCATTTCCAAATCATACATAAACGAGTGCCCACATTTTACCAACTCAAGAACATAATGAACATCCAAAATAGACAGTCAATTTTCATCATAAAATCCCTTCGGGATGCAAACCATAAAATAACTTAAAATAAACAAAACAATTAAAGTGCACCCCAACGGGATTTAGGACATAGACATTAACTGACAATTCTTTCCTTACTTCAGAACACACTTGACCTCACTAGATCGAACGGTTTAGAACGCGCCTAGAAAAATAACGAAATTTCTAAAATTAAAACGTGTCGTACGGAGTTAACGCAATCTATTTTCCACCTAACCCACCCCTAGGAACACTATAAGGTTCCCATCATTCATAAATTAACATTTTAAATATATCTCACATCATCTAAATATCACATATCACAAACACTCCCATATTACAATCAATTTAATAATTCACACATAACAACACATTAATTCAAAAGAGTAAACTGGACAGAATTTAATACTCCAATAAAACGAACTATAACTTGACTTCCCAACCTCCTATGGGTATGATTTTGAACTTTCTGGAAACCTCGGGATGTCTACTAAAACTCTTATGTTGACTTCGAGACCTAAAACACATCCTACGGTCTTCAAAAATAGCCAACTATAAAACCTATCCAGTTCTAACCTAGGTGCGCTATTTGGGTCGTAACTCAGAATATACACCTTTAAATCCCGATCCGTAAAATTTTTATGAAAGCTAACATCCTAAGGTATTTCCAGACCAAACGGTAGGGCTAAATATTAACTACACGGTTTATGGTGATTGATATCGTACGACTCATAAATTCTGTCTAAACTGACCCGTTTCTATTTTGGGTTTTTCGATCCTAATTCTAATCAAACCATTTCAAGACTCTAATTTAGGCCTCTAAACAGTCCACTTAAAGTCAAGTACTTTCCCTTTCACCCCCTAACACAACCAAGGTCAAACTATACTCAAACTAACACCAAATTTTCACATAAACACACTAAATTTGCAAGGTAAACATTTTCCTTCAAAACAAACGTAAATGTCACATAAAAGTTAGAGTTTTTCGACATCGAAATTTTATAAAATAAATAACCCCAGCCAATATACTAAACCCTCACTCAAGATCAAAATTCGGAGTATTTTGAAATAGGAAAAAAAATGATTAAAACTTATAGTACAATGTCGCAAGGAGGTTTAACAAGACTCCGTTTTAAAAGCTACCATATAATAATAATAAAAGAACATCATAATAATAATCCTAATCATAATCATACACAAAAATAATACTAATCCTAACTTAAACATGATACTAATGTTAATGACCACACACTTACTCAATTTATACTAATGAAAGGCATTGCATGTAAATAAATCTAATCTTAAGCATATTAATACTTCCAAGCATGCTAATAAAACTAGCCAAACCATGTATAAAAGCAATATAACACTGAAGTACTCTACGTACAGATCCTACGCCTAGCAATTCATATTAACAGAAGCATTAGGCATACTAATCACACTTAACATCAGATTAAGGAAACTCATAATCTTAATAATAAAGATAGTAATAATAAAAGAATCAGAGAAGACCCAAACGGAAATAGTATGAAGAACTACAATATTTAGGAAGAGTTTAGGGTTAGGGTTTTCCGCAAGGCTTGCTGGTAAAACGGGCGGCGGTCGGGGCTCCGGTGACATAGGCGGCGGCGGAGGGAGTCTGGGTGATATCCGGACGGTGGGGTCACGGTGGTCGGGAGTCGCGGTGCTCGTCGTTGGACTGGGTCGAAACTACAACAGCAGCAACACCTTCGTCCTTCGCGTTCTGGGTAGCGACCGACTCCGACGGGCGGCGACGGTGGTGCGGCGGTCAAGGGTGCACCGGGAATCGACGGTGGTTATCGCGATCGCGGTGGTGGCCCGGCGATGGTGAGAGAGAGAGGAACAAAGGGAAGGGGATAGAGAGAGAAAGAGGGTGCAGTGGTTGTAGCAGTGGTTGAGGGTGACCGGTGGCGTTCTCCGGTGGTGCTTGGCTGCGGTGGCGTGGTGGTTGGCTGCGGTGGGGCGGTTACACAGAGAGTGCAATGAGAGGGAGGCACGTTTAGAGGAGGGAGAAGTGAGTGATTAGGGATTGTAGGGTTTTTGCCATAATTAGTATATATATTAACCAAAATTAATAACTAAAATAATTTGTAAACATAACCTAAATAATTCAGCAACTAGATTTAGTCATAGGGAAAATAATATACATTTTATTTTCTCAAATAATAATAATAATAATACTAATAATAGCCACATAATTGAATAAAAGAAATCACATAACTCATCAAATATTAACACATGAAATTACTAAAATACCCCTACTCTCATGCACGTAGAAAATTACTAAAATACCCATGTTAGTATCTCAACGGTCCTACGAGCTCAAGTGTTAGCAGAAATAATCGCCGATAAATTCTCATAAACTAGCAAAGTCAAACTTAAGTAATTAACAACGTAACAGTCAACACCTTCAATTTTTCGGGGTTTTACAAGAACAAGAAGCCACCTGCATCAAAATAAGGGTTACTTGAAGACAACACCCACATAGGTCCATCATTCTGACTTGCCTGAAGATACTTATTTGTTCACTAGTACAGGGGGCTTGGTATGCTTACATGTTCCTACCCAAATAAAAGAACCAAGAAAGATATAATAAAGGAAAGGGAAATCAAGATGGCTTGCCGCTTGATCCTTCTTAGTGCTTGGGGTTCCTAACCATGACATCGAGGTTGAGCATCCTACCCATCCCATCATGCAACTTAAGAAGGTCGAGTCTTCCATTGATATCATTTTTTGCGGCATTACAACTGGGGGCTCACTCATCACTCAATATCTGCATCATGGCAACTTACGAAGTTGTTCGACAAGATAACTCATCATTTTCACTAATTTTGCCTTGTCCTGAAACACATTTCAAAATCACCCTTGACATTCAAAGTCTTTATTTACTTTTCCTTATTCCTTTTTTTTCTCAGGAAAGTGGAGGTTGTTCATATTGCTTGCATGCACAAAATCAATGTCCATTTTTCTTAGTTCATGTGCATTCTTTGTAAGGTCCTAGGAGCTTATATTTTTCATTTTAAGTCACGTTAGTTTTCATTTTGAGTCACATTTTTTTCTTTTTCACTCTGAGTCATATTAATTTTTTTTCCTTCTTGAGTAACAAAAAAAGAGTCACATGCATCGCATGAACAAAAAAATTAAATAATAATAAAAAGATTAAAAGAGTCACATCATGCATTATAATGTGAATATGTGCATATAGCATTCTCTCATCAGGGTCACTAAGAAGTGTGCATTAGGCTACATTAAGAAGTCAAGCACATGAAACTCAAACTCGCGCATGAGTACATAACTGGATCATAAGTCTCGAGTCTATGCATTACTTGTAGAATAGCATACCAACTACATGCATGTCTTCATCGTGGTCGTCACCGGGGGGCAGACAATTACCCACTCAGCAACCTTCATTGGCATGAAGAATGAGCTTATGAGAAAGTTTGGAAGACCCGACAACAACAAGGTTGTCACCCGCAGATAGACACTGGGGGCTATGTGAGATAAAGTCCAAATATTATCCAAGGATTAAGCTCAAAATTCCGATGAGAAAAATTAGAATGATGAGCACCTAAAAACACTTTGGGTCTCTGAGATTTTAATTACGCTCTTCAGGATTAAAAATCACCATAATATCATCATCAAGAACGACAAAAGATATCGCGTTTATGTCGTCTCCAGACAATGGATATCGCATCCGCTCGGACAATAGATATCGCATATATGTCGTCTCCAGCAAAGGATATCGTATCCGCCCCGACAATAGATATCGCATCTACGTCGTTTTTAACAAAGGATATCGCATCTACCCCGACAACAGATATCGCATCTTGGTTGTCTCCAACGAAGGATATCACATCCAACCCAACAACAGATATCGCATCTACGTCATCTCCAGCAAAGGATATCGCATCCGCCACGATAATAGATATCGCATCTACGTCGTCTTCTATCACATCTGCCCCGACAATAGGTATCGCATCTATGTCGTCTTTAGCAAAGGATATCGCATCGCCCCGACAACAGATATCACATCTATGTTGTTTTCAGCCAAGGATATCGCATTCGCCTCGACAACAGATACCGCATCTACGTCATCTTCAATAGTGGATATTGCATCCACATCATCAGTCAAACCAGAATGACAAATCATCATCATCATCAGCCAGGCAAGAATGGTAGACAGTCAAATAAGAATGACAGGACATCATCATTGGCGAAACAAGAACGGCATATAGTTAAACAAGAATGACAAATCCCCACCATCAGCCCGACAAGAACGGCGGATAGTCAGACAAGAATACCAAGACATCATAATAAGCCAGACAAGAATGGCACATAGTCAGACAAGAATGACAGATCGTCATCATTGGCCAGACAAGAAGGAAAGACGGTCCACCAGAATGACCATCATACAACATCACCTGTTGGACAAGAACGACATATCATAGCATCATCAACTTACTGCCGAACACGAATGGCGGTCACTAAACATCAGGCACATGATTTTACTTCCAAGCGTCAACCGATATCAGGCATAGGACACTGCTTCCAAGTGCCAACAATTATCAAGAATACTTTGATCAGCGTCCTACTCGAACTCGATCAAAGTGGGGGCTAACTGTAGACACTGAATTTCGTCGTAGTTCAGCTTTGCAATTATGTAATTTATTTTGAGCATTTTTATTTTTATTTAGGATTAAATGTCAAGTATTCTTGAAATGCATAAATGATGAAAAACCTCACAAAAAACCCAAATAAATTTTCCACTACAAAAAAGCCTTTCACATTAGCCCATCATTTCTGGCCCATCCACATTCAAATATTCCAAAAACTCAACCCTTTGTTCATGCACCTGAGCTTTTTCTTTAAATTACCGACATTCCACCAACCTCTATGAGTTTCCTAATTTTGGGAGCTAAAAGTACTCATTACTAGCTTTTCAACGACACTTGAATCAAGTTAATCGGAGGTCGGATGGGAAAGTTATGGCCGTTTGAAATTAATTAGGCAGCTCAAAATAACTCAACACGCTGGTCCGCAGTGGCCCCCTTCCTTTGATTTCAACGTACTGGGCCTCCTGTTGATCAGAATGGCCCAGCTACCCCTCTTTATTACATAACCCTAGTTTCCTCACTCTATTTCCCCTATAAATACAGTCTCACTCCTATAATTTTTCTTTACACTGAATCACCTAGGAGTATTGACACTATGTGTTTTCTTCTTCGTCTTCTCCCTCTTTTCTTCTCCTTCTCCTCTCTTCATCATTTGCATACATCTATACTTGGCATATTTTCGTTTTTATTTTCTTGTAATCAACTATACTGTTGTAATCATGATGCTTAAAGTCAATTACGATTAATCTGAACTGGATTTCTTGAAATCGCAACTTCAATTTCGTTCTTAATTTATTTATGTTTCGTTTATCGCATTTATTTATTTTCGCACTTTAATTTTTCGCATGCATCTAAATAATTTAAATTAACCTAATTAATTCTCCTCTTCTACTCTCTTCTTTAACGAACCGATTTAGTAGAGTTTGTTCTTTGAACGAGCAGATTCGAAAGTTTTTACTTTCGAATTCATAACCTTATCCCCATATCTGAATCTCATGGTTCGCGGTTTGCGGAGTCTAATTTGAGTTTATTAATTCTCAACAAAAATTAATTGGCGACTCTATAATTTATTTAATTTGATTCATTCGCTTTCTTTTCGAATTTTACCTTTTATTTCTAGAAAATTTTAATTGCACGGGAAACAATATCACAAAAAGAAACAAATCAGAAAGGTGAGTTCTCGGTTCACCGTTGATTCTCCTCGTTTTTGTATTATATTATTTTCTTAGCAATGACATTTTCTGGAAATAAAAATAATTAAATTCAAGATTGCATTTGAACATTTTGATTAATAGAAATTGAATTCAAATCCCTTAAAGATTAGACACCTCTTTCGATTCGCCTAACATCGCGTAGGGCACCGTTGGAAGTTTTTTTCCTGGGTCCTACAGTATGTTATCTATCTTCAGGGGTCCTACAGTATGTTATCTATCTTCATATCAGTAAACGCTTTAGTCCGATATGTGATATCCTCACTCCTTCACTTTCTAGTTGCTCTCATTCGGAACTTCATCTCCCTTATTTCCCGGCTATGTACAGCTCCTTTACATCCCATCAAACCTTAAATCCTTGCAGGTATATTTACTGCTATTGGCCTTTGCACACAAAAACTAAACATTCCTTCTTTGCATGCGAGCATGTGTCAAATACGTGGCTCTGATCTCCAGTCCTTAACTCCTAAGAACAGACACGTAGCTCTATAATGCCTCTTTGTACCTTTTGGTTTCATGCAGAATAAGCAAATCTACAATTGCTTCTTACTGTTTCCCACTCATGGTTGTGCATGAAAATATTATAGTAACAAATGGTGGTGGAGATTTAGATTTTTTGAAAGAATTGTTGCTATTGGACACTTAGCAATTTGGAAGTGTTTCATAGTTTCTCTCACTACTTTCTCTCACTAAGAGAGTCACTATATAAACTTCCATCATTTACTCAATGAGTAATTATAAAGGATGCAATACTATACATAATCTAAAATTTAATTTTTTGTATATATAAAATATGGATTCTCAACATAATTCTATTTTTATTATTGGGTCAAATATTCTATAATTGGCCTGATTAGCAATTATTCTCCTGTAGCCCATTAAAAAAAATCTACCTAACAAATCCCCTCTCCCATCTATGCTCAACACTCAACCAACCTCCTCGCCCCCCAGTAAGCCCTCTCAAATTCCACCCCATCCCCAAGTAAATCTCTCATCCTCCATCCTCCCCTTTTTTCAATTTTCAATCATGAAAGGGGAAAGCTAAAATTCTACTTTCATAAATATTCTACTTTTCATCTTCAATCCAACACTCAATTTCAAATCCTTCGTGCCAAAATCCAAACTCTCAATCTCAAATACTTCAAGGTTGAAGTCAAATCGTGCATTGTTCATCATGCATTACTGTCTTCACCTATCTGGATGATAACCACGGCAATGAAGAAGAGTTGACAATGAAGGCAGAAAATAACAATTGGAGAACATATCATCTCATCTTTCTTGGTCGGTGTCCTTCTTGGCAAGTGATATCTAGATTGAATTAGTTTGGGATTTAGAGGTTTAATTTGTGTAATTGATTCTTCTCCTTTTACGTAGTGCACCATCATTCTATTCTGAAGTTAGTTTTTTCTTCTTCATATCATGGAATTCAGTATAATTTGATTTAATTAGCTCAAGTAATGTTGTAACTGCGATTTTAATTTAGATAGTAGGTTCTTTTTACTGGCAGCTGATCACCTGTCTTATGGTTCTGGGTTCTATGGCTCCAAAATGTGACCATGTGGAAAATGAATAAAATATTCAATTCATCAAAGAATATGATCAATGTTGGATCCAGAAAGAGAGAGATGTTCTAAAAGTAGAGTTTCATTCGAGAGTTCAAAAGGCGAAGAATTGGAAGTGAGCACAACTTTGGAAAAATTCAAAAGGGGATATGGGTGGAAGAACTCATCACCATATATCGGTCGGTGGGTTTGGAGTTACCTGAGCCGGGGATTTGATCGACACTTGGCCTTTTTTACTGTGATGAGTCATGAAGCACCCAAGCAAGATTCACAATGACAACAATGATAACAAAATAGGGAGGCAAACTCTCCCTTTTATAATAGGTAAGGATATTTGAAACGAAAATTAGATTTTATGACAGTTTAGTTAGTAAGCTAATAAGTGATATTTATACTTCACTTAAAAATTTAGTAACAAAATAAATTGAAAAAAAAAATTGAAGGCTGTTATAAATATATGAATATAAGAGAAAGTTGAGAGAGAATAGAGACAGAGAAATTGAGAGAAAGAAATGAATGAATATTTCATTGCCATCGAGGAAGTATTTATAATACAAGGATTCTTCATCACTAAGAATACTTCATCGTTAAGAAAACTTCATTACTAAGAAAAGTAAGAGTATGGACATTCACACAATTATTCCATAACACTCCCCCTTGAATGTCCATTGCTAAAGAATATGTCTCATTAAAACCTTACAGGGAAAACCCAATGGGAAAAAACCTAGTGAAGGAAAAAGAGTACATAATTCTTGATACGCCAAGATATGCTGCCTCATTAAAAAACCTTTCTAAGGAAAACCCAATGGGACAAAAACCTTAGATAAGGGAAAAAAAGTACAGCACGTATTACTCCCCCTGATGATAACATCAATGAAGATCTTTGAGTTGATGTAATTTGACTTCATCACTGACTTTTAAACTTTGCAGTCGAAAGTGGCTTGATACATGAATCAACTTAATTCTAACTGAAACAAATTTGCTTAATATCTGTTTCAGCGTGCACATAATCTATGTGATCGAGTGTCATAGGATTTAGGTAAATATCCAAGATCAGCATAGCTAATCAAACCAATTTTGAGCCGATGGGGATAATGAATATCTAAATCGCTAGTACCTTCGAGGTACCGAAATAGGTTAGATCATGTATGCTTAGCAAGATACGTTAGTGATTCAATATCATTTAAATACGGTACTTCAGGACCCAAATACAGTACTTCAGGACTCAAATACAATACTTCAAGACTTAACCACGATTCTTCAAGACCGATGAATTTCTCGCCATCTTTTCAAGATCAAAGGGGGGTTGTTTTCATATCAAATGTCTGTACCATTACTAGGGTACTTAAAAGGGAGTGAGTTGCTCATGCTACATTATCTTAGCACTTTTGCTACAAAATAGCTTTATGCGTAAAAAAAGTTCTTTCCCAAAGTGTACAACTTGTAAACCAAGGTAATAACAGATTTTACCAAAATCTTTCATTCCAAACGCTTTTGTAAAGCAATACACAACTTTTGAGGCTCTTCGGGATCCAAACTATCAATAACATTTACAAACAATTAGGATCCGGATCATTTAATCATTTCCTTTGATTATGCAATATGCGTCCATATTGCTTTAATCACATAAATGTCTATCAACTAAGTAATCAATATTCTCGAGAATTTTAATATGTGCTTCCGGCACTTTGAACCCTTCAGGAGTTTTATATAAACATCATTATCAAAACTTTCATAAGCTATAGCAATATTTATAAGATGCATACTTAGCTTTTCATGTACTGCCAAATTTAAGGTATCGTGATGTAGTGACATGGACTACATAGGAGTATATTCCTTCATAGTTGATACCAAGTCTTTGCGAAAGGACTTATACAACAAGTCGCTCATTGTGCCTTATAATCTCATTTTCTCATTCTGTTTCAAACAAAGACTTAACTGTATCCCACAAGTTATACACCAGTTTGGTGTATGGACAACAGGTCCTGATATTTTCGATTTTACGAGCGAATCTAATTCTTAAATGCATCTTTCCACTTGGCCAATCTCATCTTTATCTTTATTCATTAACAGACATAAATTCGCGATCCTCATGATTACTCACAATAGTGAGCGTTATATTATATAATCAAATATCATATCGACGTCGACTTCACTTCGGTTCCACCTTATCTAATTCATGACATAATTGAGGTCTCATCATTTTCACGAATTTCAGGCGCTTGAGCTTGTGGTGTAACTTCCACATATGTCATGATTGAGGACTCTTCTGGAGTCAAAATTTCCTCATTTCGGTTATCTTTAATCGTTTGCTCCTTTTCTTTTTCGAGGATTTTTGTTGTCTTTGGAACCGATTGGTCTACCACATTTCATATGTGGTCTAGACTCATTAATAATTCAATTTGTCCTACTGGGACATCACTTCTTATAGGAGCATTAGTAGTTGGGACATAGGATTTAATAACTCTTTGTGGGTCACTAGAATAACTGGCAGTAGATTCGCTCAAGTTCGTAGATGAATTACATGTTGAACTTCCAGTTCACATTACATTGTACGAGGATCATAATAATTCGTTCCAACTTATTTCCTTGTCCAACAACTTGATTTCCCCCCCTAATGTTGGGAAAATTGTGTCATCATAATCGGCAAATTGTGCCATTAGTGTATCTCTAATGAGTGGTTCTACTATATGATTGGATATTCATACCCAACATATATTCCCAGTTCATTCAGGGTCCCATCTTAGTGCGTTATCATGGAGCATACATCGCACATGATCAAATTCATAGGTGGGAGATTTTCAGTTCATGGCCAGGAACCATTGTAGAGGAGAAATAAACATTCATGATAACCTCTTGGCCTTATTTGGATCAATGTTGGTGCATGTAACATGACATGTCCCTGAACAGCTGTGGTAAGCTCCGCTTTCAAAAGTAATAGGTTTGCCATTTATTATATACTCAACATCTCATATATTAATGATTCCACAGGATCATTTTACATATAAACATTTGACATACGATGCTTAACATCTATGTCCATTGGCATACAAAAACTATCAAAAAGCCTTCACCATCATTATCAAGATGAATCTTCTTGATTGATAATTTGAAATGTGCTCGGAAACAAATTGAGCAAACAATCTTGCAAGCACCAAGTTGCAAGTTGATAGAAAACATACAAGTGACTATCTCATTTATGCATCAAGTAAAGACATGCTTTATTCAAATGGTTTACATATAAGTCTATAGGACCAACACAAATATGATCACTTGTACACAACCCAGGAATCTAAGGGATTCGATCCCTATCTTTACTAATGATGGTGTCATAATTAATTTTCTTTGATAACGAGCAGCTAATTAGAACTCATTTGATTAAGGATCTTCGGGCTCTTTAAAATATATCCATATGAGTTCTTCTTGAGAGGATTGATCCAAGATGCTCCAACTATGATAATGTCTTCATCAATAGCAAACTTTTGGTTTACTAGAGTATGTGTTTCAATTGGGTTAGTTGCGTAAAATAACCCAGAAAATAAGGATGATATTTGTTTCAACACAATGTTGCTCAAAGCAATTTTCATAATATATGAATACTAGTTGTCTCAACATGCAGGTATTCATTCCCATGAATACTTTTGAAACTTAATTAATAAGTTACCTTTGACACTAACTTGGTGGAGAGAAGTACGTCCACAATAGGAAAGTTAGTTACACCAAGTAATATTATATGTGCTCTTCTAGAGCTTTTAATCAAAGTAGACTTCCATATAATGCTAATATTTGATTCCCTTATCAATGGATAATAAGTAATGTATTAATACTAAAAATGTGTGTTGTTCTAGTGTCTGCAGGACATGTATCTATCATCTCATTTATTCATGTTCCAATCAAATATGCATGAAATTCACTTCAAGATAAATATAATATTAATGCATATAAAGCATATAGTGGAAGTGTGCTTATAAAAAGAAACTCCACTTCAGAAGCACATACATGACTCTTGAAAGTTAAATACTCCATAGTGAATATGCATTAATCATGGATATCGAGATCATTGATTACATTTAAAACATGTCTATGAGCATAATAAATAATCACATAAATATCATTAAATTCTCTCAAAGATAGATTCCATCCATATGCTCATATAGTATCACAACAAATATCCAATATACACTATAATTTGTATTATGCTTAGGAAACAAAGTTCATGCATATTTGGTCAATCAATAACAATGCACTTTGTGATTAAAGATTACGAAAAAAAAAATCTTGTTCATGACACTGGAAAATACTTAATCATTCAATATGATCATTAATTTCAATAAATCATTGATATCATAACACATATGAGATCATATTACTCGCATTTTGCATGCGTAACATTTTCAATAAAGTGCATACATCAAATCATACAAATATCCATGAAATGATAACATCACATGAGAACTCATATTAATCCATGAAATAATAACATCACATGAGAACTCAACAAAGGGGCTAAACAATAATTAAGACACAACAATTACTAAAGTCTTTGAACAATGTCAAGAGAGAGATATCTAAGAATTAGCAGCTTAAAACAACGTGCACAACATAAATTAACAATAATATCACTTACTATCAAAAGTTTATAAAATAATATCTTGTGCTTTTTGATTAAGCTTGATACGGTTCAACAAGATATTATGACATACAACAGGTACGTGTCGTTTCCATTTCCTCGTTAATAATACATTTCTTACTTTTGTATCATTCATACTTTTCGATTATGTATTCCTACTCCTGGTAGGGACATCATCTTTTAAAAGATTAGCATAACTACAATCACGACTATGTCAACTATCACGCTACTGGCCTGACCTTTGTTTTGCTCATGATTCTTGAGATTATATCCTGCCACATTCACTTCGGGGAATAGGACAAAACCATTGGGGAGTTCTAATGATCCATAGGTCATTATTAATAAAATTATGTACATTTCTCATTTAAATATTGAACTCCACACTTGTAACAAAATGCTAAATTTAACCGATGATATAAACTTTATCACTTCAAGTATACTATCATCGCCTTTTAACAATCCTTATGCCAATCAACAACTCTATATTCTAATTGGCAGGAAAGTGAACTTCTGGTTCACTAACGATATTATATATAACTTCAATGATTGAAGTGAATTTCTGGTTCACTACTAATACATGTAGTCAACTTGAAACAAAATTCAATATTAGTGGTAGGATGAACTTCTGGTTCACCAATGAGATAAACAATCCATTTTTCAATATCAGAGTGAACTTCAAAAATCAGATAAAATTCTTAACATTAGAATGAACTTCAGGTTCACTAATGAAATAATACAAAATTATTATTATCGGGTAGAACTTTCGGTTACTTTCACTAATAAATTAAACAATATTATCAATATTATGGTAACTTCTGGTTACTGATAAGATAAAATTTGCGATATACGAGTGAACTTATGGTTTACTTGAAGAAATAATGTAAAATTCTTACTATAGGAGTGAACTTCTGGTTCACCAATGAAATTATGCAATCTTTAACTATAACCATATATCTAATAACAAAAGACTTTAACTATATAAAGGTGATTGGGTGAACTTCTGATTCACTAATAAAATAAAGTTTCATATTATCGAGACAAACTTCGGGTTCGTCAATGAAAATATACAATGTTTAACTACAACAATAATATTTAATAAAAAAAATACATTACTTTGATTAAGAATCATCCCAATAAAATGAAGCACGTGTCATTTTATTCAATACGTGTTGTTTGGTGAGGATAAATCAATGGAGCTTTTAAAAAAGTCAAAGAATTGGAGTTAACTTATAAAAGAAATACCAATGAATTAACGGTGATGAACAGGTGAAAGATGATTCTTGATGGCGATGAGAGATATTAATCTCATCCCATCCCAATCCAAAAAATGTCGTCAATTGCTTGCATGATACAGCAAAGGTTAAAGGTTTTCATCATACTAAGATTAGAAATAGTGGAAGTATCAATCTCAAACAAACAAAAAAAAGCTTCTCTCAAATACAATACAAATTACATAGATGAATTGCATGGGTCAATCGTTCAAACTCAAAAACCCCACTGTATGTATGAATTTAATTTGAAATGAAAAGTTTGTAATCCATACCGTAGATTAGAAATACGAGCTTGGTGTTGATAACGTGTTATAAATATATGAATATAAGAGATAGTTGAGAGAGAATAGAGACAGAGAAATTGAGAGAAAGAAATAAATGAATATTTCATTGCCATCGAGGAAGTATTTATAATACAATGATTCTTCATCACTAAGAATACTTCATCGCTAAAAAAACTTCATTACTAAGAAAAGTAAGAGTATGGACATTCACACAATTATTCCATAACAAAGGCTTATATATCAAAGGAAAATTATTGATCTCCTTTCCATTGATCAAACCCCTTCTCCTCCCCTACCTCCCGCATCAGAACGACGCCGTTTTGTTTCTCCCAACCTACACTCATCCACCCTCATCCATCATCACCACCACCATCACCACCCACTTCCACCATTTCCGATCGCACTCCTCCCCAATTTCCGCCATTCATGGAGATCGACCCCCTCCCCAACGGCAGCAACGTCTCCGGAAGCCTCGCCGGCGACTCCACCGTCGATTCTCTGCCGGCGCCGGCGGCTCCGGTGCCGTCGTCCAGGCTGAGCCACTTGGCGGAGTCTCTGAAGCTCGAACACCAGTTCCTTAGGGTTCCATTCGAGCACTACAAGAAGACGATTCGAACTAATCATCGGTCGGTGGAGAAGGAGGTCTCCGCCGTCATCTCCGCCGTCGATTCCGCCTCGACTGAGTTATCGCGTGATGATGCTGTCTCGCACCTTTCGTCTCTTGTCTCCAGATTGCAAGGGCTCAAGCGCAAGGTAAATGTTTTTTGGGGTTGAATTTGACCTAATTGTAGATGTTGCAATCGTTGTGAAGTTTGGATTTTGTTAAAATAGTGGTAGGAGTTTGTGCATTTGTTGGAGATGATGAATGCTGTTAGCAAACTAGGGATGAATTAGGAAAAAGGAATTGTGTATACTAATGTCATTATTGTGTTGTACTACAACTGGGAATGAATCATGTCCCTCTAATTGCATTGTGGAGAGTTGTTTCCTTTTGGATGGTAGGTTGATTTGATTGCCACTTTACAAATAGAGTAGCAGTAAATCATCCTAGTGAGTCATTTTGTTTTAGTTAGCTGTAATCAGTAGTTGAAAAATTGTCAGTAGCCTCGGAAAATAGACGGAAAAAAAGGAATTCTCTGATTATTTACTTTGTTTTTGAGATGAGTAGTGGCAAATATTGTATTACATTATGATTGTGTGCTATTGAGACGGTAATGACAACATTTTTGGTATTGTTTCATGTAGTATTAGTGTGGCTGGCCCAGATTTTTTTTGGGGGTTATACGAGATCTGAAGTCTACTGCGTGATTTCTTAATTTAAAGTGCTCCCCAAAAGAATTACAGGAAGCTAAAAGAAAATGGGGGGTGGGGGTGTGCTAGTTGGACTTTCTTAACGAGCTGTGTTTGTGGAAGCTATAAGGTCTATTTCCTTATTGCTTCTGTGATGTGCACAATTGACTGGCAATCGATGATCATGGAGATCTTTGGACCTACAAGTATTATGACAATTCGGCTTCCCCACAATTCTTTCCTTTACATCTTTTCTTATGTGCTTTTAGGACAGATCACCAATCATCAACGTGTCTCATCTTTTCAAATTCCTAATGTCATGTCCAAAGTTACATCTCATTTGTAATTTTGTATAGACACTTACATTTTAGGTTGTGATGAGTGAAATTCCTTTTTTCTTTTTTGGGTGGCAATCTTCTCATGATGCATTAGCTTGAGGAAGGCAGCCGGACTGAAAACTTGCAAGCGCAAAGGTGTCGAGCTCGATTAGATCATTTGGAATCTGCAGATGCTGATAATATATCAGAGTGGAGCAACACACGCTTGAAACGGATCCTTGTGGACTATATGCTTCGTATGTCATACTACGAGAGCGCTGTTAAGCTGGCTGAAACCAGCAACATACAAGTATTTTCCTTTCCTTATTCATTTATGGAATGTCAATGTTTGGGTTTTCTTTTGGAATATTTATTGCTCTCAACTCTTAGTTTGGACATCTCTGTATAAATATGAAAGGATTTGTAACTTTTCTCATAGGTACTCATCACCTTGTTGGGGAATATAAATAATGAAGTGGATTAACATATATGTTCAAGTAGAGACCTACTTTCCTGGTACTAAGTGGCCATACTGATGAGAACAAATGTGCATCATTGTGACATCCTTCTATTTAATACTAAAAGAGAAGGGATTCACAGCATGAGTGTGTATGCTAATTAGCTAAATCAAAGTTTGTTTTGCGTTTTTTTAACAATCTTTTCATATGCAGACATTTGAAAGGCTGTCTACATCATTGAATGTGTTTTGTGCATATGAATCTTAGTCCTAGCCAGTTGGAAACCTTGTTTCTAAGTAATTCATCTGGAAACGCAGTTTTATTCTTCCATAAATGTAACAAACAAATCATCTTGGGTCGTCTAACTGAGCGAACCATTATGAAAGGATGGGTTCAAGCCTTCAAGGCTGTTCCCTGGGTGAAATATAAATATGAGATTTGCTCCATTCCTACCAACCCAAAAGTATCCAAGCACTAGCCCTTTATGAGTCATATATAATGTCTCATAACTCAACCAGCGAACCTCCTATTACATGAAATCAGGGTGTGTGCTGTTACTTTGCTGAATATGCGAGTCCTACTATCTTTAGTTTAAAAAGAACTGCTCAGTGTACATAAAAGCCCAATAAAGCCCGAGATGGGCACTGCTGCACTTAGGTAAGGGTTGAAAGCAACTCATTCCAAAACCCCAGCTATGCATGCTCTTTTTAATGGGGTGTGAGGGAAGGCAGGGCGGGTGCTGTGTGCTTGTGTTGGGTTTTGAAAAGGGAAAAGAAAACCTGTGGTCCTTTATTCGAATCTCTCTCCTCGACAAAAGCTAGCTGTTGTTTCTGCTGGCTGATGCTTCAGAGCTCCGACCACTCTCTACCTTTGACAAACCCAGGAGAAACTTGAACTTCTGCTGCTGCTACTCATGTTCGTTTCTTCCTCTTTATTCTTGTTTGCTCCTTCATCCTCATCCTCATCCTCATCCTCTCCCTCTCCCTCTCCCTCTCTCCTTTTCCTACCAACTGTTTTCCTCTTTTTTTTGCCGCGGAAGTTTTGGAACCGCTTCTTCTTCCTCTTTCCTTTTTCAATCTGTTGCTTCTATTATCCTTTCACTCTTCTTCTCTCTCCCTCTTTATCTCTGTCTGTAGGCGAATTTATTTGTTTTCCCCCCTCTTTGCTGCCAGGGGTGTGTTTTCCTGGACCAAGGAGGTGTTTTCTTGTGCAATTGAGTATGTGTAGGAGACTTGTTTTTGCCACTCTATGCTTTTGTCAATATACTGGTTTGCCGTTTGATGCAAAGTGTGCCTTGCACCTGATCTTTGAAGATTGGCCCAGGATGCTTTACACTCCAAGCTAGTACCCCACCTTTTTTTTTCTTTTTGTAAAGTTGCAGCCTCAATTTGTGGCTGGAGGAGTGTAAGTTATGAAATGGATTTCCCGGCACACTATCAAATTAGTTCCTCGGATAAAAAGAATTTCCTTATGCAGTACCTTCTGCGGTGCACTATCTGTCATCTTCAATTCTTCATTGTGTGGTCCTAGAGATAAATACTCCTTTTGGAGTACCTTCTTGAGCACACTCTTTGTCATCTTCATTGTGCGGTCCTGCGTGTTAATAATTAATGCCCATATAAATTCAATCTTTGTGCTTTGTCTTTCTCCCCAAGAGCTCATTTAATACCTTTATTCACAGTGTCACAAAGTCCTTTTTGTTGCCTTATTGTTGGCTTGGCAATTTGTAAATCTGAGTGCCTGTTTTTGCAAAGCTTGGTGCATTTCTTGACTCTTAGGTGATGGTATTGTTTCAATGGAATGATGTTGTAGAAAACCATGTTTGGTCTCATACATATATATTTCGGATTTCCTTCTCGGTCCATGTCGTGGCCACATTTTCCCACAAACTTTTTCTTTGGGCTGATTCCTTTAATACCTTATTGTTGGTGCCATCGTGGACGTCCCATTTGCTCTTACAAGGCTATGTCATTGTATTATATATTGATCGATGCAAGACCATACTCTTGGTGGGCCAATTAAGTGAATTTAGGGTCGGGTAAGGGATTGGTAGTTTGAGATACATGAATGAGAGATGGCTGAAAATAAAAGACTAAATGTCATCAATAGGCTACCAAACTTTGGAGTCTGTTTAAGATATCGCAAAAAGTGCACCTAAAGTCACCATGAATCAATTTGATGAACAAACACATGTTCTTCTTTTTTTTTTTTTTTGATAATTAGCGGTCATAGGACCCTTTTATTAGCAATGCCAGACTAATTCAATGGAATTAGAAAGACAACAATAGCCATTAACTGGCTATAGGATGAGAAGCAAAAACTATGAAACCTGAACCCGATACAACAAGGAAATTATGAAACCAAAATTGCAGAGTCCACTGAGAACTGATGGTTAACAGATCAAAAACATGTCTCAAAGCTTCTCCGAGAATGGGCGCTTGATCAGTCAACCAAGAACACAGCCAGATGCACCACTTGACGAATTGCAGAGCCAAGAAATTGAGTTCCATTCGAAGCTAAACAGGTCAGTGATACACTGCACTATGCCAGACTTATACTGCACCACTGATTGCACTTCTATTGTGTGAATTCAGCCCAAAAGAACAACCCCACCTTCCAACAAAAGCAACTAGAGACGACAATTGAGAGCAGCAGCACTCAGCTTCAAACATTGGTATTTTGGTCTTGCAGAACCAGAATTGAAGAAGTCGACCAAAATGTGATGCATAGCACAATCAAACAGCCAACCAAACCAGCTGCACACAACAGTTTGACAGCAACAATAGAGCACTCACTATTCTCTTAGACTTGCAAAACCAAATTTGAAAGAGTAGACCCAAATTTGATACTTAGCAGAACCAACATTGACCTCCTCTTGATGATTAAACAGCACTTCGGTTAGATTGTCAGACTGCACATTAGCTTCAGAATACCCACCCTTTGCATAACTTCAGACCATCAAGAGCAGCAAGCAACATCCGACCTCAGACAAAACTGATGAAATAATACTAGGATTACCAAGACAACCTGACAGCCCTCACACCAACAGCATACAGCAACAGCAAAGGAACGGAAGAGGCCGACTGAGCAAGATTGAAGCGGATCACCAACAACACCAAAACCAACCCCAACCAAGGACAATTGCAAACAAAACAGACCCCCAGCAGCTTTTCACACCCCCACAACAACAACTGCAACAGCAACATAAGCACAACATCGTCTTACTGAGCAAATTGCAAAAAATCAAAGAAGAGTTTAGCTTACAATAGAACCCAAGCAGTTTGCCAAAACCACCAACCAACACATAGATTCAAAAACAGCACCACAACACAGATCAAATAGAACCAGACCCAAAACCCACAGAACGACGCATATAAAAAAGCCCATAAGAAGCACATCCCCTGACAAGACCAAACCACTTAATATCAACGAAGAGCCTCACTTTCAGAAGGAAAGAGAGGCAGAAGACACTGTGGCAGTCTTTTTTCTCCTTTCACTTTCTTTTGCCTTTTTCTTTTTCCTTGGAGAGAACTTGTTCTCAAAGTATTTTCTAGGATTGATATTCCTCTTGGCTTTCATAAATCTAGTGAGTTCACCAAATCTGATTGTTTGCTCAGCAATGTAGGCTCTCGCATTTACAATCGAGTCACAATCAGAGGGTATTGAGCTATCAACATCTGAAATCTGAGGACAGGGCCGACGAGTGAGATTAGAAGGTACCGAGACCTTTTGAAGGTTAGAATCAATCAGAACTTCCACTGATTTTTCAACTTCCACGGCAGCTACACTTTCCAACGCAGCAGTCATATGCTGATCATTAGAAACAGGCACACAGATTAAATTCACATTGTTTGAATACCCAGACTCTTTAACAACTTCATGGTCATTCCCAAGAACATCATGAGTGCTAATCCCTCTGGCATCTAGCATTTCATTTTCCGGAGCCACACAAAGATCATTAGAAGGACTAGACTCCTCGAGACACCTAGTGTTCCTTAACTGATCCAAAGAAGTAAATGAGCCTTCTTTTCGACTTTCATTGCCACAGAATTGCGTTTGAACCCTGGACTTTCAGATTGAATTGTCATGGCCCTCATGAGCTTCACCAATAATGCTTTCTTCACTGCTACTAGAATACTGTGCATCAGAACCACCAGAGTCACACTCCCTAACCAAAGACGGAGGGATAAGATGGGAACTAACTTCTCTGATGAACACTTTGAATGCACAATCTTGAATATCCAAAACCACTTCGCCATCAATTTTCTTGAAAATATCTGTCTGGATCAAGGCTCTCATAGTTTCGAATTGATTAGTCAAAGAAATACATCTAGCCAAGGATAGCAGTTTGCCCCACGGAAGGACACACCTTTCAAAGTTCTCCCAAACCTAGCCATGAGGAGGGACTCCAATCATATCAACCCAAACCCTCCTTGAATAAGAGGTCTCATAAACCGTCCAAGGCTTGATTTCAGAAAACCAATCGCACAGCTCTAAAGGATTGGCCAAAGCTTCGTTCATCTCTTGCACCGAAGGAAACGTGAGAATAAACTTGACACCACTAAGAGCCGTGATTTTTGAAATTGGACCATAAATATCTTTGATCAGGTATGCCAGAGCGTCTAAGTCTCTTGGTACATTCGAAGAGCAAACTAAACTCCTTGACAACCACTCAAAAAATTCTTCATTGAGAATACCTTTAACCCTAGTCTCTGAAACCGCTGTGTGAGAACTGCCAGGAGGTTTTGGAACCCAACTCTGAATGCTTCGCCGACCATCCGACATGCTTCGCAAACCCCCCCTTCATCTTCTTCGCCCAATCAACCACAACTTTCCTGCCCCGAATCAATGATCCGTTTAGAAGCTTGATGCAATTTAGCGCATCTTGACGCCCAGCAACCTCAATGAACCCAAAATTAGGATCAACATTCCACCTCTTGATTATTTTGGCAGATTAGATAGTAGCAAACCTCTTGAAGATGCCTCTTAGCCCAAAATGGTCCAACTCTTTCGGAAGATTTCCGACGAAAATAGTTGGAGGAACTCCCCTCCAGGCTCCCTCCTCACTTTTTCTCTCCTCTCTCTCTCTCTCCCCATACCCGATCCATGTTGCACACATGTTTTCTTAGACATATTGATTTTACTCAATTGCCATAAACTTGTGAAAGTAGTTAGATAGAATATCCCTGTGAAATAATTGCCTTGTAACGTATTATATAGTTTAGTTTTCTTCTTTTAATGAGGAAAAATATAAATATATATCAATAATAGGGTCAAAAGATCAGATGCTTAGCAAGCATCCTACATAGTTATGTACAACCAACATATAGACTATCCACAAAATCTACCACATCAAAAGAGGAAGGGCCAAACCTTCCGTTAGCTCAAAAGAAGAGATACTTGATGAAATTGTGAAATTCATGCTGAAAAAGCTGTAAAAAATTGGATGTGAAAGTCTTTAGATTTTCTCTTCCTACCTTCCCTTCTTTGCATCATAGCTACTATGAAATTGAACCTCAGGATTGCGTTGACCAATCTGGTCAACATGTTAGTGATGTCTTCATGATCCATTGGAATATAGTTCTCATCCGTATCTCATTATGCATTTGCTGTTGGGCTTGGTCTCTTTAGCATTTATCTCTCTTTGATGGCTATCACTTAGGTAACCTTTAGCTGCCAATGATATGGTGGCTTGGAGGAGAATGAAGATTACTTGGGTTTGTGGTGTTTAGAAAATGGTTTCTTTGGCAATATGATGGTGTGTTTGGAAGTAAAGGCACCATCGAATCTTTGAGAACAAGGCCTTATCCCTTCAAAATTTCAAGCTCTACTTTTTGAGAATTTTGTACGGTTGGAGAATAGTGCTTCATGGTGGAAGTAACTTGAGTTTTTGTAATCTTTTGGATAATATCATATATGGGAGCTTAAGGACATAATGACTTTCGTACTTGCCCCCTTTTTTTTTACATGCATGCACCCCCCCCCCCCCCCAAGGTCTCACTATTGCATTATTTTGATTACTCATAAACAAAAAAGGTTCCCATCCATCCCCCAGTTTCATTCTTTTAAAAATCCTGCTCGAACTTTTTTTCTCATTATATGGCCAGTAGATGTAATGCTATGATATTCCCCAGTTTGGCTGAGCTCTTACAGGAAAATGAACTTGCCATGCTCATTGAAGGCCTTATAAAAGTATATGTTCTATCTTTCCTTGATCTTTTCAGCCTCAAGCAGTACCCATTTATTTCAGTGTTGTAGCCTCGTGTTGCTGCCTTTGCTAGTTTGGAAATTTCTCTCATCATTGACTGCAGCCTCTGGCATCATCCTTCAAAGGTGATAGCTGATCCTTTTCGTAGTACTTAGTACACAATGGTTTCAGTGCTGCCTTTGGTAGTTCGGGAATTTCCCTCGTCTTTCTCTGCATCCAGCCTCTTGTGTCACCCTTAAAAGGTAGTGGACATTTTTATTTTTACTGTCCTTTTGTGGTTTTGTTTTTGTTTGTTCATTTTCAGCTTGTCTCTTATATTTCATTCTACTAGTAACCCTCTACAATTCTCCAACCTATCACTGAATGGTACTAAATTTCTTTACTTCCGGACAAGCTTCTGTAGAGAGTCGTGCATGCTATCTAGTGTTTGCTTGTCCTTTCCTAGCCCCAAAATATCTCTCCCTAACCTAACACTCTGTGTTTGGTATACAGTTTCTTGTGTAATATCCTTTGCTATGTTTCTTAACTCTTAGCCAAAAAAAAAAAAAAAAAAAAAAAAATCTGGCTTTGTCACAATGTGTATATCATATCTTTAATTTACAACCAGAAATCACATACAATCCACAGGCCACAACCTTCTTAAGGTAACAAGTGTAAAGAAGAGTAGGTAGAAATCTCAATGTAAATACTTGAAGTTGATGCTATCAACTTCAAATACTTACATGTAGGGGTGTAACCGAGCTTGAGCCTGAGCATAAAGAAGAGTAAGTAGAAATGAGGTTAGGCCATAAAACAAGCTTGGGTTGGGCTCAGTTTGGGGCTCGCTGACCTTGAAATGTCTACGCTCAAGCTCGGGCTCAGATACACATTGGTCGGGATTGGGTTCAGCTTGGTGTCTTTTTAAATCTTCTTTTCTGTTTCAAAATTTCCAAATTCAAAACTAAGCTTAAATTCTAGATTTGCGTATTGTATTCAGCCAACTGGAGTTAAAATAATATATTATAATTTTATGGAAGTGATCGACCCCTTAGCGCATGAGTTTTTTAATTAAATAATTTAGAATTTTACGCAACTTTTCTTCAAAATCAAAGAAGATGGTCAAACTAATGCTTTAATATTTTTGGACATCTAAATTACTATAGAAAATACGTATGCCTAGAGAACCTTGCATCTTTTTACTACTCAAAATATCTAACCGGGCTATGACTGAGTTGAGAACTCGAGGGCTTGCCAGCTTGGCTCTTTTATAGCCTAATTTATTATGCACATGTCAGTATTTTAAATTCAAATTTTGCAAGAAAAGAAAACAAGAGTGTCCAATGACTACTTAAGAAAAGAATGTGAAATAGAAATTTTATTCAGTTTAAATTGATAATAGGTAGGGAAACAAAACGAAACAAAAGCACTAGGAATTATGCTCAAGGTAATGGGTAGGCTGATCAATAGAACTTTGGTGATCGTGGAGCTGCACGAAGCATGGAACGGGACAGGAGACATGGATAGATACAGACATAATGACACGTAACTTTTTGAAAGTTTGAGGATAAGAGTGGCCATCTGACACATTACTTAATATGTGTCTTTTTCATATAAACACTTATATTTAAACAAATCCTGATGCGTTTTCGTTAACAAAAAGTTCATTGTATTGTAGCATATGATCACTGATAAAAACAATTAATAGGGTTATAATACTATTCAAATACATAGGGGAAGAGGAAGCGGAGAAAAGGAAATAGTTGTTAATTACTATTGATACTATTTTTTTTCTTTTTACATATTGAAGCTGTAGAGCGCTACTTCTGAGTAGTTGAGTAGTATGATGAAAGCTAATTCTGCCTTTGGTCTTCTTCTTGTTGCCCAAAAAGGGTTTACCCAAATTGACACGCTTTCTTTCATGGTCGTCAAATTTTGGATGCATCAGTAATTGCTATTGTGTATATTCACTATGTCACTACCTTCTCAAAACTAACCAATAAGGAGTTATCTGCAAGCTTGAAGTTGAAAGGGCATATGACCGTGTCTCAAGGGATTTCCTTATAACTATTCTAGACTAAATGGCTTTCCTAGCCAGTGGAGAAAATAGTCATCCTTTTGCATCTCTAGACTATGCTTCTCTATTTTGATTAATCGAGAAGCTAATGGCTTCTTCATGAGTTCCAGAGGATTGAGTTAGGGTGATCCTTTATCACCTCTGATATCTATTCTAGTCATGGAGTCTCTCAGTAAGCTGGTTAGCAAACCAATTGATGCTGATTTTTTTAGAAGGCTTCTATGTTCAAAATTATAAGGCTATTCTTCCACTGAGGGTTTGCTGGTCATTTGACACTCACAATAGACAGCTAATTATGGAGGTGATGTAGGACATTCTGTAAGCAATTCCTACGCCCCAAAATCCGCAGAATTTCCCAAATTCTTTAAAAGCCTCACAATTCAATTTTTTTTTTCTTTTTGAAAAGAAGGGTATCACCCTTATACAAAAGAAGTGTGAAGCACTGATATTGTGCCATCTGCAGAAGAAGGCTGGAATTCCTGACATGGAAGCCTTGTAAAAGACCTGTCTCAATCACTTTGCTAACCAACTTACTAAGGACTCAATAACAAGAAATGCGATGTTAACTGGATGGTTGCTAGCTTTTTGAGTGAATGGAATCGGATGTTTAAGCATTCCCATCAGTAGTAAACGGGACAATACAAGAATTATTCTGCTGTATATTCTAGAGTCTAAACTTCATCTATATCTTTAATGTTTAAAGTTTTGCTAGGTACTGGGGGAAGTTTCTACATATGTCTAATGCTTATCTTGATTCTTTGCCTACCCAATGAAGAGCAATCCACTTTTGATTTTTATATATACTTGTGATGCTTGGTGTCACCCATGTTTCAGTGGACTGGTTACGATGTAGGCATTCTATGTGAAATTCTTGCGCGTGGAATCGCACAAATTTTACAGTATCTCAATTCAATGCAATGCAATTCAATTATATTTGAGTAAGTCTTAAATTCTTTGGTTGCATAAAAGGGATTTAGAGTCTAGCTAATAAGAAACCTAATTCATGATATAATATAGAAAAGAGAAAACAATACAACCTACTATTGTCCTAATAAACTAGGAAACTAAATCTTTTTGCTTTTATGCTAATAACCGTCAAGGTTTTCATCGTGGTGTAGTTGATGTCAATGTTTTCATCATGGTAAAGAGTTGGCCATTTTGGATTTTGTGGATAAGATTATCGTAGAGAACTTAAGGGGTTGAGGCTTGTGTATTTTTGTTCAAGTATCCTTTTGCATGCGGGTGAAATCCCCTTGGTGTCCTTAAATGCATATTTTAATGATGAGATATTAACTTAATGTGCCATTTAGCATCTGATTCGCATACTTATGTGTTGTGATTCTTGATGGAATGTCTGTTCTTGGCAGAGAGGTTATTTTCCTTGTTCTCATGTTCAGGGGGTTTGCTTATTTTGAAGTATAGAAGCATACTTATTGTGTGTTTTGGTATTTGATTCACATACTTGTTTGCTTTGATTCTTTCTGTCACGTGTTCTTGGTGCTGGGAGGCGCATTTTCTTTCCACTTCCAGTCAACATGGTTGTTTGACATGTTCTTAACCTCCCAGGATTTTGTTGATATTGACGTCTTTCATGAAGCTAGAAGGGTTATTGAAGCTCTTCAAAATAAGGATGTAGCTCCTGCATTAGCATGGTGTGCTGATAACAGATCCAGGCTTAAGAAGTCAAAGGTATACATCTGCTAAAATGATACTCCCTCATTTTGTCATAGTTGACAAAGTCAAAAACTTAGAATTGCATTGATTGTCACGGTTGGCTAATATGAGCATGATATCAACCCCATTACCCTTGATAGCAAGGTAAAAAGTAGCCATAGTATGACTTGCACTAATGACCAGCGACCACACTCTGGTGCAAAGGTGTATAAAATTGTTCAAGTATTGATGAATGCCATTCTAGTTCTTTTTTTCCGTTCCTGCATGTTACTAAGAGATGGGTCCTAGTCTGACGGAAAACCGAATTAAGTGCTTTAGATGCCATAGTTGGACCATGCAGGTCAGCCGTGTATCACATCCTAGTGTTCAACTGTTCAGATATATGTGTGTGTGTGTGTGTGTGTGTGTATAATGTTCTGCACCATTGTCACGAACTCACCATTGCTGAAAAAAGTTGGAAAAAAAATTACCATTTGTATTAAGCATGCAAAGTGCCAGTGTAAGAGAAGGACATGTTTGTGTTTCTTTTGAAGACACTAGTCAAACAAAAACGAGCTTGTGTGGTAACAGTCAGTAATATTATTATGAGTTATGACGGGATCAAACTGATGATAACAAGCAGTGTCGAAGTATTTTGTCCATGACAATATGAGATAAATAAGATAATTGACTCCGCCTCAAATGACATAAAATACAGTATTTTTCTCTTCTTTTTTTGATATATGAAACATATAATAATAGGATGAAAATATGAGATACTTAGCTAGCATCCTACAAAATTAGGTACAACCAAAATACAAAGTATCTACAAAACATGCCACACGTCAATAAAAGAAGGCTAAACTTCTCATTAATCCAAAAGAAGAGCGGCTTGATGAAATTGCCGTTCAAACGTTGAAAGAGAGATTTAACTCCCTCAAAAACCATGCAGTTCCTTTCTCTCCAAATATTCCAAAAAGTTGCATGTAGTATAACCATGGTCTTCTTTTGTTGCCTACCAAAGAAACCCTCCCAAGCAAGTAGATAGCTCCTAATTGAATAGGAAATGACCCACGGCACACTTAGGCGACCAAAAGCTAAAACCCAAACAAACCTAGCAAAGTCATAATGAAGCAATTAATGATCTGGTGATTCAAGTTCCTCCTTGCACATAAAACACCTGATACCCAAAATCCTCCCCCTTTCTCGTGAATTATCATAAGTCAAGATGCTCCCATGCGTCGCTCCTCAAATTTAACAGCCCAACCTTCAAAGGGGCAAGAGACACATGCCCGAAAAATCTCTTAAACGGAGTTTGTTTTATAAACAGGCTACTTAATCTCACAAGTGAATTTACAAAGTTCCTTATTATATTATGTCCAAGATACATTGTCTGCTTGGTTCTCATAGATGGAAATAACTTGGGAATCATACTATAGCTAAACACATTTGAGACCACTGCAACCAAAAACGAAAATGTTTTAGACTACTGCTGAATTTTATTGCCTTGAGATAACAATAGAAAGGTCTATGTGTGCCAAAATTGAGGAGGTTTCCTCTTTCCAGCTAATATTTTCAATGAAAAAGTCTCAATTTAATGCTGGGGCGGACAGCTTCTACATGTATGTGTCTTCTGGAGGTGAAATGCATAATATCTGTGATTGCATAATTATATTTCTTTTCAAGTTGGTCTCATCACTCTTGAAGTTTTTCGTGTTTGGCATGCCACTTATACCATATCCAAAACTTATGTACTGACGTTGACATCATGCTTGTCCTGGCTGGAAGCGTGGAACTTTCATGAGTGTTGAAGTCTCTAAGCTAATAATCAGTATGTATGGTCGGTTAACAAAGCATGTTGGTATTGGTATTTAAGAATAGGAGTACTTGATATCATAGGGAAAGCTAAAAGGTATGAGTTATGGTTTCAGTGTTGAATGTACTGTTAGAATGTTGCTAAGCGGGGATTTCTAATTCATTAAATTGTAACTGGGTCATGATTTTAAAAAAGAAATCTTGTAATTAGTTTTTTGGATGTGTTTTGGTTTAAAGATGGCTGCTTTTGGTTTTTGCCACTTGGACAGTATGCTGATTATTTATTTTATTACAGAGTAAATTCGAATTTCAGCTTAGACTCCAAGAATTTATAGAGTTGGTGAGAGCTGATAATAACATGCGTGCAATTTCATATGCTCGAAAGTATTTAGCACCATGGGGAGCCACCCATATGAAGGAGCTGCAGAGAGTGGTTGCAACCCTTGCTTTCAGAAGCAGTACAGAGTGTGCTACCTACAAGGTTGTCCTTTCTATTTGCTAAAATCATAAATTCAACTGGTGCTTGGTTGCTCTGTCATCTAGATCAAGACAGCCATTCAATGGTGCAGGGACTTGTTTATGCCTGTCAACAAAACCCTTTCCCTCTCCAATATAATAATGCTATGCAAGCTTCATGTCACTTGATGGCATCTGGTTCATAGGTTCCCATTAAGCAAAAGCAGTCGTTGCAGGAGAGAAAAACAACTTTCCTCTGCATCAGAGCCAAAGACACTGAGTTGACCATTGCTTATATCCTGAGAAACTAAAACAACTTTTCCCGTCTTGTTCCTGCTTAATGATTAATAATTATGTGCCTAAATTTTAGTTCAAGATACACAATAGAATCCCCCCCCCCCCCCTAAAACCCCCCAAACAACCCACCCAAAAGAAAAAGTTGTATCTGCTTATCATCCTTCTTTTCCCTGTATATGTGATAGAGAAAAGCAAAATACTTGCCATATTGATAGTAGGAGTGTAGTTACCAAAAGGAATTCTAGGTGATGACTAGAAAGATCTGAAGCTTAAATGACCAATAATCCTTGCCGCTACTTGTGTTCGTCACATACTCATGGGCTTTCGGACGCAAGTTCCTCAATAGTCTAATAGTTGACTTCCAACAGTGTGTGTGATAGAGAAAAACAGAACCTCTGGCTGATACTTACCATACAGATAGCAGGAATGTAGATACCAAAGGGAACTCAAGGTGATGACTAGAGAGATCTAATGCTTAAAGTGAGAATAATCCTTGCTGCTACTTTTGTATGTCACATGCACACAGGCTTTTGGATTCAAGTTCCTCGATAGTCTAAATAGTTAGTTGACTTCCAACAATTACTTTTCGATTTGCTCAAATTGTGATGTGGTTGTTCTTGTTGGAAGTTGGATATATACTACCCAACAGTTGGCCTTTTGGAAAGGAATCATATGTTAAACTATCTTTTGCTTCCTGTCTTTGGCTAAGATTTCTATATCTGCTATCATATGATCAACTGGTTATGGCCTAATGTGCTTGTCTTGGTGTAACCATTTAATATTTTCATTTCTTTTGCTGCATACAGGTTCTATTTGAACCAAAACAGTGGGATTACCTGGTAGACCTATTCAAGCAGGAATTTTGTAGGTTGTATGGCATGACCCTTGAACCATTGCTAAATATCTATCTGCAGGCCGGTTTATCTGCTTTGAAAACTCCGTATCCTTGGCTATTTCAACATTTCTTTCTCTATTTATGTATGAGTGCTTTTTGTTTCTTCTCGCAGCAAATCATATTTAACCTGATTGTGTTGGAACATCCTGGTACTGTCCCAAATTGGTATTTGCCATTAAAAATCTCATTTTGCAAGCCTGGCATGAGAGAGACTGGAAAAAGGTCTCTTTTTTACATAGCATTCTTCAAAGAGGAGTCCCTGCTTAAGTGATTAATTAAAACGGAATACAAGACCTACAGATTGATTGTGAAATTATCTGCAGTGGTATGTAACACAATGAAGTGAAAATTCACAGCTACCGGTGGAGTGTATCTGTATCTTATCGTATCTGCACATTCTTGCCAAACAGGACAAAAGCAAGCTGGCAGGCATTTCTCTGCACGTTTCGCATTCTGCTGTGTTGTTAAGTTTTGAATCACTTTTCCGATATAGTCAATGCTGCTAGCTAGCTCCCTTGCAGAAGACCTTTACCTCCTATTGAAGAGTATCTTCCCGATTCTCTGCATTGTTGAATATTGATCAGAAATCTTTATAATGAGCTTAATCTGAATATGGTGGAAGCCATAGAACATACCATTTCCAAGAGTGGCTTGTGATTTCTCCTGGTATTAATTTGCTTGAACTCGTCTCGACTGTTTACTTATGAAAGGAAGTACAAATCCCCCGACAATGGACTCTGATGTTTGCCATGCATTTTTTTTTTAATATTCCATGTAAATTCTGTTGTGTGCCTTGACCTTATTCAGATTCTGCTATGAAGATGATTGTCCAAAGGATGACCCATTATCTCAAGAAAACTTCCGCAAGCTAGCATCACCTCTACCATTCTCGAAGCAGCATCACTCAAAGCTCGTCTGCTACATAACAAAAGAACTGATGGATACAGAGAATCCTCCTATGGTCTTACCTAATGGCTATGTCTACAGCAGCAAGGTTTGTATACTCTAGATGGATGTGTGCATTGGATTCAACTATTTTTTGGTTTAATAATGTGTTTTTAGTTGGTATATGAGAATTGTGTGTCTATATCCATGTCCAAGTGTTGAAGCACCCCAACATGATGTTCTAAACATGGATTCATAATTGATGATGCGAAAAGTTGACAGTAGAATTGCTACGGTAGATTTTTTGCTTCAATAATGTTCGTTTCATTCCTGTGTGGCAGGCTCTGGAGGAAATGGCACGGAAAAACAATGGTAAAATTACTTGTCCAAGGACAGGTTTGGTGTGCAACTACTCCGATCTTGCTAAGGCATATATCTCATAGAGGTATGTCCAAAGAAGACTGATGTAGAAAGACAAAACTCACCATTGTACACTTTGTTTCGAAATAGTGCTGTGATGATCCAGGGGGCACAGCTCCCCACTTGTACATAGCCAAAGGACAATTTCAACAATCACTTCTTTCTTTCTTTCTTTCTTTCTTTCTTTCTTTCTTTCTTTCTTTCATAATATTCTCATTCATTTGGAGCACTTGTACATTGTTTTTATTAGCCACAAGATATCCGATGGGCATCAATTATGCGTTCTCTGTGTGTGCTAAGTTTTTTATTAGTATGTCAAATTTGGGCGGCAGGTACTGCATTTGAATTAGGGTTGTCAAAAGTTCGGGTCTGGATCATTTCGGGTCTGGACAAAAGTTGATGTCCAACACCCAGTATTTGGGGTATTTTTCAGGTTGGACAATTCGGACGAACCTAAATCTTGGTCAATATCAGGTTAGGTCAATAGAAAAGTGGAAAATATTGTGTCTGGATTTTTGGCCGAAGTTAAAATTCGGACAAATAATGTGTGGCCGTAGCCGGTTTTTTCTGTCTCGATCTAAACCAGGTTTTCAAGTCAGACAATTTTTGGCCATCCCTAATTTGAATCAATTTGTTTGTTGTTTGCCATCCCTAATTTGAATCAATTTGTTTGTTGGCCTTAAGTAGTGAACTGTAGACCGCAAAAAAATCAAAGTGGTCAATATTGTGAATGGGGGGAGTATTTTCTTTTCTTGTGTGGATTGATTGTGATTTTACACAGCTTTTTAAAGAGTAAATTACATTTACCCTACGTAACATTTGTGGTAATAATTTTTGTACACCCGACATTTGTGAAATAATTTTCACCTTACCTGACATTAAGTGAGTGACTTTTAGTGGTAAAATCTGGTCACTTCTCATCGGAAATGAGGAAATACAATAATACCCCAATATGACTATGTGAATGTATCATGTTGTCCAATAACATTGAGAAGGAAATGACTTAAATGACTCTTTCATCGTGTTATTTCTGATGAGAAGTGACCGGATTTTGCCACTAAAAATCATTTTCACTTAATGTCAGGTAAGGTGAAAATTATTTCACAAATGTCGGGTGTGCAAAAATTATTGCCACAAATATCAGGTAGGGTAAATGTAATTTACTCGCAGTAGGATCTCTCTCTTTTGGAAGGGGTTGACATGTCCCTCTTAAAATCTTTTAAAGTGTATTTTTTCAACTTTCCTATTATTTATTGGATTCGGAAAAACTTTGACTGACATGAACCATAGACTTAAACCATACATGATATTAGATGGGTTTGGATAGACATTTTCAATCTAACTTAGTTAAATAAATCAACACAATAAACCTGTTTAATTAAATATATTAAGTTTAGATCAAGATTTTTAACGCCAAAAAAAATACTTAACTTAATCGAACATGTTAGATAGGCCAACCCAACTTGTTTACCTAATTATTGTTACCCGATTAAACCATTTAAGTTTGCCAACCCAATATGTAAAAGATGTGATGTTCATTGCACTTTCACTGTGTTACCCGATTAAATGATGTATTGTAATATTTAAAGCTCAAATTCGAATTACCTTGTCATGTGTTGGACCTTAATAGGTAAAGATTCCGATTGCGTAGAGTCCATATTGACTTGAATTCTGATGAACCCATCAAAATAAGATGAATCTTGTAAAATTTAGAGCCCCTTTAAATTTGACAACCACAACTGAACCACCTCTTCAACATAACCCCAAACTCAAAATTAAAGAATAGACACCCCAAACTCAAAATTATTAGGTACACCTAAAACACGTGCTCCAAATAGAATGATTGTTTACCCACATATTAAATAGTTCACTACAGATATTAGATTGTTCACTCTTATTATAATGATTGTCACTTATAAATAATTAAATATCTGAAACTCATCCTTCGGGTACATGCAATATATATATTTACAAACCAACAAACCAGAAGCCCTGCAACAGATTCAAGTATACAATTCTTCAAAATCAGGATTTAATTTTTTAACATAAAATCCAGAAACCCTACATCAAAGACAACTTTTCAAAATCAGGGATTTGATGATGTTTCACATCCTTGTAGATCAGATTCTGGTTTGATTTGGTTACTATAAAAACAGAACTACAAACACAGCACGCATGAAGCCTAAACATACTCTTTCAACCATTGACATTTGACAGTACAAAGATGCTTGTGAAGATGCAGAAACCTCCTTATATAAATACTAACATTAACAGTACAAAGTTTAAAGTAAAAATGTGACATTCTCAGGGAAATTAAGCTCTCATCCAACAGTACCAAAAAGTCATGTTTACTAGGGCCAATGTAACATTTTTCCAGACCTGGCTTCATGTTGTGTGAAACTGAAAACTAGGCACAGAAACATGCATGCATACTCTTCTTATTCACTGCCTCTGGGAGAAGCTTGGTAGTCATCATTATCATCCTCCTCCCTTCCATTCCTGTCATTCCTAACATCGGGGCTTGGACTGCGATCGCGTCCATTTTCCTCATAAGGGCTTCGGGCATCTCCATTCCTAGGGCTCTCTCTTTCAGGCTCATCCATGGGGCTCCGGCTCCTGCTCCTGCTACGACTCTGGCTCCTGCTCCTTGGCCTTGGACTCCCGTCAAATTCAGAGCCGTTTACCCGCCTATCATCTCTAGGTGATGGGCTGCCCCTGGATCTTGGTTCTCTATCGTCCGGTGATGGAGTGCGCTTCCTGCCTCTTGATAACACTGGAGAGCCCTTTTGCCGTCTTGGACTCCTGCTGCTTTGCCTGGGGCTCCTTGACCTGTCGGCACGCTCGACTGCACGGTCTCTTTTGGCTGGGGACCGTGATCGGCTGCAAAAACAAGCAGTGGTTAGAGTCCAGGATACAGGCCACAAAAGGAATCAATTATCAATGTGATAAGAGCATAAACAGAAACAAGGGCAAAAAATATTTAACCACATAATATGCAATTTTCTGTGAGCGTAACCGAAGAAATGATCCAAAACAAAAGAAACAGAAAACATGTGCCAACAAAGGACCAAGGATGTAAAGATGTAACAATCACGGGGCACTTTTCTCCAACACAAAATTACCCTTGAAAAGGCCTTCAGGCATGAAATCCAGGAAAAAATAAAGGTTTAAACAAAGAGCATCACTATTATTAAGTCCCTTAACCCTAAGGAAATCAAAGCAATTTCTTGCATAATGGAATTTCCCAAACATGTAGAGAAGCATGTAGAGGGAAACACACATGCAACATGAAGGCCCCACAAACTCCTACAAAAAGAAATGCAATGGGCACAGGGTCATTCAAAAAATAGTCACAATACCTGTAGCTGCGACTCCTGCTGAAACTGCGGCTTCGGCTTCTGCCACGGCGAGGTGATGGCGAACGTCTGCGAGGAGATGGTGAGCGGGAGTAACTCCGACCACGTCTGTGTCCAGGAAAATCACACAATGTTTCAGTGAACATTGAAAATAAGCAGAAAGTACATCAAACAGAAAAAAAAAACAATCAGGTCAGCCATGCGGCATATCTGCAAGGTAAATCAAACAGCATGGCTTAAAGTACAAAGCAATGCAGTACAACATAGCCAATTGATGAATTTCAATCATTTATCTTTTAATATTACACTGCAGGCTACTAAAAAGATAACAGGTTATATCAGTAACATTTCTTCGAGCATACAGTGAATATAGTAAATGATCATAAAACTCAATAACATGCCACTTCAGGTCCCAAGTTCTAACAAAATGGAAGAGTGTCACTCCTCTCCTAAACCGATATTAATCGGGAGTGTTTCCTCTTAACAATGGAAGCTAACTCAATATCAAGAATTAAAAAAAGCAATCAGCTCAAGGATGGAATAACTTTTGCAAAACCAGAAATAAGAACCAACCTGAGTTTCTTGGGGCTATTTTGGCAGTTTCTTTCTATATGGCCACGCTCTCCACAGCGGTAACACTTGTTTTTCCAGTCACCAGCCTTGCAATCACGAGCCCAATGCCCATCAATTCCACAATTGAAACATCTGCCTGAGCCAGGAGGAGGTCCCCTCCCACCATAGTCACCACGTGAACCACCTGGACCCCGTGGACCCTGAAGGATAAATTCAAACAAAATTCAGCTAAACATACAAATACAAATATATTGGGAATATAATAGCACCCAAAGACAACAGATACAGAACTGCAAATCACAAATTCACAACAGAAAGAGTGTGAAAAACAAGACTATACCATCTTGAGCAACATCTCCAACAGAATTCCTTTAATTCACAAGATTGCCAGTCAAAACAACAGTGCAGCTATCCATCATTCATCATAACATAAAAGCATGCTCAATGATATAAAGAAAAAATTGCGGAGATTCTACACATTGCTTAAGAGAAGTGTTAGAAATGTGCTCACATTGTCAGACATAAGGTTACTTGCAAACATCAAGACAATGGATTACATGGAGACTTACCCCTTTGGCAAACTCTACAATGATTCGACTACCATCAACATCACGGCCATTTAGGCTGTATCTTGCATCATCAGCATCACGAGGATCACTAAATTCCTGTTGTCAAAATGTTAGGAGGACACCAAACAAACAGCTAATACATGACCAACAAGAATTTTAGAAAAGAATAGAACAGATGCAACCAAAAGCAACAGAGTAGAGGGAATATGAGAAGAGAGGGATACGTACAACAAAGGCATAATCACGCTTCATATCCACGTCACGTACTCTGCGTAAACGGGTGCCATAAACAGTAAGGCCATCAGGACAAAACTACCGAAGGGTTGACACCTTGCCCCTCACAGATGAACTAAACACCACTTTTGAGAGTGTTGCCAATCCATAAAAACACGCATTAAATTATAGAAAGAATCGCCAAAGTCCCCTATACATTGCAAGAATAGCCACCAATTCCATCAAGGGCAACCATCTCACCATAGACCTCCAGGCTAGGCAAAAAGCCTAGAAACCTTCAACAAGACATTCAAGTTAAGCACACAGCACATGGTGGGTTGCAATGTTCTTGAAAATATTTCCACAAAGAACAGATGTTTTACATGAAACAAAATATAACTACATTGCAAGAGTGCAATGCCCCCTGACCTTTATCTGATCACACAAGAAGAAAACATTTGATTCTAATCAATGACCAAACAAAGTCACTTGTCCGACAATAATAGGAAAAAATGTCGGTCAAACAAGTGCTTAAAAAACAGAAAAATTTCATAAGAGGAGTAAAGTAGAATATAAAACCCAACAAACTGGTAAAACATGATTGTAAAACGAAGAACCAGTCGAAACAGACATCCATTTTACCGAAACATATATTAGATCCAAAAAAAACCATCAAACAAATCACACCTCAGAACACATCTGCTAACTGCATAAAGTTCAGTTCATACCTTCCATATCTGCTGAAGAGGTCCTCCAGATCATGAGTCCTGGTACGAGAAGATAGACGGCCAACATAAAGCCGTGTGCTACTGCTGTGACGATCACTGTAGCGAGGCATTTCTCCTACAAGAAAATCACCACCATCAATATGCAGTTATGGTCTTATAGACTCAGCATAGCCTAAAATGTCATGGCATCATACAGGAGAGGCTCTATATGAAATTTACATACAAACACAGGTATTAATTTGAAATTAACACACAAACAATAGCCATGCATATTTTCCAGCACCCAATTGAAATAACCTAATAATACCATACATACCTTAACTCCAGGCCAAAATCCCCCACCCCCCAAAAAAGCCTCGAATTGTCATCTATATAACAAAGATCCACCCTAATCCCTAAAATAATTACATGGGCAGAAATCAAACGAAGTCTATTTCCAATTACTTATCTATATCACCAGAAAGAGCTACTCATCCAACTAGAAACTCATAACTGTCACATACACAAACTGTTAAGAACAAAAAGAAATCGGGCCAAGGAAACATTTATTTTGAAAAAGAACCAAATTGTGAAATCAATTTACTCAATTAATCGACAAAACTTATCGCCAATTGATCTTTAACCATATCGCCCACAGAACAAAACCAATAATCCAAACTTCAGATTTCTAACAAAATAATATCTCAAATCCCAGATTTCTCCACAAAAATTCTGAGCGAGTGAATGAGAGAAAAGAAAAACCTACCGAAAAGATTACGCACAGCTTACAACAAATCAAAACACACGTATGTCACACATTTAAATTGAATAAACAACAAAATTCAGAGTTGAAAACGAGAAATCACGAAGTGACGGATGCGAGAAAGGGAAAGTTGAGCGAAAAAGAGAGAGATAAGGAGTGAGGCGCACCTGGAGAAAGACGAAGCAAAGGAAGGCGGAAGAACCCTAGATTTGTTTTCGGACAGTAAAAGAAAGAGCACGATATTTTCTCTCTCCTCTTTTTATAAGGAGATAGAAGGAGCATCGACGGCTCAGATTCCTTATCGCAATGAAGATAGAGGGTGTTCGTTAAAGCCCCTTGACTTCTTCAAAATTACTACTTTGGACAATGTATGGGTTTCGTCAATTAGTGGGCTCTTTTTCCTTTATTTAAGGCAGAAGTAGGGATGGCGATGGGGCGGGTTCGGGGCGGGTAGACCCGTACCCGTTTTTAAAACCCGCTTGCTTATCATCGCCCCCCATTTTATTATTGTCGTCCACCTTTCGCATAATATTTCCAACTCACGCCCTTGAACCTCATAACTTCATTCTTCACTCTCTCTCTAGTTTATCTCTCTAGAAAACGCTCTCAATCATCAACCACCACATACCGGGATTGAATCGACGAAATTAAGGTATGTTTCGAATTTGTGTTTTGAATTTGTGGTTTTATGTTTTGTAGTTTTGTAATTTGAAGAAAAACGAAATAAAAAATAAATAAAAAATTTTCCGGGACGGCTTGCCGTGCGTTTCGCGCGGCAGCCGTCCCGGAAAATTTTTTTTACTTTTTTTCGTTTTTTTTAAAAATATTAGCCTTGCCGAGTCGGGTGCCAAGATCGCGCTTGCCGTGCGCGCTGCGTTGTTGCGCCTTCCGAAATTTTTATTTTTTTCATTTTTTTAAATATTATTTTTATTAATATTAATTTGTTATTAATATTATTATTGTTATGTTTATTAATATTATTATTGTTATGTTTATTAATATTATTATTGTTATTAATATTATTATTGTTATTTTTAATAATATTATTGTTAAATAATAATTAAAAATTAAATATTATTTTTACTGGTATTATTATTGTTATTAGTAAATATGATAATTATTAATATTGTTATTATTAATCTTATTGTTAATCATGTGTTAATATGATAATTATTAATGATTAATTGTATTAGTATTATTTATATTGTGTTATGAAAATTAGATTAATATTAATATTGTTAATATTAATATTAAGCATGTGTTAATATGACAATTATTAGTGATTAATATTAGTGATTAGTGATTCGTTGTTAATATTTGATGCGTTAATATTAGTGATTAAGCATGTGTTAATATTAGTGATTAATTGTGTTAGAAAAAATTGTAATTTTGATGTAGGATTAAGTTTAGGGTTTAGGGTATATTCCGAATAGTTTAGTTTATACGTAGTTGTGTTAAAAGGATGTTGAGTTTGGATGATTTTGGTTGTTATTAGTAAGTGAGTTGGCGTATAAAGTTGGTATGGGTAATTTATTCATAATCCAACTTAATTGTTAACTTATGTACTCATAACTCCAAAGGATGACATAATAGTTATGTCACATCCATTTAATAACTTAGGTACTCAACAACCAGTTGATACGTAAGTGAATAGGTTATTTGTGATGGTAGCTTAGGATAATAATTATGTTAATGTATGTCTTCATTTTGCAGGTGATCTAAAATGGTAGGGAAGGCAAAGGGTGGAAGACTTCTGGACCGGGCAAATCGACTTGTGAGTGGTTGGAGGGGGTGAGTCCGGGACCACAGACGCAATGTGATCGCCAACTCATTTGCCGGGTCGTGACGCAGTGATGCAGTGATGCGCCACCGAGGACACGGGAGTCGACAATGCGAGATTTCGTTGACCATCTCAACCAGCCATGGATGAGTCAACGGCTCTGAAACATCGGGGACGATGATACAGGAGCCCGAGACGCAGATGATCCCGACTTTGGGCGCAACTAGTGGAGAGTTTCCCAGCCAATGTGTTTCATGCCGATGAGGATGCAATGGGAAGTTTGCCCAATTCGGCAGGTGGGCAGGGAAGCGATTCACGCTCGTGAAGCTGGGTCCAGTAGCAGATATCAGAAGAGGAGGCGAAAGCGGCGACAACTCCTGGAAGATTGAAGGTAACGTACCCGGGGGACCTGCAATTCCTCAGTTATACCGAGCTTTGGAGGTCACATTGCTCGGGTAATATGGGAGGGTCGTGAGCGTTCGCCCAATGTTGTTCTTGATTGTGTGACGAAGAAGAATGTGTTGAGGGAATTGAGGGCAGTATATTCCATGATGGATCTCGCATGCCAGGCTACCCTGGGAAGGATCCAAATAACCAGTTTGATGGAGTTGATGTACGACACATCGACATGACGTTGATCTCGGCGTTCGTTGAGAGGTGGCAACCCGACACAAACACATTTCACCTTCCCTTCGGTGAAATGACGATCATGTTGCATGATGTGCATCATATATTGGGTATTGCAGTTGATGGTCTGATGCCTGAAGGACTTCCTCGGGAAGTGGTTAACCAATATGTGCCCATGATTTTTGAAAAAGGAATGGCGGAGCTGAAGGTCGAGAACATTTACGATAAGGGTGGCATAGCTGACTCCCATTTGAGGTCGATTAGTTTATCGACCAGTTTTCCCATTCCCCATAGGATAAGGTCGTAGTTGTTGAGCATGTTGGGAAACACTATTCTCGTGGACAAATCGAGGGATAGAATTAGGCATGATTGTGTTTCGCCCGGTCACCGTTGCACACACGAACTCGCCATTCTGTTTCGTTGCGAGTCCACGCAACAATGACGAATTTACATTGGCACGCCTTCGTTGACGTTCTCCGACGAGTCACATCATCGAGATCATTCAATTTCCCACGATATTTTCCGTACCTCCAACACTTCAAGTAACACCTTAACGGACTCTCCGCATCTTTTCTCTTGTACGAAGTCCGTACAAACCTAAAACCTATTCCCGCAGCAACTCCATTAGCCCATTCTTGCAATGCGTCAATACTGTCAAAAACATTTTGCGTTACAAAATGAGTGGAATAATCAACGCCGTCCCCGCCAAAGTCCTCCAAAAAAACCTACAAACAATAGAAACAATTATTATTATACTAATAATAATCGATACTAATTGTAATAATAATAGTAGCTTCAACATTAATAATTAACATACAATTCTAATATTAATTATCATAATAATAATAATATTATAAATAAATAAATAATTGTAACATAATGAACATAATAATAACAATTAACAACATTATTCACCATAATAATAATATTTTAAATAAATAAATAATAATTTTAACAATACTTAATAATATTAATAACTACACTTATAAACAACTTGTAATAATAATATTAATTAACAATTATAATTAACAACATTGATATCATTAATAATAATATTATAAATAAATAAATAATAATATTAACAATAATAATTAGCATAATTAACATACTATAATAATAATAACAACACTTATAAACAACTTATTTATAATAATATGTTTTGACAAAATTTTAACATAATTAACATAACAATTATAATTAACGACATTGATTACCTTAATAATATTAATATAAATAAATAAATAATATTTTTTACATAAACAATAATATTAACATTTTATAAAAATTTTGAAAAAAAAATTAAAATTCCGGGAAACGGCCGGCTGCCGCGCCAGATCTGCACCGCGGCGGCGGCTTAGCCGCGCCAAGATCCCGGCGGCGCTGCGGCGCCGCAAAACATGCCGCATACATGACCATGACAAGGCGCACGATTTGCGCGGCACCGCTGGTATGCCGCTGGCGCCATGCAATCAACTGGCTTCGGAAATTTTTTTTTTGTTTTTCTTTTTTTCAAACTAGCGATGAAATGCACGCTTTGCGTGCGATGGGCTTGAGAGTATTCCAAATTAAATAAATTAGAATGTGGTGTAACTACGAGATCAACTACTTTATTTATAGTAATTTAGTAGTACTCCTAAATATTCTTTTTCTAACAATAATTTTCTGAAGTTTTTTGTTTTTTATAAAGAATTTTCTAAAATTGTACACAACATTTTATTAATAACAAAGGTTCTTCATGTAGTAATGTAATGATCTTTATATTACATTATAGCCCATGATTTAGTCCATATGAAAATTGCTCATATAAATGTAGATAGTCAAAATCGTTGTTCTAGATAGTGATTTTTTTTTAATGTGAATGTGGACTCGCCTTTCAAGCTAGTTTTCGAATATTAAAATCCAAAAGAAATAAGTAAAGGTTTGTAAAAATTTAACAATCGCATATTTTTTTACATACCAAAAAAATAAAGTTATAATTTCATTTAATAGCTCAAAAATAATGTTAGAATTTTTTTTTGAGATTTATAATACAATATATTTTATTTCCCTCCAAAATGCCAAGAAAGGAAATTAAAAATAATAATAAAATAATGGTACAACTTTGGCCCGGTTTTTCGAGTGGTATGATCAAGTTAGATTTGGTAAAGTAAGGAAAGGGAGGTATGGATAAAATTTTAACTTTGCTTTGAGTGTTTTTTAGATAATCGAGTAAGTTAAGGTAATGTTAGGTAAAGATAAACCTAACTTACCCTTTTAAAGAACAAGACCGTTGTCTAATAGCTCTAAAAAGCTAGGTTATTTATTTCAAAAATTTAATATGCAGTAATTTTTACATTTTATGTTTAACCAAAATTACTATGACACGAGATAAAAATATATAACTTAGAAAGATTTTTTTTTTAAAATAAAAAAGAGTTACAAAGAAAAAAAAATAATACTACCATAAACTGATAAAATGTTGTTTTTACATGTTTTGGTTATCTTTCAACCAAAATTTATATCATGTAATTAACTTATTCAAAACGAAGAGTGGAGAGTTTCAATTTAAGTTAATTAAAAAATAAAAAATAAAAATGAAATCCTTGATAAAAAGTCCATTAATAAGATGAAAATAAAAGACATGGAAAGTTGGACACAATTAAATTGCTAAAGTGTTATTTTTACATGTTTTGGTCTTGCTTCAGCTAAAATTTGTAGCATGTAATTAAGGTCATGTTCTTTTCTGCGGTTGACAAACTTCGGTATCACAGCATACCGCAGTTTGCCACAACTCATCACACTTTACCACAAATCATTACTTTTCTCTCTCCTCACTTTTCTCTTTCCTCTACTTTTTACATTCTCTCTCCCCACCTACCTCACATACCAATAACCTACCACAATTCCACCACACCCACCACAATTCCGCCACATCATACCGCAAAAAACCGTAGAAAAGAACAGTGCCTAACTTGTTCATTTAGACAAAAATAAAGAGTAGATAGCTTTAATTTAAGTTAATTAAAAATTTAAAAAAAATTGTAAATAATTAACGGTCAAATTTTTGTCAAAATGTCAATTAATATGGAATGGAGGGAGTAGGAAACAAAATGCAATAGGTGTATGTCAAGCATCTAATGGTTAAATAAAACAATAAATGAGAAAAAAAGGTTAAAGTAAAAAAAGAAAAATGGAAAAGTATTTGGGAGGGTTGCACACTTGCACGTATTTGAGTTTGGAGGGTGGGATTTATTTTCTTTTTTCTTTCATGGATGGCATGGCAATTGGGTACTTGAAGGCACAGAAGAGGGGGGGGGGGGGTTGGTCACTGTAGATTGCTACAGTAGGTAGATTTAGGCTTTTTAAAGGTTATAGATTTGAAATTTACAAACTAACCTCTTCTCCTTCACTTGAATTATCACCTTCTCTTGACATTTTAGGTTAAATTTCAAAAACAAATCAAAGTTTTAGAGAGATAATATGAGTGGAGAGTGAGAGGAGAGTGAAGAGAGTGGGAGGAGAGTGAGGTGAGTGGAAATATATGAGGGGCAAAAACGTCTTTTGGGGGGGCAACAATAGTAAAAAGGGTGGCGGCGTTAAGCAATACCCTTTTAAAATCACTACCCTTACCCTTACCCATATTTAACGGGTACTAAATATTTGTACCCTTACTCGTACCCACCGGGTATGCGGGTATAACGGGTACTATGCGGGTATACATAAAGATTAAATTTTACCACCCATTTTATACCCATATGCACAAATTAACGGGTTGTATTCGGGTAATTTAACCACTGTTTTCGGGGCTATGATATGATATTTTCAGAAATCAGAATGATATGATATTTTCATAAGAAAAGAACCTTTAGCAGTGCAGAGAGCATAAGAAAAGAGACTTGAGGGAGTGACGGGGAAAAATTAGAAAGGGCCCTAGGGCAGAGAGGCAGTCTTTCTGGGCCGAAATCTGAGTGGGCCTTGGCTAAATTTTGGGCTTCTTATTTGCGGTGCGGGGCGGGGCGGGGCGGGTACCCACTGGGTACTACCTTGTACCGTGCATTCGACTGCACTGCATACTGCACTGCATTTTTAAAAATTGTACCCTTACCCGCTTTTTGCGGGGCGGGTAGAGGCGGGTACCCGCGGGTACGGGTTTTATTGCCATCCCTAGGTAGAAGTGACAATTCGGTTTATTTTGAGTTGGACATTTAAGTCTTTTTACTTAGGATTATTGGACGATAATACACTAAATTTTAGAGATATTGGACAATAATGAACATAACTTTTTTTTGAACTTTAATACATTGAACTTTGAAGGTATTGGATGATAATGCACTCATAGCAATTCCTGTGATAGTTGACGCGATGGCGGTTCTACTTTGAGGTGTCATTTTTCTATTCTTTTCAGAAAAGATTTTCGCCGTGTAAGAAATTACACATAAGCATGATGACTAATATATTTTTTTGGAAAGAAAAAATGACACTTCAAAGTAGAATCGCCACCAAGTAAATCACCACTGGAATTGTTCTAAGTGCATTATTGGAGCGTGGCGCGGTGGGAGTATTGATGAATTTAGCTTGAGTTTGAACCTTAAAACAACAATCGATCAAAGTTTGAGCACCAAGTGAAGGATATGACCTTGAGCTAAGTAATCCACAACCCTAGGCCTCACACCCCACCATGACTATCATAGGTAATCCACTAGATAATCAATAAATGAATGACTTGCTAACACCACCATTAACAAATGGATAAAGTAAGAATAAGATTTTGGGAGAGAAAAGGGAGAAACCCTAACATTACATTAGCAAATCATTCATAAACATAAGCTACCTGGAAAAGAGGAAAAACAAGCTATTTATACTAATAGGGAAATTAGGTTAAAACAGAACAAAAATAACGAAATAACACGTGCGTCGCAGGGGGGTGACTCGGGCGAGTCACAAGACGACTCGGGCGTGACGGCCTACTGGCCCGGCAACTCCAACGCGCCATCATCAATCGTCGGGGAAGACCAGAATGACGACTGGGGCGAGTCACAAGATGACTCAGGCGAGTCACTGTTCTGGGCAGCTTTTCCCTACCGACTTCAAACGCGCATAACTTCTTCATCCGAGCTCCATTTTAGGCCCGTTATCTATGGAAAGCTCTCGATGTGTACTTTAAGCTCCCAAAATGTGAGACCAATAAGAGATGTAACAAAGGAGTTATGACCCAAAGAGTGAAGGCACCTCCATTCCAACATCCCACGTTGACCGGCTTGCGCTTATTCTTGCCGAAGGACTTCGAACCCTTTTAAAGGTCCGAAGTATGTCCCGATGAGGACCCGTAGCTCTACTCCCATGGTCCGGGGTCCCATTTGAAGTGGATACCACAACCATTGACGACCCGAATACGCATCCAAGGTTCCGGGTCAACTCTTTTTCAAGAAGGGGAGTATGGAGGGTATCAGGATGGGTCCCTATCCCCAAAATCCATGGTCTCCAAGCCTTCCCGCACCCCCTTCATAAAACAAGAGAAAAACGACTTCAAGGTCGGGTACAACGTGCATTTTAAGGTGGACCCGGGACCTTGGATGCGTATTCGGGTCGTCGATGGTTGTGGTATCCACTTCAAATGGGACCTCGAACCATGGTAGTGGAGCTACGGGTCATCATCGGACCTACTTCGGACCTTTAAAAGGGTTCGAAGTCCTTCGGCAAGAATAAGCGCAAGCGGGTCAACGTGGGATGTTGGAATGGATGTGCCTTCACTCTTTGGGTCATAAATCCTTCGTTACATCTTCGATTGGTCTCAAATTTTGGGAGCTTAAAGTATACAACGAGAGCTTTCCATAGATATCTTACAGGCCTAAAATGGAGTCCGGATGAAGAAGATATACGCGTTTGAAGTCGGCAGGGAAAAGTGCCCAGAACATGACTCGCCCGAGTCATCTTGTAACTCGCCCGAGTCGTCGTTCTGGTCTTCCCTGACGATTGATGATGGCGCGTTGGAGTTTCTGGGCCAGTAGGTCGTCACGCCCGAGTCGTCTTGTGACTCGCCCGAGTCACCCCCCTGCGACGCGCGTGTTATTTCGTTATTTTTGTTATGTTTTAACCTAATTTCCCTATTAGTATAAATAGCTTGTTTTTCCTCTTTTCCAGGCAGCTTATGTTTATGAATGATTAGCTAATGCAATGTTAGGGTTTCTCCCTTTTCTCTCCCAAAATCTTGTTCTTACTTTATCCATTTGTTAATATTGGTGTTAGCAAGTCATTCCTTTATTGATTATCTAGTGGATTACCTATGATAGTCATGGTGGGGTGTGAGGCCTAAGGTTGTGGATTACCTAGCTCAAGGTCATATCCTTAACTTGGTGCTCAAGCTTTGATCGATTGTTGTTTTAAGGTTCAAACTCAAGCTAAATTCATCAATACTCCCACCGCGCCACGCTCCAATTATTGTCCAATAGCTTAAAGTTCAGTGTATTAGAGTCCAAAAAATGGTTTAGTGCATTATTGTCCAATATCTCTAAACTTTAGTGTATTATTGTCCAATAATTCTTTTGCTTATCAACAACTAATTGATATCGATGACTCACTTTACCCATAATAGAAGTAGACCTGGAAGTTTTCGACCCGACTTGATAATTAGACCCGAACTCGCCCGAAATTTTTGGGTTTTGAACACGATTTTTTCAACTAAACCTGAAATACACCGAACCCGAAAATTAGCGGCCTAAACCCGACTCGCCCATTTGACCCGAAAAATTAATGTTTTTAAGTTAAACTTTATTAAAATTTGTGACTTTTCATTGGAATTTTCAACTTTTAAACTATAAGTGCCACTGATTTATTTGTTATTTCTCTAATTTAAGTTAAAATAGTTACAATAATCTATCGTTACTCGAAGATAATCATATTTTATTATATATATTGTACAAAAAACAGTATTTAGAGACAATTTTTCCAAAAGAAAAACGGAAAAAGCTCGCAAACATAATCCGTTGGGTTGACCCGGAACCGAAATACACTGTCCGTATTTACCCGAACATGAAATACACCCGACCCGTATTTATCCGAACCCGACATAAGACCGACCCAAAATCCGCCGCCCGACCGAATTGACAGGTCTATACAGAAGAATCAATGAGATCGCTTACACAAAGATCTCAGAATATCCAAACCTATTTTACACCATTAGAGAATTCAATTTTCCCAGAATAACAGCTATTGATGTCGATCTAGATCTCATATACCAATTCAATAAATTTGGATACCTTGATCTCGTCTATCCAGATGAAAACTTTATCCAGTTGTCCAAAACCCCTCCTATTATCAGTGAGATTCTGACGGACTTTAGGTCCATGACCATAAGAGATATATATGTCAAAGTTCAATTATCCCCCCTCCCCCTGGAAAGAAATGAGACGACTAAAGAACTTTTTCCCAAAGTATCTATGATTGAAGTGAGAAATACAAAAAATGGATATTAAGTCGAAGAAACTTTAACAGGACCTTTCAGGCCATTCAAGTTCAACATATCCGAAGTACAATATAGAAGAATCACTAGAGTAATTGCAGTTAGAAAAATCATTGGAAAGTACCATGGAGACGGATTCAAATCCACCTATAGTACTGAACAAAAGAATCTGATCATTGTCACTAAGAAAGGAGTCAAGTCTAGACATTTTGACAAACCGCTGTTTGAGTACTATAAAGCTCTAGATCTGAAATATTCAAAAGAAGTAACATTGTTAGGAAAAGTATGCAAATTATCCCAAAAAAGAAGCATACAAAAACTCTGTCTCAACAACATGAAAGATCAACATCAGTCTACAGAAGATATTGTTAACAATGCCGACTAAATGAGATAAATACTCCCACATGTGGCAGCATTTATATGTTTATCGTTAGGGGTGTTCAAAAAATCAGGAACCGCCACACCGAACCGGGAACTGGTAAAACCGAACTAGCAAAAATGTACCGCTTTAAAAATTCGGCGCACTGAATCGGAAAAATAGGATACTAAACAGGGCGGTCCCGATTCGGGATATCCAGACTGAAGGTGAACCAGAACCGCAATATATATAATATATATATATATATATATATATATATATATATATATATATATATATATGATTTGATTGCAAAACAAATAACAAGAGAATTTTAATATTTATTTGGATTTGATTTAGGTTAAATTAATAACCATTTTTTTGCCCGTTTTTGTTATTAATTTTCAGGCCAAATAAATAGCCGGAATAGGGACTTGAATTTGTTACGGAAATTTGACCAAGTTAATATTATAGTCTTTCCGTCATTTCTATTATTCTCCGACTTAGTCCTTCATGAAGTCGGATGATTTAATTTGACTTGTCGATTGCACCCGTAGTACAAGTACTTGTTACGGGCTTCCTATGTACTCTTATTGAGATCAAATTGACGTAGTTCTAGACCCTTTACGAGTCTATAGCTCGAATAAAAATTCGAAAGAAAATTTATGAGTTTCGAGCTTTTTTATTTGGATAAAGTTTAGTCCATTTGACGAACTTAGGATTTGGAAGATATAATTTTATGGTGTTTGAGTTTAACCTATTTTGGTTACAAAATGATACGATATGTAACCGTAGGCTACATAAATTTGGGATTTCGCTTTTTAGGAAAGCAGAGGATCTTTTTTTGTAAGCTAGGATTTGTGTTTGGCTAGGGTTTGGTCCATTTGACGGACTTGAAATTTAAAAGGACAATTTGATGGAGTTTAAATTTGGTTTGTTTAGGTTACAGGAAAAATATATTATGTAACCAAACGTCGTATAAACTTGAAATACGACCCTTTATGACAGTGGGGAAAAAATGAGAGCTTGGACTTTGTGTATAGCTCGGGTTGGTCCATTTAACGGACTTAAAATATAGCGGGAAAACTTATATCGGAGTTAACTAATTTTTTTATTACAGGAAAAAGTTTTGTAATCACTTGGCTCATTTTTTGGTTACAGGAAGACGTTTTGTAATCACAAGTAGGAAAACCTTGAAATTTGGCATTCTTAGCAAACGGGGGGAATATTTGCAAGATTAGACTTTTTGTCCGATTCGTGTTTGGTCCATTTAGTGGACTTCAAATTTGGCAGAAAAACCTGTAACAGGGTTGCCGTGTCTCAGTTACAGGAAGACATTTTGCTGTTACAAGTTATATAATCCCGAAACATGATCTTTTTAAGAATGAGGGGAGAATTTGTGAGCTCCAAAATTTTATTGGAGTTGGTTTGAGTCCATGTGGCGGACTTGGCTATTTGACAAGATAACTTGTATCTTTGAGTAGTTTGGCCGGTTTATCTATTTAGGTCACATACAATACATAACCTAGGGTCAAAATAGACATTTTGGATTTTTTTTTTGTGATAGCGAGACTTTTTTGTGAGCTTGGGTATTTTTACTTGGCTCAAATTTGGTTCGCTTGGAGCATTTGGACATTTGATAAGGTCGGTTGACATTTTTGTGGAGCTTGGGTCATTTGGCTCGCGACATGTAACATGACCATGTTTTTTGTCCCTCACAAAATAAAAGCCAAAAATTCAATATCGAGCCTCCTGCGTACCCTCAGTGGGATCAGTCAACGTAGTTATAAGCCAAATTTGACTCAAAATATAATTTTAATGGGATTTTGAATTCGTGACTAAACCTGAAAAAATTTAATGTCGGGTTTCCTACGACCCTTAATGGGATCAAGTCAACGTAGTTCTTGACCAAATTTGACTCGAAATATAATTTTACGGGGCTTTTAAATTTGTGATTGAACCCGAAAAAAAATTTAATGTCGGGTTTCCGACATACCCTTAATGGGATCAAGTCAACATAGTTCTAAAAATCAAACTAAATATTGACAACCATTTTATATTCCCTACTACAAAGAGGATAATTGTCATCAAGCTTCCTTTATGCCCTTAAAACAGGCAACTTGGGATTGTCATTGTACTTCCCTGTGACCGCCAACTAATAAGCCAACTCTTGGAGTTCATCTACATTTGCTTGGCCAACTCCAACTTACACATGCATAATGAATACTCTCAGCTTGTACTCACGCTAAGGCGATGGTAGTCACCAAAGACAGAGGCAACATGCCAATTTGAAGCTTCATGCATTTGATTTCATTACAATAGAAATTAAGTTCGATCTATTTTTTTTTTTTTTTTACAGAAAGTGCTCTCATTGTGGAACCATCTTAACCAAAAGCTTAAGCCGATGGTTGAAGTCCCGGTAATAGTTTTATACTCTAACACGCCTCCTCATGCGAATGCCATTTGGGCTTAAAGCGTGGATGCTGCAAAGACCCTCTTCAGCTTGCGCAACTGAATATGGGGGTGTTGATCAGATTCGAACCTGCGACCTCTTACTCAGGTCTAGCTCTGATACCATGTGGAACCATCTCAACCAAAAGCTTAAGCTGATGGTTGAAGTCCCAATAATAGTTTTATACTCTAACACTCATATGATATAGCAATTTTAGGAGCTATGTATGTCAAGCCTTGGAAATAAGAAGGTATATGTCTTGATTTCCAAATGCATATGTGTAATGTGGTTTGCGTGATCCGGTATTTGCCGTTCTCTCTCAGGGAGCAAAGGGCCTAGAACAAAAGCAACTGGATCTAGGTAGGCTTAAGGTCACTAGATATCAAGAGTCTTTGGGTGATAAACAATGGAAACAGATCACAGAAATAGACTAAGGTTCAGTCAAGATAGGAAAATGGGTTTCAGGAGATTTTGGGATGCAAACAGCAATAAGAACATGGGTTTTGCAATTAGGGAGTAACAAAGAGGGGGAATCAAGTGACAATCCCATTAGAGAAAACCCACCGGATTTCCTCTTTCGAGGATAATTCGAATTAACTTCCTCAAAGTCCACCACGGACCCGGAGGGTTAATGAAACGGGATTCCCTAGTTAACCTCCTTCCATTTTTGTGGGCGAGCATTAACTATCCCATCTCCTATCTTCCCTATTTTCCAACACTAGTGTTGGATGTTTCGGGAGCTTTCGATCCCAAATACATCCCACTTGAGGGAAGAATAGGAGTGGGAAATTGATTCTCCTACTAATTACCACCTAAATTTGCTAACCCAAGCCTAATTAACCATTTATATCCTTAATTTTCCCTAATCCATGGGGTTTCTAGCCTCTAATCATCCCAATTAACATGCTAACAACATCAACAACTCCAACAAACATGATCAAAACAGAGGAAACAACTAGCAAATGCAATAATCTAAGTATCACAAACACAAAACAATCTAATCACAAAACATAGATTGAAATACTATTAAAGCAAATTAAAAGAGAGTAGAGATGAAGAAATGCTTAGCAAAATGGCGATGATCGAATGGATGATCAAGAACAACCAAGAACTCCAAGCTCCAATGTAGAAAAATATACTTCAATCTTCAATAGAACTTCAATAAAATCCAACACAATTGCACTAATCTTCCACTAATCACTCACTAATTACTATGAAATTCCTCTAATCCTCACTCTAAGGGTGCTTTTCTCTTCTATAATGAACCAACTCTCCTCACTAATCATTCAAAGGGGTATTTATACATAGCCAAGGAAGTTAGATAAAACACAACATTTCAAGCAACTAAAACGCGTGAAACCCAGGAGATCGCGGGCGCGATCCCCTTGGTCGCGGGCGCGGTCTTGCGAAGACACCCAGTGACTTCTCTCTTCTGCGCAAGGTAGCGGGTGCTACCTTCCCACGTCGCGGCCGCGATCCTCTCCTGGCAGAATTTTTGTGTTGGCCTTCCTCAGCTTTCGTGGGTGCTATCTTTGGGGTAGCGGCCGCGGTCTTCTTCTGGGGTGTTTCTCCCTTGGGCGTAGCGCCCGCCACAAGAAGTATAGCGGGTGCTACGGCTAGGAAAAACGATTGCAAGCCTTGTAGCGCCTGCTACGCTGAATGTAGCGGGTGCTAAGCTAGCTGAATTCATTCCTTGGGAGTCTATTGCATCCGACCTTGTTTCCCACTTAGTCCTTGACTCGGCTTGGCCCGGGGAATCTCTCGGGATTCCCAAAAATGCTTCAAAACAGCCCCTTTTGCTACGTTTTCATGTAAAATCACCAAAACCTACAAAATAACCTAAAACATAATAAAAGGCATGAAAATAAGCTAAGAACGAGTCAAAAGACTAAGTATAAAGGCGTTATTTAGGCCTAAAAATGGGCCTAAACATCCCCCACACTTAAACTTTTGCTCGTCTCAAGCAAAACTAAACAAAAACTACCTAAACTAACACAAACTCTTCTGTCGTGGGAGGAAACGAGTGCATTTAGCATATGCACCAAGCCCTTTAAACCCCCCGGTAGCCCGAGTGGACGAGGTGGTCTCGTGAGGGTTTGTAGCGGCTCTACCCACAAAAGCCAAAGAAAAAGGAGAGAGGGAAAGTGAAAAACAAAACAAAAGAACGAAAAAAAAGAAAAGAGAAAACAACTTCCTTCAAGAAATCGTGCTATCGCAATCAAGAAAACGATACTAATCATCCAAAAGAAACCATGTGCACAAGAGCTTAGTGGGTTTTGAATGATTCCGATCGATTCCCATGAAAAACTCACATCCGAGCTCGAATCAAAGCGAAAAGGATATAGATAAGCGATGTCTTTCCCTTGTTTATGTCGCCATTGGCTTGGTGAGGGCCGCAGGAAACGCAAGGTGAGACTTTTATTAAGGATTCATTAATTAGCTATGGCTTGAGAAAGCTCAACGAGATTGGGGTTAGTTTTTTCGGGAGTTGAACGACCCATAACGGGGTTTACCCTCCCAACATGGGTTGCTCCATACGCCTCATCATTACGAAAATGAAGTGCTTAAGGGGTAATAGCGTCGCACCACTAATACCAATCCCATATAGGTAGACTAACTTAACACTACAGTTCCGATTTAATTAATTAATTAGGTTTCACTTTTTCAACAAGCTCGGATGTGGCCAACTAGAGTCTCACAGTTTCAACCAGAACGTGAAATAAAAAAGGGATCTCGCTAGGCACTCAATGAAGGGAATCTATAAATATGAGTCATGACAACGCCCAAGCTAGGGTCGAAAAATGCTCAATCTGGTTCTTTCAAGAATATTAAGAAAGTCTTCCTAAAATTGACAACACTATCCAAGAAATGAAGCAAAAACAAAAGCAAAACGAAAAATTTTAAAGTTTTTCACTCCCTTTTTTCTCCTTTTTCACACAAAAATTTTCAAAATTTTAGAACAAAACTAAGAAAAATGAAAATAAAAGATCTAGGTTGTTTACCCTTGAGCATGAAATGTCTCCCCCCCCCCCCAATACTTAAAGCTTCACAATGTCCTCATTGTGAGAGGGTGTCACAAGAAAAGAGTAGAAAAGCTAGATAAAAACATACAAAACAGCTAGCATGTAAGTGGTGGCGACCCGAGCCCACACGGCTCCACCAACAAAATATGCCCATCACAGTCACACTAGGGGCACGCCACCAAAAATAAAGATCAAACATGCAACTAATCATGATATTCATCAAGTAAAGAGAAGGGTAGAAAGATATTACCTCAAACTCTTCTAATATATACGCTCAAGTCACGATCCGAAGTCGTCAACCATTAAGAACACGATTAAGGTAGAGAAACGACTTAAACTCGACGATGATGCATGCAAGATGTAAAAATAGAAAAACAACTAACTTATCACTAAAAAAAACTAAACATGTGAACAATATGTACATTGTCAATGATAAACCTTATCCCTGAATCTCACTCTCTTGAGGCGGGAAATAAGGATGAGGTACTTGCCACAACCCGGTCCTACATTCGATTGAATCGAACGCAAACCATACCAACCCAACCAAATAACCCAAGGAAAGGACTTTGTGGAGCGTTACCGTCGTGGTGGGATGAATGATGCTTGAGTTTTCAGAAGAAAATCAAGGAAAACGAAGCTTGGGCATGATAGGGTTTGCATATGACCTTGGCTAGGAGAGTCAACAACCTTGGCCTAACATTCCACCATGACTAATTAGGCTAAACCACCATTAATCACTAAAGAAATGACTTGAACACCACCAAATAAAGATTGGATAAAGTAAACAAGAATTTTGGGGGAGAGGCTTAGAGAGCTCTCAAGCAATGGCATTCAATATCATTCAAAAGCTTCCCATAAAATGAAGGCCAACAAGTATTTATACAAAGGGGAGCAAACCAAAACGCAGTCGTTTTGGACAGGCAAAATCGGCAGAAACGGGACCGTCGCGGGCGTGACGTCCCTGGTCGCGCGACGAGCGGCATCTGGCGCGATCGCGGCGTAGCAGCTTTGGGGCGTCGTCGCGCGGCGAGACGCCGTCGCAGCGCCGCAGCGGACCTTGTCACGGGCGAGACGGACCTTGTCACGGGCGCAACTATGAACTGTCCAAACATCAGCTGAAGCAGGCAGGCTGGTGTCGCGGGCGCGACCAAGCGGGGCAGCGAGGCTTCTCGGGCGCGACGTTGCGAGACTCGGGCGCGGCTAAGGCCTGTCCAAATGCTTCAGCTTGGCCTGTTTTTGATCCAAAAGTAACCCGGACCCCGTCACGACATTGTTCACTATCTCGGGACGGTACGGCCTCGGGCCTCCGGGGGTCGGGGCACAAGCGGGCCTCCTTAGAAGGTCTCGGTTCCCATCCAATGGATAGTCGAGACTACCCTTGCGTTTCCGGGCTTCACCGGGAATTGCACTTCGAGATTCACCATGGTTGAGGCAGCGCGCTTGGCAAATGTTACGAGGGACGAGAACGGAACCCGAGACTCTTTATCCTCCCCTCTTGAAGAGGATTTGCCCTTAAATCCGCATCTGGTTCAACATCCTCGATGTAGGGTGAAAGATCGCCAATGTTGAACGTGGAAGAGACCCCCATATCTCCGGGAAGATCGAGCTTGTAGGCGTCATCGTTTATTTTCTCCAATACCTTGAACGAACCCTCACTTCTTGGCATGAGCTTGCTTTTCCTCCGCGAAGGAAACTGTTCCTTCCTCAAGTTGAGCCAAACCAAGTCCCCGGGTTTGAAAGTGATATTCCGGCGGTGTTTGTTAACTCGAGACTTGTAGAGCTCATTAGTTCTCTCGATCTTCTCCTGGATCTGGCGATGAAGCTTTTGAATCTCGACGGCCTTCTCGCTTGCCTCAAAACTCGCCCTTGCCTCCAAAGGTAGAGGAAGAAGGTCGATGGGAGTGATAGGATTCACCCCGTAGCAAGTTTCAAAATGTGAGCGACCCGTGGCAAATGAAGGAGCCCGGTTGTACGCGAATTCGGCATGACAAAGCTTAGCATCCCAATCCCGTAGACTCTTGCTCACAAGACCCCGAAGTAAAGTAGTGAGGGTTTGTTTGTGACCACGGTTTGACCATCCGTTTGAGGGTGGTGCGACGTGCTGAAAAGGAGCTTCGTCCCAAGGAGCTTAGAGATCTCCAAAAATGACTCATGAACTTCGTATCACGATCGGAAACAATGGTCCTTGGAACACTGTGCAACCTCACTATCTCCCGGAAGAAGAGATTAGCGATGTGAGTGGCGTGGTTGGTTTTCTCACAAGCGACGAAATGCGCCATCTTGGAGAAATGGTCAACGATGACGAGGATTGAATCCTTGCCACGCACGGTTCAGAGAAGAGCAACGATGAAGTCCATGCTCAAATCTTCCCACGGGCCATTCGGAACGGGAAGAGGAGTATAAAGCCCTTGGTGAAACTGGCTTTTGGCATGATGGCACGTGATACACTTGGAAATCACATCGTGTACGTCTCCTCCCATTCTAGGCCAATAAAAATGCTACTTTAGCATGTCAAGGGTCTTGTTGATGCCGAAATGACTGTTCGGTTGTGTATTTTTGTGGTTTTCAGTAGGGTTATCGGTCCACGAGGATGGGTGTTCAGGCTTGATTTGGGAAATCGGTTTGTGTTTGGGTTTTTCTCAATGCGGAAAAGCGGTAAATTATGTAAAGGAAAAGCAATTAAACTAACCTAGACATGATAATAATCAAGAAAACAATAAATATGAAAGCAATTAAAAGCAAGAATTAAGAAAGCAATAAACTACAACTAGAGTAAACAATGAAATTAGGGAGCAGGAAATTATACCTTTGATGAACAATCTTCAATAAATCTTCAATCTAACTTGGATTTCCCCCCAAAAAAAAAGGGATCGTGAATTGGATTACTAAGAATCCCCAAATCCCACTTGAGAGTGGAATTTGTGACCCTTAGCCCTCCTCCTCACTAAAAGTGGATTGTGGTGATTTTAACTAGAAAGCTTTGAAAACAAGTCAACAATGGCACTTGAAAGGGGAGAGAGAGAGAGAGAGAGAGAAAGAGAGAGAAAGCTTGTAAAACTTCAATGGAGAATGCTTGAATTAAGAAAGCTTGAAGAAACTTGAAGAACAATTGAAAACTTGAAGAACAATTAAAGAGAGGATTAGGCAATGAAAGGAAAGTAATAAACCTAATCTAACCTAATTCTACTCCTAAACTACTAAGACTACTTTATAAAAACTTGATAAAAACTAAGCTAATTAGGTCTGAATTACAATGGGTATTTATAGAAAGAAATAAAATTACAAGCCAAACCCTAAAATTATCACAGCAGCACGCGCGAATTATCTCCGCAGAACTGATAGCGTCGCGGGTGAGTCACCCTTGGTCGCGGGCGCGACCAGGGTCTGCCCGATCGTCATCCGTCAGCCTCTCCCAGACGTCGCGGGCGTTACGTACAAGGTCGCGGGCGCGACCTGGGTCTGTCTCGGGCGCGACAGCATCTTCTCACGGGCGCGACCCACGTCTGTTCTTTGGCCATGTCTTCTCTCCGAAGTATGTCGCGGGCGCGACGGCTGGGGTCGCGGGTTCGACCTCCAGCTGCTTCCGTTGCATTGGCTCGACAGATCACTGTCTCGGGTGCGAACCGTGTGACTCGACCGTGACTTCATTATGCCCTTTTTCCTTGTTTTGCTTCGGTTCTCGGCCCGGTTTGACTCGGGTCAGCTCGGGTTGACTTGGGTCGGGACAGGAAATCGCTCGAGATTCCCTAAAAAGCCTCAATTAAGCTCAAATACCTTCTAACTCTTTATTTCCCTACAAAACACAAAATCACTACATATAATATATATATATATATAAGGGGTTAAAACGAGCAAAAATACCCTATAAAAGAGAACAAATTCGACTCGGAACGAGACCGAACAATGACCGGCTAGACCACCATTGTGAACTTCTCGCACCAATAGCTTCCTCAACGGACACTTGGGCACACACAACTTGTTCCCCTTGAAAAGGAACTCGTCTTGTAGTACATAGGAACCGTCACCACTGTCAAGATGAAGTTTGAAGTCCTTATCCTCCTTGTAGAATTCTCGCATGTGTTGAAACCCAAGGACTTTTGCTTTAACCGCCGAAAAAAGAGAGTGCCTCCTTGAAAGTTCATCGGCTACCACGTTGACGCTCCCCTTCTTGTGTTTAGCCACAAAGTTGAAGCTTTGAAGAAACTCCACCCACTTTGCATGGCGCATGTTGAGCTTGTGTTGGCCGTTTAAATACTTGAGAGCCTTGTGGTCGGAATGGAGCATGAACTGGCTAGGCCTTAAGTAGTGGGACCAATGGTCAAGGGCACGAACAAGGGCATAAAACTCCTTGTCGTAGGTAGAGTAGTTCTTCCGTGATCCACTGAGCTTCTCGCTGAAGTAAGCGATGGGGTGTTGATTTTGCATGAGGACGACCCCAATGCCCACTCCGCTAGCGTCACAATCCACCTCGAAGACTTGTGAAAAGTCCGGGAGAGCAAGCACCGGAGCTTCACAAAGTCGAGCCTTAAGCTTCTCAAAGGCTCCTTGGGCCGCTCGGGTCCACTCAAATGTGCCCTTCTTCATACACTCGGTGATAGAGGCGCTGAGGGTGCTAAACCCTTTGATGAACCGGCGATAGAACGAAGCGAGGCTGTGGAAGCGTCTCACCTCCGTGATAGTAGAGGGAGAAGGCCATGAGCGTATAGTTTCCACTTTTGAGGGGTCCACGGAAATACCTCGATCAGAGACAATGTAACCAAGAAATGTGACTTGGAGAGTGCAAAATTCGCACTTCTCGAGCTTGCCAAATAACTTTTGCTGTCATAGAACCCGGAAGACAGATTCCAAATGGGAGAGATGCTCTGCCTCGTTCTTGGAGTACACAAGGATGTCGTCGAAATAAACCACCACGAATTTTTCGATGAATGGCCTCAAGACCTCGTTCATGAGTTGCATGAACGTGCTAGGAGCGTTAGAGAGACTGAAAGGCGTGACAAGCCATTCGTACAAGCCTCCCTTGGTCTTGAATGTCGTCTTCCATTCATCTCCTTACCGCATACGAATCTGATGGTAACAACTTCGGAGGTCGATCTTGGAAAAAATACAAGATCCGTGCAACTCGTCAAGCATATCGTCGAGCCTCGGTATGGGGTACTGTAGGACCCGGAAAATTCCCATTCGGGGAAATTATTTCGGATGCGCTACTTAAGTGATCGGGAGCCGACTAAGGTTGCTTAATCCTTAAATAAGGATATTTTTATTTTCGAAATTCATTTTAGGGGTGGTGAAATTTTATTTATTTTACAAATTCGTTTTTATTATTTAAATATTGGAAATTACACCGAAATATATTAATAATGGTTCAAAATCGGCCCACACGAAATTCAGGCCCAAAAGAAAGTAGGCGGGCCGCTAGAACTGTCAAAACCCACGCGGGTTTTGATGGCTCTAGGGCCGGGCCGCCTGTTTCCCTTGGGCCACAGAACATGGATTGGAAATAATAAAACCCGTGAGAGTTTAATTGGTTCCAACACATTTTCTCTCGATTTTCCACTTTGAATTGGATGTGAGGAAGATATTAAATCATTTCTTAATCATTTTAGTGTAAATTTCAGTATCAAATAATTAAACAGATTACAAAAAGAATAAAAGAGTCGCCAGCCGATTTAAGGAAACCGACAAACCGTAAAATTAATAAAAATAACTCCGATCTACAAAACCCGACTCTAAGTCCGGGGGTAAGGTTATGAATTTGAGAATTATAAGAATTCTCGAATTCGCCTGTTAAAAAACAGACTCTACTAAAATCGACATTAAAATGAAATAAATCGGGGAAAAGTTTAATAGATTTCGCGAATTTATATTCTTAACATGCATTATAAAACAAGGTTTTTATTTACAAAATATGCACAAGCAACGGAAATGAAATACGAATTACATAATTAAAATAACAATAACGAAAGCAACAAAAGGGCGAACCTCGTTGGTTTAGGAATCTGAATGCGCCGATCAAAACCTTGACTTCCTTTGACTTGGTGAATGGAAGGATAAATATGCAGATGATGGAAAAGTGATATACGAGTGATGATGTGATGAGAAATTGGTAGAATAATGGTAATAAAAGAATGGATATAATAGAGAGAATTTTAAGAGAGTGTAGGTAGGATTATGATGGTAGTTGGTGAAAATGATTGGAATGGAGGGGGGTATTTATAGGTGATGAGGGTAGTGTTTAGGATGGTAATGGAGGGAAAATCATGGGGACACATCCCCATGATCATGCCATGCAATCACAAAAGTCAAGGGAAGGGGTCAAACATATGGGGCTAATATCAAGGGGTCGATCAAGATTTGGCGCCGAATTCAAAAGAAAACCCACGCGGGTTTTAATTGAATCTCGCACGGATCGCTGACGTGGATTCACAAACGACGCCTTAGAAAAGAAAACCGGGTTTTGGATTACTGGTCAGCGCCTTGGGCACATCACGGTTACGGGCGTCCTCTTCGACTAAAACCCGTGCGGGTTTTGTTACTTGTAATGGGCCGGCTTGATTTGAATTGTTTGCATTGTTTGCTGCATTGGCCCAATGATGTATCCGGCCCTTTTGACAAGTTGGGATTATATTGGTGCAAATCTCGGTATCTACAGGTACTGATATTTGATGGTGATATTGTTGATAGCTCGACTGTCGACACACATCCGGTAGGTGCTATCCTTCTTGGGAACCGGGAGAGCGGGGACGGAACATGGGCTCATGCTTTCCCAAACGAAGCCCCTAGAGACGAGCTCGTCCACTTGGCGTTGTAGCTCCTTGGTTTCCTGCGGGTTGCATCAGTATGCCGCTTTGTTGGGAAGTGGTGCTCCGGGCATAAGGTCGATCCGTGCTCGATTCCCCGAATAGGTGGAAGACCTGGTGGTAGATCGTCAGGAAAAACATCTCCGAACTTGGCAACAAGAGGGGCGAAAAGAGGGTGTAGGGGTTTCTCTACCTCACTTTTGTTTGCTTCTAAGAGGAGTAAGGCAAAAAACGACCTTCCCCTTGCTTAGAGCTCGCTCAACCCGTGTTTCGCTCATGTGTTTGGGTTTCTCACTTCCCACCCCAGGTTTTGGAGATGTGATTTCATGTGGAGCTAACGGAAGTAGCTTAACCCTCTTGCCCCGATGGGTAAAAGTATAGGTGTTTTTCAACCCGTTGTGCACAGTTTGCTTGTCAAATTGCCAAGGACGTCCCAACAATATGTGGCAAGCACTCATAGGGACAACATCACAAACAACAGAATCATCGTAGTTAGCACCAAAAGACAAATTCACAAGGACTTGTTTGGTTACCTTGATGCCGTCTTGATCGTTGAGCCACTTGAGGGAATGAGGCAAATTAAGCTTCTCGACCATATACGTTGAGGCGACATTGGTACAAATCCCTCCGTCGATAATAAGATTGCACATCTTGCCTCCCATGAAGCATTGAGATTGAAAAATCATCTCTCGTTGGGCCTTGTCGAGAGGGGCTTCTTGAGTATGCAAAACACGCCTCAAGACAAGAGCGTTACCCTACACGTGTGGTGTGGGGGCGACATCATCATCGTCACTAGTGACGGTATCCTCAATGATTACTTCGGAATCATCCCGGGCCTCTTGTAGTTCCTCATCAATATCCTGAACCTCCTTGAGAGTCAAGGCTCGTCGGTTCGGACAATCCACTTAAAAGTGATCGTAACCGTGGCATTTAAAGCACTTCCTAGCCTCCATCCGGCGAGAAGGATCCGTTGGAGACGCCACAACAAGTCCCTTTCCTTTATCCGTGCGAAGTGTAGAAGGAAACTTGGGTGTCTCACTGGGTTTCGGGGTGCCCGAATAAGGAGGAGGTCGGCTAGGTGGTGGAAAGAAGGTTCTTGGTGCCGGTTTGGGAGTAGCCTTTTCTTTCTTTCATCGCTCAACCCGAAGGGCCAAGCTGCACAGGTCATCCATGGAGTAATATGGTTGAACCTCAACTTTCTTGGCGACCGAGGAGTCCAATCCATTCAAGAAACGCATCATGGTTTGCTCCTCGGGTTCTTGAAGGTCGCTTTTGATGAGAAGTTGCTCGAACTCCTGAATGTAGTCGCTCACGGACCGCTTGCCCTAGGTTAGGACATAGAGCTTCCTCAAAACATCTTGTTTGTATGTGGCGGGTAAGAAACGACGGTTCATCAACTGCTTAAGCCGTGTCCAAGTGGTGATTCTCGTTCGACCTTCCCGAGCCCTTTGCGCCTTCACATTCTCAAACCAAAGCGATGCAGCTTTGGTGAGTTTAAGGCTAGCGACCTTAAAGGCCTTCTCATCATTGTACTCTTTGGTCTCAAAGATCCTATCCATCATTTGGATCCACTCAAGGTACTCGTCAGGATCACTGGAACCATTGAATTCGGGAATGTCGATTTTGACGTCCTGGAAGTCGTCACGAGGGGGCCTATCATGCACCTCCCGACGTGGACGGCGACGTGGGGAGCCTCTATCATCGTCACTCGACTCAAAGGTAAGAGGAGGACGGATAGGGCTTTGAGTGCGCCTTCGACGTTCAATTCGGGGCGGACCTTGGAAGTTCATGGTTATGTTGTTCATTTGGGCCGCAAGGTCTTGAAGGGTCCGCTCGATGGAGGAGAACCAATTGCCAAAGGTGGTGGTGAGTCGGTCCTCGAGAGCTCGAATTTGAGGGCTACCCCGGTGGCTCGATTCCTCTCGTTCGCAGCGAGCTTCGTCGGCCATACCGGGAAAAAGGTGAAGGACGGATTGTGTTTGAGGTATTTTGTGGAGTTTGAGGGTTCTTTTGTAGTTGGCAAGTGTTTGGCTAAGGGTTCTTTGTGTTTTTTTCACTCAGACATTTCATCGAACACCTTGCGTGCACTATTTTCCAACTTCTTTTCAATGCACCAAATGGCTACAAATCCAACATATACACCAACAATACAATGTTTTCCAACAAACTTTGGTAGCAATGGGGTTAGGGATCACCAATATTTGCATACGATTCACAAAACCCAACACTAGAAAACAATAATAGCAAAACAATGAAGAAAACTCAAGCTAAATGAAAAACCGAGGCTCTGATACCAGTTAGAGCGTTACCATCGTGGTGGGATGAATGATGCTTGAGTTTTCGGAAGAAAATCAAGGAAAAGGAAGCTTGGGCACGATAGGGTTTGCATATGACCTTAGCTAGAAGAGTCAACAACCTTGGCCTAACATTCCACCATGACTAATTAGGCTAAACCACCATTAATTACTAAAGAAATGACTTGAATACCACCAAGCAAAGATTGGATAAAGTAAACAAGAATTTTGGGGGAGGCTTAGAGAGCTCTCAAGTAATGGCATTCAATATCATTCAAAAGCTACCCATAAAATGAAGGCCAACAAGTCTTTATACAAAGGGAGCAAACCAAAACGCAGTCGTTTTGGACAGGCAAAATCGGCGTAAACGGGCCACGCGCGCGGCGTCCTGATCGTAGCGCGGCGAGCCATCGGCGGCCGGCAATGCGGCGGCCTTGGCGATCGCGGGCGCGACGGACCTTGTCACGGGCGCGATTGTGAATTGTCCAAACATCAGCTGAAGCAGGCAGGCTGGTGTCGCGGGCGCGACACATGTGGTTGCAGGCGCGACCAAGCGGGGCAACGAGGCTTCTCGGGCGCGACGTCGCGTGACTCGGGCGCGGCTAAGGCCTGTCCAAATGCTTCAGCTTGGCCTATTTTTGATCCAAAAGTAACCCGGACCCCGTCACGACATTGTTCACCATCTCGGGATGGTACGGCCTCGGGCCTCTGGGGGTCGGGGCATAAACGGGCCTTCTTAAAAGGTCTCGGTTCCCATCCAATGGATGGCCGAGACTACCCTTGCGTTTCCGGGCTTCACCGGGAATTGCACTTCGAGATTCACCGTGGTTAAGGCGGCTCGCTTGGCAAATGTTACGAGGGACGAGAAGGAACCCGAGACTCTTCACTTTGAGACCAATGCGAAGGACACATCAACACAAGAGTAACTGAACAATCTTGGAGCCAACCATCGCTCAAGCCAAAAACCAAGCAACACATGCCAAACCCACAATTTCTTTCCTCCCCACCAAGTCCCCGATGAAGCACCCCCCCTCCACACTTATATTACATGTAGAAAAACATGTAAAGACAATTAAAGAGATCAAGTGGGGGCGGGGATGCTTACAAATGATTCAACGACCGGATCCTCCCGGAGGAGGATGGGGTCGGTGTTGAAGTTGCAATTGAACACTTTCAAGTGTCTTTTGCTGGGCTTGTAAAAGATTTTGCAAACTTTCAAGCAAATTGTTCTGGCTTTGGATTAACTCCCAGTGTGCTCGGAACTCGGTATGCAATTCCTCAATTTGAGCACTAAGGCGCTCTAGTGAAGTACCTTTAGCTTGGCTTTCACTTGCATTTTCCCCTTGTGCTTGCTCTTCTTCCTCCTCGTTTTCAGTTTCTTTCTCACCTTCTTCATCATCGTCATCATCGGATTCAAATGGCCCACCCACCAAATGACGACATCCATGCTTTTGACCGCACGACCAATTACGCTAGTTAGTGATATCTAACCAACGCGTTGCGTGATCATGATCCAAGTGAATTGTGGCTCTATGGAGTCCATGGCTGTGTTGGTAAATTGTACGTGTCCGATGCTTTTCTAAAATCTCCATCTTCCGCAACCGAACACCATCAATGGGATCGGGATAGTATCTCGGCTTCCACTTGGCTAGGTAAGATTCGAAGTCTTGTTTCTTAAGGAAGTGACAAATAATATGTCCCATACCAATTGTCATAGACCGAACTTCAATACTTATCTCCCGAAGGCAATGAAGAATGCAAGAGCCGTTGTTGACATGACGACTGTTGACAGCATTGAAAATCATAAAGAGGTCATCCTTACGAACTTTTGTTCGTCCATCATCTCGGCCAAAGACAGGTGAGAGCTCTCATTGCCTCTTTCTCGTCGAAGTTTGCACACTCTTCGTAGTAAATCCCATCCACAGGAAGACCCAATGCATGACATAAATCTTGTACCGAACATGTAATCTCTTTGTTTGCCACCCGATAACTAAAAGTAGCATTCGACGTACCGTCATCCCTTACCACCAGCGAACTCAGAAACTCAAGCACGGGCTGGTTGATAATAGGGTCATTGATAGTAACCAACACCTCCCAGCCCAAGGTTTTTATGAAGTAATCCATGCTTGGCTTGCAATAGACTGACTTCGCTATTCCTTCGTCATAGACGTCCGGGGCACAAATTTTGCGTTGTTTGAATTTCATAAACCGTTGTTTATGCATCTCGTCACGGAAAGTGACTTTTACTTTCGGATTACACTGAATAAGAGAGGTCGGTTGCGCCTTATAGTGATTCTTATCTTGTACCGACAGTTCGGGTGGTGGAGTGGGTGATTGTTCTTCAGATCGGGCAAGTTTGGATCGACCCATGATAGCAAGTAAAGGGCAAAGAGTTATGGAAGCAACTAAACCCAATGCAAACCCTAAATCTCAACAAGAAAATCCATAGACAACACCCAAAAATTAGCTAGAAAACACAATTAACACACAAGGATACGAGAAATATCTGAGGTAGAGACTTAGAAGTGTTGCATTGCCAAAGTTGACCTCCAAGGAAGAAAAACCAACTAGAATCGCACTTGGAGAACTTCTAAAGAGGCGAAAATGGCTGAGGGTGGCGTGGCTAGGGCACGGATTTGTGAATTGAGAGAGTAGAGAAGGAAGATTTATGAGAAAATGAGAGCTTAAGGCATGAGCATTAGGGTTTTAGAGGGAGAAAGAGTCGTTTGAGAGTGTAGAATGAAAAACAAATGAATTAAAATGAGGGAGAAAAGAGTTAAGAACTCTCGACAAAAAGGCGCAGCTCGACAGGTCGTGGCCGTGAAGCAGGCAGAACGCGGGGGCGGTCCCCGTCTGGAGGGAAAAAAGGAAAAATCACCTCGTCCGGGTCGCGGCCGCGAAGGGTAAAGATAGCTCCTGCGACCTCGTTCTGGCGGAAAACTGGGAATTGCGTCGTGGGCGTTACAGCGTTTGTAACGGGCGTGACGGAGCTGAGAACTTCAACACTTTATACTTTCCAGGTAGACGTAGCGGGCGCTATATGGCTCGTCGCGCCTGCTACCTTGTTCTGGCTCAAAACCTGAAACTTCCACTTTTTGAAAATAAAACTAAGTCCTAGGACTCCTACTCCTCTCATCATTAAGCTCTTTTTTCTTCACACTCTTAAACATTCAAAAACATCTTTTAACACTCAAAAACTTCATTGAAATACTCTCTTCACAAACTCTACTTGTCACTCTCATTTTTACTCTCAAATTTTCTATTTTCTCATTTTTTTTTCTTCAATTTTCTCTTTTTCTCTCCTTTTGTTTCTTTTCTCTTCTTCCTAGGACTAAAACACGAAGAACAACAAAAGAAATATTAGGGCAAAAAGAAAATGAAAATGCAAGAATAAATGAAAAACACTAAAGAAGAGGAAAGTAGCATGTACCTCCCCAATTGTTGCTTGTTTTAGGTGTCCATCTCGACCTAATTCTTCTTTCAACCATTAAAATCAGCGAGGAAGACTACCACAGTCCCCGCATACTCCTCTTCCATAGTATAAGGGTTGATCTTTGAGGAATTGACCTTGAAACACTTTCCTTTGTCATTCTTGAGTTCCACAACCCTAGCAGGAAGAATTTTTACAATCTCAAAAGGCCCGACCATCTTGACCTCAACTTCCTAGAGAAGATTTTAAGCCTTGAGTTGAAAATAAGAATTTGATCACCAACCATAAACTCCCTACGTTTCAACCTTTTGTCATGCCAAGCCTTGGTGCGCTCCTTATAGACCCTATTATTTTCGTAAGATTGTCGTCTCAACTCTTCAAGTTCTTCCAATTGGAATAGACGATTCACACCCGCTGCTTTAAGATCATAGTTCATCTTCTTATTGGCCCATATCGTTTTGTGCTCAAGCTCTACGATAAAATGGATGCCTTCCCATAAACTAGGCGGAATGGTGTAGTCCCTATGGGCGTCTTGTAAGCGGTGCGATAAGCCCATAAAACATCATCGAGCTTGTCTACCCAATCCTTTCGTGAAGAAGCTACAGTTTTCTCCAAAATCTCTTTGATAGCGCGATTTGATATCTCCACTTGGCCTTTAGTTTGAGGGTGATAAGGAAGCCCTCTCTTATGATTGATACCATACTTTGACAACAAGAACTCAAACCTCTTCTCAATGAAATGAGCGCCATTATCACTAATAATCACTCTTGGAACTCCGAACCTAGGAAAGATGACCTTCTTCAAAAATTTAGATACGGATCTTCTATCGCATCTAACATATGAGATTGCTTCTATCCACTTTGACACATAATCAACCGCTACTAGAATATATTGGTGACCTCGTGAAGACGGAAATGGACCCATGAAGTCCAATCCCCATACATCGAAAACTTCCACTTCAAGGATGTAGTTTAGTGGCCCCTCATTCTGGCGAGAAATGTTCCCGGACCTTTGGCACTTGTCACAAACTTGTAATACTCTAGCGGCTGTCTTGTTGGAGCCTCCGTGGCCTCCACATGGAAATTCATGACAATGAGATAACACGGATTTCACTTTACTTTCAGCTAGACATCGTCTATACATCCCGTCATTACACAAACGAAACAAGAATGGATCATCCCAATAGAAATGCTTCACATCATGAAAGAACTTCTTCTTTTGGTGTGGAGTGAGGTTTTGAGGAACTACCTCACTTGCCAAATAATTAATGATGTCCGCATACCATGGGTGAGTGCGTTTGATGGACAAAAGTTGTTCATCCGGGAAAGAATCTTCGATGGGTTGGGATTCCTCCAAATCAACAAGAATTCTTGACAAGCGATCGGCCACTACATTCTTGGTTCCGGCCTTGTCTCGGATCTCCAAGTCAAACTCTTGTATGAGTAAAACCCAACGAATAAGTCTCGGCTTTGTCTCCTTCTTCCCCATCAAATACTTGATCGCCGCATGATCCGTATAAACGATGAATCGGGAGATTATGAGGTATTGACGGAATTTGTTTAAGGCAAAGATGATGGCCAAGAGCTCCTTCTCCGTTGTTGTGTAGTTCTTTTGAGCACTATCAAGCGCATGACTCGCATAATAAATTACCCGTGGCTTCCTATCCTTGGTTTGGCTAAACAAGCTCCAACAGTGAAGTCACTTGCATCAGCCATAATCTCAAACGGTAGAGTCCAATCCAGAGGTTAAACTACCGGTGCAGATATTAGCGCTTGCTTCAACCTGTAGAAGGCCTCAAGACACTCATCAGTAAAGGAGAATGGGGCATCTTTGCACAAGAGGTCGGTTAAAGGACGAGTGATTTTCGAAAAATCCTTGACAAACCGTCGGTAAAAACCGGCGTGGCCAAGGAAACTACGCACCCCTTTAACAGAAACCGGGGGTGGTAGGCGCTCAATCACTTCAACCTTAGCCTTGTCAAATGGCCTCAACGATTCCTTCTTCTACCATGAAATGACATTTCTCCCAATTCAGAACTAAATCAACCTCTTCACATCGGATGAGAATTTTCTCCAAATTATCCAAGCAATCATCAAACGTATGACCATAAACAGAAAAATCATCCATAAAAACTTTCATGCAATGTTCGATGTAATCGCTAAAAATGGCCATCATGCATCTCTGAAATGTACTGGGTGCATTGCACAAACCAAAAGGCATCTTCCTATATGCAAAAGTACCGTATGGACAAGTAAAAGTGGTCTTTTCTTGATGTGCGGGATGAATTGGAATTTGGAAAAATCTCGAGTACCCATCTAAAAAACAAAAGTATGAATGACCCGCTAACCTCTCTAACATTTGATCTATGAAGGGGAGGGGAAAGTAATCTTTCTTTGTAACTTTGATTAATTGGCGATAGTCTATACACATCCGCCATCCCGTGACGGTTCGGGTACTTACAAGCTCATTCTTTTCATTTTCAACAACTGTCATCCCACCTTTCTTAGGTACACATTGAACTGGGCTTACCCATTCGCTATTTGCGACGGGGAAGATGATCCCAGTGGCCAAAAGTTTGACTACTTCTTTCTTAACCACTTCTTGCATATTGGGGTTTAACCTACGTTGTGGTTGCCTAATTGGTTTTGCATCATCTAACAAATCAATGAAATGCATGCAAATGGATGGAGAAATACCCTTCAAGTCCTCAATTTTATACCCTAATGCACCCGTATGCTTCCTCAACAAATAAAGCAACTTAGACAATTTAGATTCATGCAATTTAGCATTCACAATCACAGGGCAAGACTTTTCCTCATCTAAGAAAGCATATTGTAAAGAAGGGGTAAGGGTTTAAGTTCTAATTGAGGGGGTGAGGGTTTAGCTTGAGAAGAAGACATACCTTTGCATAGAACTTCTTGAATTTCCATACACTCAAAATATGGCTCATCAATAGTAATTTCCTTATGAGTAGGTGACGAATCGAGAAGGTTGGTAAGAAATGTTATCGGTGCCTTCAGGCTCAAATTGAAAGGATTCTAAGAGAGTTTCTCCCAAAGGATCATCACATGTAGACTTAAGCATATGATATTCTTCCATATATTCGTCGACTAGCACCTCTATGATATCGATGGCATAGCATGAATCCTCATACGATGGATTCTTCAAAGACCCCTCAAGGTTAAAAATAATGCTCTCATCACCGACATGTAGTGACATACGATCATTCTTGACATCTATCATCGCCCTGGCCGTGGCAAGAAATGGACGTCCCAAAATAATAGGAATATTACCGTCCTCATCCATTTCTAGAATACCGAAATCACATGGTATCAAAAATCTGCCCATTTGGACCAGAATATCCTCCAATATACCCAACGGTCGACGCAAGGAATGATCGGCGAGTTGAAGATTAATTGTTGTGTGAGTCAAATCATCAAGATTCAACTTCCGTCAGATAGAATAGGGCATTACACTTACACTAGCCCCCAAATCACATAAAGCATGACCAATCCTCATGCCCCCGATAGTACATGGAATGGAAAAACTCCCGGGACCAGCAAGTTTCTCCGGGGTTTTGTTCTCAATAATGACACTACAATCGGCCGTCAAGTGAATAGTAGACTTCTCTTGGATTTTCCGCTTGCTAGTGAGAAGTTCCTTCAAATGCTTCTTGAATGAGGGAACCTCAGAAATAGCCTCTATAAATGGGATATTCACTTAGAGTTTCTTGAGCATCTCTATGAACTTCGAAAATTTAGCATCCGACTTTGGTTTGGCTAACCGCTCGGGAAAAGGCACCGGCGGTGGTTGGGTCTTTGGCTTCTCAATGACTTGAATTGGTTCTTCTTCTATCATAACTCCCTTTCCTTTTCCCTTTCTTATTTTCTCCATCTCTTCTCTTTCTTTCTCAATCAACTCTTTTTCAAAATTGGACTCTCCTTGCTCCTCCTCACAAACTTCCTTGCTTCCCTCCACTAAAACAAACTCACTCTCCTTTTTCTCTTCCAAATCTTCCTCCTCCGTAATATCCACCACATCACCTTCTCTTTCTCCCAAGACACTCTCATCCACCATTTTGGGTCCCTCAATCTCTCTACCACTCCACAATGTAATTACATTAAGTTGCCCTTTAGGGTTGGGTTGAGGTTGGCTAGGAAGAAATTGGATAGGTTTGGCTTGTTGTGCCATTTGAGCCAATTGCAATTCAAGGTTCTTAATATGGGCTTGGTCTCTATCTTGGGTCAACGAGATCTTTTGTTACAATTGCTCAATGGAAAGCTCTTGGGGTGGTTTGGATGTTTGGGATGATTGACCATGGTGGGTGTTTTGTTGGTATGGATGACGGTTTTGGTTTTGAAATCCGGGAGGTGGGTTTTGGTTTTGTGGGGGTTGTTGGTTATAAGCATAGTTTCCACGAGGACGAACTGGATGTTGAGTGGAATAAGAGAGGTTATTGTTAGGATAAACTGCTTGCACTTGCTCAGATTGGCATTCACCACATTGTTGTAGAGAATTTGGTCCTCCACAATAATCACACACAACAATTCTAGCATCCGCGGTAGGAATAAGCAATGGTATCTCTTGAGCGGCTTTAACTTGCCTTGTGGTCTCCTCAAGGGCCTTCTTTTGTTGCATCTCCGACACGACATTCATGAGAAATTTGATTGTGGGGTTGCTCTCCAAAGAAGTACCTCCATCTCTTAAACCACGGCCTCCTCCCCAATGTGGAGAGTTTTAGGATAACTCATGTAGAAATACATTTGCTTCCTCCGCCGTCTTCTTGAGAAACATGCCACCGGAGGCATGATCGATAGATTCTCGTAAAGAACTACATAATCCCGAGTAGAAATGATGTAAAAGGAGCCAATCTTCCAGATTGTGGTGAGGACATCTCTGTTGGAAGCCTTTGAACCTCCCCCATGCTTCAAATAAGGTTTCACCGGGCTCTTGTTTGCATAATAGCTTGCCTTAATCTACACGTCTCATCATTGGGAAAGAACCTTTGAAGAAAATCACGACTGAGGGTGTCCCATGAAGAATAGGTACCCGGTGGGCAAGTATTTAGCCACAACAATGCCTTCCCCTTCAAGGTGAGAGGGAAGAACTTCAACTTCATGTATTCGATGGAAACTCCGTTCATTTGCACAAACCCAATACGTTGCTCGAACCTGTTGATATGATCGATTGGGTTCTCATGTTCAGCCCCATGGTATGGAGCGTTCTCAAATATTTCAAACAAATATGGTATAAACTTGAATGACGCATTTGTAGGTAATTCTGGTAATACGATGGGGTCGCCTCCCGTACTTGAGGATGGTAATGAATACGAGGCTAAGGTACGGGGTGGATCTGGTATTTCATCAGCCATTGGAATTTCAACTCTCCCTTGCTCTCGTTGTCGTCTCTCTCGTCTCGAGCTAGCGTTCGCTTGGCGAATAATATTTTCCGGGTTCGAATTCGGTGGAGTAGAAGACGGTTGGCTACGTCGAGATCGAGTCTGTATACACAAAGGAACAACAGAAGAATTAAACCCTTAACAACTAAAGGTACCAAATCTCTAACAAAGGAAATGATCTTAAACAACCTAAAATCGAGAAGCTAAGCTAGGTGCGGTTGCTCCCCGGCAACGACGCCATTTTGTGTAACGTGGTTTGCGTGATCCGGTATTTATCGTTCTCTCTCAGGGAGCAAAGGGCCTAGAACAAAAGCAACTGGATCTAGGTAGGCTTAAGATCACTAGATATCAAGAGTCTTTGGGTGATAAACATCAGAAATAGATCACAGAAATAGACTAAGGTTCAGTTAAGATAGGAAAATGGGTTTCGGGAGATTTTGGGATGCAAACGGCAATAAGAACATGGGTTTTGCAATTAGGGAGTAACAAAGAGGGGCAATCAAGTGACAATCCCGTTAGAGAAAACCCACCGGATTTCCTCTTTTGAGGATAATCCGGATTAACTTCCTCAAAGTCCACTACGGACCCGGAGGGTTAATGAAACAGGATTCCCTAGTTAACCTCCTTCCATTTTTGTGGGCGAGCATTAACTATCCCATCTCCTATCTTCCAACACTAGTGTTGGATGTATTCGGGAGCTTTCGATCCCAAATACATCCCACTTGAGGGAAGAATAGGAGTGGGAAATTGATTCTCCTACTAATTACCACCTAAACTTGCTAACCCAAGCCTAATTAACCATTCACATCCTTAATTTCCCCCTAATCCATGGGGTTTTTAGCCTCTAATCATCCTAATTAACATGCTAACAACATCAACAACTCCAACAAACATGATCAAAACAGAGGAAACAACTAACAAATGCAATAATCCAAGTATCACAAACACAAAACAATCTAATCACAAAACATAGATTGAAATACTATTAAAGCAAATTAAAAGAGAGTAGAGATGAAGAAATGCTCAGCAAAATGGCGATGATCGAATGGATGATCAAGAACAACCAAGAACTCCAAGCTCCAATGTAGAAAAATATACTTCAATCTTCAATAGAACTTCAATAAAATCCAATACAGTTGCACTAATCTTCCACTAATCACTCACTAATTACTATGGAATTCTTCTAATCCTCACTCTAATGGTGCTTTTCTCTCTAATGAACCAGCTCTCCTCACAAATCATTCAAAGGGGTATTTGTACATAGCCAAGGAAGTTAGATAAAATGCAGCATTTCAAGCAACTAAAATGCGTGAAACCAGGAGATCGCGGGCGCGATCCCCCTGGTCGCGGGTGCGGTCTTGCGAAGACACCCAACGACTTCTTTCTTCTGCGCAAGGTAGCGGGCGCTACCTTCCCATGTCGCGGCCGCGATCCTCTCCTGGCAGAATTTCTGTGTTGGCCTTCCTCAGCTTTCGCGGGCGCTATCTTTGGGGTAGCGGCCGCGATCTTCTTCTGGGGTATTTCTCCCTTGGGCGTAGCGCCTGCCACAAGAAGTGTAGCGGGTGTTACGGCTCTGAAAAGCAATTGCAAGCCTTGTAGCGCCTGCAATGCTGAATCTAGCGGGTGCTAAGCTTGCTGAATTCATTCCTTGGGAGTCTATTGCATCCGGCCTTGCTTCCCACTTAGTCCTTGACTTGGCTTGGCCCGAGGAATCTCTCGGGATTCCCAAAAATGCTTCAAAACAGCCCCTTTTGCTACGTTTTCATGTAAAAACACCAAAACCTACAAAATAACCAAAAACATAATAAAAGGCATGAAAATAAGCTAAGAACGATCAAAAGACCAAGTATAAAGGCGTTATTTAGGCCTAAAAATGGGCCTAAACAATATGCCTTTGCTATACTAACACTTAGAACCTTGGGCCCTTGTTAATTGTTATTATATTTTTTTTAACCCTTCCCTTTTTGTGTTGCACCTATTTTGAGTTTACAAGGATGGAAAGCTTTCGGTTTGTATTCCCTTGTTTTTTCTTTTACCTTTTAACAGCCCCACTCTAGGATTTACAGTTAGTTCAATCATGAGGAACTCCACAGCAGTCTCAATACATATTCATCAATATTTGCAAAGTCCTGTCGAACCTCGGATACTTAGGGATCAATATCATAAGGCCTTGCAGACTCATATCATGATCATAAAAGGTCTAAGGAGACTTTGAAGTTTGAATTTGGCGGGTTCCTGAAGGACCCGGGATCCCTAAGAATCCAATTTTTATAAGTTTTTGAAGGAGTCGGGATTTCTAAGAGCCCAAAGGTTCATGAGTCCTTACGAACCCGAGATCCATGGGGATCCGAATTCTCTGAGTTCTTGCGGACTCAGGATATCATAGCTATCCAATTAGGCAATTACTGATCATCACCAATCGGAATTAGACGTCATTCCAAGCCTATATTACACCCACTCAGGTTTGGCTGCCCTTAACACAGAATTTGGATGAACTTGAGTTGGGAAGATGCATCAAACAACCACTTGTAAGCATTTTAAGCATAGAAGTGAAGAGATACAGTGGTTTCGGCTAGAACGCGACTCAAAATTATGGGTCTTTGCAAACATGAGATCTGTAAGGATCCATTTTATGGGTCACGAAGGACACCGAGATTCCTAAGAATCCAAGTTTAATGGGTCTTGATGGACCGAGATTCCTAAGAATCCATGAGAGTTTTTTTTTTTTTTTAAATATCCGGTAGGATCGAGGTCTGGTTTGGGGGTCGATTTGTGTGTTGACGTTGTGCATTCCTGGGGCTGGCTTGCTGCCATTGAAGACGTGAAATAAGACTCGACAAGAGCTACGTGAACACATTCTAATTTGAAGATCGAGGTCTTTTTATACCTTGGAACTATTGAATTCTTCTGGTTCAGTTCTTTTGTAACTCTTCACACCCTCTCCTTCTTGTTATCTCTACTACTTCCTTGTTCCTACTTCATTTGCCTAAAATGTTTTTTCGTCCAAAATCCCCCTCAAGAGCCAACCATCTTAGCCTGCCTTGAAATAGGATAGTGGGAAACTATGAGAAGTTTCCTTAACCCAATGAAAGCAACCGCCAACCATCATTTTACATTTACGTTTTGTGGTTTTTGTCTGCTCCCATTAGTATGATAGAGTGCAAAATATGGGTCAATTGTAACTTATAGATATTTTGGTGGACCAAAACATGGGCCAATTGTAACTCAACAAAACATTTTGGTGGACCAAAACATGAATTAATGGAAGCCTTCAAATTTGACTTATAGATATTTTTTTATTATTTTCTTCGCCAACAAAATATTACCAAAGAAATTTTCAAATAGATCTCTTTCTATTTATTATAATTTTATTTGAGCATAAGCATCAAACCCATCTACATTAAAAAAATAAATCTTTTTTCTTATTACTAGGGCAAAACATACTTTTGATAACAAAAAGAAGTTATATTATCAAAATTTCGAGTTCAACAATGAGCATACGATGACGTTCGCTTATGAATATAATTTATATTTTTTATGAGCATTTTATAACAAATTTTTTGGTGAATGTGTGACGTGTGATGAAATTTGTTTGTTACAACTATTGTCATTTAAGCAAATAAATTTTGTCACAAATCACACATTCACCGAAAATGTTGCTAAATCTACCGGAAAATTACCTAAATGAAGTCAATGCAAGGCTTAAGGTGAGTAGGTACTGACTTAAAAACATTAATTAAGGTTAAATTTGTAAATATCAATATATGCAAATTATCTTTTTAATGAACCCCCTTTTAATATGGTGAAACTTATTTGACACCATAGAAGCCTAATCCATTCTATTGCTGGACAGTCACGTTTTCAATCAGTTGCAGGCCAATAGGCCATAGGTGGGTTCTAGTAAGAAGGGCCACGCGCAATCTATTTTCTTGTTGGGCTAAACCTAGGCCAGCTCATTGCCCATTTTTACTGACTTTTCCAACAAGTAAAAAGATAAATTCTTCAAATAGAAAGTGTTTTGTAGAAAATTGTGAGAAAAAGATAAATTCTTCAAATAGAAAGTGTTTTTAAAAAGATGAGTGCAACTGATGGAATTCATTTCAATTTAACTGGTGCTTTTGCAAGAAAAAAAGTTGTAGAGAGGAGTGCCTAATATATATGTTGAATATGTTTTATATATATCAAGTTTCTATGAAATAGGCTAATTCAACTGATATTTTGATTCTAATATTGCATTGCAGGAGAAATTGTGAGTTCCCGTTCTAGTTTCTAAAGCCGCATTTCAATTTATCCAGGGTGAGTTTCTTTGTTGGTAGCCCTCAATTTTTGTTGGAGGATAAAATAGTGTACTAGAGATCTACAACATATTCATTTGAATGCTTAACAGCACAACAATATGCAAAATGTGGAGAGAAATCTCTGCCAGCTTGCTTTCGTCTTGCTTGGCTAGAATTTTCACTCCACTGGTATCTGTGAATTTTCACTTCATTGTGTTACATACCACTGCAGATAATTTCATAATTAATCTGGAGGTCTTGTATTCCATTTTAATTAATCACTTACGCAGGGACTCCTCTTGTAAAATGAGTTGGGTGTTGTCACCATCATGTTAGTGTTGTCTTGAATTTGGTTGTCGCACCTAGTTTTTTTTTTTTGTGTTTTGTGTTTTGTTAAGTTTTTGTTTTTTAAGGTCTTGTTTTGTTTTGTTAGTTGTTGTCTTTTGGTTCGTTACTGATCCTGAGATAGGAGGTTTCTAACCCAATAACTTGAGATAGGAGGTTTCTAACCACGGGTTGACCCCTTATCAATTTACCATGTGAAGGTAGGTTAATCCAACCCCATTTACCAGAGTTAAAAAAAAATTAAAAAAATATCCATTTGAATGCTTCAAGTAGAAAGTGTGGTCATTTCTTTCGAATATGGTGCTTCTACCTCCACCTATTAAATGTTGTTTTGTTTTTGAATACAGTTGACACTTTTTTTGTTCTTATGCAGACAATGCAGTAGCCGAAAGGAATTGGGGAGAAGAGAACTCAACCAGGAAAAGGTACCTATAAAGCTGCTAGACAATTAAGGGAGCTATAAAACATTTACTACAAAACAGTTTGTATTTGAAGAATTCATCTTTTTTCACAATTTTATGGCACCATCTTTTTCTCTCTCTTCTGTTGACACACTTCTCCCCCTCCTCTTTTTCCTTTTACCCCATCTCCAATAAGTCAACCTTAAAGGATGGCCCAAGAAGCAAATATGATCTAATAATAGAGAAAAGCTCATCATTAATCATCATTAGTTTCATCACTTAACAAGCCTTGCTCAAAAAAGAAAGTTAACTAGCTTAAGTAATAAATATGCCTCTAGGGATTAGATTGCTAACAGTACCGGTTCACATGTGACCTCACTCTAGTTTAATTTAATATGGTGCTTCTATAAAGTTTTGGTTCAAACCATTCAAGGTCCAATCAAATTAGATATTAGATTTTAAAAAAAATGTCCGATATTTAGTTTTTTTTGGCTTATTTCGATAAGTTTAAATTTAGATTCAGACAATAGAGATAAAAAAATATTGTGTCTATGCCTGAATAAAATAAGTCAATGTCAAACTTAAGATGAAAAATCTATGAATATAACTTATTTTCCCTTTTTTTTTGGTTCAGATTGAAAAAAATCTTTCTAGCTAATCCACTAGTTCTGTTTTATAATACCATAATAATTAATTATGAGTTTTTGGATGCTAATATATTGAACTTTTGGGGTATTGGACGATAATATACTGAACTTTGATATTGAATAATAATACATTGTACTTTGGGGGGAGTTGAACGATAATGCACCCAGAATTATTCCGGCAGTGGCTGACGCGATCGTAATTCTACGTAGCAGGTAGAGGAGATGAATGGACCCAAAATATTTAAATTTTGAACATACCTTTCAAGAGTGCCAAGTCAGCTTTCCGATGTCCGAATTCAAGTCTAGTTTAGTAAGAGTAAATATGTTAAAAGTTCCACATATTTTCAATCAAAAAGTCCATTTAGATTATTTTTAATCACTTACCTCTAACTTTAGAGTATTTAGAGCCAAGAACCCAAAAATTTATTATAACCAAACCTCAATTTTTTTTTTTGGGACAAATTTTTACAAACTCCAATTTGAACAATTTGGTTATGAATATATGAAATGATAGAAAATTCTGAAATAGGTTGACAATGCATTTTGACGTATAGTCTTACTAGTTACTACCAAGGAAATAAACTAAAATAAATTTGAATAGTTTTTTTTAATTATTATTTGGATAAATTCTTCCTAGCTTGTCTACATGAAGTAGGAGTAGGATTAGCCTATAGGAGAACGTTGTTCTGAACTTACTAAAAATAGAATGTGGTAGGTTGTAGCCATTAATATTAGAAACTGCATCTCCTTCCTCATTTGCCTTTGCCATTTCAAAACTTTCATGGTTCATTTCCTGAACTACCCAAGTTGAAGCAGCCATGGACATATCCCAAATTCACATTAACTGAATTTGTCCACTAAAAAATATTGTTTGAAGAAACTTAAGGATTCATAAAACTCCACTCTTTCTTGTGTTGCCAGCTTCAAACTTTTCCAACAGTGTCCTTTTCCGACGTACTTTCTGTTTCTCAGTGGGTGTGGGTCTGCTCTTTTCCGCCGGCTGCTAAACTAGCAAGCTCGAGTTGTGCCATCAAGGTTTGCCCCGTATTATATATGCCTTTGTTTGATTATTTATCATTTTACTTGGGTAATTATTTGATCAATTTTTTTTTTATAGTTTTTCTTTAACTAAAAGTAATTACTATACTTTTTTGAGATTTGGGTATTAATTGACATATTATACTGTAGTGTTTAGAGAGTGGAGAGAATTTTCGTTGTATTTGTATTCAATGTCATTCAATACTTTTCCTACCTTATATAAATATGCTTACTAGTCTTTATCCCCGTGCAATGCACGTGCGATGCACATGTGATTATGTTTTATTTATTGATTTTCGATTTAATTATAAATATATTTTGTTTGTCTTTCTCCACTGATGCTCAATTTGTAAGAATTTTGGTCTTATTCTGAATAGTCTTTCTTATTTTTCCTAAAATCAGATCAAATATATTGTCGTTATTTTTTTTCCTTGTTATATTTTACTGTCAATCATCAAAAAGAGGCAAACAACCACCGCCCCACAAAAAAAAAAAAAATCACACAAAAAATACACACCTAAAAGAAAACATATAAGATTTTATAAAAAAAAGAAGAAAACATATAAGAAGATATTATATATATGTCTCTCACCTTATCAAATGCTTTTATGAGAAGCCTTTTAAATGAAGAATCCAGTAACCTAACTTCATCATTTTAACTTACGTCTTCTTGTTGGTTTAGACACTTGGCTAATTTAGTAAAATCTTAGTTTTCTCAAATCAACCAAAAAAACCCTCAAGGTTGGAACAAACTCATATTTCTTGTTATATGATACTATTCATGCATGTAGGAGGAGCATTTGGAATTGATCTATTCTAGATCAAATTATCAAAAAAGCTAGCATATAAAAAGAGATATGCATGTGAACAACTATTGCGTATATGACAACTTCGGATTCCAGGTTGGATTAGCCTTTTGGGAACTGTTGATCATGATTGGAGTTCTCGTGGCATCGGAAGTTTGTGCGCACTATAGGAAAGAAAAAGTTCTAATGTGGGCAACATTAATTACTCTTTGCGAGATTTCGGTAGCCATTGCATTTCCAAGCAACGTAGCCTTCATGATTGGGCTCACAACCCATGCCACTATAGTAGGGATTTATACCAGGTATTCAACTAATTAATCACTTTTCTATCCTTCTAATTAAGATCTATGCACAATAACATTTAATGTTTTTTGAGATTAACTTTTTTTACATTTTCATAGGCAATTCTCTAATCAAGTCCGAAGTGGCTCCTGACAGCACAATGTTCGAACATTTATAGATTTTGACGGCAGTGATAGCTCCAATAATCAATTTGAAGTCTGCAGAATGGGCACTACATGAAGGAAAAGATGATTGGATTTGGAGGCACTTGTTGGGAAGAAAGCAAGACTAGGTTTGGAAGCGCATGTTAAGCTTACCAGCACTGCCGCTTATGGGGTTGTGGTTCTTTTCTTTGTTCTACCTCAATTTCCATTTAAAGGAAGACCAAGAACTTCGACCCCTCGCACATCTTTGCGCCAATCATTGCGTCTGCTCAAAAGAGGAGAAGTTAGAACCCCATTTCTGATCTCAATGCTTTCTGCCTGCCTTACCCTGCTTTCTGCTACCTCGATACACCAATTCTATGGTCCATTGTTGTTCAAATCCAAAGGGGCGCCATGGGAAGCATCGTGTACACCATTCGTGGTGATTCCAGCGATCAGACCCTTATCCCAATGATCGACTTTATTTACTAGTCATTTTTGCTGTAATCAAACTAAGTGCAGTGGTAAATTTTCTGCCAATTAGTTTATTTTCTAAGATACTCAATAACTTCATTGTTTATGGCTATAACATCATTTGCCTAATCATCTTTGTTTTCCCGGTAGCGCTACAAATAGAATTTTTCAAGACCTCACATCATGTCCGTTTTTTCCTATCCTCGATATTATAACAAGTTTTTGGAGCAATATACATAGGAGCTCACGGAGGCGTATGGGCACCTAAGATGTGGCCAGATTTCTTGCTTCCGGAAGATATCGATGCCTTAAAGTCTATAATTGGAGCGGCTTTAGGACTAGTCCAAAATGCAATCATCAGTTTGATTAGTTTACCACTCCTGTGTATAGAGGCGAATCCAGTAACTAAATTTCGAGGGGTCGAAATTTAAAGATGAGTAATTGAAATCTTTATATCTAATTAGCAAAATTTAAAAATTAAATATTCAAAATTAAATACAAACAAATCATAATCCTATTATATAAAATATATTGTATATAAAATATATTGTAATATATAATGTACACAACTTTTTCTTCAATTTTTGCATTTTAACTTAAATAATAGGGTTATTGGACAACAATAATACGAACTTTGGGGGTATTGGCCGATAATAATACCAACAATTTTGTTGGAAACCAGTGGTATCAACTATGGACCTATTTACCAGCAGTAGTACACTGCCAAGTTGATAGGTGTTTAACTCGATTAAAAGATGAGTTGTCGCCTAATTGTCTGAGCTTGAAGCTGGAGCAAGTGGAAAAAATGTCACCGCCAATTTTTTTTGCCATCTAATAAGTATTGATCAATTTATCTAGAAAACAATCAAATTGTTGTTTTTACATTATAGTATAGCAAAGTTTGTTAATGTTGCTTAATTGGCAAAAAAAGTGACCATTAACGTTTTTTCAACTTACTGCGTATTTAGCTCAGACAATTAGGCGATATATAATCTTTCTGCATAGTAAAAAACCTAACAGCTCGGTCGTGTACTATTGCTGGAAAATAGGTCCATAGTTGGTACTGCTAGTATCCAACAAAATTGTATGTATTATTATCGGCCTATACCCCCAAAGTTAGTATTATTTTTGTCCAATAATCCTAAATAATAAATAAAAGTTGCTATCAACTTATTTAAGATGATTTAAAAGTTACACATAAATAACCCAAAATTCAAGTAATTGGCATTACAGTCGCTGATAATCAAAATTTCTAAATATTTAAAGATGAGTAATTGACATCTTTATATCTAATTAGCAAAATTTAAAAATTAAATATTCAAAATTAAATACAAACAAATCATAATCCTATTATATAAAATATATTGTATATAAAATATATTGTAATATATAATGTACACAACTTTTCTTCAATTTTTGCATTTTAACTTAAATAATAGGGTTATTGGACAACAATAATACGAACTTTGGGGTATTGGCGATAATAATACCAACAATTTTGTTGGAAACGATGGTATCAACTATGGACCTATTTACCACAGTGATAGTACCGCCAAGTTGATAGGTGTTTAACTCGATTAAAAGATGAGTTGTCGCCTAATTTATGAGCTTGAAAATTTGGAGCAAGTGGAAAAAATGTCACCGCCAATTTTTTTGCCATCTAATAAGTATTGATCAATTTATCTAGAAAACAATCAAATTGTTGTTTTACATTATAGTATAGCAAAGTTTGTTAATGTTGCTTAATTGGCAAAAAAAGTGACCATTAACGTTTTTTCAACTTACTCTGGTATTTAGCTCAGACAATTAGGCGATATATAATCTTTCTGCATAGTAAAAAACCTAACAGCTCGGTCGTGTACTATTGCTGGAAAATAGGTCCATAGTTGGTACTGCTAGTATCCAACAAAATTGTATGTATTATTATCGGCCTATACCCCCAAAGTTAGTATTATTTTTGTCCAATAATCCTAAATAATAAATAAAAGTTGCTATCAACTTATTTAAGATGATTTAACAGTTACACCTAACTAACCCAAAATTCAAGTAATTGGCATTACATTCGCATATAATCAAAATTTCTAAATATTTAAAGATGAGTAATTGAAATCTTTATATCTAATTAGCAAAATTTAAAAATTAAATATTCAAAATTAAATACAAACAAATCATAATCCTATTATATAAAATATATTGTATATAAAATATATTGTAATATATAATGTACACAACTTTTTCTTCAATTTTTGCATTTTAACTTAAATAATAGGGTTATTGGACAACAATAATACGAACTTTGGGGGTATTGGCCGATAATAATACCAACAATTTTGTTGGAAACCAGTGGTATCAACTATGGACCTATTACCAGTGATGATCTGCCAAGTTGATAGGTGTTTAACTCGATTAAAAGATGAGTTGTCGCCTAATTATGCGAGCTTGAAGTCGAGCAAGTGGAAAAATCTCACCGCCAATTTTTTTTGCCATCTAATAAGTATTGATCAATTTATCTAGAAAACACTCAAATTGTTGTTTTTACATTATAGTATAGCAAAGTTTGTTAATGTTGCTTAATTGGCAAAAAAAGTGACCATTAACGTTTTCAACTTACGGTATTTAGCTCAGACAATTAGGCGATATATAATCTTTCTGCATAGTAAAAAACCTAACAGCTCGGTCGTGTACTATTGCTGGAAAATAGGTCCATAGTTGGTACTGCTAGTATCCAACAAAATTGTATGTATTATTATCGTATATACCCCAAAGTTAGTATTATTTTTGTCCAATAATCCTAAAATAAATAAAAGTTGCTATCAACTTATTTAAGATGATTTATGATTACACCTAACTAACCCAAAATTCAAGTAATTGGCATTACATTCGCATATAATCAAAATTTCTAAATATTTAAAGATGAGTAATTGAAATCTTTATATCTAATTAGCAAAATTTAAAAATTAAATATTCAAAATTAAATACAAACAAATCATAATCCTATTATATAAAATATATTGTATATAAAATATATTGTAATATATAATGTACACAACTTTTCTTCAATTTTTGCATTTTAACTTAAATAATAGGGTTATTGGACAACAATAATCTGAACTTTGGGGGTATTGGCGATAATAATACCAACAATTTTGTTGAAACCATGGTATCAACTATGGACCTATTTACAATGATAGTACAACGCCAAGTTGATAGGTGTTTAACTCGATTAAAAGATGAGTTGTCGCCTAATTGTCTGAGCTTGAAGCTGGAGCAAGTGGAAAAAATGTCACCGCCAATTTTTTTTGCCATCTAATAAGTATTGATCAATTTATCTAGAAAACAATCAAATTGTTGTTTTTACATTATAGTATAGCAAAGTTTGTTAATGTTGCTTAATTGGCAAAAAAAGTGACCATTAACGTTTTTTCAACTTACTCTGGTATTTAGCTCAGACAATTAGGCGATATATAATCTTTCTGCATAGTAAAAAACCTAACAGCTCGGTCGTGTACTATTGCTGGAAAATAGGTCCATAGTTGGTACTGCTAGTATCCAACAAAATTGTATGTATTATTATCGGCCTATACCCCCAAAGTTAGTATTATTTTTGTCCAATAATCCTAAATAATAAATAAAAGTTGCTATCAACTTATTTAAGATGATTTAACAGTTACACCTAACTAACCCAAAATTCAAGTAATTGGCATTACATTCGCATATAATCAAAATTTCTAAATATTTAAAGATGAGTAATTGAAATCTTTATATCTAATTAGCAAAATTTAAAAATTAAATATTCAAAATTAAATACAAACAAATCATAATCCTATTATATAAAATATATTGTATATAAAATATATTGTAATATATAATGTACACAACTTTTTCTTCAATTTTTGCATTTTAACTTAAATAATAGGGTTATTGGACAACAATAATACGAACTTTGGGGGTATTGGCCGATAATAATACCAACAATTTTGTTGGAAACCAGTGGTATCAACTATGGACCTATTTACCAGCAGTAGTACACTGCCAAGTTGATAGGTGTTTAACTCGATTAAAAGATGAGTTGTCGCCTAATTGTCTGAGCTTGAAGCTGGAGCAAGTGGAAAAAATGTCACCGCCAATTTTTTTTGCCATCTAATAAGTATTGATCAATTTATCTAGAAAACAATCAAATTGTTGTTTTTACATTATAGTATAGCAAAGTTTGTTAATGTTGCTTAATTGGCAAAAAAAGTGACCATTAACGTTTTTTCAACTTACTCTGGTATTTAGCTCAGACAATTAGGCGATATATAATCTTTCTGCATAGTAAAAAACCTAACAGCTCGGTCGTGTACTATTGCTGGAAAATAGGTCCATAGTTGGTACTGCTAGTATCCAACAAAATTGTATGTATTATTATCGGACTATACCCCCTTTGTTATTTTTATTTTTGTCCAATAATCCTAAATAATAAATAAAAGTTGCTATCAACTTATTTAAGATGATTTAACAGTTACACCTAACTAACCCAAAATTCAAGTAATTGGCATTACATTCGCATATAATCAAAATTTCTAAATATTTAAAGATGAGTAATTGAAATCTTTATATCTAATTAGCAAAATTTAAAAATTAAATATTCAAAATTAAATACAAACAAATCATAATCCTATTATATAAAATATATTGTATATAAAATATATTGTAATATATAATGTACACAACTTTTCTTCAATTTTTGCATTTTAACTTAAATAATAGGGTTATTGGACAACAATATCTGAACTTTGGGGGTATTGGCCGATAATAATACCAACAATTTTGTTGGAAACCCGTGGTATCAACTATGGACCTATTTACCAGCAGTAGTACACTGCCAAGTTGATAGGTGTTTAACTCGATTAAAAGATGAGTTGTCGCCTAATATGCGAGCTTGAAGCTGGAGCAAGTGGAAAAAATGTCACCGCCAATTTTTTTTGCCATCTAATAAGTATTGATCAATTTATCTAGAAAACAATCAAATTGTTGTTTTTACATTATAGTATAGCAAAGTTTGTTAATGTTGCTTAATTGGCAAAAAAAGTGACCATTAACGTTTTTTCAACTTACTCTGGTATTTAGCTCAGACAATTAGGCGATATATAATCTTTCTGCATAGTAAAAAACCTACTTTCTGGATTGGTGTACTATTCTTTGGAAAATAGGTCCATAGTAGTTAATGCTGCTAGTATCCAACAAAATTGTATGTATTATTATCTATACCCCAAAGTTAGTATTATTTTGTCCAATAATCCTAAATAATAAATAAAAGTTGCTATCAACTTATTTAAGATGATTTAACGATTACACCTAACTAACCCAAAATTCAAGTAAAAGGCATTACATTCGCAAATAATCAAAATTTCTAAATATTTAAAGATGACTAAATGAAATCTTTATAAATAAATAGCAAAATATAAAAAATAAATATTCAAAATTAAAAAAAAACAAAACATAATCCTAATATATAAAATATATTGTATATAAAATATATTGTAATATATAATGTACACAACTTTTCTTCAATTTTTGCATTTTATCTTAAATAATAGGGTTATTGTACAACAATAATACTGAACTTTGGGGGTATTGGCGATAATAATCCAACAATTTTGTTGGAAACCGTGGTATCAACTATGGACCTATTTACAGTGATAGTACACGCCAAGTTGATAGGTGTTTAACTCGATTAAAAGATGAGTTGTCGCCTAATTATGTCCGAGCTTGAAGTGGAGCAAGTGGAAAAAATGTCACCGCCAATTTTTTGCCATCTAATAAGTATTGATCAATTTATCTAGAAAACAATCAAATTGTTGTTTTACATTATAGTATAGCAAAGTTTGTTAATGTTGCTTAATTGGCAAAAAGTGACCATTAACGTTTTTCAACTTACTGCAGTATTTAGCTCGGACAATTAGGCGATATATAATCTTTACGCATAGTAAAAAACCTAACACTCGATTAGTGTACTATTCTTTGGAAAATAGGTCCATAGTTAGTCTGCTAGTATCCAACAAAATTGTATGTATTATCGGCTATACCCCCAAAGTTAGTATTATTTTGTCCAATAATCCTAAATAATAAATAAAAGTTGCTATCAACTTATTTAAGATGATTTATGATTACACCTAACTAACCCAAAATTCAAGTAATTGGCATTACATTCGCATATAATCAAAATTTCTAAATATTTAAAGATGAGTAATTGAAATCTTTATATCTAATTAGCAAAATTTAAAAATTAAATATTCAAAATTAAATACAAACAAATCATAATCCTATTATATAAAATATATTGTATATAAAATATATTGTAATATATAATGTACACAACTTTTCTTCAATTTTTGCATTTTAACTTAAATAATAGGGTAATTGGACAACAATAAAACGAACTTTGGGGGTATTGGCCGATAATAATACCAACAATATAGTTGGAAACCAGTGGTATCAACTATGGACCTATTTACCAGCGATGAGTACCTTTGAGTTGATAGGTGTTTAACTCGATTAAAAGATGAGTTGTCGCCTAATTATGCGAGCTTGAAGTGAGCAAGTGGAAAAAATGTCACCGCCAATTTTTTTTGCCATCTAAGAAGTATTGATCAATTTATCTAGAAAACAATCAACTTGTTGTTTTTACATTATAGTATAGCAAAGTTTGTTAATGTTGCTTAATTGGCAAAAAAAGTGACCATTAACGTTTTTTCAACTTACTCTGGTATTTAGCTCAGACAATTAGGCGATATATAATCTTTCTGCATAGTAAAAAACCTAACTTTCGATTAGTGTACTATTCTTTGGAAAATAGGTCATAGTTAATGCTTCTAGTATCCAACAAAATTGTATGTATTATTATCGGCCTATATCAAAGTTAGTATTTTTGTCCAATAATCCTAAATAATAAATAAAAGTTGCTATCAACTTATTTAAGATGATTTATGATTACACCTAACTAACCCAAAATTCAAGTAATTGGCATTACATTCGCATATAATCAAAATTTCTAAATATTTAAAGATGAGTAATTGAAATCTTTATATCTAATTAGCAAAATTTAAAAATTAAATATTCAAAATTAAATACAAACAAATCATAATCCTATTATATAAAATATATTGTATATAAAATATATTGTAATATATAATGTACACAACTTTTTCTTCAATTTTTGCATTTTAACTTAAATAATAGGGTTATTGGACAACAATAATACGAACTTTGGGGGTATTGGCCGATAATAATACCAACAATTTTGTTGGAAACCAGTGGTATCAACTATGGACCTATTTACCAGCAGTAGTACACTGCCAAGTTGATAGGTGTTTAACTCGATTAAAAGATGAGTTGTCGCCTAATTGTCTGAGCTTGAAGCTGGAGCAAGTGGAAAAAATGTCACCGCCAATTTTTTTTGCCATCTAATAAGTATTGATCAATTTATCTAGAAAACAATCAAATTGTTGTTTTTACATTATAGTATAGCAAAGTTTGTTAATGTTGCTTAATTGGCAAAAAAAGTGACCATTAACGTTTTTTCAACTTACTCTGGTATTTAGCTCAGACAATTAGGCGATATATAATCTTTCTGCATAGTAAAAAACCTAACAGCTCGGTCGTGTACTATTGCTGGGAAAATAGGTCCATAGTGGTACTGCTAGTATCCAACAAAATTGTATGTATTATTATCGGCCTATACCCCCAAAGTTAGTATTATTTTTGTCCAATAATCCTAAATAATAAATAAAAGTTGCTATCAACTTATTTAAGATGATTTAACAGTTACACCTAACTAACCCAAAATTCAAGTAATTGGCATTACATTCGCATATAATCAAAATTTCTAAATATTTAAAGATGAGTAATTGAAATCTTTATATCTAATTAGCAAAATTTAAAAATTAAATATTCAAAATTAAATACAAACAAATCATAATCCTATTATATAAAATATATTGTATATAAAATATATTGTAATATATAATGTACACAACTTTTTCTTCAATTTTTGCATTTTAACTTAAATAATAGGGTTATTGGACAACAATAATACGAACTTTGGGGGTATTGGCCGATAATAATACCAACAATTTTGTTGGAAACCAGTGGTATCAACTATGGACCTATTTACCAGCAGTAGTACACTGCCAAGTTGATAGGTGTTTAACTCGATTAAAAGATGAGTTGTCGCCTAATTGTCTGAGCTTGAAGCTGGAGCAAGTGGAAAAAATGTCACCGCCAATTTTTTTTGCCATCTAATAAGTATTGATCAATTTATCTAGAAAACAATCAAATTGTTGTTTTTACATTATAGTATAGCAAAGTTTGTTAATGTTGCTTAATTGGCAAAAAAAGTGACCATTAACGTTTTTTCAACTTACTCTGGTATTTAGCTCAGACAATTAGGCGATATATAATCTTTCTGCATAGTAAAAAACCTAATGACTGGCCGTATCGATTAGGTACTATTCTTTGGAAAATAGGTCCATAGTGTATCCAATAAAATTGTATGTATTATTATCGGCCAATACCCCCAAAGTTAGTATTATTTTTGTCCAATAATCCTAAAATAAATAAAAGTTGCTATCAACTTATTTAAGATGATTTATGATTTACACCTAACTAACCCAAAATTCAAGTAATTGGCATTACATTCGCATATAATCAAAATTTCTAAATATTTAAAGATGAGTAATTGAAATCTTTATATCTAATTAGCAAAATTTAAAAATTAAATATTCAAAATTAAATACAAACAAATCATAATCCTATTATATAAAATATATTGTATATAAAATATATTGTAATATATAATGTACACAACTTTTTCTTCAATTTTTGCATTTTAACTTAAATAATAGGGTTATTGGACAACAATATCTGAACTTTTGGGGGTATTGGCCGATAATAATACCAACAATTTTGTTGGAAACCGATGGTATCAACTATGGACCTATTTACCACAGTGAGTACCGCCAAGTTGATAGGTGTTTAACTCGATTAAAAGATGAGTTGTCGCTAATTATGCGAGCTTGAAGTGGAGCAAGTGGAAAAAATGTCACCGCCAATTTTTTTTGCCATCTAATAAGTATTGATCAATTTATCTAGAAAACAATCAAATTGTTGTTTTTACATTATAGTATAGCAAAGTTTGTTAATGTTGCTTAATTGGCAAAAAAAGTGACCATTAACGTTTTTTCAACTTACTCTGGTATTTAGCTCAGACAATTAGGCGATATATAATCTTTCTGCATAGTAAAAAACCTAACAGCTCGGTCGTGTACTATTGCTGGAAAATAGGTCCATAGTTGGTACTGCTAGTATCCAACAAAATTGTATGTATTATTATCGGCCTATACCCCCAAAGTTAGTATTATTTTTGTCCAATAATCCTAAATAATAAATAAAAGTTGCTATCAACTTATTTAAGATGATTTAACAGTTACACCTAACTAACCCAAAATTCAAGTAATTGGCATTACATTCGCATATAATCAAAATTTCTAAATATTTAAAGATGAGTAATTGAAATCTTTATATCTAATTAGCAAAATTTAAAAATTAAATATTCAAAATTAAATACAAACAAATCATAATCCTATTATATAAAATATATTGTATATAAAATATATTGTAATATATAATGTACACAACTTTTTCTTCAATTTTTGCATTTTAACTTAAATAATAGGGTTATTGGACAACAATAATACGAACTTTGGGGGTATTGGCCGATAATAATACCAACAATTTTGTTGGAAACCAGTGGTATCAACTATGGACCTATTTACCAGCAGTAGTACACTGCCAAGTTGATAGGTGTTTAACTCGATTAAAAGATGAGTTGTCGCCAATTATGCGAGCTTGAAGCTGGAGCAAGTGGAAAAAATGTCACCGCCAATTTTTTTTGCCATCTAATAAGTATTGATCAATTTATCTAGAAAACAATCAAATTGTTGTTTTTACATTATAGTGTAGCAAAGTTTGTTAATGTTGCTTAATTGGCAAAAAAAGTGACCATTAACGTTTTTTCAACTTACTCTGGTATTTAGCTCAGACAATTAGGCGATATATAATCTTTCTGCATAGTAAAAAACCTAACAGCTCGGTCGTGTACTATTTGCTGGAAAATAGGTCCATAGTTGGTACTGCTAGTATCCAACAAAATTGTATGTATTATTATCGGCCTATACCCCCAAAGTTAGTATTATTTTTGTCCAATAATCCTAAATAATAAATAAAAGTTGCTATCAACTTATTTAAGATGATTTAACAGTTACTCCTAACTAAACCAAAATTCAAGTAATTGGCATTACATTCGCATATAATCAAAATTTCTAAATATTTAAAGATGAGTAATTGAAATCTTTATATCTAATTAGCAAAATTTAAAAATTAAATATTCAAAATTAAATACAAACAAATCATAATCCTATTATATAAAATATATTGTATATAAAATATATTGTAATATATAATGTACACAACTTTTCTTCAATTTTTGCATTTTAACTTAAATAATAGGGTTATTGGACAACAATAATACGAACTTTGGGGGTATTGGCCGATAATAATACCAACAATTTTGTTGGAAACCAGTGGTATCAACTATGGACCTATTTACCAGCAGTAGTACACTGCCAAGTTGATAGGTGTTTAACTCGATTAAAAGATGAGTTGTCGCCTAATTGTCTGAGCTTGAAGCTGGAGCAAGTGGAAAAAATGTCACCGCCAATTTTTTTTGCCATCTAATAAGTATTGATCAATTTATCTAGAAAACAATCAAATTGTTGTTTTTACATTATAGTATAGCAAAGTTTGTTAATGTTGCTTAATTGGCAAAAAAAGTGACCATTAACGTTTTTTCAACTTACTCTGGTATTTAGCTCAGACAATTAGGCGATATATAATCTTTCGCATAGTAAAAAACCTACTTATTTCGATCGTGTACTATTCTTTGGAAAATAGGTCCATAGTTAGATCTTCTAGTATCCAACAAAATTGTATGTATTATCGGCCTATACCCCCAAAGTTAGTATTTTGTCCAATAATCCTAAATAATAAATAAAAGTTGCTATCAACTTATTTAAGATGATTTAACGATTACACCTAACTAACCCAAAATTCAAGTAATTGGCATTACATTCGCATATAATCAAAATTTCTAAATATTTAAAGATGAGTAATTGAAATCTTTATATCTAATTAGCAAAATTTAAAAATTAAATATTCAAAATTAAATACAAACAAATCATAATCCTATTATATAAAATATATTGTATATAAAATATATTGTAATATATAATGTACACAACTTTTTCTTCAATTTTTGCATTTTAACTTAAATAATAGGGTTATTGGACAACAATAATACGAACTTTGGGGGTATTGGCCGATAATAATACCAACAATTTTGTTGGAAACCAGTGGTATCAACTATGGACCTATTTACGTGTAGTACCTTTGCCAAGTTGATAGGTGTTTAACTCGATTAAAAGATGAGTTGTCGCCTAATTTTCTGAGCTTGAAGCTGGAGCAAGTGGAAAAAATGTCACCGCCAATTTTTTTTGCCATCTAATAAGTATTGATCAATTTATCTAGAAAACAATCAAATTGTTGTTTTTACATTATAGTATAGCAAAGTTTGTTAATGTTGCTTAATTGGCAAAAAAAGTGACCATTAACGTTTTTTCAACTTACTCTGGTATTTAGCTCAGACAATTAGGCGATATATAATCTTTCTGCATAGTAAAAAACCTAACAGCTCGGTCGTGTACTATTGCTGGAAAATAGGTCCATAGTTGGTACTGCTAGTATCCAACAAAATTGTATGTATTATTATCGGCCTATACCCCCAAAGTTAGTATTATTTTTGTCCAATAATCCTAAATAATAAATAAAAGTTGCTATCAACTTATTTAAGATGATTTATGATTACAACTAACTAACCCAAAATTCAAGTAATTGGCATTACATTCGCATATAATCAAAATTTCTAAATATTTAAAGATGAGTAATTGAAATCTTTATATCTAATTAGCAAAATTTAAAAATTAAATATTCAAAATTAAATACAAACAAATCATAATCCTATTATATAAAATATATTGTATATAAAATATATTGTAATATATAATGTACACAACTTTTCTTCAATTTTTGCATTTTAACTTAAATAATAGGGTTATTGGACAACAATAATACGAACTTTGGGGGTATTGGCCGATAATAATACCAACAATTTTGTTGGAAACGATGGTATCAACTATGGACCTATTTACTGAGTAGTACACTGCCAAGTTGATAGGTGTTTAACTCGATTAAAAGATGAGTTGTCGCCTAATTGTCTGAGCTTGAAGCTGGAGCAAGTGGAAAAAATGTCACCGCCAATTTTTTTTGCCATCTAATAAGTATTGATCAATTTATCTAGAAAACAATCAAATTGTTGTTTTTACATTATAGTATAGCAAAGTTTGTTAATGTTGCTTAATTGGCAAAAAGTGACCATTAACGTTTTTCAACTTACTCTGGTATTTAGCTCAGACAATTAGGCGATATATAATCTTTCTGCATAGTAAAAAACCTAACAGCTCGGTCGTGTACTATTGCTGGAAAATAGGTCCATAGTTGGTACTGCTAGTATCCAACAAAATTGTATGTATTATTATCGGCCTATACCCCCAAAGTTAGTATTATTTTGTCCAACAATCTAAATAATAAATAAAAGTTGCTATCAACTTATTTAAGATGATTTAACATTACACCTAACTAACCCAAAATTCAAGTAATTGGCATTACATTCGCATATAATCAAAATTTCTAAATATTTAAAGATGAGTAATTGAAATCTTTATATCTAATTAGCAAAATTTAAAAATTAAATATTCAAAATTAAATACAAACAAATCATAATCCTATTATATAAAATATATTGTATATAAAATATATTGTAATATATAATGTACACAACTTTTTCTTCAATTTTTGCATTTTAACTTAAATAATAGGGTTATTGGACAACAATAATACGAACTTTGGGGTATTGGCGATAATAATACCAACAATTTTGTTGGAAACCCAGTGGTATCAACTATGGACCTATTTACGTGAGTAGTACGCCAAGTTGATAGGTGTTTAACTCGATTAAAAGATGAGTTGTCGCCTAATTGCGAGCTTGAAGTCGAGCAAGTGGAAAAAATGTCACCGCCAATTTTTTGCCATCTAATAAGTATTGATCAATTTATCTAGAAAACAATCAAATTGTTGTTTTTACATTATAGTGTAGCAAAGTTTGTTAATGTTGCTTAATTGGCAAAAAAAGTGACCATTAACGTTTTTTCAACTTACTCTGGTATTTAGCTCATAATTAGGCGATATATAATCTTTCTGCATAGTAAAAACCTACTTATTTCGTATTCTTTGGAAAATAGGTCCATAGTTAATCGCTTAGTATCCAACAAAATTGTATGTATTATTATCTACTATACCCCAAAGTTAGTATTATTTTGTCCAACAATCCTAAATAATAAATAAAAGTTGCTATCAACTTATTTAAGATGATTTAACAGTTACACCTAACTAACCCAAAATTCAAGTAATTGGCATTACATTCGCATATAATCAAAATTTCTAAATATTTAAAGATGAGTAATTGAAATCTTTATATCTAATTAGCAAAATTTAAAAATTAAATATTCAAAATTAAATACAAACAAATCATAATCCTATTATATAAAATATATTGTATATAAAATATATTGTAATATATAATGTACACAACTTTTCTTCAATTTTTGCATTTTAACTTAAATAATAGGGTTATTGGACAATAATACGAACTTTGGGGGTATTGGCCGATAATAATACCAACAATTTTGTTGGAAACCAGTGGTATCAACTATGGACCTATTTACCAGCAGTAGTACACTGCCAAGTTGATAGGTGTTTAACTCGATTAAAAGATGAGTTGTCGCCTAATTGTCTGAGCTTGAAGCTGGAGCAAGTGGAAAAAATGTCACCGCCAATTTTTTTTGCCATCTAATAAGTATTGATCAATTTATCTAGAAAACAATCAAATTGTTGTTTTTACATTATAGTATAGCAAAGTTTGTTAATGTTGCTTAATTGGCAAAAAAAGTGACCATTAACGTTTTTTCAACTTACTCTGGTATTTAGCTCAGACAATTAGGCGATATATAATCTTTCTGCATAGTAAAAAACCTAACAGCTCGGTCGTGTACTATTGCTGGAAAATAGGTCCATAGTTGGTACTGCTAGTATCCAACAAAATTGTATGTATTATTATCGGCCTATACCCCCAAAGTTAGTATTATTTTTGTCCAACAATCCTAAATAATAAATAAAAGTTGCTATCAACTTATTTAAGATGATTTAACAGTTACACCTAACTAACCCAAAATTCAAGTAATTGGCATTACATTCGCATATAATCAAAATTTCTAAATATTTAAAGATGAGTAATTGAAATCTTTATATCTAATTAGCAAAATTTAAAAATTAAATATTCAAAATTAAATACAAACAAATCATAATCCTATTATATAAAATATATTGTATATAAAATATATTGTAATATATAATGTACACAACTTTTCTTCAATTTTTGCATTTTAACTTAAATAATAGGGTTATTGGACAACAATATCTGACTTTGGGGGTATTGGCCGATAATAATACCAACAATTTTGTTGGAAACCAGTGGTATCAACTATGGACCTATTTACCAGCAGTAGTACACTGCCAAGTTGATAGGTGTTTAACTCGATTAAAAGATGAGTTGTCGCCTAATTGTCTGAGCTTGAAGCTGGAGCAAGTGGAAAAAATGTCACCGCCAATTTTTTTTGCCATCTAATAAGTATTGATCAATTTATCTAGAAAACAATCAAATTGTTGTTTTTACATTATAGTATAGCAAAGTTTGTTAATGTTGCTTAATTGGCAAAAAAAGTGACCATTAACGTTTTTTCAACTTACTCTGGTATTTAGCTCAGACAATTAGGCGATATATAATCTTTCTGCATAGTAAAAACCTACTTATTTCACGTGTACTATTGCTGGAAAATAGGTCCATAGTTGGTACTGCTAGTATCCAACAAAATTGTATGTATTATTATCGGCCTATACCCCCAAAGTTAGTATTATTTTTGTCCAATAATCCTAAATAATAAATAAAAGTTGCTATCAACTTATTTAAGATGATTTAACAGTTACACCTAACTAACCCAAAATTCAAGTAATTGGCATTACATTCGCATATAATCAAAATTTCTAAATATTTAAAGATGAGTAATTGAAATCTTTATATCTAATTAGCAAAATTTAAAAATTAAATATTCAAAATTAAATACAAACAAATCATAATCCTATTATATAAAATATATTGTATATAAAATATATTGTAATATATAATGTACACAACTTTTTCTTCAATTTTTGCATTTTAACTTAAATAATAGGGTTATTGGACAACAATAATACGAACTTTGGGGGTATTGGCCGATAATAATACCAACAATTTTGTTGGAAACCAGTGGTATCAACTATGGACCTATTTACCAGCAGTAGTACACTGCCAAGTTGATAGGTGTTTAACTCGATTAAAAGATGAGTTGTCGCCTAATTGTCTGAGCTTGAAGCTGGAGCAAGTGGAAAAAATGTCACCGCCAATTTTTTTTGCCATCTAATAAGTATTGATCAATTTATCTAGAAAACAATCAAATTGTTGTTTTTACATTATAGTGTAGCAAAGTTTGTTAATGTTGCTTAATTGGCAAAAAAAGTGACCATTAACGTTTTTTCAACTTACTCTGGTATTTAGCTCAGACAATTAGGCGATATATAATCTTTCTGCATAGTAAAAAACCTAACAGCTCGGTCGTGTACTATTGCTGGAAAATAGGTCCATAGTTGGTACTGCTAGTATCCAACAAAATTGTATGTATTATTATCGGCCTATACCCCCAAAGTTAGTATTATTTTTGTCCAATAATCCTAAATAATAAATAAAAGTTGCTATCAACTTATTTAAGATGATTTAACAGTTACACCTAACTAACCCAAAATTCAAGTAATTGGCATTACATTCGCATATAATCAAAATTTCTAAATATTTAAAGATGAGTAATTGAAATCTTTATATCTAATTAGCAAAATTTAAAAATTAAATATTCAAAATTAAATACAAACAAATCATAATCCTATTATATAAAATATATTGTATATAAAATATATTGTAATATATAATGTACACAACTTTTTCTTCAATTTTTGCATTTTAACTTAAATAATAGGGTTATTGGACAACAATAATACGAACTTTGGGGGTATTGGCCGATAATAATACCAACAATTTTGTTGGAAACCAGTGGTATCAACTATGGACCTATTTACTGCAATGTAGTACGCCAAGTTGATAGGTGTTTAACTCGATTAAAAGATGAGTTGTCGCCTAATTATGCGAGCTTGAAGTCGAGCAAGTGGAAAAAATGTCACCGCCAATTTTTTTTGCCATCTAATAAGTATTGATCAATTTATCTAGAAAACAATCAAATTGTTGTTTTTACATTATAGTATAGCAAAGTTTGTTAATGTTGCTTAATTGGCAAAAAAAGTGACCATTAACGTTTTTTCAACTTACTCTGGTATTTAGCTCAGACAATTAGGCGATATATAATCTTTCTGCATAGTAAAAACCTAACTTCTACGTGTGTACTATTCTTTGGAAAATAGGTCCATAGTTGGTACTGCTAGTATCCAACAAAATTGTATGTATTATTATCGGCCTATACCCCCAAAGTTAGTATTATTTTTGTCCAACAATCCTAAATAATAAATAAAAGTTGCTATCAACTTATTTAAGATGATTTAACAGTTACACCTAACTAACCCAAAATTCAAGTAATTGGCATTACATTCGCATATAATCAAAATTTCTAAATATTTAAAGATGAGTAATTGAAATCTTTATATCTAATTAGCAAAATTTAAAAATTAAATATTCAAAATTAAATACAAACAAATCATAATCCTATTATATAAAATATATTGTATATAAAATATATTGTAATATATAATGTACACAACTTTTTCTTCAATTTTTGCATTTTAACTTAAATAATAGGGTTATTGGACAACAATAATACGAACTTTGGGGGTATTGGCCGATAATAATACCAACAATTTTGTTGGAAACCAGTGGTATCAACTATGGACCTATTTACCAGCAGTAGTACACTGCCAAGTTGATAGGTGTTTAACTCGATTAAAAGATGAGTTGTCGCCTAATTGTCTGAGCTTGAAGCTGGAGCAAGTGGAAAAAATGTCACCGCCAATTTTTTTTGCCATCTAATAAGTATTGATCAATTTATCTAGAAAACAATCAAATTGTTGTTTTTACATTATAGTATAGCAAAGTTTGTTAATGTTGCTTAATTGGCAAAAAAAGTGACCATTAACGTTTTTTCAACTTACTCTGGTATTTAGCTCAGACAATTAGGCGATATATAATCTTTCTGCATAGTAAAAAACCTAACTTTCTACGTGTACTATTCTTTGGAAAATAGGTCCATAGTGATCACGCTAGTATCAACAAAATTGTATGTATTATTATCGCCTATACCCCCAAAGTTAGTATTATTTTGTCCAACAATCCTAAATAATAAATAAAAGTTGCTATCAACTTATTTAAGATGATTTAACAGTTACACCTAACTAACCCAAAATTCAAGTAATTGGCATTACATTCGCATATAATCAAAATTTCTAAATATTTAAAGATGAGTAATTGAAATCTTTATATCTAATTAGCAAAATTTAAAAATTAAATATTCAAAATTAAATACAAACAAATCATAATCCTATTATATAAAATATATTGTATATAAAATATATTGTAATATATAATGTACACAACTTTTTCTTCAATTTTTGCATTTTAACTTAAATAATAGGGTTATTGGACAACAATAATACGAACTTTGGGGGTATTGGCCGATAATAATACCAACAATTTTGTTGGAAACCAGTGGTATCAACTATGGACCTATTTACCAGCAGTAGTACACTGCCAAGTTGATAGGTGTTTAACTCGATTAAAAGATGAGTTGTCGCCTAATTGTCTGAGCTTGAAGCTGGAGCAAGTGGAAAAAATGTCACCGCCAATTTTTTTTGCCATCTAATAAGTATTGATCAATTTATCTAGAAAACAATCAAATTGTTGTTTTTACATTATAGTATAGCAAAGTTTGTTAATGTTGCTTAATTGGCAAAAAAAGTGACCATTAACGTTTTTTCAACTTACTCTGGTATTTAGCTCAGACAATTAGGCGATATATAATCTTTCTGCATAGTAAAAAACCTAACAGCTCGGTCGTGTACTATTGCTGGAAAATAGGTCCATAGTTGGTACTGCTAGTATCCAACAAAATTGTATGTATTATTATCGGCCTATACCCCCAAAGTTAGTATTATTTTTGTCCAACAATCCTAAATAATAAATAAAAGTTGCTATCAACTTATTTAAGATGATTTAACAGTTACACCTAACTAACCCAAAATTCAAGTAATTGGCATTACATTCGTATATAATCAAAATTTCTAAATATTTAAAGATGAGTAATTGAAATCATTATATCTAATTAGCAAAATTTAAAAATTAAATATTCAAAATTAAATACAAACAAATCATAATCCTATTATATAAAATATATTGTATATAAAATATATTGTAATATATAATGTACACAACTTTTTCTTCAATTTTTGCATTTTAACTTAAATAATAAATAGAAGTTGCTATCAACTTATTTAAGATGATTTAACAGTTACACCTAACTAACCCAAAATTCAAGTAATTGGCATTACATTCGCATATAATCAAAATTTCCAAATATTTGAACTGTATGAGCATAAAATATTATTTATAGACACAAAAGTTAAGAAAAGTAACTACAAATGAACACAAACACAAGTAATAACTAACAAATGCAACAAAAATCGACTACATATTAATATAAACAATCAAATAAATCTATGTTAATTAAAGACTCAAGAATGCTTGTAAATTTGACAAATAAAAATAAAAATAGATCTATAAAACAAAAATCTTATTTTCTTCGAAGTAAAACTATCGTTTGTAATATTTAAAACTCCACAAAATTAAAATTAAGTGAAAGTCTTATAAATTGTTGCATGACTTTTTATAAATTACCAAATATTATATAAATTTACTTTAGTACAAAAACATCAATATATATATATATATATATTTTTTTTCAAAAAGCAGTGTTGCTTGACCCTACATGAACCCACCTTAACTCCGCCCCAGCCTGTGTAGATTAGAGAAGTATGCATCGTTCCCATATATTTTCGTAGATGCATTCACTCTTCTATTTATATTGTGAGTAGTGAAGAGAGTACAATATAATACGTTATGACCGATGAATGTAGTAGAATGGATTAATTACGTAATTCACCGTAAACCAATATTCAGTAATATACAAGTCTGATTCTCTCTAATTCACTTTGACTCTTTCTTATTATCCTTCTATTCACTATCTCTTATTATTCTCACTATCTCATTAGACTAGTTCATCTTAAATATTAACAAATGTATGGTTGTATCAGACAACATGATATAAACTTGTTCTCAAATTCATCCAAGCAATTAGGTTTAATCTTGGGCAAAAATTTAGCCAATGTGATGACACAAGATTATTTCACGTACAAAAAATATTTATACTTAGCATCTCAAGGTGAGCAAGATATTGCTTCTTGCTATACATATATCAAGAAATTATGCAATGAGCACAAATGCATTACATATGTTCCTACTTGTTAAAGTGACATTATTAGTGCTATATGTACACATGTTCATAAAATTTCCAAAAAGATTAACTAATTCAACTCGTTATTGGTCTAAATAAAGCATATAAAGTAGTTAGAAATGATATATTAATGAATAGACATTTGTCTGCCTCAAGTTAGTAAAGCATATTACATGTTGTTTTAAGAGGAAAATCATAAAGAAATGAATTCTACTTTCCAAATTGTACACTAATCTGCTACATTGAACTATAATCAGAGGTTTATAATGGAAATGAGACCATGACCTTAATGGGAATCCTTCCAATTATGGAAGAAACAATAACAATGTTGGAACCAAAACAGTGGTTTTGGTAACAATAACAGTAGCAATTGTACCAGTTCTAACTATGGAGGGGAGAATTTAAGATTCATGCACTAGAAACAACTCAATAGTGATCATTGCAAGATAATCGGGCACACCATTTATAGGTATTTGTGGACATTTTCCCTTGCCGTTCGGGCTTCCGAACGTCCACATAGGATTGGGGTGTGATTCAGTGATTTATGTTAGGGTTTGAACCTTTGAAGAAGACCCATTAAGGAATTTAATTTACACATTTCAGGAATAATATTTGTAAAATTACTTTCCCTTTACTTGTGCATTTTATGAGTCATTGAATTAAACCTTTAAGAGTGAACATCCACTTGTTCCGAACTCTTCCAAATTTAACCCAATTTGCCCATTTAAATGTTAGGCTCGGAAGAAAGTAATTTATCCAAATATTATTTAGAAATATAGAAACAAAAGACTTTGAAGTTGCATTGGCACGTTGTGAAACCATGTTTTACCATAGTTTATGCAACCCGATGTGCTTTTAGTTCGAAATGGGAGTCGCCACCCGACTTTTTAAGGGAAAAGCCAAGACAAACCACAGAGAAAATAAAGAAAGACTCTGCGTACGAAACCCAAGAATGGATTCGGGGGTAAGGCTACAAACTCGAAAAGTAGGAACTTTAAGAGTTCGTCTCTCATGAAAGGAAAGACTCTACTAAAAGTTTTAAGTGTGCTTTTATAAGATTTGGAAAAGAGAATAACTAGGAACTTTATAGAATTATTTCATAAGAACATGCAACATGAATTATAAGAAAAGAAAGTATAACATTTACACATTATTTACAAGAAAACAAAATAAACCTTAAAGCTTACATTGTGCTAACTTGAAGAAGACGCCTTGCTTTGCCTTTTTGCTTGAAGATGCTCCTCTTAGTACCTCTTGATGCTACTCCTCACAAGTATAAAAAATGAACCAAAAGAGATGAAGGAAAAGTGGTGAAGAATAGGATAGGAAAAGAGTTCTTTTATGGCTTTTGTGGGTTTAGAATAGAGTTTTTTTTTGTAGGGTTTTGGATAAGATAAGCTTAGGGATTAGGAAATGACTTAGAATAGGGGATTATGAAGATATGAAAGTTATGATAAGATTAGAAGAAAGATTGATGGGATAATGATATGAGAATAGAGATAAGAAGAAAGATTAGAGAGAATATAAGAAAGAGATGAGTGAATGAGAGTAGAAGGATGGATTGAGTAAGAGAGGATGGTTTGATGAGTGAATTGGTGTTTCTAGCTTTGAGAGGAGTATGGTATTTCTAGGAGAATGAGAAGTAGTAGAATACATGCATGTAATCACATACATCCATCCTCGTCCATGGGCAGTCAAGGCACAATTCACTAGGCAGTAGGGGGTGTATTTGGGATGGACGGTGGCACGAGGTCAATTGACCTCGTGTGGTCGGTGGTCAAGGCCGACCGACCACCAGCACGTGGGGGAGGAATCTCCTCTCGTCATGCATCTTTGGACGGTAGGGGGATGAATGCATTTGCCTAGGGAATGGGTGTTTCACACTGGACGGTGAGATGTGTTTGCATTTAACTTTTGTGAGGTCTTTCTAAGATGTTTTTGTGAGGATTCAAGCTTGTGACCTCGCGGCATTGGATTTAAATGGCTCGCATGACTTGCATGGCTTGCCTTTTACGTAGACACGTTGCATGTGATTTTGCATGCAACATTAAAGCACATTTGTACGTGTAAAGTGCATGCATTTTAGCTTCTGTCGTCCGACCTCTTCTTCTTTATTTGATCGCTTTTATATTATATAGATATGCTATATAACTTGTGACAAAATCCGGTGTCTACAGTATTACAACATAAATTGGTATTATCCTAGTCACAAACTTTACCTTGCAAGAACATGAAGGCTCATGGTTGGAAGATCTCAGGAAAGAAAGCAACAATCTAATTTCAGCACCATCATTGGGCAACACTTACCTTGCAAGTAAGAGATTCTGTTTTATGGAAACATTTAATAATGGTCCTAGGATAATTGAGAGTGGTGCTTGTGTAACACCCCGGGTATATAGTTAAAGTGTGGCTTAAGAGGATTGAAATGACTACTTATATCACCAAGGTGCACCTTCTTTTATGGTAGCTCATCCGTTGGGAACTCCTCAGTTAAGCGTGCTTGGCGGGGAGTAGACAAAGGATGTGTGACCTCCTGGGAAGTTTTCCCAGGCAGCGTGTAAGCGAGGACGAAGCACGCTAGAAAGATTCGTGGTGATTTGTGGGGCCAGTCAGCGATCCTTGAAGCGGTTATCGGTAATGTCCACGGCCCGAGAGGGGGCTGGGGCGTTACAGATGGTATCAGAGCGGACCCGCGACTGTGAGCTGCGCCAGTGGACGGGAGATCCGTGGGCAGTCACCTAGTGGGGCAAAGATTCTAGAGTGGATTGTGGCACAACAAGGACGTTATGCGCTTAAGTGGGGGTGATTGTAACACCCCAGGTACATGGTTAAAGTGTGGCTTAAGAGGATTGAAATGACTGCTTATATCACCAAGGTGCACCTTCTTTTATGGTAGCTCATCCGTTGGGAACTCCTTAGTTAAGCGTGCTTGGCGGCGAGTAGTCAAAGGATGGGTGAGCTCCTGGGAAGTTTTCCTAGGCAGTGTGTAAGCGAGGACGAAGCACGCTGAAAAGACTCGTGGTGATTTGTGGGGTCAGTCAGCGATCCTTGAAGCGGTTATCGGTAATGTCCGCGACCCGGGAGGGGCCGGGGAGTTATAGGTTGTGATCATAATATCCCTCATCAAGCTAACTCCTAGCATCAATCTTCCTAATGTTTTATATGTTCAAGGATTTCAATTTAATTTATTATCTGTTCATATGCTATGTAACCATATAACTGGAATATTAACCTTTAGTTCTTTTGCCTGATTCACGATCAAACAATGCAGGAGGTGGTCCTTGGTAAGGAAAGAGATGACCTGTATTACCACACTCATGACAGCAAGCAACATCATAGATGAGGAATGTGATTCTTGTACACTACAAAGTGGTCCGAAGGAAGACTTTTGTAGCTGACTTCCCTTCACAATCATCACCTTAACACAACAGAATCTAGGATTAGACTAGAACACTTAGGATAGAATAAGTTGTAATAATTATTGCTTGTTTAAGCCAAATGGCCAGCTTGGCATAAGGGATATCATCAAATGGAACATGGTAGCCTTGAGTAAGCATCTCATACATATTTCTCATGGTAGAGACTCCCTTTGGATTGGTTCAATCCATCAAGTACATTTAAAGAAAGGCAATATTCAAGACCACACTCCTATGTAAAGCAACTTTAGGCACCAACATCACCTGCTTACAACCAAAGATAGATTTGCAGATGCAGAGAGTGAGGGTTTGAGAGTGTTTGTAAGGCCTTGGTCGTTGCCATTGTTATAGGTCCTCTTTCGCAACGACTACTTTTGTTGTGTAAAATTCCTACTCAAGCATCATTCAAAACCAAAGCAAAAATTAAGGGTAGCAACAACCTATGTTAACAACAATTAGATGTAGTTGTCATAAACCTTTATTGATATGACTCAAAACATGTCGTTGCAATAAACCTTTATCGAAATGACTATAAATATGTCGTTGCCGAAAAATGGTTTTTTAGTAGTGAAGGTAAACTATTTACCCCTAATTAGGAGATCAATTAGGAGAGTTCATAAGATAATAAGAGTAAATTTCTAATTGACATATTTGGCCTTTCCTATTATATGTAATACAATGACACTCAAACATTAGCTCTATGTCAATTCTCTCTCTACCCCCTTCCCCTCTCTATTCTCTTTCTTCCCCCCAATCTCTCTCTAATCTCTCTGCACGCCTTCTCTCTCTCTCTCTCACACACACACACACACACACACACACACACACACACACACACATATACACACACACACATACAGTCAAGACAATGAGAGTTGTGTGTGTTTGTGTGTCTGAAAGAGAGAGAAAGGTTAAGAGAGAGAGAAGAAAGAGAGTGAGAGAGAGAGATATGTGTGTGTGAGCGAGAAAGAGAGGGGGGGGGGGAGAGAGAGAGAGATGTGTGTGTGTGTATGTGCAAGATTGCGAGAGAGAGAGAGAGAGAGAGAGAGAGAGAGAGAGAGAGAGAGAGTAAAACCCCGAAAAATTCGAATGCGTTGACCGTCACGTCGTTAGTAATTAAGTTTGACTCCGTTAAAAATTGAGATTTTACCAACGATTATTTCTGCTAACGCTTCAGCTCATAGGACCGTTGAGAGACAAACAAGGATATTTTAGTTTTTTTTTTCTATGTGCATGGGAGTGGGGGTATTTTAGTAATTTCATGTGTTAATATTTGATGAGTTATATGTTTTTCTTCTATTTAATTATATGGTTATTATTAGGATTATTATTATTGTTTTTATCTCCTAAATACTATTATTAGCAGTTGAGTTAATAATTTTAGTTTACAAATTATTTTATCTATTTGTTTTAGTTAGCATAAATAGTTAACTATATTAGAAACCCTAATTAGCAAACTCTAACCCTAGCCTCCATCGTTCTTCTCTCTCTTCCTCCCTCCTCCACTTGCTGTAACTGCCTGAGCCAAGCCACCACCAGTGCCGCCTGCCACCACCGGCAACTGAGAACCATCGTGAACCACTGCCGTAGTCTCCATCTACTTCCTCTCTCTAAACCGTAGTCTCTCTCTCCCTCTCTCTCTCTCTGTGGTCGCGCCACCCCAACCCACCGCTGTGCACCGCCACACAAACCGTCGCGCGCCGCCTCGTTGACGTCAGGACCTGCTGCACCGGCTGCCGTCGTCGCCCAGAAGCCGACGCTGCTGCCTAGACACGAGAGACCAACTGCTGTTGCGGTTACTGCTGTTGTTCGGCCTCAACAACCACCCACGAACCCCGATGCCACCTCTGCCCGACAGCCTCCGACCACCGTCGTCGTGCCCAGACCACCGCCACCGTGTCCCGCCACCCTGGTCGCTGCCCAGCCCCAACCCAGCCACTCTTATTGTTTGTATAAACCCTAATTTCTGTTTTAAGTGTTCTATTTATTGTTTTTGTATTATTATTATTATTATTATTATTACTATTATTATCATCATCATCCATATTATGGCATGTAAATATGATGGAATAATTACAAATATTATGAGAATAATTCTGTATGTAATCAAGGTATTTATGGTTGTAGTTTTTGTGATTTATGTGTTAATATATGATTAATATATTATATAGTATGTAAATTATGTTTAGGACTCAATTAGAGTTAGTTCAATTGTTTAATTTCAGTTTATTGATTATATATGTTTGAGTGATAATTCATGTTTATTTGATTGATTAAGTATTTTCATATCTTTAGTCTCGTTTAATTTTATATTCTTAAGTAAATTGGCTAATTCTAGTTTTATTTTGTGAATTATTAGAGTATTAGATTAATTATTCGTTTTACACTTCAAATTATATTGTGAATACTAGAAAAGCATTTTAAAACCCCTTTTCGTTGTTCTTATAAGTTTATAATGTTGTATAGTTATTAAAGTTTCAAACTTTATATGTTTAGGTTTGGGTGATTATTACATGTATTATTATTATTATTGTTGTTGTTGTTCTTATTATTATTATTATTATTATTATTATTATTATTATTATTATTATTATTATTATTGTGTCACTATCGAGCTTTCTTTATGCAAAATTTCGTTGTAATTACCTAAAGTATGTTATAAAAGCTCTTTTTATTGTTTTAAAAGTTTTATAATGTATTATGTTTAGTAAAGTTTCAAACTTTATGTATTTATATTATTTTATGATTATTAGCACGTGATTATATTATTATTATGTTATTATCAAGTTCCTCTACTTGGAAAGGTTTAATTTTTATCACAATTGGTGCTAATTAGGCCTTTGATGTTTTGTTATATTTTTATGAAGTTTAGATGTTCGAAGTTTAGTTGTACTTTGATTATTAGGTTAAGTTTTAGGTTCATGCATTTAATTGAGAATTAATATGTTTATTGTGGCAATTTGTGATAGTTAATTGGTAAAGTTGACCTTGGTTACGCTAGGAGGGTGAAAGGGGGTTGTCTTTGACCTTAGCTAACTGTTTAAGGCCCAATTTAGAGTCTCGGGATGGGTTGATAAGAGTTAGGGCCGGAATACCAAGTGAGAACTAAATCGGTTTCAGACAGTTTTGATAGGTCCTTTTCCAACACCAACCATTAATTGTGTAGTGAAGCTTTAGCCCTACTGTTTGGTCTAGAAATACCTTAGTGTGTCAGATTTCATAGGAATTTTGCGGATCGGGATTCGAGGTGTATATTATGAGTTATGACCCAATTACCGGACCTAGGTCAAATCTGGACAGGTTTTATGGTTGGCTGTTTTTAGCGCCCTTAAAATGTGTTTTAGGTCTTGTGATCTACATAAGAACTTTAGTAGACATCCCAAGGTTTCCAGAAAGTCCAAAGTCAAGTCCATAGGATGTCGGGAAGTCATGTTATAGCCTTCATGATACGAGCATAGTAATCTATCCTATTTTTATGTGATTATAAATGTGTTTTATTTATATGAATGTCTTGTATGGCTCAAATGTGTTAATACTTGAATTATGGGAACCCTATGGTGTTCCTAGGGTGGGGTGAGGTAGACGGTAGTGAGTACTAACTCCGAGAGCATGTATTAATTTTAGAATTGATTCTATTTCTAGGCACAATCTAGACCGCGTCGTTTAGTGAACTCAAATGTGTTCGTTGAAGTGACGTGAAGTGAAGTGAAGATTTTCAGGTAATGTCTATGTCCTAAATCCCGCTGGGTGCACTTTAATTGTTTTGTTGATTTTTAAAGTTATTTTGCAGTTTGCATCCCGAAGGGATTTTATGGTGAAAATTGGCTATCTATTTTAGATGTGGTTTATGTTCTTTTGAGTTGGTAAAATGTGGACATTCGTTTATGTGTGATTTGGAAATCGTTTTGGAAATTGGGAATTGATTGTTTGAGTTTGAAATGGTGTGGTATTAAACCGGACTAATAATTCAAACGTGACGTAAATGCGGGTTCGGGCAACGTCCCATAGACCAGGATCTGTTCCTGTAGGGAGGTTGTCAAGAGATCAGGGGATGCCCTGATATGGTTGTGTGTTCGGGCAATGTCCCATAGACCAGGATCTGTTCCTGCAGGGAGGTTGTCAAGAGATCAGGGCTGCCTGATAAGTGTTACTTCCCCGAGGTTAGTTTTATGCACGTGTGTGAAATGGATGGCCACCCGTATATTGAGATTGTGATTGATTGAGAATGTGATATTGAGAAATGATTATTGTGAAGTCTTTGACTTCGAGGGCCAAATAAGCAAGGTACGCCCGCCTAATAATTCTGAAAGATGGTATGGTTGGTTGGGAAAAAAAATTGATTGTGAAAAGATTTGACTTGTTCACTTCTCCCCCAAAAATGAATTGAAATGAATTTCAAATTGTTTTGAAGGTTAGGGGTAGACATTATTGAGTCCTCCTCATGTTTTTAAATGTTTTGTTTTCAAGTGTAGATTTCTATGATGGGAACGGGAATTAGAAGTGAGGACAACAGATCGAAGTTTCTAGGAATAAAGTTTAGTTTGTGTTTTAGATTCAAAGTTAGTTGACGCTTAGTTTGTGTTGTTATAGAATTTGAAAGTTCTTTTGTTTATTAAATTGAAGTTATTAATGATTAATTGTTAGTTTTTCCTTTCTTGCCTTGTATTCCTTTGGGGATACGGCAGTAACGCCCAATTAAAAAGAAAAAAATAAGTCTTCCGCTGTTACTAATAGTCAACATTTGTCTTTGACCGTTAAGTTTAGAATTAAATTTCCAGGGCGTTACAGAGAGAGAGAGAGAGAGAGAGAGAGAGAGAGAGAGAGAGAGAGAGAGATATATATATATATATATATATATATATATATATATATATATATATATATATATATATATATACAGAGAGAGAGAGAGAGAGAGAGAGAGAGAGAGAGAGAGAGAGAGAGAGAGAGAGAGAGAGAGAGAGAGAGAGAGAGAGAGAGAGAGAGAGATCTTGGACCATGACATGGAGAAATGGAAGGGGAAAATTGTCAATACATGTATTATGTATTTGTAGACACCGGCTATTTGAGCATAGTTTTGTAAATTAAAAGATAAGTAATAAGAGAAGGAGCCAGTTTAAGACACTTGCATACATGCACTCTACATGCTGATAAGTGCTTTTTATGACTATGTTTTTAGGGGAATTTTAATAGTGAATTAGAGATAAGTTTGATTGTGTGTGAGTGAATCTTGATTTATATCCCAAATTCCCTATTACGCTTGGTGTTGTTGTTTTTGATGTAAATTTGTAGGTTTTGAGGCCAAAACACCAACATTCCCTCAACTTTTGGCAAGAACGAATACACTACGGACATCCTCCATTGACCCACAGACTGTGGCATGACTTTCACGCAAAATGGAGCAGAAAATGGCTGGCTAGAACCCACCACGGTCTGCCCGTGGTGATCCCCACGGTCCGTGTGCAGACTGTATGGACTATACGGACAGGTCAGGCAGACTAGTTTTCGCGAATAGAAAAAGAAGGTTGCGACGATTATTTTCGATGATCTATCATTCTCCATTCGTTCTAGGGTTATCAAGAGAGAAAAGAGAGCCATAATTCCTCGTACTCCTCTTCCATCCAATCAAGATTCAAGATCAAATCGATTCAAGAGAGGCGAAGATCAAGATTCGAGAAGAAATCATCAACGCTCGCGAAGAAGGTTCCACCCCGGGATCGAGAGACTCGACGATTGTATTCTTCGTAGTTTGTCTTTCTTTTTGATTTCCTTTTTTGTTTCGAGATTTGATTATGATGTTTGGAACTTGTTTCATGTTTTCTTTGACAATGAGTTAGTAGTTATCCTGAATTTTAGGGTTTTGCAACCCGAAACAATGTAGTTTGATTGAATGTTCTAGTTTATGCATGAATTCTTGTTTTGAATCAATAGAAGGTTGTGTTCTTCAAGTTCATGGGTGTTATTTAAGTGCTTGAATACTTGTGATTTAAGATTAACCTGAGAAGTACTGAAAGGTGAATTGGGATAATCTGACTATCGACCTTTCTACCTAGTTTTGTGAAATTTGAGAAAAGAATAGCAGACTAGGGAACCTTTTGATAATCAGAATATTTGAGACCTTCAACTTTGATTAACTTGAAAAGCATATGCAAGTTGTAATTTAGGTTAATGAAGGTAATTCTATTAACATCGAAAGAGCAGTAGAGTTCTTATGGTTATCGTTCTTGATTCATTCTTGAATGTATGATTGTGCAAGCTAGGTTTCAATAATCGAACTCATTGTTAGGAAAGCAATTCTCTAGAAATCTTTCTCCCCTGATTGAACCTTTGATTGATTTCCCTGCTCTATTAGTTTTAATTAGTTTTTAAAGTCTTCAAAATCAAAACCTGGTTAGCATAGCAATCAAATAGAGAGCTAGTTAAATGCGTTGCTAATTGAGTCCCTGTGGGATCGACCTTGACGTGCTACTTTTACGTCATGCGCTTGCGGCCCTGTCACATGCGCAAGTTCACACATGCATTATCACATATGAAAGTCCCAACCTAAAGCATGCATAACTTTTATGTACGAAAATGCCAAAACCCTAGCCATGCATATGTTGACATTTTTTCTAGACTTCTAAACATCCGCAGGACAAGGGGATTTGATGGGGTTTACTTTTAAAACTCTTTAAGGATTATGCGCACATTTCATGAATAATAGTTGTAAAATCACTTTCCCTTTACTTGGTGCATCTCATGAATAATTAAACTAAACTTTAGGAGTAAACATCCACTTGTTCCAACTCTTTAGGATTAGTCCAATTTGTTCACAAGATGTTAGGCTCGGAAGAAAGTAACTTATGCAACCATCATTTAGAAATATACAAAATCACCCTAAAGTTGCATCGGTACATTATAAAACCATGTTAACCACAATTTATGCAACCCCGATGTGTTTTGGTTTAAAAAGGAGTCGCCACCCGACCTTTTTTAAAGGAAAAAAGCCAAGACAAAGCCAAAAGAAAAACAAGAAAGACTCTGCCTACGAACAGGAAGTGGATTCCGGGTAAGGCTACTAACTCGAAAGGTAAAAACCTTTGAGTTCGCCTCTCACAAAGGGAAAGACTCTGCTAAAAGTTATGAAATGTGTTTTTAATAAAGTTTGGAAGGAAGATAGATTAAAACTTTACATGATTATTTCATTAAGCATACAAAAGAGAAGAATTACAATATATACACAATTTACATTATGAAAGAAACACACAAAAGTACCTACATGATGTTTTTTTGGAGAAGCCTTGCCTAGTCTTTCTTGAAATGCTTGAGCCTCACTCTTGAAGATGCTTGATTTGAAGCCTTGAATACTGCTTTTGAAGGTGCTAAATAGAACCAAAGTTTAGGATACAAAAAGTGAATGAAAATGGTAGCTGGGAAAAGTCTCTTTTTGTGGGTTTTTTTTAGTGGTGTTTTGTGCTTTTTTATGTAAGGATAATGGAGGAATAATATAAGGATGGGAGTTTTGAGGTTTAAGATAGTAGAGAAATGGAGATAGTGACGGTAAGAGTGTAGTAGAGTTTAGAGATGAAGGATGGTAGAATGAAGATTAAAGAGAGAATGAAATGAGTGAAAGAATGAAGAGTACTGAGAGAGTATGGAGGGGAATGATGCCGAGACTGAGTTGGTGTTTTGGCTTCGATCTAGGGAGGTATATAGGCTAAGGATGCTTGAACATTCATGAATTCCACCACATAGGAGTCATTAATTAAAGGCCGATCGGACTACAGGGGGAGGGGAATGAATCATGAACCTTGTGGTCGGCAATAGTGTGAAGATGAACCTGGGTGTGAAACCATTAAAGGCCAATCAGCCTTAAGGCAGCGAGAAGAATGTATCTGTCTTCGTGCATGCATCCTTGGACGATGTGGGTGTGAAACATGCATGTGCGAAAATGGCTTGTTCACACTTGGACGGTGCATGCCTATTGAGCTCAAATTAGTGTCTTTGTGAGGATATGTGTCTTTTACGTGGCCCATGCATGGCATGCATGGCTAGATTTAGCATTTTTCTTACGTAAAAGTTGTGCATGCTTTAGGGTAGGTCTTCCACATGTGATGATGCATGTGTTCTCACATGAACTTGTGCATGTAGAGTGCATGCAAGCAATTGTCTTGGCTCAACTTCTTCTCTTTATTGCTTATCTTGTACTATATATCTATGTGCTCAAATACCCGGTTTCTACAGCATGCCATGCACGAGCTACGTAAAAGAAACATGCTAGGAGCTATAAGAAGTCCCAAGATCGAATCCTCACAAAAGCACTAATTCATTCAAGTATTAAGCTAAAATGTGCATTCACACCACTAGTCGTCCAAGTGTAAACAAGGCAATTAGCACATGCATGTTTCACACCATCACTGTCCAAGAGTGCATGGATGAAGTCAGATTCATCCTCCCCCTCTCTCCAAGGTCGATCAACCTTTAAAGCATTTACACCCCAGATTCATCTTCACACCATTGTCGACCACAAGATTCATGGTTCATCCCCTTTAAAGTCTAATCAACCGTCAACTCGATGAAACCTATGCCAATCTAGTTCATGCATGTACATTCCCCCTTTGAACACCCTAAATCCTATAAATACTACTGAAGACTTTGAAGCTAAGGACACATAACATCATTCTATACTATCCTAACACATTCACTCACTCATTCCGTTCTCTCTTTCATTTCTAATCTCTCAAGTCTACTACTTTATACTCTTAATCACTACACCATTCTTGCTGTCATTCTCTATATTCCTTTAATCTCTGAAAAACCTAAACACATATCCCTACATAAACCCTCCAAAAACCATCGAAAAACACAACAAAAACACTCACCAAAACCCACAAAAAGAGCCATTTTCCTATCCTTTTCCCTACCATCTTTCACCTCTTTTCTACCTAAACTTTGGTTCGATTTGGAATTATTAAAAGGAGTATTCAAGGCTTCAAAACAAGCACCTTCAAGGGTGAAATCCAAACATTCAAGCAAGGCTAGGTAAGGCTCCTAAAAATTCCACACATAGGTACTTTTATTGTTTGTTTTTCATAATGTAAGGTGTATTTGTACATGTTGTATTTCTTTCATTCTTTTGCATGTTAATAAAATAATCATGTAAAGCTTTAATCTATTCTCCTTTCAAACTTTATTAAAAGCATATTTTTTTAGTAGAGTCTTTTCTTAAGTGAGATGGACTCAAAGGTCTTTACTTTTCAAGTTCATAGTCTTACCCTCGAATTAACTTCTTGGTTCTTAGGCGGAGTCTTTCATTGTTTTCTTTTTGGTTTTTGTCTTGGCTTTTCTCCTTAAAAAAATCGGGTGGAAACTCATTTCAAACTAAAGTAGATCGGGATTGACTAAACTGTTTTTAACATGGTTTTACAATGTACCGATGCAACTTTAAGGTAATTTTGTATATTTTTAAATAGTGGCTGCATAAATTACCTTCTTCCGAGCCTAACATCTTGTGAACAAATCAGGATAATCTTTAAGAGTTGGAACAAGTGGATGTTCACTCCAAAAGTTTAGTTTAATTATTCATGAAATGCACAAAATAAAAGGAAGGTGATTTTACAACTACTACTCATGGAATGTGTGAACAAATTGGGCTAATCTTGAAAGCGTTTTAAAAAGTAAACCCCAGTGTAAATCCCCCGTCTCGCGGATGTTTAGAAGTCTGAACAATGAGAAAAAAATGTCCACAGGATTTTTGGCGACTCCACTGGGGAGTTTTCTAAAAGTGGGTGAAACTTGAAAAGAGTTTGGTGTGTTTTAGAATTTTTGGAAGGAAAATAAATTTTAACATTACATAGTTAGATCATTTCTTTTAGGCATAAAGCACTGCATATATCGGGCTACTCCTTTGCCATGTATTGTGGCGTGGGTGCACTAAAAGCGGTGATTTAGTTTTTTTTTTCTTTTAACCACAAAATGTAACCCATGAGATGTCGAACCGATTATACTTAGAATGGTGCATTTACACCGATTTGAGCCTTAGTCACCATATCCACTCAAACATCACTCTAGGAGGTCTCCACTCGAGTCTTCAAGAGCAACACCCCAGGCATTTGAGTTAAATATTATAAAACGAAAATGCACAGGGGCGAGACATGAGCCGATAAGCCTTTTTATCCAACCAATAAACCCTTTTGTACATAGAGCCTTGGTTTAGGTTACCCTCTCATGTTGTATGCTATGTGAGTATATGTTTTCTTTATGTTGTAAGAGTCAACTCTAGTTTAGAGGTATTGTTTTAGTCTGTATAAGAATCATTGGGCTAAGAAGATATATGTTTATTAACCAAGTGGATTAACCTCAAATTTTATGGTGAGTGTAGTGGTTGGACCCATCCATGTTTGAAGGTTAATTGATTTAGTCCATAAAGTAATCTGAACTCGCCCTTGATGATTTTATTCGGCCATTTACAATATTCTCCTAATTAAGGTCCAAAATCTAACTAATAATTCAAATCAGGTTAGTGGGTATCATTCTAGCCCGCGTAATAGTCACTAGGCTTGAGTGAATTAAATTGTAGAGTTAATTGTTGAATCCATTAAGCTCATAGTTGGCCCAATGTTTAGGCCCAACCATGTTGGATTTGATAGTTAAATTTATAAGTTAATTATAGCTCGCCTATTATTGACTTTATTCAATCCTTTACAATATCAACTTTCCTCGAGTAAATAAATAAAAAATGTAGAAAGTGTAGATTGTCAGTCCTTTGAACATTATTCTAGTCCGCGCAATAGCCAACACAGTTTGAGTTAACCGAAGTTTCTTAGTTCAAATGATGGATTCTCCTTAAAACGATCGGCTTGTGGTTTGAGTCCATTTGAATTGAGAAACACTCACTTGCGCTTTTTGATTTATGTTAATTCGCTATGTTTGACTTTATCCAGCCCTTTATAACGTTCTGTCATCTTAGGATCATCTAGAGTTAGGCCATTCAAACCAGCATCACGAGTGAATCCTTTCCTCAAGTCAGCATATATCTTGCATCATAGGTGGTTCATATAGGTCAATTAGATCATACATACACCGAGTTGGGTTTTTCATGTCTGGTCAATCTCTAAGCCGTGTGTTTATTTCCCTTTATTCATAATAGGAGACCAAAGTTTAGCTTAAATCCCAGGACCATCAGGCCGTTTCATTCGCAACTCGGATTACATCCCACCGTCACCTAAATCTAAAGCTTCTCACCGTCTACAGTTTAGCATGCCAGGGGGATAAGAAAGTAGCAATGACCAGATCAACGTCACGCTGGCTAATTACTTAGAAAATAAGTTCAATAAAGTGGAAGGGTCGATTACCTTTGCCACCTTACAGTAGGAAAAGAAAGTTGAGGAACACGACGTGGGGCAGCAGGCACTTATTGAGCAACAAAATAGCATAATTGAGCAACAACAGGAAACCTTAAACGAGGTTTTAGAAGCTCTACAGCGTATCAGTGTGCATGTGGGATTAGGTGATGATGAAGAAGAGGAAATTCATAAGAATGTTGCTCCACATCGATTCTCTGCAACGGAGAAAGGAAAAGGCAAGTTAGGGGATGGTCCCAATATGGGAGTGGTCGTCCACGTGATAGACGACCCAACACCAAAGCTACCACCACCAGTAGCTACCCCTCGCTTAACTCCAGTGCTGTAGGATGACCCTGTCATCCAAGAGATGAAAGCTCAACTCGATGGGTTCAAGAGGGTAGTATTTTCAAGTTTCGGGGACGAAACTTCTTTTAAGGGGAGTAAGATGTAATAACCCGAAGAAAATCACCCCCTAATATGTATCAATTAGTTTAAATAATCAAGGTTAAAATTAAATCACAAATAATTAAAGCGCGTGTTCCTTTTTTTTTTTTTTAAAAACCGGTGTATGTTTTGCAGGACTTGAACAGTGCAACGATCGTCAGTGATTCAGTTTAATTTTTCTTTTCTGGTGAATCTCTTCCGATAGTTTTATAGTGATTCTGGTCGTATATGAATTCTTTTACTGAGACCGATGTACCGGGTCCTTCTTTTATTCGAATTAATTTAAGGTTATAATTATGAGAAATTTTATGGAGGGGTATGGATATATTTATTTAGATTTCCGATAACATTTTTACGGTTTAAGAAATTTCGATAATTTGGGAAATTAGGGAGATATAAGTATAAGAGGGAGGAATTAAATTTGATAAATTTAGGATGTTTTGGGCCATGATGAGTGGCTGGATCAACAAAGGAGGGGGGGGGGGAGCTTCTTGGACCTTATGATATTAGGTGTGATTATATAAGATGATATTAGGTGGGTATCTTTCATTTTAAACATTATTCATTCAAACTCTCATCCTTCTTGCCCCTTCTCTCACCCGTCTCTCCAACTCCCTCACTCACTTCTTCTACCGCCTGCTGTCCGGCCCAGTCCAACTATCGTCCGGCCTTTTCCCGGCCACTTTTCCGGCCACCATCGCATCAACGCACCACCTCCATTATTCCTCCTTTAATCTTGTTCCTTTTTCAAGTGTAATGTCACCTTCCCTCTTCTCTCTTTTTAATGAAAAATCCTAGATAAATTCTGAGTTTTATAGACCTTTTATGTGATTTCATAGGTAAAACAAGTGTTTCTAAGTTCATCAAGTAAAAAAGGAAGAAATTCAAGCATCAAAGAGAGCAATCTTGGGTAAGTTGAGTTAACCTTGTGTTTTATGAGTAAATGAGTATGAATGATAATGGAATATGTACATGCATGTGTTTTTATTAGTTAATTTCATTGTGAAAATATGGAATTTATGAACATTGGTTGATGCATGTACTTGGAGTAGATGTGGATTAGCAAATTTGTGTGGGTTATAAATTTTGATGAGGAATTCGTGAAGGATTTAAGTTGGAGTATCAAGATATGTTAGATTAGGGGTTGCATGTAAGTTGTGTGACCAAAGATGAGTATGTTCTATTGTTGAAATTCTGGAAATTTTGATTCATGCTTAAGAAGGACACTTGGGTTGTGTTTGGTGTAAGATAATTAGGTTAAACTCACATGCAAGGTTAAATGAGAGACTTATAGTGGTTCTGGGTGGATTCTGGTAATTCCAGAGGATATAAGATGTGATTTTGGGCTACTTTATGGCATGATTAGGTAGTATAAAGTGTTAGCTAACCCCTGGTTTTTGTAGCTCGTCATTTCGATATGTATTTTGAAAGTTATGATCAAAACCGTGAAAGGATGCAAAACTGAGAACGTTTTTACGTCAGTACAAAGATGTGTATTTTTCGAATGGTTGGAGGCTTCTATGGTCTAAAGACTGTACATAAAATTTTTAGAGGACATTATGATCTTTCTAGAATGGTATGGTATGCATTCATAGGATATAGGGAGAGGAAATTAGGGGCTCCTAATTGAAGGACAAACATCTGAGTTTTTCAGAAAGTACATTGTTGTGACTGCCTCTATTCTTGGCCAAAATCCGACCCTTTCCCATGCTCAAATCAACTTGGGGTTAGAATGAAATTTGAAGTATTTATTACGAGCTTTCCATAGACAACTTACCTGTTCTGAACCGATAAGTAAAGCTCGAGTTATGATTTTCCGAATAATTGAAGTTAAATCGGGATTATTCTGGGCAGCTTGTAAGGATGTTAATTTTTACCCTCCTTAACCACGTTTCTAGCTTTCATGGTCAACTACAAAGTTGGAGTCTATGTTTTAAACTTTCCGGAAAGTCCTTTTATGCCCTGATCCGATGCTTGTACGAGAAGTTATGATCTTATAAGTACGCCTTAGAAATTGAATTCATTATTAATTTTCTCCGAAAAATTCACTAAGTTATTCCTCCTAAGTTAAGTCCTAATTCATGACTTCTTTTCTTTTAAAGTCCCTTCAAGAGATCGTTGCACTACTGTTCAAGTCTCTGCCCGTCCAGTACTTGTTTTTAAGTCTTCAGGTACGTATATTGTCTGTAACCTTTTTAGTTTATTACATGATTTATTTTATGCCGTATAAATTTTATGCTTATTTTTAGGATTCATGTTATTTATTCAAATGCCATATGTCATCTTAAAGCACAAGTAAGTAAGTTTTATGTGGTCTTATGTACCAGGAAGTTTTATTAAGTAGGGTTTTTGAACATTAATAATACCAACTTTAGCGGTATTAGATATTAATAATACAAACTATTTTCTTGGACACTAGCAGTATGAACTATTGACCTATTTTCCTCTAACAGTACACCGTCGATTTGTTATGGTTTAAATCATCGAAAAGATGATGTGGCTCCATAATATGTGACATGAAGACATGTTAATGTCCATGTCAACATTTTCTACCCAACCTCCGCCTTCCACGTCACACATCATTGAGCCACGTCACCTTTCCGATGAGTTAAAACTATAACAACTCGGTCGTGTACTATTGGAGGAAAATAGGTCGACAGTTGGTACTACTAGTGTCCAAGAAAATAGTTTATATTATTAGTCTCCAATACCCCCAAAGTTGGTATTATTGGTTTCCAATAATCCTATTAAGTAAATTATTTTACCTTAAGTATTCATGTTACACACTTTCTATGATAAAACTTTTATATCATTTAAGTACTTTTGACTATGTATTTTATGGCAAACAAGTATTTATGTCATTAAAGGTTTCATGAGTAATCTCCTACATAAGTACAAGGTTGTTCAAAAATAAGTTATGGATAATTCATGTTATAGAAAGTCATATGGGAACCCAGTTATAACAAAGTTCAAGTAGGTAAGTTTTTTCAAGTTTTTTCACCTAAATAAAGGCCCCGCCCATGTTACCGTGCCTTAGGGCACACCATGTTAGTCGTGCCTTAGAGCACCCCAGGAAAACTGTGCTTATAAGCACATCATGTTAGCTGTGCCCTACTGCACCCCATGTTATCTTGTGTCTTATTACACGCCAGGGAAAATGGTGTCTTAAGTACACCCCATAGAAAACTGGTCAGTATAGGATAATATAAATATCCACCATCCGGATCTCCCGATAGGTTCGGGTATGCGCATACGGAGGCTTAGCCGATGATCGCAAGTAGGGGACCTTCAAGATAATAATATAACGACTAAGTTTTATGTACTCTAAGTTTCTAAGAGAGAGAGAGAGAGAGAGAGAGAGAGAGAGAGAGAGAGAGAAAGAAAGAAAGTAAAGTTCTATAAGTGACTTTTTAAGGGTTTTAAGTCTTGTTTTATAGAAGTTTAAAGACATGTTTATGGAAAGGTTCATGTGTGTTTTTATGTCAGGTCATGCATGATTTAAGTTGCTTTCAAACAAGGTTATGGTTATGTATGTTACTTTTACAAGGAAGAACTCTTAAGTATTTTCATCTAAGTTGTGATTTAAGTACAGGTTAAGTTATATTTCCTATGTACAGGTTAAATATGGTCAAGCTATGTAAGTCATGCTATCTTTTAATGTTTGTTTGTTATTTATATTGTTTTTAAAGTTTTTGGAATCGTGCTAAATAATTAAAACGAATTATGAAAGATTCTTACGTTATTAGGGGTATACGTACTGAGTTTAACTCACCTTTCGAAGTTTTATGTTTTCGTTTTAGGAATCTCGGTAAAGGAAAAGGGAAAAGCCCCGGAAGGATGAAACCCTAGAGCTTCTTAAGGAAAGTGAAGGTGGCTAAAGACTCTCTATGACAGATTTAAGAGAAATTTGTGATATTTTGGCTTGTATAAGTTTTATTGGGTTGTGTTATGTTGTTTTGAGGTGGTTTAAGTTAAGTTATGTCTTGATGATGCATGTTCGAAGTTAGTTTATGTTTTGGTGATTTTGTTGGGTTTAGTCTTTAGCCTTGTCTACCTTCGTGGACGGCGGTAATACTCCCTGGTGTTTATCCGCTGCTAATCATTGGGTTAGGTGTATCATTATCTTAATCTAGTGGTTAGTAACCTGGGGGCGTTACAATTGTGGTATCAGAGCAAAACAAACTTGGAGAAACACCTTTGGGATATCTTTAGGTTTTGAGGGAAAAAGTATATGATGAAATTAGAGGTAATTAAGCAATATAAAGAATACGATAAGAGTTTATATGCATGTGATTTATTTGAATTTAAGTACATAAGGTACTTGAAGAAATGCTTGAGTTTTGTTCTAAGTTGAACAAGGAAATTCGGGGTATGAAAAAGGTTTAAGTATATGCATAGTGGTGTGAAAAGATCTAGGGAATAAAGATTTACGCATGAATATGGGAACGAGTTGATTATGGGTTGAAGTTTAAGTTCAAGATTTACTACAAGTTTAAGTTCAAAGGTCTTTACTTTTCTTAAATTGTCATATGATATGATAGATGGCCGATCCCGAATTGCCAAACCCTTACGTCATTTGTATGAAACCATGAGAGCTAGTCTCCACACGTATTTCTAAAACCATGAAAGTCTCTAATAAGTTAAGGAAAAGATTCATAGTTTTAATACCATGATTGAGTGAGGAAAGTCCATCGTCTGCTGAGGACTCTCACATCTAGTCATTCATGCGTAGAATTCCCAAAACAAATATCATGATCTCCTCTACATGCATAACTAAAACGTACGCGAGGGAAGGCCTCAAATGTCAGGAGCATAGACTACTATTACCTTCTAGTTGCTACTATAAGAGTATGTGGCCGGTCTTCAAGGGTATTTTCGGGTAGGAGATACCGTATTAGTGTAGCGACTTCTCGGGATCCCAATCTTTTTTCTCACTACATCGTATGATTCTAATGATATAAGTGTGGTATACATAGCATCGGATCCTAAGGTTATCAAAAATTAGTTTGAACCAAGAAGCAGAAAGTAAAGGTAGAAATGGGCCAAGAGTGACCCAAGATCTAAAGAAAGCAATGGCTCAGACGATGAAGTCTACACCTCCACCTAGGACGGTTGGAAGAGACAAAGATGGTTACATGAGGGTAAGGGGATAATGATGTGTATTTATTATGTTTGTATAGTCAATTTAGATGTAATCGGATATTGTGATGTGATTATAAGAAAGGACTATATTACCAACCGAACTATGTTTAAATATTGCCCAAGCAAAATTTTAGGACTAGGGAAAGTAGGTCTGACTTTAGGGATGTTCAGAGGAAGTGTAAGCACGCATGGTGGTTTTTAAAACAAGAAGCAAACATATACCTGAGTGTATGCCCCCTCGATTCTTGCTAAGGGAACCACTGTATGACAAGATTTTATGTAGTAAAAGACGTTGGTGAAACCAAGAATGGCATGACAAATGTGTAAATAGGCGTGTAGTCTTAGTGTACTCGATCACGTTTAAGTTGTTGTGTGTAGGGTTATTATAAGTACTTTCAAGTTTAAGCAGCCGTACTTCAGGGAACCCTACTGAAATTACTACAAAGTGGTAGGGAAGAAAAGTGTTTACGAGTTCTCAATTATTTAATTTTGGTTTAACGACTTACTGATGATGGTCAACAAGGTGAACAAAGATTTTGATGAATATAGTATCCATGATAGGGGGCAAGGGCTCGAATGCAGAGATTATGACATTCATCGATGTGATACTTATTATTATCATACTCATGTGTAAGGAAAAATGTAGGGGAAAGAAGTATAGTGAGAGAAGGGGAAAATAATAGAGTTAGAAATCTATTATTAAGAATGGGAAAAAGGGAGTCGTAAGATCAGGTGAATATACTTATATGTATATGTATGGGTGAATTACATGGAGAGATATTCGGCGTGACTTTGGGGATTTAGAAGCCTCTGCCCCTTTGCCAATGTTCATATACCGGAATAGAGAACAACCATTATGAGGTTCAAAACTATTCTGCATGACTATCATACTTCAAATTCATTACTTGAACCAAACCCTTATCTCACAGTCGCATTATGCATCCTCATAATAAATTTTCCCTTATCACCGCAATATTGAATCCAAGTTTATCATTTTCTGTCAGTGTTCATCTTCAAGAATTCTTATGAGATTCTATCATTGTTACCGGCCAATCATTCTAGCTCATTAATGATATGTCTTTATCGATGACAGAGCCGCAAGCGCACGGTGTACGTAATAGCACGTCAAGGTCGATCCCTGATAGGCCGCAAGTGCACGGGTGAAATTGTAGCGTAAATCAAGGTCGTTCCCACAGGGACTTTTCCTTTCAACGCACTGAACTAGCCTCCTAATAGATCGCTAAGTCGATCCGGTTTTTGTTTTGAATCAACTAAATCTAACTCTAATCACAATCAAGGTCTAAGCAAACGAATATTCACAAAACTTTTCGAATTTAATCAAGGGAAACAGGCGTTCAGGGGATGAAACCTTTGTCAAATAACGAATCAACGATGTGGATTGAACTTTCATTTCATTAATTTGCACAATCAAGGTTCGATAATAGCATAAAACACTTCGCAATGAGATTTTGTCACTAGAGCGAATTGCCAAGACTAACCAAGCACCTACTTTCGTGGTTATTTCGATTTAGTCAAGGTTAAAGATCAAATTATCTCAAGAACCCTAGTTAAAACTTCTATGTCTAGATAATTTTAACTAGTTTAATCTAGGTTTTCGGGTAGTCAAACTTCTCCTTTCGGTACTTCATTCAACAACCTATTAACATGCAATTGGTGATCAAGCAAAAGCAATAACAATTCAATTCAAGACCAAATAGATTGAAACAAACTAAATTCATAATAATTCAATCCAACAAAGTCAATTCATCAAGCAACTTCAAAGGTTCATCCCCTAAACTAAAAGAACTACTCACAATTCATGTTTAAAACTACAAAGCAATTGAAATCTAGTCTAGAAAGCATATGGAAATCTATGAGAGATTGAGAAATAAACCCAAGTAAAGAACAAACTTGCTAGGAATCAACAATGGAGGACTTTTGCTCCTCCACTTCAAAGTATGTTCGAGTTGCTCTTCAATCTTCAATCTTCTCTCAATCTTCAATGATGAAATGGAATATGGATGATGAATGATATGATTAGGGCATGAAATGGATGAGGGTGGATGATTGATCCCCTTCTACTCGGCCGAAAATCAGCATAATATAGGCAAATATCAACTCAAAACCGCCGAAAATGAAAAGATAGGAGAGACACGGACCGTGCCCCATGTGACACGGACCGTGCTCCCTGTGACACGGACCGTGTCAGCTCACTGCTCATATTATCTCACTCTCTGGCCATAGACACGACCCGTGCTCTTCCTGGGGGCACCCGTGTCACTGCTTTTTTCGGGCCTAGGAGTACTTTGGGCCGTTGTTTGGGCCTTGGGTGATCCAACATCTCACTTCTTGGTCCTTTAAGCTCATAACTTGGATCTACACTTGCTTTTTGGGCTCAGTTTACATCGATTCTTCACAAATTCCCTACAAAACTCACCAAACTCCAAACCAAGCGTAATATGGGAAATTCGGGTATAAAATATACATAATCAAATCAAATATTCCCCAAATTCTCATCAAAACAACCAAGTTCTCATATATACAAGAAGCACTTATCAAAATCCCCCATGCTTAGTCCTTGCTTGTCCCTAAGCAAGTCCAAACTCAAAAGAAAAGGCAAAGAAAGAAAATGAAAGAAAATAAAAGAAAACGGGACAAAATGACTCAAAGAACTCAAAGCAAAAGTAAAAAGACTCAAAAGTAAAAATTAACCAAAAACGAAACTTTTTTATATAATTACAACTCTTAAGGATGGCAAAGATAGAACATTCAATCAACCCAATCTAATCTAAAGTACAGCCCGAGAGTGAAAAAGAAGCCAATTTACACAAGTAAATGAAGACAAATTATTCAAGAATAGTACTCATCAAGTTCAACCAATCACCCTTAATCACTGAATGAGATAAGAAGGCACATGTTAAGCATGAAACTAGGTATGAATGAAGAGCAAACTCACTTTCTGGGAATGTGGAAACACTCCTCTTATGTGTTTAAATATATAAAAAAATCATTGAAAGTTCGCTCAAACACTCAAACCAAAGTCACAACCAACCACGTACTTGCTAAGAATCTCAACTCTCCACCGCAATTTGCAAAGCAACAATGACAATCAAGAGGACTTTCAAGGGTTGTAACGGGGCTAGGGTTAAGGGTAAGGAGTGGATAATATTTGGGAATTGTGGAGCTAAAAGCCAAAGCTTGAAACTATGTCGCACCCAATTCAACATACATACACTCTCACCACTGAAAATCAATCCAAATCAACCCCACAAACAATTAGAAACTTGCCTCAAAACAAAAGAAACACAATGTCAAACACTTTATTCTTTTTTTCTTCTTTTTTTTTCGGAATTCTCCGATTTTTTTCTTTTTCGCTTTTTTTCTTTCTTTTTTTCTGTTTTTTTTCTTTTTTTTCTTCTTTCTTCTTGAATGAAACATACACACTTATAAACAACACACACTAGGCAAGCTACCAATTCCAACCAACAACCTCAATGCACATAATTGGGGAATCAAATCAATATTTACAACTCAACCCAATCCCCATCACAAACCAAACCACCATAGTAACCATAATCAACCCAACTTCATACTCAACACATTTCAAGCAATGGCTTAAGGGTAGGAAATATATAATTGGCCAAGGCTTATAATATGGTTCAAGAAAAGAAAAAGTCAAGGCAAGAAAGGGCTAACTAAGGATATTATGATGTAAACGGGTGGTCAAGGCTTGCGGGTTAAAATCCTAATGCCTCTATCATCTTGTCAATATACAACGCATAGCAATTTCAAGGAGATGCAAAGCAAATGAAGGAGGATGCCACAATGGTGAGTCACTCATGGAAATAAGACTAATAAAAATGATTAGTCTTTTCTTCAAGGCTTATGTGGACTCACAGGTAGCGCTCAACAATCATTACCTAGTTTAAAAAGATATGCATATGCACAACTCACTCTTACAATAGAAACAAAGGTAATCGGTCTTACTATCCTAGCACAATTCTCACAACAATTAGCTTCACAACTCATGCCAATTCACAGTCTTTCACAAACGGCCTATACAAGATCAAATCAAGTCAAAAGAAAACTATCACGCCAAATCCTATATCAAAAATTTTTTTTTTCTTTTCAAATGCTTTTTACAAGACTCAAAATGAAAATAAGAAAATAAGAAAACGAAAACAACCTACGAAAAGAAGAAATTAAAAAACTACAAGTAAATCTAGAAAACAAAAGAAATAAAATCAAAACAAAAGCAAAAGACTCAAAACAAGTTAAAAATAAAAAATAAAAACGACTCAAAACACACATATCCACAAAAAGTTTACAAAAATCCCCCCCATGCTTGAACCGAGCATTGTCCGCAATACGAAACAGCACCCGAGAAGCAAAGGAAGAAAACACAAAGAGGTCACAAGAGGTAATCATGGAGGTGGAGGAGGGGGTGGGTTGCATGTATGGTTAAGCTGCCAATCACGAACGGATCGCATCAAGGCAAGCATCTCATCTTGACTGCGCTCAATCCTACCCTGGGAGTCTCGAAGGGCTTGAAACTCAAGCTCACAATAAATTTGGAGGTCATTAAGCCTCTCTTCAAGGGTAGGCTCACCATCACACTCATCACTTTGCGCATCACTGCTACTCTAACCACTCTCTCCACCCTCGCGGATGGCTAGTGGAGCCTCAAAATCGGGCTGGTTTGGGTCCATGGGAGGGAGAAAGAGGATGTTAGGGACATGTTGGATGGACACATGATCATGGGGAAGCCGCATCTTCTCATTGTTAGGGTACCGCCACAAAGCAAAGACCGTCAATGTACACATTTTCATAGAACAAAAGGTCTTAGCGTCCAGAAACAAAGGTCCACCAACTAAATCTCGCTGATGGCGAGCAGGGTCCCAACCAAAATGTCTTGCTAATACAGTTAGTAGACCCCCCATAACAATATCCCCCTTCCCCAGGCTAGCATGTCACTCTAAGTGAAGAGCAAAGAGGGCAGCGGGGTTAACATCAGGTTGGGCATAATACATCCCCCATAACACAAAAAATTTAGCTTTAGATGCAACATTCATGCTATCACCACGACCAAACATACCACAGGATAGAATCCGCTGAACAACCCGAAAAGTCGGATTGCGGATGACAGTACATTTAGACTTGCGAGGGTTATAATCAGTCCTAGTAGTAAGGAACTGCCAAAAGGCTTTGGGGTTCCAAACATCATCATCAGGCATCTCTCGCCTCCTCGATCGATTATGTGATGTTGAAAAATCTTAGCAAATTCGATCAAAGTGAGGAATGGGTCTCTCATCGATGTTAAAGCTAATCAAACCGTCCCTAGTGGTCAAATCTACTTGAAGGTGCTAAGCACCTCAAGGTCAGTTGCGAAGGTAGGTTCTCTCATCCGGGCAAAACGCAACAAGCCACATCGATTTAATAACCATTCAACATCAGTTAACATACCAGTCGCAGCCAAGAAGGGTTCATGCATAAATCTAGTTGCTACGACTTTCCGCTTGCTCAAAGCAAGGTAACAGTCATACATTTCACCTTCAAGGTTGAATGGATTGTTACCTCGATTAGGTCGTGACGAGCGCGCACCTTTGTCCTTCCCTTTGCCTCCATCAGCCTTCCGCCTCTTAGAAGACGGCTCCTCTTGAACTGGACCTTTACCCCTAGCCATCCTTCGATAACAAAGGGTTACACATTGTTAGTTATTTACAAAAGTGCAAAAGACTCAAAATGGATGGAGTTGGTTTGTACGAACCATCATTGACTCAAAAACGAAACAAAGAAACGCGAAACTTAGACCCCCCAAGACAAAAATCTAACAAAGAGGTATGGTAAGACAATATGTACATCCTAGCAAACTAAACAAATCAAACTCAAAATCAACACTACTTAAAAACACTACTATAGTGGAGAACCAACTATATACAAATCACCACCATGACTAAACTAAGCTAAAACTAAAGCAAGAAACAAGTTAACTATACACAATGACTAAATTACTACCACCAAAACTCAATGTATATACATCCAACCAAGGATACATACTAATTCTTGAGACAAACCACACCAAATTCACAACCAAACCAAACCCAAAGCATTCAAATTAGTCTCCAATCAATTCAACCAAAACTAAGTTGAATAATTCACACCAAAATAGCTATAGGGTTCGAATTAACCTTAGTAATTGAATTGGGCATCAACCAAATCAAATCAAACCAATTAAGCACAAGAAACCCTAGATTCAAAAACCAACACAAAGCATCTCAAAAATCAGCAAATTAAACCAAGAAAACTAAAAATAAACAAGAATCAAACCTTGTACAAGAGAGATTGAGAAGAAAGAAGAAGGTTTCGAGTGAGTAGGGTTTGGGGTGAAATGGGCTGCTGTGGCGTTGTGTGAACTGCGGACGAGTGCGTGCGAGTGCTGTGCGCTGTGGCGGGGGCTTGTGTTGTGGGCTGTGGTGTGCGCACAAGATGAGTGAGGCGTGGCTGATCGAGAGGGAAGGCTGGGCGAGCGAGGGATGAGGGCGGCTGGGCGAGATGGGAGGCTGGGCGAATTTGTGCGCTGGGCGAAAAAGGGAAGCGAATGGAGTACTGAGAAAGAGAAACACGGACCGAGCCAAAGAGAGAAAAAAAAAACAGTCTTTTTTTTTTTTATTTTTTTAGGGTTTTCGAGTGAGACACGGACCATGCCACATGAGGCACGGACCGTGCCTCCATTACCTGACAAATTTTTGAAGTTCTGGAGGGGCGCACGGACCGTGCCAGCCGAGGCACTACCCGTGCCTCCTCCCCTTCACCTTGTAGGTCTTGAGTTCGAATCCCACAACTCACCCAACTCTCAATTATGCATTTTTTCTTGAATTCTCTCATTTTTTTACAATCCATCCTTCTCCACACAAATTCTTTTCACTCATTTATTTTTCAACTCTCTCACTTTTATTTTTCCACTCACTCTCAATCTCTTTTTATTATGTTTTTTTTTCACACTTTTCTCTTTTCTTTCTTTTCTTTCTTTTTTTTCTTTCAATTCCCTAAAACTAATACCTCAAAAAGGCAAAAATAAAATAGAAACCCTAGAAAAATCCTAGAAAAAACAAAATTAAAAAGAGAGAAATGTCTAATAACCCTAGAAAAATCAAAATAAATTAAAGAAAAATCCTAAAAGTTCTAGAAAAATAGAGTGAAATCTAGAAAAATCAAAATAAAAAGAAGAAAAATGAGGAAAAAGTTTTAGAAAATCCTAAAAAATGAAAATAAAATCTAAAAAGCTTGGGTTGCCTCCCAAGAAGCGCTTGGGTTGAAATGTTGGCGATCTTCAAGAGCTTGACCAACCAAGTAGGGCTTAAGTCTATGCCCATTGACCGTGAATGGCTCGGAATTGTCCCCACAAATCTCAATCGCACCATGGGGGAAAACCTTCAAAACCCGGAAAGGACCCGACCATCGGGACTTAAGCTTGCCCGGAAAGAATTTCAACCTTGAGTTGAACAACAACACTTGGTCTCCTTCTTTAAATCTCTTCTTGAAAATATGCTTGTCATGCCATCTCTTAGTCCTTTCCTTGTACAACTTGGCACTATCATAAGCCTCCAACCTCAATTCATCAAGTTCTTGAAGTTGTAACATCCTCTTTTCTCCAACCTTTGCAAGATCGAAGTTAAGAGTCTGAACGGCCCAAAAAGCTTTGTGCTCCAACTCAACCGGAAAATGACATGCTTTTCCATAAACTAACCGGTACGGAGTGGTTCCCAACGGAGTCTTGTATGCGGTCCGGTAGGCCCACAATGCATCATCTAACTTAAGAGACCAATCCTTCCTTGAACGGTTGACCGTCTTCTCCAAAATGCTCTTGATTTCCCGATTAGAAAGCTCCACTTGGCCACTAGTTTGGGGATGATATGGTGTAGCAACTCGATGTGTCACCCCATACTTGGCTAAAAGAGCATCAAGAGGCCGATTGCAAAAATGAGTGCCATTGTCACTCAATAAGGCCCTTGGAGTTCCAAATCTTGCAAAGATCTTCTTGAGGAACTTAATCACCACCTTGGAATCATTGGTGGGTGTTGCAATTGCCTCAACCCACTTCGAAACATAATCGACCGCCACCAAGATGTAGAGGTTGTTGTGAGAAGGAGGGAAGGGACCCATGAAGTCTATCCCCCACACATCAAAGAGTTCCACCTCTAAGATGTAATGTTGGGGCATCTCATTCCTCTTGGAAATACTCCCGGTTCTTTGGCACTTGTCACATGAGAGCACAAAACTTCTCACATCCTTGGAGAGTGTAGGCCAATAGAACCCGGCTTGGAGCACCTTCGCAACGGTCTTGTCGGTGCTAAAATGACCACCACAAGTAGTGGCATGACAATGGTTGAGCACACTTTGAATTTCATCTTCCGACAAGCATCTTCTATACACTCCATCCCCACAAAGCTTATAAAGTAGAGGTTCCTCCCAAACATATCTCCTCAACACGGAAAGAAACCTCTTCTTTTGTTGCCATGACATCTCCGGGGGAAGTACACCACTAACAATGAAGTTCACTATATCCGCATACCAAGGGGTGACTTGATGAGCAAGAACAAAGAGTTGTTCATGTGGGAAGGAATCATCAATGGGAATATCGTCATCGCTTTGAGCCTCAAGTTGCAATCTCGAAAGATGATCGACCACCACATTTTGCAATTCCGGTTTGTCTCGGATTTCGAGGTCAAACTCTTGGAGTAAGAGGACCCATCGAATGAGGCGAGGCTTAGAATCCGCCTTAGTTAAGAGGTGCCGTAGAGCAGCATGATCCGTGAAGACAATCACCTTGGAATTGATCAAATAGGAGCGGAATTTGTCCAAAGCGAAGACAACCGCTAAGAATTCTTTTTCGGTGGTGGCATAATTAACTTGAGCTCCATCAACGTCTTGCTTGCATAGTAAATCTGTAACACCCCGGTCGCTCCCGGGCCGCGGACATTACCAATAATCGCTTTTAAGGATCGCTGACTGGCCCCACAAATCACCACGAGTCTTTCCAGCGTGCTTCGTCCTCGCTCACACGCTGCCTGGGAAAACTTCCCAGGAGGTCACTCATCCTTCGACTACTCCCAGCCAAGCACGCTTAACTGAGGAGTTCCCAACGGATGAGCGACCATAAAAGAAGGTGCACCTTGGTGATATAAGTAGTCATTTCAATCCTTTTAAGCCACACTTTAACCACATATCCGGGGTATTACAGTCACCCCCACTTAAACGCACAACGTCCTCGTTGTGCCACAGTCCAATCCAGAATCTTTGCCCCGCTAGGTGACTGCCCATGGCTCTCCCGTCCACTGGCGCAGCTCACGGTCGCGGGTCGGCTCTGATACCATCTGTAACGCCCCGGTCGCTCCCGGACCGCGGACATTACCAATAATCGCTTTAAGGATCGCTGACTGGCCCCACAAATCACCACGAGTCTTTCCAGCGTGCTTCGTCCTCGCTCACACGCTGCCTGGGAAAACTTCCCAGGAGGTCACCCATCCTTTGACTACTCCCAGCCAAGCACGCTTAACTGAGGAGTTCCCAACGGATGAGCTACCATAAAAGAAGGTGCACCTTGGTGATATAAGTAGTCATTTCAATCCTTTTAAGCCACACTTTAACCACATATCTGGGGTATTACAAAATCACATAGGGCTTGTTGTCCTTCCTTTGCCCCAAAACAGCCCCCACCGCATGATCGCTTGCGTCGCACATCACTTCAAAGGGCAAATCCCAATCCGGTGCTTGTACGATGGGAGCGGTGACCAAAGCTTCCTTCAACCTGAGAAAAGCACTCAAACACTCTTCATTAAAGTCAAAGGGCACATCTTTGATGAGCAATTGGGTGAGAGGTTTTGCAATCTTTGAAAAATCTTTTATGAACCGTCGGTAAAAACCAACATGTCCAAGAAAACTCCTCACACCCTTTACAAAATTTGGTGGCGGTAATTTTTCAATCACCTCCACCTTTTCTCTATCAACTTCAATGCCCTTAGATGAAACAACATGCCCAAGAACTACCCCCTCTTGCACCATAAAATGACACTTTTCCCAATTCAAGACCAAGTTAACTTCTTCACATCGATTTAGCACCTTTTTCAAATTATTTAAACAATGTTCAAATGAGGTGCCATAAACTGAAAAATCATCCATAAAAACCTCCATTATGTCCTCAATAAATTGGGAGAATATAGCCATCATGCATCTTTGAAAAGTAGCGGGTGCATTACACAACCCGAATGGCATTCTCCGATATGCAAAAGTCCCATAAGGACAAGTAAAAGTGGTTTTCTCTTGGTCTTTTGGGTGAATCGGGATTTGGAAAAACCCGGAATAGCCATCTAGATAGCAAAAATGGGAATTCTTGGCAAGTCTCTCTAGCATTTGGTCTACAAAAGGAAGGGGAAAGTGGTCTTTCCGGGTAGCTTTGTTCAATTTCCTATAGTCAATGCACATTCGCCAACCCGTTACCGTTCTAGTGGGGATCAATTCATTTTTATCATTTTTCAAACTCATTCCCCCTTTTTAGGCACAACATGGACCGGGCTTACCCACTCATCGGAGATAGGGTAGATATCTGCGGCCTTCAACAGTTTCAAAACCTCTTTTTTCACAACTTCTTTCATGGTGGGGTTAAGCCTCCTTTGATGCTCAATGGATGGCTTATGATTTTCCTCCATGAGGATGCGATGCATGCAAAACGAAGGGTGAATTCCCTTTAGGTCATCAAGAGTGTATCCTATAGCATTGCGATGCAATCTTAAAACTTCCAACAAAGCAGAATTTTCAGATTTGTTTAAGTTTGCATTCACAATGACAAGATATGTAGAATTAGGACCTAGAAACTCATACCGCAAAGAAGATGGAAGAGGCTTCAATTCCACTTCTGGGGCCTTTTTCACAGCATGTGTAGGCTCTTCTTCCTCCTCCAACTTCTCAATCTTGGCAAAACCAGGTGGAAATGGTGGGGATGCATCCATCAACTCAGCACAAATTGCAACCTTGGGGTTGTCATCCTGCAAATAGTCACAAAATAGCAAACATAGCTCAAGTGGATCATCACTTGGCCAATGGTTAGTCTCATGGTCCCTAACTATTCCCTCAATCGAATCAATGAAGTTACAATCATCGGAAATAGAAGGAAATTTGGAAGCTTTATTCACATTAAACTCAATCTTATCACTTCCCACATCAAAAGTCATCTTGCCATTTTTCACATCAACACAACACCCCGAAGTGGCCAAGAAAGGCCTTCCAGGAATGATTGGGGTGCGCAAATGCTCATGCATATCAAGTATCACAAAGTCAACAGGCACAAAGATGTCACCCACCTTGATAAGGACATCCTCAAGTATACCCAAGGGGTATTTCACGAAACAGTCGTGAGTTGTAGGGACATGGTAGTGGGTTTCAGCTCACCCATACCAAGTTTTTGAGACAAAGAAAGGGGCATTAAGTTCACACTTGACCCCAAATCACACAAAGCACGATCAATGAAAATGTTCCCTACAACACATGGAATGGTGAAGCTACCGGGATCCTTAAGCTTAGGAGGAAGCTTGTTTTGGATCATGGCATTCTGATGGTCAGTCAAAGCCATGGTCTCATGCTCTTCTAGCTTTCTCTTGTTGCTTAAAATTTCCTTCAAAAATTTAGCATAGGCGGGCATTTGAGACAAGGCCTCGGTGAATGGAATGCTAATCTCGAGCTTCTTGATGACCTCCAAGAACTTCCCAAATTGTTTGTCAAGCTTAGCCCAAGCCAATCTTTGAGGGAAAGGCACGGGCGGGGTAAAAATCCTTTGGGTAGTTTTTGGTAGGTCATTAAGAGGCTCTCTCTCTTTTTGCACATCAACATCAATCACAGAATCTTTGGAGGGCGGAGACACCTCCTCATCAGCCACAACATTCTCAGCATCAATCACATCATTTTCAACATCTTTAGGCACATCAATCACCACATGCTCAATCCTAGGATCTTTAGGTCCCTCCAATTGTGTCCCACTCCTTAAGGTTATGGCTTGGCAGTGATCCTTAGGGTTAGGTTCGGGCTTTCCGGGAAGCATTCCCGAAGGGGTAGTGGAGGTACTAGCTTGAATGGCGATTTTATTCTCAAGCATTTGAGTGTGGGTGCTCATAAGGTCAACTTTAGTAGCTAAGGCCTTAATCACCTCATCTTGTCTTTGTTGATGCTCAAGTTGCCGTTGTTGGTGTTGTTGTTGAGACAACATCAAAGCTTGTATCATGGACTCTAGGTTAGGCTTTTGGGGAGCTTGTGGTGGAGGTGGTTGGGGTTGTCTATGTCCTTGGGGTTGACCCATTTGGTTATTATTCCGGTAAGAAAAGTTCGGGTGGTACCTAAAACCAGGATTGTAAGTATTGGAAAAAGGGTCAAAATTTTGCCTATGAGAAGGGTTACCAACATAGTTAACCACTTCGGTCGATTCATTGCTAACCAACCCACTAGGACAATTCAAGGTCTCATGCTCATATGATTGACACGACGCACATGGTTGAGGAGGGGGAGCATTCACATTCAACAAATCCATCTTCTTAGTCATGGCATCCAACTTAGCATTCAACATAGAAATAGCATCAACTTCATACTTACCTCCCGTCCTCTTGGAACGGGGCTTTGACCACTGGTAGCTATTGATCGCCATCTCCTCAATCAAAGTTTGGAGTTCCGCCACTGTCTTGGACATGATGTTGCCTCCTGCCGCCGCCAAGATGTTGGCCCTCAAGTTGTCATCCACCCCGTTGTAGAAGGCTTGACGGGACCCATGGTTCTAAACCATGGTGGGGGCATTGACGTAAGAGGTCCTTGAACCTCTCCCATGCTTCATAGAGGGACTCATCCGGCTCTTGGACAAATGTTGAGATTTGATTCCGGAGGCTCGTCAACTTGCTAGAAGGAAAGTACTTCGCCAAGAATAAGCTAGCAAGTTGGTCAAAAGTGGTGATGGCATAGCTTGATGGAAGAGCATCCAACCACTCCCAAGCCTTCCCTTCAAGTGAGAAGGGAAACAATCGCAGCTTGATTGCATCGGGCGTTGCACCATTTGCCTTAAAGGTCTCACATGCTTGGTTGAATATGCGAAGGTGCCGGTTGGGATCTTCATTGGGGAGGCCATGGAATGGGTTGGCCTTCACCAAATTGATGAGTGAACTCCTCAGCTCGAAATCGTCAGAGGCCACTCTTGGAGGATTAATGGCGGAGGGTTGATTTGTGACATTCGGCATCACATAGGAGCCAAGCGTGATTCTAGGCTCTCCACCGCCACCTCCACCGGACATGGTGTTCTTTCGCTTGGAGTTGGCGTGCTCTAACTTTTGCTTCTTTCGCCGGGAGCGAAAGGTTCTTTCGATTTCAGGATCAAGCTCAAAGAGTGGAGCCTTTTGCATGCACGTAGAGTAAGCCTGGCAAGACAAAAATCAAAACACCAAGGAAAAGCAAAACAGAAAATAAATGACTTAGGCAACCTTAGGGTATTCGTTCAGTGGCTGGCTAGGGACAAAGTCCCCGGCAACGACGCCAAAAACTTGATAGGCCGCAAGTGCACGGGTGAAATTGTAGCATAAATCAAGGTCGTTCCCACAGGGACTTTTCCTTTCAACACACTGAACTAGCCTCCTAATTGATCGCTAAGTCGATCCGGTTTTTGTTTTGAATCAACTAAATCTAAATCTAATCACAATCAAGGTCTAAGCAAACGAATATTCACAAAACTTTTCGAATTTAATCAAGGGAAACAGGCGTTCAGGGGATGAAACCTTAGTCAAATAACGAATCAACGATGTGGATTGAACTTTCATTTCATTAATTTGCACAATCAAGGTTCGATAATAGCATAAAACACTTCGCAATGAGATTTTGTCACTAGAGCGAATTTCCAAGACTAACCAAGCACCTACTTTCGTGGTTATTTCGATTTAGTCAAGGTTAAAGATCAAATTATCTCAAGAACCCTAGTTAAAACTTCTATGTCTAGATAATTTTAACTAGTTTAATGTAGGTTTTCGGGTAGTCAAACTTCTCCTTTCAGTACTTCATTCAACAACCTATTAACATGCAATTGGTGATCAAGCAAAAGCAATAACAATTCAATTCAAAGACCAAATAGATTGAAACAAACTAAATTCATAATAATTCAATCCAACAAAGTCAATTCATGAAGAAACTTCAAAGGTTCATCCCCTAAACTAAAAGAACTACTCACAATTCATGTTTAAAACTACAAAACAATTGAAATCTAGTCTAGAAAGCATATGGAAATCTATGAGACATTGAGAAATAAACCCAAGTGAAGAACAAACTTGCTAGGAATCAACAATGGAGGACTTTTGCTCCTCCACTTCAAAGTATGTTCGAGTTGCTCTTCAATCTTCAATCTTCTCTCAATCTTCAATGATGAAATGGAATATGGATGATGAATGATATGATTAGGGCATGAAATGGATGATGGTGGATGATTGATCCCCTTCTACTCGGCCGAAAATCAGCATAATATAGGCAAATATCAACTCAAAACCGCCGAAAATGAAAAGACAGGAGAGACACGGACCGTGCCAGAGTAAGCACGGACCGTGCCCCATGTGACACGGACCGTGCTCCCTGTGACACCGACCGTGTCAGCTCACTGCTCATATTATCTCACTCTCTGGCCATAGACACGACCCGTGCTCTTCCTGGGGGCACCCGTGTCACTGCTTTTTTCGGGCCTAGGAGTACTGTGGGCCGTTGTTTGGGCCTTGGGTGATCCAACATCTCACTTTTTGCTCCTTTAAGCTCATAACTTGGATCTACACTTGCTTTTTGGGCTCGGTTTACATCGATTCTTCACAAATTCCCTACAAAACTCACCAAACTCCAAACCAAGCGTAATATGGGAAATTCGGGTATAAAATATACATAATCAAATCAAATATTCCCCAAATTCTCATCAAAACAACCAAGTTCTCATATATACAAGAAGCACTTATCAATCCCACAGGGACTCAATTAGCAGCACAGAAAACTAATCTCTATCTCGATTGCTAAGCTAATCAGGTTTTGGTTTTGGAAGACTTTAAAAAATAATTAAAACTAATAAAGCAGGATAAAGAAAATCAATCTAAAATTATATCAAGAGAGAAAGACTTCTAGGGAGATGCTAACCTAACAACGAGTTCGATAACTAAAACCTAGCCTGCACAATCGTACATTCAAGAATGAATCAAGAATCGATAACCTCTTAATTCTATCGCCCTTTCGATGCTAAATAGAATTATTCTAAACAACCTAATCAACAACTTTAAATCGCCTTTTAGGTTAAACAGAATCAAGGTCTTAAAAGTCGGGTTATCTAATGATTCCCTAGTTTACTACTCCTTTTCAACTTTCATAAGCCTAGGTAGACGGGTTGGTAGTCAGATTACCTAATTCACCTTTCAAGACTTCTCGTGTTAATCTCAAACTTACAAATATTCAAGGCCTTAAGAATACTCATAAACATGGAAAACACAACCTTCTATTGATTCTAATCAAGAATTCATGCACAAACTAATAACAAACAATCAAACTACATTGTTTCGGGTTGCAAAACCCTAGAATTCAAGAAATTTACTCGCTCCTACTCAATGAAAACACAAAACAAGTTCCAAACATCATAATCGAATCTCAAAACTAAGAAGGAAATCAAAAAGAAAGAATAGAATTGCGAAGAATACAACCCGTCGAGCCTTTCGATCCCGGGGTAGAACCTTCTCCGCGAACGTCGCTCCTTTCCTTTGTGAATCATGTTCTTTGTTTCTCTTGAATCGATTCGGTCTTGAATCTTGATGGTAGGGAAGAAGAGTAGAATGGAAGTATTAGGGCTCTCTTTTCTCTTCTTGACGGCCAAAGAACGAAGGAAAGCTGATAGATAATGAATGAATTTCGAAAAACCGTCGCTTCCTCCCTTTTCTACTCGCGAAAATAACCGACCTGCATAGGCAGTTCGCCTCGGTCCGTACAGTCCGTACACCACGGACCGTGGTGATCACCACGGGCTGCCCGAGGTTGCCACTGTCCCACTTATTTCTTCTTTCCTTCGCCAAAATGAGCTGGGCAAGTCCGCCACGGACCGTGGCCACCACCACGGGCTGCCCAAGGTTGCTGCTGCCCGGCTATTTCTTGCTCCTTTCCATCCCAAATTTGTACCACAGTTTGAGTTTGACATGTAGAGGTCCGTGGTATATTCACTCTTGCCTGAAGTTGAGAGAAAGTTGGTGTTTTGGCCTCAAAACCTACAAATTCACATCAAAAACAACAACACCAAGTGTAGTAGGGAAATTGGAATAAAAATCAAGGTTCACACACAAAATTATCCCTAATTCACTATTGAAAACCCCCAAAAACATAGTCATGAAACGCAGTTATCAAATCCCCCCATGCTTACTCCTTGCTTGTCCCCAAGCAAGTACAAGACTCAAAACAAGATGAAAAGACTTGAAAAGGAAAAGAAATCTACTCACACCTCCTCTAATAAAAAGGGCATATTAGAAAGCCAAAACAAGCATATACAAAGAGACTCCCTAGCGAGATTAAGAATCAAATCGAAACAAAAATTGTTGTTCGAAATAGAATCACCAGCCAGGAAGCAACACAACTAGTCTATCACAACTCAAATGTAATCAAAATTCATTCACATGTTTGGCGAACTAGTTGGAATCGGTAGGACCTCACTTTAGGGTATGTAAATCACTCCCCTCGTGTGTTTTAAATAGATATGACGGTTCACTCAAAACCTTCAACCAATGTAAACAACCTGCCATAAGCTTGACAAGACTCTCAATTCCCTACCGCTATAAACAATATGCATAAATGTTAATCATGAGGACTTTTCAAGGGTTATAATGGGGCTTAGGTGTAGGGTAAGGAGGGAATTCATTTGGGTAATTTGGAGCTAAGAGCCAAGGACCTAAAGAGCAACATTCCCATAACATAAAACTCAACACCTCTTACTTCACACCGCAATGAAGCATAAATATCTTCCCCATCGAAGCAAAATAACGGAAGAGTCAATATAAACAAGAAAACCACAATGCTATTCACTTTATTCCTTAAAACTTCTCTTTTTTTTTTGTACTTTTCATTCTTTTTTTTTTTTACTTTGTGGTGAATAGCATAGATAAATATAGAAACGACTCATTTCCCATCGAACCAATTTCAACCTCGAATGAAAAGAGGGGATAAATAACGATTATGAACAATGTTTCCCTCATCAAGTAAACCAACCAACGAAGTCACCAACAATTAGACTACAAAGCGCTTTACTGAATTGTTGCTCCACTAACTTGGCTAAAAGGTGAGGAATTAAAAACAAGCCAAGGGCGCGCAATAGGGTAAACAACAAGACAGGAAAAATGGTTAGTAAAGGGTTAGCAAAAAGGGGTCATATTGTTAGGTGGCTTTTTTGGCTATGTTGCTTCAAAATGGGCCTCAATCATATTAACATAATGCACAAGTCAAATGCAGTTTCAAAGAGAATCAAGTCAAGTTCTAGAGATGCAAACATGGTAAGGTCACACTCAAAAGAAAATGAGACTATAAAAATGATAGTCTTTTAGGCTCAAGAAGTCTCACGGGTTAACTTACCACAATCACAAGCAACTAGTTCCTTTGATGTACCAAACATAAGAACTTCACTATCATACACATGAATTGATCAAGACTAGATGAATTACAAACAAGACAAGCAACCTAAGTCAAACAAACAACAAAGTCTCTTTCATCGTCCACATCAAGCCAAAAATCCCATGAGTATACACTTGCAATGACAATCCAAACACACACCTCTTAAAGGCGAAAGACTATCCTAATTTGTTTTCTTTTTTTTAGCAAGAAAGCAAGAAAACTACTCCTATATGCAACCTATATGCAAATTCAATGCTTAACAAACACAAAAAGAAACTAACAAATATGCAACTATAAACGTCAGTCTCACTCTAGCACATGATTTTGAGACAATCAACCCAAACCCCCCTATGCTTGGACAAAGCAGTATCCACAACGCATTTCGAATAAGGGTAGCATGCACAAGAAGGAAACGATATAATGCATCATACTCTAAAAAAACGAAGAAAATTAAGGGAACGAAATAAAACCTAATAAAGCAATTAAACGCTTGGGTTGCCTCCCAAGAAGCGCTAGTTTAACGTCTTTAGCTAGACGAAACTTACCTCAGATGCAGTCAAAGCCCTTAGAAGCTTATCAAATTCCGCAGCATGCGGTTCACAAGCCTACGTATAAGAGAGTAACAAAACACTCATGGCAAAAAATGTTAGTTGCACTCTCTCAAATAAGTCAAAAGCACTAGAAAAATCAAAAGAATCAAAATAAGTAGTCCACATGATTTTTCTAGCTGAGTCCTCTAGGCATTTACAATATGGGTCAAGATAGGGATGAAACCCTTCTAAAGTGCCTAAGGACAAATCAAAGACATTGTTGGTCCCCTCAATCACAGTCACATCACAAGAATCAACCTCACATCCCACATCAAAATGAACATCAATGGTTTTTTCACAGGGAATGGGCTCCTCAAGGTTCTTAGGGGCAAGAGAAGGTGGTGAACAAGGTGTAGAAACATGGAGTACATCAACAGATTCCTCGCTTGAATGACCCAATCCACCCACAAACCCCTTACAAGACTCCTCATCAATAGCATCAATTGACTCACGACAAACATCATCATCATACCTAGCATCAAACCCATGGGAATATCTCACCTCGAACCCCGTCGACTGAGAAAAAGGTAAGGATGCATTATGAAAAGCAAAGACACCATCAGTAGTGTCTCTAGGTAAGCTAGGATGAGAAGGAGCAATAGTTGGCAAAGATGACTTAGAAGGGTCAACTATTTCATCTATTTTTTCTAGACAAACTTCAACCTTATCTTGTTGCTCTTGCATTGCCCTCATCAAAAAATCAAGTTTGGCTAAAACAGGGCATGGAGATTCATCATGGTCAAAAGAATTACACAAACGACAATGAGGCAAACAATGGGGTTGAGTACATAATCTAGCATGAGATGCACAAAGATTGGGGAAAGAGGATGCACCATAATAATTTTCAAAATCACGAGTATCACGTGCAAGCCACTCAAGCAAACTCCAAGCTTCATGAACAGTTTGAGTATCATAGAAACCAAAATACTCTAATAGAGTACGTGTCTCACTATTCACCCCCAAAGCAACAATGTCAAGAACATCGATTTCCTGCATAATACCACATGGAACAGGACATGCAAGTAATCTTCAAAATAGTGCCAAAATAATTCCTGCTCAAATTGGGGAAAATCAAGAATTGCCATTTTTTTGTATTTTTTTTAAAGAAAGAAAAAAAATCAAAGATAAAAAGAAAAGAAAAAGAAAGAAAAAGAAAACAGCCTAGTCAACCTAAGAGAATTCGTTTACCGACTGCTAGGGACAGAGTCCCCGGCAACGGCGCCAAAAACTTGACAGAACCGCAAGCGCACGGTGTACGTAGTAGCACGTCAAGGTCGATCCCACGGGGACTCAATTAGCAGCACAGAAAACTAATCTCTATCTCGATTGCTAAGCTAATCAGGTTTTGGTTTTGAAAAACTTTAAAAAAATAATTAAAACTAATAAAGCAGGATAAAGAAAATCAATCTAAAATTATATCAAGAGAGAAAGACTTCTAGGGAGATGCTAACCTAACAACGAGTTCGATTACTAAAACCTAGCCTGCACAATCGTACATTCAAGAATGAATCAAGAATCGATAACCTCTTAATTCTATCGCCCTTTCGATGCTAAATAGAATTATTCTAAACAACCTAATCAACAACTTTCGTCTGCCTTTTAGGTTAAACAGAACTGAAGGTCTTAAAAGTCAGGTTATCTAATGATTCCCTAGTTTACTACTCCTTTTTCAACTTTCATAAGCCTAGGTAGACAGGTTGGTAGTCGATTACCTAATTCACCTTTCAAGACTTCTCAGGTTAATCTCAAACTTACAAATATTCAAGGCCTTAAGAATACTCATAAACATGGAAAACACAACCTTCTATTGATTCTAATCAAGAATTCATGCACAAACTAATAACAAACAATCAAACTACATTGTTTCGGGTTGCAAAACCCTAGAATTCAAGAAATCTACTCGCTCCTACTCAATGAAAACACAAAACAAGTTCCAAACATCATAATCGAATCTCAAAACTAAGAAGGAAATCAAAAAGAAAGAATAGAATTGTGAAGAATACAACCCGTCGAGCCTTTCGATCCCGGGGTAGAACCTTCTCCGCGAACGTCGCTCCTTTCCTTTGCGAATCTTGTTCTTGGTTTCTCTTGAATCGATTCGGTCTTGAATTTTGATGGTAGGGAAGAAGAGTAGAATGGAAGTATTAGGGCTCTCTTTTCTCTTCTTGACGGCCAAAGAACGAAGGAAAACTGATAGATAATGAATGAATTTCAAAAAGTCGCTTCCTCCCTTTTCTACTCGCGAAAATAACCGACCTGCATAGGCGGTCATTTCGCCTCAGATCCGTCTGATCCGTACACCACGGACCGTGGTGATCACCACGGCCGCCCGAGGTTGCCATCGTCCCACTTCTTTCTTCTTTCCTTCGCCAAATGAAATTTGGCAAGTCCGCCACTGACCGTGCCACCACCACGGCCGCCTAAGGTTCTGCCCGGCTATTTCTTGCTCCTTTCCGTCCCAAATTTGTACCACGGTTTGGGTTTGACATGTAGAGGTCCGTAGTATATTCACTCTTGCCTGAAGTTGAGAGAAAGTTGGTGTTTTGGCCTCAAAACCTACAAATTCACATCAAAAACAACAACACCAAGTGTAGTAGGGAAATTGGAATAAAAATCAAGGTTCACACACAAAATTATCCCTAATTCACTATTGAAAACCCCCAAAAACATAGTCATGAAACGCAGTTATCAAATCCCCCCATGCTTACTCCTTGCTTGTCCCCAAGCAAGTACAAGACTCAAAACAAGATGAAAAGACTTGAAAAGGAAAAGAAATCTACTCACACCTCCTCTAATAAAAAGGGCATATTAGAAAGCCAAAACAAGCATATACAAAGAGACTCCCTAGCGAGATTAAGAATCAAATCGAAACAAAAATTGTTGTTCGAAATAGAATCACCAGCCAGGAAGCAACACAACTAGTCTATCCAACTCAAATGTAATCAAAATTCATTCACATGTTTGGCGAACTAGTTGGGATCGTTAGGACCTCACTTTAGGGTATGTAAATCACTCCCCTCGTGTGTTTTAAATAGATATGACGGTTCACTCAAAACCTTCAACCAATGTAAACAACCTGCCATAAGCTTGACAAGACTCTCAATTCCCTACCGCTATAAACAATATGCATAAATGTTAATCATGAGGACTTTTCAAGGGTTATAATGGGGCATAGGTGTAGGGTAAGGAGGGAATTCATTTGAGTAATGTGGAGCTAAGAGCCAAGGACCTAAAGAGCAACATTCCCATAACATAAAACTCAACACCTCTTACTTCACACCGCAATGAAGCATAAATATCTTCCCCATCGAAGCAAAATAACGGAAGAGTCAATATAAACAAGAAAACCACCATGCTATTCACTTTATTCCTTAAAACTTCTCTTTTTATTGTACTTTTCATTCTTTTTTTTTTACTTTGTGGTGAATAGCATAGATAAATATAGAAACGACTCATTTCCCATCGAACCAATTTCAACCTCGAATGAAAAGAGGGGATAAATAACGATTATGAACAATGTTTCCCTCATCAAGTAAACCAACCAACGAAGTCACCAACAATTAGACTACAAAAGCCTTTAATGAATTGTTGCTCCACTAACTTGGCTAAAAGGTGAGGAATTAAAAACAAGCCAAGGGCGCGCAATAGGGTAAACAACAAGACAGGAAAAATGGTTAGTAAAGGGCTAGCAAAAAGGGGTCATATTGTTAGGTGGCTTTTTTTGCTATGTTGCTTCAAAATGGGCCTCAATCATATTAACATAATGCACAAGTCAAATGCAGTTTCAAAGAGAATCAAGTCAAGTTCTAGAGATGCAAACATGGTAAGGTCACACTCAAAAGAAAATGAGACTATTAAAATGATAGTCTTTTAGGCTCAAGAAGTCTCACGGGTTAACTTACCACAATCACAAGCAACTAGTTCCTTTGATGTACCAAAAATAAGAACTTCACTATCATACACATGAATTGATCAAGACTAGATGAATTACAAACAAGACAAGCAACCTAAGTCAAACAAACAACAAAGTCTCTTTCATCGTCCACATCAAGCCAAAAATCCCATGAGTATACACTTGCAATGACAATCCAAACACACACCTCTTAAAGGCGAAAGACTATCCTAATTTGTTTTCTTTTTTTTAGCAAGAAAGCAAGAAAACTACTCCTATATGCAACCTATATGCAAATTCAATGCTTAACAAACACCAAAAGAAACTAACAAATATGCAACTATAAACGTCAGTCTCACTCTAGCACATGATTTTAAGACAATCAACCCAAACCCCCCCATGCTTGGACAAAGCAGTATCCACAACGCATTTCGAATAAGGGTAGCATGCACAAGAAGGAAACGATATAATGCATCATACTCTAAAAAAACGAAGAAAATTAAGGGAACGAAATAAAACCTAATAAAGGAATTAAACGCTTGGGTTGCCTCCCAAGAAGCGCTAGTTTAACGTCTTTAGCTAGACGAAACTTACCTCAGATGCAGTCAAAGCCCATAGAAGCTTGTCAAATTCCGCAGCATGCGGTTCACAAGCCTGCGTATAAGAGAGCAACAAAACACTCATGGCAAAAAATGTTAGTTGCACTCTCTCAAATAAGTCAAAAGCACTAGAAAAATCAAAAGAATCAAAATAAGTAGTCCACATGATTTTTCTAGCTGAGTCCTCTAGGCATTTACAATATGGGTCAAGATAGGGATGAAACCCTTCTAAAGTGCCTAAGGACAAATCAAAGACATTGTTGGTCCCCTCAATCACAGTCACATCACAAGAATTAACCTCACATCCCACATCAAAATGAACATCAATGGTTTTTTCACAGGGAATGGGCTCCTCAAGGTTCTTAGGGGCAAGGGAAGGTTGTGAACAAGGTGTAGAAACATGGAGTACATCAACAGATTCCTCGCTTGAAGGACCCAATCCACCCACAAACCCCTCACAAGACTCCTCATCAATAGCATCAATTGACTCATGACAAACGTCATCATCATACCTAGCATCAAACCCATGGGAATCACTCACCTCGAACCCCGTCGACTGAGAAAAAGGTAAGGATGCATTATGAAAAGCAAAGACACCATCAGTAGTGTCTCTAGGTAAGCTAGGATGAGAAGGAGCAATAGTTGGCAAAGATGACTTAGAAGGGTCAACTATTTCATCTATTTTCTCTAGACAAACTTCAACCTTATCTTGTTGCTCTTGCATTGCCCTCATCAAAAAATCAAGTTTGGCTAAAACAGGGCATGGAGATTCATCATGGTCAAAAGAATTACACAAACGACAATGAGGCAAACAATGGGGTTGAGTACATAATCTAGCATGAGATGCACAAAGATTGGGGAAAGAGGATGCACCATAATAATTTTCAAAATCACGAGTATCACGTGCAAGCCACTCAAGCAAACTCCAAGCTTCATGAACAGTTTGAGTATCATAGAAACCAAAATACTCTAATAGAGTACGTGTCTCACTATTCACCCCCAAAGCAACAATGTCAAGAACATCTGATTTCCCAGGCATAATACCACATGGAACAGGACATGCAAGTAATCTTCAAAATAGTGCCAAAATAATTCCTGCTCAAATTGGGGAAAATCAAGAATTGCCATTTTTTTGTATTTTTTTTAAAGAAAGAAAAAAAATCAAAGATAAAAAGAAAAGAAAAAGAAAGAAAAAGAAAACAGCCTAGTCAACCTAAGAGAATTCGCATCGATCGCTAGGGACAGAGTCCCCGCAAGGCGCCAAAACTTGACAGAATCATGGCGCACGGTGTACGTAGTAGCACGTCAAGGTCGATCCCACAGGGACTCAATTAGCAGCACAGAAAACTAATCTCTATCTCGATTGCTAAGCTAATCAGGTTTTGGTTTTGGAAGACTTTAAAAAATAATTAAAACTAATAAAGCAGGATAAAGAAAATCAATCTAAAATTATATCAAGAGAGAAAGACTTCTAGGGAGATGCTAACCTAACAACGAGTTCGATTACTAAAACCTAGCCTGCACAATCGTACATTCAAGAATGAATCAAGAATCGATAACCTCTTAATTCTATCGCCCTTTCGATGCTAAATAGAATTATTCTAAACAACCTAATCAACAACTTTCGTCTGCCTTTTAGGTTAAACAGAACTGAAGGTCTTAAAAGTCAGGTTATCTAATGATTCCCTAGTTTACTACTCCTTTTTCAACTTTCATAAGCCTAGGTAGACAGGTTGGTAGTCAGATTACCCTAATTCACCTTTCAGTACTTCTCAGGTTAATCTCAAACTTACAAATATTCAAGGCCTTAAGAATACTCATAAACATGGAAAACACAACCTTCTATTGATTCTAATCAAGAATTCATGCACAAACTAATAACAAACAATCAAACTACATTGTTTCGGGTTGCAAAACCCTAGAATTCAAGAAATCTACTCGCTCCTACTCAATGAAAACACAAAACAAGTTCCAAACATCATAATCGAATCTCAAAACTAAGAAGGAAATCAAAAAGAAAGAATAGAATTGCGAAGAATACAACCCGTCGAGCCTTTCGATCCCGGGGTAGAACCTTCTCCGCGAACGTCGCTCCTTTCCTTTGCTACAACTCATCATTCCATTAGTGATGGACTTCACTTATTTCATAGGGCCCTTTATTTGGCCTATCTTTTCTTTTCATAAGTAATTATTATTTTCCAAAATGAACCTACATATTATCTGCAAAGTTTAGCTCTAATAAAAGTCATAATTCATTCAGGAATCAAAAGTTGATCCTAATATCGTTCTCTCCAAGTCAAGCTCATTTAAGTATTCTTATGAGTCTCCTTATTCATGGAATCATAGTACTCACTATTATTATCAACTATCTCTTAGTAACCATCATTCATACCCAATAGATCTGCGTGTTGTTAAACTTATGAACTATCCACATCTCACCATGAGGTAGTAAAGCCATCGTGTAAATCTCTGTTTCCTAATTAGTCTGGAGGTTCATAATTATACCCCTTGACAATCGTATCTTTCCACTACCATGTTTTCCCCTCTGTACCTACCTATTTCTTTTATAAGTAATAAAAAGGGGAGTAAAGTGCCTGGTATTAGTTCGAGTGGTGCTATTATGGTTTATGGATAAAGTTGAAAAATATTGGAAACAGTTCCTAAAGAAAGATATACAGGGCCTTTGAGTCTAGATTGCTTGAGAGTAGGGCGGGTATTAATGTAAGGATATATGATACTTGAAGAAGGAGTAGCTAGTTTTACAGAAGAATGAGAGTCATATGGATAAATTTTAAAAAGGGGGTACACGACGTCACCCCATCGTTTTGCGGAGAAATGAAAAGGTTCAGATAGTTAAAAGATGTAACACCTAGTGCTTTGGGGTGGATAGAAAACATTTGCATGCACTGATAAAAGCTTATTCGGAAAGTATGTGAAATGTGAATCCATAGTCCTCTGAATAACCGGCTTAGTTATTTATTCACGAATGATGACCTTAGGGTTAGAAATGATAATCGACAAGATTATGAAAATAAGCCGAAGGAAGGAGCAAGCCAGATATTCGCGCTGGATAAATACATTTATCAAGTCTCAAGAAGTGAATCATAAAGGAAACTAGTGACTCCATAATGTTCCTAGTACAGAACAGGTAGTATATGATAATGTAGGTTAAGTTATGACCTCTCTAAAGATCAAAACGTTGAGATATCATACCTAAAATGGTGTGAAGTCATCCTTTGGTGTAGCTATCTTCTTTAAGTTCCAAAAACGCAACCTAACTTCAAAACTGCCAGATAGAATGGCGCATGTGGAATTTAAGGGGTCCAAAACCCAATTGTGAACTGATATAAGGAAAGTTTATAGAACCTAGAGTATGTTCCCTTGGAGGGCACCTGTACTTTTTATAAAGAAGGGAGATGGTCATTTAAGGTTAAGCATAAATCATAAATGACTGAACAAGGTTACTATAAAAAATAAGTATCCCCTTCCTCACGTTGACGACTCGTATAATCAGTTACCTGGAGTTGGAGTGGTTCGAAAGTTGAATTGAGGTTAGGGTAACATCAAAAAAGGATCAAGTCGGAAGATATACATAGGGCTACTTTTAAGACTTGATACGGATATTATAGGCCTATAGTTATGTCTTTGAGCTTACCAACGTGCTAACAATATTTATAGGTTTCAAGAACTAAGCATATGGGTGAGTGTAGGAAAATGTACGTTTGCGTTTCTGACAATGTATTGATCCACTTAAAGACTCAAAAAGGACATGGACGACAGGTGCGGAATTAGTCACAAACCTCAAAGCAGCGTCAATCATTTACTAAGTTGCCAAGGCATAGTCTTTGATTAAAAGAAATAACATCCTTAGGACATATCGTGATCCAGAAGGTAATCCAAATCGATTCACAAAAAGTAGATACATTTATAAATTAATCCAGAGCAGCAATTATTCCCAAGGAAAGAGGTTTCGAGGCAGAATAGATCGTGGTTACCAATGCACTCAAGAACTTGTTTGAAAGTTTCCTTGGCGTGACCAAATTGTGGAGGGAAACCCCAAAATTGTGTAGACTGAGGAATGTGGGGAAGCTTTTCAGGGACTTAAGAGAGGATTCAGTATAGTTCAAGTGCACGCCTAATATTCCGACCTCAATGGCACCAATTGTGCAGAACATGAAAATAGAGATTGTGCACCGAAAGGAAACATGAGATTTAGATTGACCAAGTCTGTCCATTTTATTCCAATAAATAAGAGTTGGAAAATAGACAAGTTAGCCAGTATTTATGTGAAAGGAAAAAGTAGTGAGGCTCCACGGCATTCCGAAAGACATAGTCTTTGTCCGAGATACCAAGTTCCAGTCACGATTTTGGGCAGCTTTGCAAAGAGCGTTTGGCACCAAGCTGAGCTTCAGTAGCTCATATCACCCAGAAACCGATGGCCAAACAAAAAAAGTAAATCAGATAGTGGAAAACCTGCTTAGGGCTTGTGTTTTAGACTTTCAGGGAAGCTGGGAAAACGTTTTACCGTTAGTAAAGTTTTCCTACAATAACAGTTATCAAGTTATAATTCAAATAGCATTGTTTGAAGCCTTTACAGTAGGAAATGTAGGACTCCTTTATGTTGGAGTGGGTTGGAGGAAACCCCGTTGGTAGGTCCTGAGTTGATACAAGACATGATGGATAAAGTTCGAGTCGTTCAGCTGCATATCCGGACGGCCCAAAGCCGGCAGAAGAGCTACGCAGATAAGAGGAAGAAACCCTTAGAGTTTTAGCCAGGGGACAAAGTATTTCTCTAGGTCTTCCCCACTAAAGAAGCGCGTAGATTCAATGTTAAAGGGAAAGCTAAGTCCTCGGTATATCGGACCTTATAAGATCATAGAGAAGAGTAACCCGGTCGCATATAGGCTTGAATTGCCTACATAATTAGAACATATTCATGATGTGTTCCATGTCTCTCAGTTGCGCAAATATATACCGGACCCAAACATTGAACCCGAGCCAATGTCTATCGCGGAGAATCTATCTTATGAAGAAGTGCCAGTTCAGATTCTGGACCGGAGGGTCAAACTTTTACGCTCCAAAGAGATTTCCCTGGTGAAAGTCCTTTGGAATAATCACTCCATGTCGGAAGCTACAGGGGAAACCGAAGAGGACATGCGAAACAAGTACCCCTATCCATTTTAAGGAAAGACATAGAAGATAAGAGGGTAGTATTTTCAAGTTTCGGGGACGAAACTTCTTTTAAGGGGAGTAAGATGTAATAATCCGAAGAAAATCACACCCTTATACGTATTAATTAGTTTAAATAATCAAGGTTAAAATTAAATCACGAATAATTAAAGCGCGCGTTCCTTTTTTTTCTAACCCAGTGTATGCTTTGCAGGACTTGAACAATGCAACGATCGTCAGTGATTCAGTTTAATTTTTCTTTTCTTGATGTATCTCTTCCGATAGTTTTATAGTGATTCTGGTCGTATATGAATTCTTTTACCGAGACCGATGTACCGGGTCCTTCTTTTATTCGAATTAATTTAAGGTTATAATTATGAGAAATTTTATGGAAGGGTATGGATATATTTATTTGGGTTTCCAATAACATTTTTATGGTTTAAAAAATTTCGGTAATTTGGGAAATTAGGGAGATATGAGTATAAGAGGGAGGAATTAAATTTGATAAATTTAGGGTGTTTTGGGCCATGATGGGTGGCTGGATCAACAAAGGAGAAGGGGGGGAGCTTCATGGGCCTTATGATATTAGGTGTGATTATATAAGATGATATTAGGTGGGTATCTTTCATTTTAAACATTATTCATTCAAACTCTCATCCTTCTTGCCCCCTCTCTCACCGTCTCTCCAACTCCCTCACTCACTGCTTCTGCCGCCTGCTGTCCGGCCCAGGCCAGCCATCGTCCAGCCGTTTTCCGGCCACCGTCGCATCACCGCACCACCTCCATTATTCCTCCTTCAATATTGTTCCTTTTTCAAGTGTAATGTCACCTTCCCTCTTCTCTCTTTTTAATGAAAAATCCTAGATAAATTCTGAGTTTTGTAGACCTTTTAAGTGATTTCATAAGTAAAACAAGTGTTTCTAAATTCATCAAGTAAAAAGGGAAGAAATTCAAGCATCAAAGAGAGAAATCTTGGGTAAGTTGAGTTAACCTTGTGTTTTATGAGTAAATGAGTATGAATGATACTGGATTATGTACATGCATGTGTTTTTATTAGTTAAATTCATTGTGAAAATATGAAATTTATGAACATTGGTTGATGCATGTACTTGGAGTAGATGTGGATTAGCAAATTTGTGTGGGTTATAAATTTTGATGAGGAATTCGTGAAGGATTTAAGTTGGAGTATCAAGATATGTTTACATTAGGGGTTGCATATAGGTTGTGTGACCAAAGATGAGTATGTTCTATTGTTGAAATTCTGGAAATTTTGATTCATGCTTAAGAAGGGCACTTGGGTTGTGTTTGGTGTAAGATAATTAGGTTAAACTCACATGCAAGGTTGAATGAGAGACTTAGAGTGGTTCTGGGTGGATTCTGGTAATAGTAGAGGATATAAGATGTGATTTTGGGTTACTTTGTGGCATGATTAGGTAGTATAAAGTGTTAGCTAACGCCCGGTTTTGTAGCTCGTCATTTTGATATGTATTTTGAAAGTTATGACCAAAACCGTGAAAGGATGAAAAACTGAGAACGTTTTTACGTCAGTACAAAGATGTGTATTTTTCGAATAGTTGGAGGCTTCTATGGTCTAAAGACTGAACATAAAAGTTTTAGAGAACATTCTGAGCTTTCTAGAATGGTATGGTATGCATTCATAGGATATCGGTAGAGGAAGTTATGGGCTCCTAATTGAAGGACAAAAATCTGAGTTTTTCAGAAAGTACATTGTTGTGACTGCCTCTGTTCTTGGCCAAAATCCGACCCTTTTCCATGCTCAAATCAATTTGGGGTTACAATAAAAGTTGAAGTATGTATTACGAACTTTCCATAGACAACTTACCCGTTCCGAACGGATAAGTAAAGCTCGAGTTATGATTTTCCGAATATTTGAAGTTAAATCGGGATTATTCTGGGAAGCTTGTAAGGATGTTAATTTTTATCCTCCTTAGCCACGTTTCTAGCTTTCATGGTCATCTATAAAGTTGGAGTGTATGTTTTAAGCTTTCCGGAAAGTCCTTTTATGCCCTGATCTGATGCTTGTACGAGAAGTTATGATCTTATGAGTACGCCTTAGAAATTGAATTCATTATTAATTTTCTCCGAAAAATTCACTAAGTTATTCCTCCTAAGTTAAGCCCTAATTCATGACTTCTTTTCTTTTAAAGTCCCTCCAAGAGATCGTTGCACTACTGTTCAAGTCTCTGCCCGTCCAGTACTTGTTTTTAAGTCTTCAGGTACGTATATTGTCTGTAACCTTTTTAGTTTATTACATGATTTATTTTATGCCGTATAAATTTTATGCTTATTTTTAGGATTCATGTTATTTATTCAAATGCCATATGTCACCTTAAAGCATAAGTAAGTCAGTTTTATGTTGTCTTATGTACTAGGAAGTTTTATTAAGTAAATTATTTTACCTAAAGTATTCATGTTACACACTTTCTATGATAAAACTTCTATATCATTTAAGTATTTTTGACTATGTATTTTATGGCAAACAAGTATTTATGTCATTAAAGGTTTCATGAGTAATCTCCCACATAAGTACAAGGTTGTTCAAAAATAAGTTACGGATAATTCATGTTATAGAAAGTCATATGGGAACCCAGTCATAACAAAGTTCAAGTAGGTAAGTTTTCAAGTTTTTTCACCTAAATAAAGGCCCCGCCCATATTATCGTGCCTTAGGGCACACCATGTTAGTCGTGCCTTAGAGCACCCTAGGGAAACCATGCTTATAAGCACATCATGTTAGCTATGCCCTAGTGCACCCCATGTTATCTTGTGTCTTAGTACATGTCAGGGAAAATGGTGTCTTAAGTACACCCCATGGAAAACTGGCCAGTATAGGATAATATAAATATCCACCATCCGGATCTCCCGATCGGTCCGGGTATGCGCATACGGAGGCTTAGCCGATGATCGCAAGTAGGGGACCTTCAAGATAATAATATAACGACTAAGTTTAATGTACTCTAAGTTTCTAAGAGAGTGAGAGAGAGAGAGAGAGAGAGAGAGAGAGAGAGAGTAAAGTTTTGTAAGTGACTTTTCAAGGGTTTTAAGTCTCGTTTTATAGAAGTTTAAAGACATGTTTATGGAAAGGTTCGTGTGTGTGTTTATGTCAGGTCATGCATGATTTAAGTTGCTTTCAAACAAGGTTATGGTTATGTATGTTACTTTTACGAGGAAGAACTCATAAGTATTTTCATTTAAGTTGTGATTTAAGTACAGGTTAAGTTATATTTCCCATGTACATGTTAAATATGGTCAAGTTATGTAAGTTATGCTATTTTTTAATGTTTGTTTGTTATTTATATTGTTTTTAACGCTTTTGGAATCGTGCTAATTGTAACGTGGTTTGTAAGACCTCGGTTTTATCGTTCTTCCACAGGGAGCTAGGGGCCTTAGCTGCAACTAATTGACTCTAGGTAGGGTTTACGATCATGAAAGGATGATAGAATTTCAGGGTAAAAACAGCACAAACACACTAGGTTCGGTAAAAAAGGTGAGATAATGGGTGTTAGGAGACTTTCGGGATGCAAACGGGAATGAGGAAATGGGTTTCGCAACAAGAGAGTAATGAGAAGGGGAAATCAAATGGTAATTCCGTTATAAAATACCCATCGGGCTTCCTCTTTCAAGGATAGTCCGGACTAACTTCCCCAAAGTCCATCGACAGACCCGGGGGAGTTAATGGAACGGAATTTCCTAGTTAGTTTCTATTCGCTTTCGCGAACTAGAATACTAACTATCCTAATTCCTACCTTCCAACAAGCGTTGGATGTATTCGGGATGCTTTCACACCCAAATACATCCCACTTGAGGGAAGGATGGGATTAGGAAATTGATTTCCTAACTAGTTACTCACTAATAATGCTAACCCAAACCTAATCACCCATTCACACCCTTAATATCTTTCTAACCCATTAAGGTTCTAGCCACTAAACATCCTAACTATCATGATAATAACATCAACAACTTCATTCATGCTTAAAAGAGTAGACAAGATGACAATAAACATTCGACAATACCAACAATACCAATAATAACAAAAACAGAGATTAATAAATAAGCAATAAATTAGAGAGAGAAAGGTTAAGAAATGCTCATTGATTGTGATGACAAAGAAGAAAACTCCAGAATAATAAAGCTCCAATGCTCCAAAGTTGAGAATAATCTTCAAACTTCCAATAAAACTCAAGAGAATCCAATACAAGAACCAATAATCTCAGCAAAGATCTTCACTAATCCCCCTAATCTAAAGCATAGAATGTGATAAAAATATGCTAAAGTATGATAAAAGGTAGATAAAAGCTGCTTGATAGATGTCCTTAGCTAAAATGACCCAAATACATTAAATAGTAATCAGGGTTGTTACTCAAAACGCATCATTTTACACAACAGACAAAAGTGTCCCGCAGGGGACCGTGGGCACGGTCAAGGTAACCGTGGCCATGGTCCTGCGTAAGGCAGGCGATTCTTCTCTTCGCATCACCGTGGGCACGGTTCCCATGCACCGTGGGCACGATCTGGGCGATTAGGGCTGAAAACTTTTCGCTCCTTCGCACCGCCGTGGCCACGGTCTTGTTCGGTCAAATTCTTCCTTGGGCAGGATAGTGATGTCACCGTGGCTACGGTCAGAGTGACCGTGACCACAGTCCATCTCGGGTAGCAATGTCCCTTCCTTAGGCATTGGCTCAATCCCACCGTGGCTACGGTCAATATGACCGTGGCCACGGTCTCTCTCGGCCACAGGATTCTTCAGGGTGCTCTTCAACAGTTGCTTCCGCTTCCGCTGCCTTTCGACATGACCGGCCCTTCTAATTCACTGCCTTCGACACGACAGGGCTCGGGGAATCTTAGGGAATCTCGAGATTCCCAAGATTGGTGCAAAATTGGCCCATTTAGCATCGTTTTGAGTAACAACTTCGGAAACTACAAAAAAGAACCAAAACGCATTAAAAGTTATTAAAACAAGCTTCGAAACAAGTCAAAAGCCTAAGGATTTATGCGGTATTTAGACACGAAATCTGGTCTAAACACTAAATAATTAAAACGAATTATGAAAGATTCTTACGTTATTAGGGGTATACGTACTGAGTTTAACTCACCTTTCAAAGTTTTATGTTTTCGTTTTAGGAACCTCGGCAAAGGAGAAGGGAAAAGCCCCGGAAGGAAGAAACCCTAGAGCTTCTTAAGGAAAGTGAAGGTGGCTAAAGACTCTCTATGACAAATTTAAGAGAAAATTGTGATATTTTGGCTTGTATAAGTTTTATTGGGTTGTGTTATGTTCTTTTGAGGTGGTTTAACTTAAGTTATGTCTTCATGATGCATGTTCGAAGTTAGTTTATGTTTGGGTGGTTTTGTTGGGTTTAGTCTTAGCCTTGTCTACCTTCGTGGATGGCAGTAATACTCCCATGTATTTATCCACTACTAATCATTAATTTAGGTGTATCATTAGCTTAATCTAGTAGTTAGTAACCTGGGGGCGTTACTTACAGGGAGAGGAGTTCTGCCTCCCAAGGGTTGAAAAATGCTAGTGCAAGCATGAGAACCATTAACCCTTCTAAGGTGACTGAGGCATACGCCATCTAGAATGTAAGTCGTGGTCCTACCCTAAGACCATCACCTTTGAATATGAGACTTATACTCCACTCAACATGACTTATGTTGAGGCATTGGACTGTTTGTTGAAGACGAACAAAATCCAATTGCCGACACCTTGGCCGGAGTCAGTTGAGAAAGGGCCTGGTTGGAATGATGTAATGTTCTGCAAGTTCCATAGCATGAGGGGCCATGACGCCGAGCGATGTTGGACACTCACGAACCTCGTCGAGAAGATGATCGGGTCCAATGAGCTACCTTTACCAAAGGTAGCGTGAAAGCCCAACAACAAAAAGCAATCCTCTCCCGAACCATGCTATCTTTGTGGGAGAGGGTACTTTGGACCCTTCTAAATGCATTTTAGACGGGGGAGCACCTACACTCTCTATTGAAAAATTGACAACAATTATTGTCAATGACATATGGGTTAGCGATGAGGAGGATATCTATGATGAAGTCTCGGATGGTGACGATTTTTGGTCCAATGAGGAGAAAGAAGCTTCACCTCTCACAAGGTCTGGAAGGCATAACTAACCCTGGAGTAAGCCCGTGGTACTTGCACCAACACCAAATGCCACAAGAACGGAAGCACTTTCTCCTCTTGAGGATCCTGTCCTCACTCAAATGAAGAAGACTGTGGCAAATGTCTCAATCTGGCAGTTGATGTGCGCTTCGAAAACTCACCAAGATTTTGTGTTGGGGGCTCTCCAAAGTGCAATCATTCCGACCTCTACAACTTCCGAAGCTTTAGTCTCTCATGTCACAGCCAACCAGGGAATAATTACTTTTGGTGATGAAGATTTACCCTTGTTTGGGGTGAACCATAACAAAGCATTGTACTTGACTACTCTTTGTTCCAACAAAGTAATACCTTTGATTTTGGTAGATAATGGTTCCGCTGTAAATGTTTGTCCTTGGCGTACTGCTGCCAAGTTAGGGGTGCAAAGAAATCAATTGGTTCAGGATGCTATGATGTTTCAAGCATATGATAACACTCCCCGTTAGTCACTCGACACGATGACTTTGCCTATCACTTTTGATCATATTTTTAAGAATGTGGAGTTCATGGTTTTGGATATTCCGACTGCTTTTAATTTGTTATTGGGACGTCCTTGGTTTCATAGCTGCAATACGGTAGCATCTACTTTACATCAGAAGGTGAAAATGGTTGTCCATGACCAAGTAATCACCCTTTCAAGAGGGATATCTCCAGAGCATTTGAACCCAAGCAACATGTGTTGGAAGTAGAACATACGTCGACCGATATGGACCTCCATAACTTTGAAATGATTGCTTCCATAGAGGATGAAGCGCTTTTTTACTTCGATCCTTACTCCAATTTGAAGGTACATGCTATCATGAAGAAATAAGGATATTTTCCTGGGACGTCCTTAGGGAAAAGGCCAGACAAAGTAGCTCCGACATTTGCAACTTCCAAGCATTCCTATCGCTTTGGGTTAGGCTACAAACCTACCAATCAAGAAATTTTTCGCACCAAGGCCTTGTTGGCTCGTCAGAGAAATGAATACAATCCTCCAACGCTTATGGAGACTAAGCCATATCCGCTGACTTTGAATGGGCAATTCATAAGGCAAGGAGACGATTTCCCTTGGTACGAATTCCCAGAGCCACTTATGTCAATGGTGTCCGTGTTCCCGGCCTTGAAATCTTCAATGAGTGTGACACCTCGGTGAAGGAAGTTATCAAACCAAAATCGGAAGAGCGACCATCACTCGAGTGGACTCATCTTTCTGGAGGAAGTATGTTTGGCCTGCTGTTTGGCCAAGGACCAGTGGAAGAAGAGAAAGAAGCTGACCCGATGGTTTCTGTGTTGTCCAATCCTAAGTTTGACCCAAGCATAATGATCTCTGCTGAGGGGGGTTGCCGTGAAGTGTCCTGGGTCAATTTGCCGACAATAAGTGTACCCTAGTGTTAGGAGAACCTGTAAGGTCCAGTCTGAGTTGAGCACTAGTGGTTCTATAGTTGAGTCTGAGTCAACTGGGATTAGCCTTTTGTCTGATATGTCTGTATCCATTCCTACATCCAATGAAGTAAATCTTTCCGAGTATCTCTAGTCTCATTCCCTTCCCCTAAATTATTGTGCTAATAATTATGAATTTGATGCTGAATCTTTAAAAGATTTTAATGAATTAACACAAGCTATGGGCGGACATAAGAATCGTCTAGGAACAGTAGAAGAAACCATCACCATCAATGTGGGGACGCCTGAAACTCTCTGGGAATTGAAAATTGGAAAATCATTAACCCCAAAGGAGCAATAGGAGTTCTCTGAGCTGCTAAAAGAGTTTGTTGACGTCTTCCCCTATTCTTATGAGGACATGCCCGGGATTGATAGGGAGATCGCTGAGCATGCAATACTGCTTTATCCCGATGCAAAGCTAGTTCAACAACGACCTCGCCGAATCAAGAATGAGTGGTCAAATAAAATTCATGATGAGATCTAGAAGTAATTGGAGGCCAAATTTATCAGAATTGTGGAGTTTCCAGAATGGTTGGCCAATATTGTCCCTATGCCGAAGAAGGATGGGAAGGTTCAAATGTGCGTCAATTTTAGAGATTTGAATAAGGCCAACCCAAAGGATTGCTTTCCTTTGCCACACATTGATGTCCTGGTTGATCACACATATGGACATGAACTCTTGTCTTTCATGGATGGGTATGTTGGTTACAATCATATCAAAATGGCTGAAGAGGATATGGAGAAAACATCATTCATCACTCCGTGGGGTACTTTTTGCTACGTGGTCATGCCTTTCAGATTGAAGAATGATGGTGCCACTTATCAACGCACCGCAACCACCTTACTCCATGACATGATCTACAAGGAAGTAGAGGTGTATGTGGATGACATGATTGTCAAATCCAAGAGATGAGAAGAGTACATTCCCAATTTGCGCAAGTTCTTCGTTAGGCTTCGCAAGTACAACATGAGGTTGAATCCACAGAAGTGTGCATTTGGAGTAACTTCAGGAAAATTGCCGGTGAAGGAGATCGAGGGTGCCAACTCTTTGATTTAACAATTCGAGGGAAAATGCAAAGGAATAACTCTATCTCACCACCATATTTTTTTTTACACCTGTTAGGGAGATCCAAGGCGGGAGCCCACTTCAACCAAGGCTCATGGTACACAAGTTAAGTGAAGTTCCATCCTAGAACCAATTGGTGTTAAGAAGAGTAGCCCACTTAACTTATATACCATGTCATTTCCCTTTACTTTTCCGATATAGGACATTTATTACTCATGGGTGAATCCCAACAATCTCCCCCTTCACACATGAGTCTCTCCCCCTTGATCGAAAGCCTCTTTTTTCTTGTAAAGGTTTCAAGTCACCATCAAGAACACATCATAGCCGCACTTTACTCTACAGAGTCGCACCCTACTCCACCTGAGTCTCATGCCACCACTTTGCCTCTAGAGTCCCAGTCGTGCCTTACTCCACATAGTCGCACCCTACTTGACCTGAGTCTCATGCCACCACTCTACACCTTCAAGAGACCCAGTCGTGCGCGCGCCATGGTCCCTGATCCTGTCCATGGTGATGTTGCGCACCTTACGCCCAGCTGAACGAACCATCAGCTCTGATACCACTTGTTGGGGAGATCCATGGCGGGAACCCACTTCAACCAACACTACAAGATGGTTTAAAAAATAAGACCGTTCTGAACGGTCTTAATTTGGCTTGAATGGTCACTCCAAGGGACACGCGACCATTCATTTGCGACCGTTCAGAACGGTCATGTTTGAAGGGTCGTTTGACGGACCGGGCGACCATTCATGAACGATCGCAAACTGGAACGATCGTTCATAAACGGTCACAAAGGTGCGCGACCATTCATTGAACAGTCGCTAATTATGATCGTTTATGAACGGGCATCCCAATTTGTGATCGTTCATGAACGGTCACAAATAGCGACCGTTCATTTGAACGATCGTCAGATTTAATTTTTTTTTTTTGGTTCCCTCAATTGATCTTCGAAGTAGACGGGTCAAACGGTCACAAAATGAAGTTTAAACGGTCGCAAACATTAATATATTCATAAAAGTAAACGGTCGCAAAATATAAGTCCAAAAATCCTAATTTAAAAGAAAAATTGCCAGATATTGTACCTTATAAAACCAAAATCAATATATATTGATTGAAGTAGCATACTACAAAAGTTGCACGTACTTAATGAGATATAAATCTTTTTAATGGATGAAATTTATTTTATACAAAATGATAGTTGAAAAATTTCAAGTATGGTAGAACTTTCAATAAATATATAATATACTTAAATATATTAAAAGCAAGAAATAAACTGCGATGCACGGAGTATATTAAAATATTTATTTTAAAAAATCAAAAATTCATAAGAAATTGTAAATATAATTTAGAAAGATTATTCCGAAATAATTATAATTGCTTATAGTTGCACCAAAATATAATCGTGTATTATTATTATTATTATTATTATTATTATTATTATTATTATTATTATTATTATTATTATTACTTTTATATTTCACTTCGTGTATCTTAAAAAATATATAATTTTCTATGTATTCACTTCGTGTATCTTATTTATTATTATTATTATTATTATTATTATTATTATTATTATTATTATTATTATTATTTCAAAAATAAAGTTACCGTCTAGATTATTTACTTATTATTGTGTATATTATTTATCCAAATTTTTGTTTGTCAAATAAATAAATAAATTATGTGCATTCTGATTGATCGATGTACCTATAATCACTTTCCTTTCAATATTTGGGGGTGGCCTACAACTTTGTCATTATATATTTTCCTTAGTTCAAATTTATATTCCCATTTGTACATAGTTTAGTGATACTTTCTGGTTTTTTTAATTTTCAAATAAAATTCAGATTGAAAATAAAAAAAATATTGAAACTAGAAAAAAATAAATAAAAAAATTTCTACATTGTGATTGGCCAATTCCCCTACAGTCATTCCCGTGGCTCTATTTCGTGGGACCTACAATGATTTCTATTATAATATATAGATTATTATTATTATTATTATTATTATTATTATTATTATTATTATTATTATTATTATTATTATTATACGCAACACTAAAATAATTACTGTTATTTGCACCAAAATAATTTAATTAAGAGTACAAAGTAGTCAAGGATTAGTGATACTTTCTGGTTTTTTAATTTTAAAATAAAGTTCGGTTTGAAAATTAAAAAAATTGAAAATAGAAAAAAACATATAATTTTCTACGTTGTGATTGACTAATTCCCATACAGTCACTCCTGTGGCTCTATTTCATGGGACTCACAATGATTTCTATTATAATATATGGATAGATTAGCAGTTTACCTTATGGCACTCAGGTTCATTATATGATTTTCTTTGTTTTGTGCATTGCGTGCTTTATTCATGGACATAGTACTTGCTATATTAGATAAGAGCAACTGTAGTTTATGTTTCATTTTATTTAATTTTTTCATATTTTAAGTTAGGAGTGAGGGATAAATTAATAAATATGCGGGGCTTGTCCCCTCACCTCCCAAAGATGGCAGTGAACCGGTCGGTTCAGATTTAGATTGACATCAGATCAACCAATTTCAGTTTGATTAAGTGCCTGTTTGGCCTAGTTTCTAAAAAAGGTGTTTTTGTTTCTTACAAACAGTTTTTATAAAAATTATTTTTGGAGATGTATTGAAGTGTTTGGTCTTACTTATGAGATAAGTGATTTTACTAAATTAAAGTGTTTAACCTAACTTATAATATAATATTTTTACTAAATTTAATTGTTTAACCTAACTTTTAAAATTATCATGTATTTTTGGGAGTAAAATTATCATATGATTATTTACATTTTTCTCTTTTTATTAATTTTTAAACAAATTATCATGTTTTAATTTTAGCAATAATTATAAACGTATAGTTATAGTTATAGTTATAATAATTATAACTATATATGGTCTTACTTAACTATAAAATTCTTTAAATTAAATATTTATATATCAAAAATTTATCAAATACCATATTTGTAAAGAAATTAAATAATAAAAATGTCTAACATAATATTAAATGTTCTAACATAATATTTAAATATTTAAATGCTATCTTTATAAGAATAATAATATTTATTTGAAATTATGAAAACTAATTACTAAAGAATCCTATCGATTGAGTAGAGATTAGTTTGTAGGAAGCAGAAGCAGCCATTTACTACTTCTGCTTTTGGAGCTGTTTTTGGCCAAAACTGTTTTTGGAAAACAATTATTAGCTTCTAGAAAATACATTGTTTGGCCTAGTTTGTGTTTTTTAACTCCAAAAACACTTCCAAAAGCTAGGTCAAACAAGCACTAAGATGCAGGCTTAAATTGAATTCAAATAATTTTATTGAAGTTGGTTACAGTGAAATTCTTTCTGACTGAGTTCTAGTTTAATTTGAGGGTGGATCTTAATTAGGTCACTTTTTGTGTTGCATTTCGGTTCGATTTCAAGTTTTCTTCTGATTTTGATCAAGGTTGTTAGAATCGGGATCCTAACTCGGATCCATGAGATAGTTAGGATCAAAATTAACCCACGTAAGATCGTAGATTAGAATGTAGATAGTAGAATCGCATGGAGGATTTTGGACCATAAAATTGTCGGATCGTAGATTAGGATCGGGATTTTAATAACTATGATTCTGATCATGATTGGATATCCATTCAGGTTCCGACCAAGTTCGAGTTTGGGTCTCCCGTTTGTTTTGCCAGGCTACGCCCCTCAAAAGAAAAAGAAAAAGAAAAACAGCCTCAGGTTTCCAAAGCTAGAGACACTCGACAACAATGATAAAACAAGCAATAAAGAAGAGGGAAAATAATAATGATAATAAAGAAAAAGAAGCATAAAACACAAAAACTTATACATAATTAATTGGAGCAAGACATGTCCATTGAAGAGTCTAGATCCAACTACAATAGCCATGCCAACAGCGGCAATGATGAGTGCTAGTATTGTACAAACTTGGCTCTGTCAGTGGGAAAAGCAGCCGCACAAAACCCACACATCCACCTATGAATGCCAGGCTTACCAATATCCCTACACAAACCAACAAACCATACATATTAGGCCGACTTTTCAGGGTTTTTTTATTCGATTATTAGAAGCCACAATGCTAAAAGTTCAAAAAGTACTGCTAACCAGCATACAAAATAGCAAACAAACACCACCAAAAAGAAAAAGGATACAACCCAACAGCTAAATAAAATAACATAACAGCAAGGATTTTAGCATGCGCCAAGCCAAACAAAACCAATACACCCCAAAACGAAGAAGATCAATTACATAATGCTGTTTTAACACAGGCTGCAATTATGTTGCTAAACTCAACATCTACCTGATTGAATGACTGACTAGCTTTGACAGTTCACAACCTCAATCAGGATCAAGTATCCAAAACGTTTAGAGAGCATTTGGTTGATTGTTCTTTTGTCAGGTTAGGTTCGAGTTACGAGAGTTAAGTTAGGATAGGATAGGAAAGGATATGATATGATAGGATAAGTTTGAGTTAAGTTAATTATTGGGTTGAAATATTATATTAATAAAATTTGAATATTTTGAGGAAAATAAATGAAAAAGTTATAGGTGTTTGGAAAATTGGATTGATTTAAGATTAAAATAATATTATTTGTATTTCTTTTGATTTAAATTTTGTTATGTTTTTGGGTGTTTTTTAGGAGTTGGGTTAGGTTAAGTTAGGTTATGATAAGTTAAGTTGAGTTAAGAGAGTTAGGTTTAACTCAAGAAAAGAACAGGGCCTCAAAATCCTTAAAGTTAGTCAATTTTTCCAAGTTGACATACTTTCTCAAGGTTTGGTTGCATTTGGTGGATTTAGGGAAAATTTTACAAGGGACCCACATTTTTGCACCACGAAAATTTCACATTGGGGAGGGGAGTTTAGGGTAATTTTCCCATGGATATCTTTCCCCAAGATTTTACTAAATGTTCTCTTATAATCTTTCTTATCCTGAGGTAAATTAGGCACTTGAATGAAGCTTAATTAACGGTCTGCAGTCTGCACGGAATTTATGCTATAGTTTAGGTCATGTATTACTCCCTCCGTTCCATATTAATTGTCATTTTGTTGACTATTATGGTATCTAATTTACTCTTTGATTGATAATTTTTTGTATAATATTTTATTAATAATTGTAATATTATACTTTTACGATAGTATTTTTCGTTACGAATCTAATGATAGTAAGTTTATATGGCAAGTCATTGTATATATTGAAAAATTTACGGTCAAAAATTTTAAAGTTTGGCTGCACAATTTCCAAAGACGACAGTTAATATGGAACGCAGGTATATGTTAGATTTCTAGTTTGATTTGTCCGAAATGGTGAATCAAAAAGTGGTAGCATGCCAAGGAATTCATTTCTGCAGTTAAACTGAATGTCACTAAGAGAAACTCTCCATGCAGGAAATTTGAGACAGGAGGTAATGGGGGAAAAGCAATACATATTACATGCACCTAGAGTATCTGCTTCAAGTAAATATGAGTGAATAATTATGTTATTGGGAGTGAACAATGGATATGTATGAGTGAACAATTATGCTATTGAGAGTGAATAATGGGTAGGTATAAGTGAACAACTATGCTATTAAGAGTGAACAATGCTCATATTTGGAGCGCATGATCTAGAAGCGTGTAATAAATTGTAGGGGAAAAGGTATTGAAATCACCAAACGAAAAGGAATGTTGACTACGTACCTTTTCGTCCAGAGTAGTATAATGCTGGCAGTCCCATGAAATTGCAGACGGTATGTGCAACTAGTGGAGCAGCTAGATGGCCTGTCAGAGAGTAAAGTGTATTATGAAATTAAACAGACTAAAGGAGACGCGTTGTTAAAGGCATTGTAATTGACCACGAAGCTTCGGTTAACACAGGCATGGTTCATGCCGATTTTACAATGGGATAAGACCTAACAACACTATCGAAAAATGTACCTTCTAATTGTCCAGATCACAGATACTTGCCTCATGATGGAGAATGGGAGGGTTAAAGGGAAAATCTGCTTGGGGCTGCTAAGATGAATCAACACCTCTTTATTCAACAGTAATATTTGTATTTTAATATTTAATATAGAATATATGTGACAGGACTCAGGAGTACGTAATCCAATGTTTTAGTTCCTAGTTTTTGCAAGCTGGCAGGTTCTGCACTTATACACAGCTCAAGCCAACCGGCCAAGGAAAGACCAAAATGAGCAAAAACAGCTTCGTCTGAATTCTCATATCATAAAGCCACAAGGGGAAATAGTGGGAATGCACAATTTTGATCCATAAGATAAATAACTTTCAACAATCACATAATCAACGAAGTCAAGATGGCTATCATGCAAAACCTCATCAAAAGTTTTAGAAAAGCTGGGAAATAAGGTATAACTGTCTTCGAGCTTTTCAGAATTAGTAAGAATTGTAGTCCATCCATGCAATACAGCAGAAGTTCTACCCTACTCAAGGAGTGACCAACAACATTTCCCACACAACATTGTTTAAGGACAAAAGAGTCACCCTGAAGTAATTCAACACATTTTAGCTACTTTTTTTTTTTTCTTTACACTTCTTTTAGTCATTAGTGAAATTCGAAGCATCACAATCACTCCAAAAAGCCAAATTCCTTGGAAAGTGAGAGAAGAACGCATTTGTTTGAGAGAGAGAGATATGTGCACTTGTGTGATGAAAGGGGTGTGTGTGTGAGAGAGAGAGGGGGGGGCGTGAAAGAAGAAGATTGCGTCTGCTTATTTTTTCTTGGGGGTGGGGGCCTTGTGAGTGTGCTTGAGATAGAAAAGTGAGAGAAGAATGCATTTGTTTGAGAGAGCAAGAGAGAGAGAGAGAGAGAGAGAGAGAGAGAGAGAGAGAGAGAGAGAGCCGGGGGGGAGGGGGGGGATTCCTTGGAAAGAGAAAGGAGGAGGTGAGAGTGAAAAGGAAACAAGTTGTAATGGTGATTGTTTGGGCTTTAGGTGAACAATCACACTTAACACAATAGATGTAATCCCTATTAGTTATTACAAGGCAATTCTCATTACAGTTGATGTAGTACCAAATATGGTAATGCATGTAATTTTGATTCCATTACATGGTTGATAACAATCAACCAAACAAGCCACCAGGCACAGAGTATTTTGAAAAGTGACCATTTTGGATGAACTAAACTCCCTAGCTTGGGAATTCCCCACATGAGAATAAGAAAATGGCAAAGTGATATAAGAGGTATCAAGCAAGAAAGCAAAAGGTCCAAAGTAGAGCAACTACTACATTTGTGAAATGCTCTTGATAGGCTCATTCCACCGAATTTCAGGTTGCACCATTCCAAAGTCCATCAGTTGCTCAATATTGGTCAGGAAATGCTCAAGTTTGTTCTTTTGGTCTCTAAGTTAAGGTTGGATGCATTGTTTTGAAACAAAATTGCGTCCAATGTAGGTTGGGTAATCAAATGTCATGAGTGGTCTGCTTCGCCAGGCTCTTGTCAATGTAGTTGAGGCTCAATTTGGGATCAAATGCTTGGAGACTGTTTTTAGGTACGATCAGTAACGAGGAAGATACAGTAGCTTTTTTTTTCCATTTATGGATGATACAAAGGACCAGGCCGAGTTGGATTTAGTGTGTACATTACAAAAGGAGAGGTGGCTGAAGCTGTCAAAAATATTTTCGTAACGAGGAAGATACAGTAGATCCTACACAAATCCTACCTTCATAAACTTTCAGGATTATTTCTTGCTATAATGTTTTTTATGAAGATGTGCTTATAATCATGAAGTGTTGTCCCCCATCACATGTGAGACAACAATGCACTTCAGTTTCATATAAGTACTTCTTAGTTCTTAGCACATTGTGATTTCCAATTTCAGAGGAAAGGGAACCTCTATCGCCACCAGAGGATCACTCACGTACCCATATGATGCAACACTAAATTATCAGCACAAAGAAAAACATTGCATTCCTATACCAAAAAGAAAGCACGCCCCTAAGCCTTTTATCCCGCAAATATCAAATGTTCTCTGGTATTGTAGTAACAAGAAACATCAGGAACATCCACCAAACATGGCTCGATGAATTAAGAAAAGCAGCAATCACTTACCAGTTCTGACAAAAAGGAAAGATGCATATGAGCCAAAGACCATTGTATATGCTAGCTGGGTACCTAAAACCAAGTAAAAGTAACAACATGAGTACTATGGCATGTTCATGGTGGAAATAGTACGTCACTAGGAACACCTCCCAGGTCGTTAGTTCTAGAATGCCTTCCAGGTGGTTTGCTCCAGAATGCCTCCTAGGTGGTTAGTTCTAGAACATGGATCGCTTTTTTTTTTTTTGGGTGCAAATATAGCCTACTTTTAACGTATTAAAAGTCATAACTTGATAAATTATTAGTCACATACATATTAGAAACTCACTCTGAAAAAGTAAGTCACACCATAACTCTCAGATGAGAGGTCTTACTTAAGAATTATTTCTAGACTTCTTCAACATGTTTACATTAGAAGACTCCATTGATGTGGCTGACAAATAATGGCAACAAGAAACTTCCAATTTATGGTATAAATTTATCAGTTTAAGGAAACAAGAGTGTTTTAACATTTTCATATTATTTTCGGATTTGATTTCAAAGTTTCTTGATCTTAAGCAAAAGCCATAATGCTAGCCCCATATATCATAACTTAGCCCAATGTCAGCAACACATGGAAACAAGAAGTTTCTAACTTATGGTTCAAGTTTATTAGTTCTAGGAAAAAATTCTGTTTAGTAGTTTCATATTACTTCTGCAACGAATTTCAGGAAAATTGTAAGATATGTTATTCAAATATGATTCAGACTACGATAAGTAAAGTAGTACTTCAATTAGATTAGAATGTTAGGTTGGTATATTGTTGTGTGAGAAGTTTCTAAGCTTGAGTTGAACTTTCTCGCAAGGTCATTACTGGGTGATGCACACCATACTCCGTGAAGAAATCTACTAAGAAATCAATGAACACTAGGACTCTAAAATTTGTCTCCAAAATAGATGATTACGATGACGATCTTATGTCAGGCTCTGTAAAAATGTAGAAAAGTTCATAGATGTCTATAATGTAGAGAAATCAGTTACGTATGGAAATGTTATAGAAATTTAGAGAATCTGAAGTATGGGAAAAAGATGTGGAGAGCTCAGCGCTAATGTAAGATGAAGAAAGTGTAAAAATAAAGCCCGAATAAACAGACAACCCCTACCCCTCTTGGCAAATTGGCACTATGAAGCCCAAATGGATGGGAACCTATATATATATATAACGAGTAATGAACTTGCAAGAAAGTGCAACTCCAGCACCACATAGACTATATGTTTATGTATTTAAAACTATATCACTTTAAGTTCAAAAGAGCATATACCTACAGCAACGGAGGTTTTCAATAGACTGCAATTCTTCCGGATGTAGAACTCCAGTACATGGTTCAAGTGAGCTGCATAAAAATTAAGCAACACATTGATGAATTAAACAATAACGCATAAATCAGAGAAAATTTACTTAATCAAAATATCAAAATGATTACAATTATCATCCAATATCCCAACAGTGCCGGGTACAATGCTGCAGAGAGGGGGAAACCTAGATGCAAAGACTTTATAAAAGTCTGCTATTGTTGGAACCTGAAGCAAGATGTCTATAATAACGAGTGAATCAACACAAAATTATCAACCAGTTAAGGAGTCAAGTTGTAATATAACAAAACCATGCAAAGACAAACTACCGACAACAAGACTTAATTACTATTCAATGAGAGATATCCTAAGAAACTGTTGTGTGACCAAATCAGAACACAAATAGGTTACATGCTCCTTTTTTTTTTTTCTTTTTTTTGGTGGTGGTGGGGGGGGGGGGGGGGGGGGGGGGTGGGGTTCCACATTGAATGTGTAACAACCTGCCATATTATGAAATTGCACTTTAACAATGACTATGATCTACACTTCAGTGTTTCAACAATACATCCTAGGTATAGAAAGAAAAACATATGAACTAATATAGCAGCAAACACTATTAAATATATAAAGATAACATTATTGAGAGAAGTCATATTTGTTAATGTATCATCCCCATCAAGCGAATTTGTAGAGATGGGGATGTGCAGACCTATCAACTCGGTCAGGCGGGCAAGGTTCAGGTTGGGCATATATCGGGTTCGGGTAAATATGGGCGATGTATTTCGGTTTTGGGTCAACCCAACGGGTTATATTTGTGACCTTTTTCCATTTTTCATTTTAAAAAATGGTCTCTAAATACTATTTTTTGTATAATATACATAATAAAATATGATTATCTTCTAGTAACGATAGATTATTGTAACTATTTTAACTTAAATTAGAGAAATAACAAATAAATAAGTTGCACTTATAGTTTAATAGTTAAAAACTACAGTGAAAAGTCACAAATTCTAATAAAGTTGAACGTAAAAAATTAATTTTTGGGGTCAAACAGGCAAGTCGGGTTTGACCCACTAATTTTCAGGTTCGGTATATTTCGGGTTTAGTTGAGAAAATTGTATTCAAACCCAGAAATTTCGGACGGGTTCGGGTTGGGTCAGAAATTGTAAGGTCTAGGGATGTGCATTATGGGCTTTCAATTTTCACCAATATAGAATATGGAAAATCTATTAAATTTTGGTGATTTAATATTAAAAATTGAGGAACTTATAGAAAATTATATCCAACCAAATAGAAAAGGTACTTAATTGGGTGAGCAATTAAGAGAATAATAACAGAGAGACTAAGAGATCAATTGTTGAGGAAATTCCAAACAATATCAGATCTCCTAGACCGGGCACAAATAGCGAACTCCCTGATTATCATGCTTAAGAAGCTTACTGAACAAACTAAAACCAACACTTTACCCAACATTCTAATACAAAATGCAAAAACTTGAGTTTAGAAAAGTCCGAGGGCCCAATGTTAGTAAAGAGTACGAGTTATTTCATAACTAAAATTTCCTTTTTGACAAAACTTGTGGGGAAACACCCCCCCCCCCCCCTGGTGGCCTTGAAACGTTCCGCTGATATGGTGAACACACAATCCAATCTGAAAAACTGTATCCAGTGAAAAACTTTGTCTTCATTTAGAATTTGGATACCCATGTCCAAATTGAAATTCAGGTAGTGTTCTGGTGTAGCAACTAGGGTCTGGGTTGTCTGAATTGTTTGGTCGATTCAAGTTCAGACAAATTCGGTCGCTCGTACAACTGGATTGCTACATCGAACATTATGTCTAAGTATAATTTAGTCTAAAATCTCATGAACTCTCTACCAAAAAATCTGTATAATCGGGTTCGCACATTGAAACTTGATACAGGAAGATTGGCAAAAGATTGGCATAGAAGTTTTTATTTTAATATTTTTATTTTAGTATATTAGTGTCTTGGGGAAAGGGTTATCTTTTCTATATAAGTATCTTATGAGTCATATGTAGAGGCAATCAATGAATGAAATATATCTTTGTTTATCTCTCTAAATTCTCTATTCTCCCTCCTAAACCCATTATCCTTCAATTTCCAGTCTATATCAAATTCCTTGTGTAGATTTCTCGAGAGGTATTCTTCATTTCTATCAACCCTCTCCTGATTCCTACATCAATGGTATCAGAGCTTGTCTGATCCTAGTGTGGATTTGGCTATTATTAAAAAAAAAGAGAGAAGGTCAGGGGTACATGTCTTATGGCAATGGAAGAATTGATGAGTTTCTTGGGACAACAAAGAGGAGTCTTGAAGCAACAACAAGACAATCAGAGGAATGAAGACAAAGGGCAGGAATACTATACTGAAATCAAATCAGTAACTGCACAATTGGAAGCTGCTAAGAAGTGTAAGAAAATTCGTCCATATGTTTCTCTTTCTATGGATGAAATTTTTGATAAATGGGATAAAGGCCTTTGTGAGTTGTGTGATGAATCTTTCTTCCTAACCATAAATGTAAGAGAATGGGTCCAAATTATGTGATTTTACTAGTGGAGGAAGAAGTAAGTATTAATGAGAAAGAGCATCATACATGCTATGAAAAATGTCCTTCACTTAGTGCACACCAAGTGTTTGATGAAATGACCAAGAAAATTAGAGTTGATGCTAATGCTTTAGAAGTTGGTGATTATGGAATGGAGAATGATGAAATAGAAGTGAATGGTGCTAAGATGTGTAACTCAAGCTCTGCGAAATACCAACCACTTTCTGCACACCAACTATTCGATGAAATGCCTGAGAAAATTAAAATGGATGTTGCCACCAAAGAAATTGGTTCTCATGATTCAGGGTTGGATGGTAATCTTGATAGAGCAAAAAACACCAAGTTAGTTGAGTGGATTGAAGAAGACAAAGAGAGTCCCAACATATTAGGAAATCGAAATTTTATTAATGGGTTGTTCAAGTATGATAATAATTTATGGTGGAACCAACATTACTTGCCCTTCATCCAAGTTGATCCTGGTGGACTACGATGGCTTCTTGATTGCCCATCAAGTCCTTTATATGCCCTTTGCAACCTTGCACCTGAATGCATCGTATTTGATTGAGGAAAATTGGACTTGTCATCAAATGGAAGAGTTGGGACAAAAATGACTACTAATGCCACACTATCAAGCTGGTTGTGGTATTCCAGGGCACGGCTCAGTGAAGGTGCAATTGTGATCTTTGACCCGGGTGGGATAGGAGGTCTCTTTTGTCATTGGAAGCTTCTTGTGCTTAATATCATCAATGAAGTTGAGTTCAAGGTCATGGTTTTCGACCCCGGTGGGTTGGAAGTAATTTTTCCATCGATGGCATCTCATTGTGTTGGCGATCCTAGAGACATGGTATACCTCACAACTAGTGACTTTCCATTGTCGATTAATGCTCTATTTTAGAGTCTCCAGGAATAATGCAACACTAGAAGTTTTCTTCCAGCCTTGAGGACAAGGCTGTTTTGAGGAGGATGGTATGATACAGGAAGATTGGCGAAAGATTGGCATAGAAGTTTTTATTTTAATATTTTTATTTTAGTATATTAGTGTCTTGGGGAAGGGGTTATCTTTTCTATATAAGTATCTTAATATGTAGAGGCAATCAATGAATGAAATATATCTTTGTTTATCTCTCTAAATTCTCTATTCTCCCTCCTAAACCCATTATCCTTCAATTTCCAGTCTATATCAAATTCCTTGTGTAGATTTCTCGAGAGGTATTCTTCATTTCTATCAACCCTCTCCTAATTCCTACATCAAAACTTCGACAGGTTTGGTCAAGTACACAACTTCAGTCAAATTTCTGAAAGTTCAAATTACAATTTCAGACATCAGAAGTTCCTTGAGCTCGTATTCTGGTTCTGGTCCGGGATTGAATTGGTTCAGGTTGGAATGTTCAAATCTAGAATTTGAATGAATTTGGGTATGGTGTTTTTGTCTAATTGTGCAATTTGTTTGAACTCGAATTGACCTCAACCCAAATTATAAGAATAATGCCAATACAAAAATAACTTACCCCTTAGATAAGGCTAAGAGAAAGAACAAAGTGAGCAACCCAACCAACCAACTTAGTAAACGGTTGGAAATTTATTTACATTTAATTAGCAAATCCTTGCATTACACATAGATCAAATACAAACACAAGTTTCACCTCATTATCGCAAGTTCCCTTTCACCAACAAGATTCTTCCCAACAATTTAGAAAATGACTAAAGCAATTTCAGGCACCCAAAAATGGGGAAAACTAAAGAAAAAGGAAAGGGAGGAAAAACATAAGTGCCCAATGTGCCAAACTTAGTCTTATACGAGCACATAGGAAGAAGTGGCCACTGCTAAAACTAAATAGCAAAAATAACAATCAACACTAAGAGTGTAGGCCCTGCTTTGCATTTTCACTTTCCAGAGATCCAGGTGAAAAAACCCTTATGCCTACATGCACTTCTGCAAGCAAAGAGGTGCACCACTCAATTGTTAAAGGTATCAAATTCCACATACTAAGAATCCAACTCTTCTTCGATCTTCTTTTCAAAGCCACCAGAGCATCACTCAACTTTTGAGGTTGCACACTTGCACCCAACTAACCCCCATAAAGAAAACGCCATATTTCATAAGGTGGCTATCCATCAGCAATGGTAAGAAGGTAGTTGATAGTCTCTTCCTTTTCAAAACACAGAAAACCTGCTCGCCAACTTAATGTTTCTCCTTTTAAGCAAGCCTTCGGCAGCACTCTTTACTTTGATCGCTAACCAAACAAAAAAGCAAACTTATGTGCCACGTGCCAACTGTGGTTCAAAGTTTTTTTCTGTTGGATTTTATAAATAAAATCAGGACAAGGTGAAGGCGTGATTTTAGTGCTTCCCACTTCTTTTGTTTAGGGATGACACCCTCTTGGTGCCTTATAAATATATTGTTTGATAATATCCCAATAAAAAAAAATAAAAAAAAACACTCAAAGATTATTCAAATCCGAAAATCCAAAAAAAATAGGGAGACCAGAAACAAGTAGAACATAACTTAAACCCAATCAGTCATTAAAACTTCGGAAGGAAGCTAACTTACCCAAGCTGAAGAAGATGGGGCAGATGAAAACAACAGTTTTTGAGTTAAATCCTCCACACAAGAGTAAAGGTATCATACAACCCCGAAATACTAATTCCTCAGTAATTGGTGCCTGTTCAATCACATAATAAATTGACAAATGAGACAGATGATCAATCACATTTTCAAGACATAAATCAAGATAGAAACAAAATATTATTGTGGAAACTCAATAGGAAACTAAGCTCATGTTTTTCTTAGGGGACAACCTCTAACAAATATATTAAAATAGAACGTCAGATTTTATCTCAACTGCAAATATGGGAAACAAAACTAGTTGGTAACACTGAACTTGCAAAATAAAAATGTCAATGTGTGGGGGGTGTCTAGCACCAAAAGTGAGCCAGCAAATTCAGCTAAGGTCTATAACCCCAGACCTCGTGAAACTCTTATTTTCATCCACATCTTCCATAAGTTGCAAATATGCCATTCTGCCCTTTCATGATCATATAAAGCTTTAAAGGATCCGTCTCCCCAGATTTCTCAAGTCCTCAACTTTCTCCACCAAGTCGGACATGGTGGCTCCCACTGTAGCCATCCTTTCCTCAAAAGCGGCAACCACCTCCTTATTCTTCTTCTTGCACTTCTTACAGGGTTGCTGCTTAGTTTCCTCCATCACACTCGGACATAGCTTTCCTCAAATGTGGAGTTCTAAAATCAAGGCTCTAGGATCATAAAAGTTGCAAATGTGCCATTCACAAAATTTCCACTCTTCAAGGGAGTCTGATAAGGAGTTAAAACTCTTCTTCTGAAAGACACATTCATCAAGTTCATCGACTTTTGGTTGTACTGGTACATAATCATTGTAGGATACTAATGTGTACGCGCACGTGCGTGTGTATCCTATCGGGAAAAAAATACATCCATCTCTCAAGCAACTCTCATAACTCATAAGGTGATTGGCCAGCTGCTAAGCAGAAATGTATGATTTCAGAGCCACCTTCACGCACGTAGGACCTAAAGCCTGTCATTGATACTGTAATTTCTGAACACGACTATGACAAAGATGATTAAAAAGCACTCTATACAACTCATGCTTAACTTCTGGTCACTCCCATGGGCCACAACTTCAGCCACTAATAACATGATGGTATGAAGTTATAGCCTGCTGGAACTCACATAATATATGTGACCCAATGACTGGAACTTCAACCACTAGTAATATGTAGCCTTTTCATATTGTCATGAAGGCAAGTGTGTAATATTTCAGCTATCTTAATTTCAAGACACAGAATGCCTGTCCTCATCAACTAGTAAACCCACTGCAGAAAGATAGAAAGAAATGATTGTAAAGTACAACAATAATGATGGAGAGGCTATACAACACAACATGATGTCCAGACATCAAGGATAAAGAATAACCTCTGATATTTGATCCTCCAAACTTACCACGACAAGATTGCGCCAAGCTGTAATGTCGGAGGCATAGGACATCATCAAGTTATATATCTTGCAAAATGTGGTATGTATATAGCTGTCTGCAGTGCCTTCACGCCCACCTTCATTCCATTGACAGAATGGCAATATAGATTTCACCAGTGATCCCATGTACATAAGCGAAGTCAATAAAAATGGAAATGCCAGAGTGTGCCACTGTTTTATATACAATTGCAATTGAACAGTCAAACTTATCAGTCACCATTTCCTTATCTGCATAGAAAATTAAATGTGTAGTATGATACCAATATACTCTAAAGATCCATCCCTTTAAAGAAACAAATCCTCCCTATCAAACACCACAAAATACTTACCACATGACCAGCTCGAACACCATAGACTGCTAATACATCCAATATATTCAATCTCCAAATCTGCTAAAGTAGGAGAATGTCAAGATCACAAAACAATAATAAGGGAAAAATCTGAAACATATTTTGCAAGTCGGAAATGTAGCAATACACATACATGTAAAACAAAGAGCTGAGGAGCTCGAAACAGCAGAAAATGAATCAACTATCCACTACCAGGCAGAACCTAACAACTAATGCTCCAATAAGAGGCAGAAGTTTGAGCCTAGAACTGCAAAGTACAAAAAGGTCAACAGCAAGGATATGGTACAACAACACAGCCATATTATGAAAAGGGGTCAGAGTAAGGCACAAAGGCCACAAAGATGTCTCAGATGCATGTCAATGAAGCAGAGTCCATAATCAGTACACCCCAGTTTTGGCATCCATATGTGCAGAGAAACACACACACACACAAAGGCCACAAAGATGTCTCAGATGCATGTCAATGAAACAGAGTCCATAATCAGTACACCCCAGTTCTGGCATCCATATGTGCAGAGAAACACACACACACACACACACACATACAAGTTCCAACTACATGGAGGTCTTGGTAGTAGGCAAATTTTTGTAGTGAATGAAGCTCTTAAGGCTAAATGGCTTTGGAGGTACGCTAGTGAAGATGATGTTCTTTGGAAGAAAGTGATCATGGCCTATGTTACTCTAAACCTTCATTTCCCTACCGTACGAGTGTCGGATCCTCAATACCTAGATGAAGGTATAACACTCAACACTTCAAATTAGAATGAAAATATGCAAAATTTCATACCTCTTGCAAAGCACATTGGAATGCACTTTATTGATTGTTAAATAATCTAAGAGGATTTGTAAATTAGTGCTTTCATTTTCATAAAATCCTATTGTTCCAGTACCTAAGAGGTATATGCACACTTTTGTAATCAAGTCAAAATCACTTTTAAGTAGAGGTCATCCAATGACATAACAATTACCTTACCTTTTCTTAGCCACCACCATATATCTATCACCATCCTCCACATACCTCCCACCATACCATGTTGATTATGTTCTATCTAGGGTCCCTACTGCTATTGACATTATTTCCAACAAACTTAACTAAAGAACAAATGGCACAACAATGGGGCGAATGGCCAAAAGTAATAAGCCAATAACACAAACCCTTCCCAACTTCAACAACCTATATTACCCAATCATGAGATTGACAACATGTTCCTCACCCATCCTCCAAAACATCATTGTTCTCCACCTTTTCCTAGGCAAGGATTTATGGTGAATACAAATCAGCATCTTACATCATCATCTTTAAGCCAAGATGCTAGTGCTAAGGTCTCAAGCTCCCAGAGTATAAATAATATAAATTTTGGAATTATTCCTTGGGTGTTCACACCTTCAACATGATTTTAGGCTTTTTTCATGGGCCTTACCTTGAGAGTTTCCAAAGGCTCCACTGCTCCAAGCTTAAATGAGTTACTGCAATCTGTTATTTGCAATATTATTTTATTCATGTATCTCTTCCTTTAAGGGTGGAAATCACTCAAACATACTGTCAACAGCAAGCAAAGTATGCAAAGACAAACAAGCAACTTTAAAAGATCAAACTCAACTATTAAAGCGATGTAAGAGAAAGAGAGCTGAAGCTAACATGACCAAGCTAAGCCACACCACCATTAAGGCCTCTACACTGTGTATGGGAAGGGGGTAAGGAGGAGTAAGGAGTAAATAAATATATCTACTATCCTTCCTCTTGTTTGGAAGACAATTGAAGAAGATAAATAAGAATATAACTACTCCCAGTATCTTCCTCCCTTCCCAAGCAAAACCTTAACCTTCCTTAGTTTAACCACACCACCAAAGAAAGATTAAGACTCTAGTAAAACAACAATCTAACTAAGCCAAAGTAAGAAGTATGCTAGCAAGAGTTAAGAGTTTAACCAAAGGCACACCTTCTTAACTTCATTCGTCATCTTCTTACCTTCATTTATGCTTCATCTGAATATTACAAAGCTATGTGAGAGGCTATTCAATGCCTTCTCCGGTTTCTTACGGTCACATGGCTAGGAGAGTGACTAGAAGAAGGTTTAACATAAACTAGAATTACAAACTAGTGCAATCAAGGAAGAAACAATCAGATCTTGACACCTCAACAACAAGTTCATGTAAGCATTTATGATGTCATCACGAAACAACCTTAGACTTCAACCTTGGTCTAGGATATAAGTAGAAGCTAATTGACAGTGAGAACTCTCTTGGTAATACCATCTTCAGAAAATAAATAAATAAATAAATAAATATAAATAAAAATAAATCAGCAGGTACTATCAGCCTTCTCCACAGAGGGTAAAAGGGATTTTCCTTCTTGCTGAGCTGGATAAAATCAATCATTCTCTGTAATTTACCTTAAATTCTTTTATGGCCATTTGATAATTTTTAGACACACTTTCAAGCTACTAAACTTGCAAAATGAGCTAAGAAATATTAGAGCATAAACAGACCATGTTTTGAAGTAGCATTTGGGTGAGATCAGTTTTGCATAATTGAGACAGCAGATTTGAGGTAGGAAGTGACTTCAAATTTGCATAGAATTTGATTTATTGGAAAAAAACCACTGTTTAACTAAAATGACAAGCTCACTGAATGTTGGTCAAGCCTCTCAAAGAATTAAAAACTGTGCACAAAACCGGGTTTGTAAATTGATTTAAACCTCAATTTGAATAGTCTTTGAATATCAAAAGTGGGATGGCTCATCAGACTTTAGGAGCAGCCAAACAGGACAGCTGCTCCCTATTCCTGGCCCTGCAATCTAGGTGCGTGCCATTTTCACCACCTCCTCACACTTTAACTAGAGGCCTTGAATTTAAAAGGACTTGTGAGTTTTGCCATCCTCCTCCCACTCAGATGCCATGCATCAGCATATAGAACAAGAAGGCATTGATCCAGAGTGAAACAAGCCTTGCAGGCCACTGGCTACTTTTGAGTAAAGGAAGGTGTCACACGAGCTAGACTGAAAAATTCAGTTACCTACCAAGATGTTCCCATATCAATGTTTCCAACATCTTCCACCCTTCCTATGAAGTCATGTTCATATTCGTCATGAATCCCAAGTGTCCGAAGTGCCACTGTTCTAAATTATTCAATCTGTTTTCTCTCCTATTAGAGCCCACATATGTTGTGCAGCTTCTGTATTGAGAATATGCTAATTTTTGTTCACATTCCTCAAAATGCAAATTCATATGTATTGAAATATTGACAAGGAACATTCTCTCCATTACCATTTTTGAATTTTGTTAAAGTGCAAATTTTGGCTTCAACTATCAGCTTAAACTTTTGGTTGAGATGGTTCCATATGGTATCAGAGCCAGATTGAGTAAACGTCTCAGGTTCGAATCTCAATAGCCCCATGTTTATTTGCGCAAGATTAAGAGGGTCTTTGCAGCATCCACGCTTCAAGTCCAAAGAGCATTCCTGTGAGGGGCATGTTAGAGTACAAAAGCATTGTTGGGTCTTCAACTATCAGCTTAAGCTTAGAACCTCCACATGCTATTCATAAGTCAAAAGGCTATCCAGAGCCATGGGAGTGATGATGGAAATTCAATCGAATTGGCTGAAGCAGGTGGATTGAACTTAATAGCAATAAAATAATTCAAGAAACTTCAGCTGTAGATTCCTGAAGATGAAGAGCTTATAGCGTGTTCCTCATACTCACACTAGGAACAATATCAATTGGAAATGGAAGTGCCCATTCATGATACAATATCAGAAACTTGCTTCTCCATTCTTCTTAAATCTTCCTCAATGATACCATGCTTGACAAACAACCCCAAATAAACCACGATAAATCCCATATATTTACCCTCCACCCTATCATTAATACAATCAAATAAGGAAAATTGAATTTTAAGGATCCAAACTATAGGGTTTAGGATAATGGTGAGATGTAACTTTTAAAATGTATCACAATAAGTTGGACTATTGAACCCTTGGATTTCAATGTACCACCGCTGATTTACTCCAAACTTAACGAGATTTTGTACTACTACAATCCAATATATGATAGTTTGGAACACTACAAAATTCAACATATCATAGTTTGGACTACCCCAATCCAATATGTTAAAATTTGAGATCACTACCATACCGGTATCACGTAGGAAAACCAACCTCTGGTGCCACGTAGGAGAACCACCCAACATGTTTGTACCAACACTGTGGCCGTGCATTGAAATCCAAGTGTTCAATAGTTCAGCTTAATGTAATACATTTATAAAGTTCAGCCTACCATCATCCTAACTCTTATTGTTTGGCTTAGTAAAATCCAATTTTGCATCAAATAACTATGTCAGAGCACAATTAAGTAGGAACCCACAAAGCAACATTATCCCATATTCACATTTATCATAAATGTAGCAATCCATCAACAGAACAAAAGTAAGAGCACTCACACAACAGAACCAGACGGTATAACTTGAAATCAATTCAAATTAAGAGAGAGAGAGAGAGAGAGAGAGAGAGAGAGAGAGGCTTACAGGGAGTAGCGCAGAGGAGACGAGAAGAGAGAGGACAGAAGAAACAGCAGCGCAGAAGAAGCGGCGAATGAGGAACTGCTTATACGACGTCGGAGGAGGGAGTCGGAGGATGAACGTCGGAGCGTAGAGGATGGCGACATACAGAAAAGTGAGGATGACGCAAGCCACAACCGCCATTGATTTCGACACAACAGGAATGCTCATCGCCATTTTATCTTCAGTTTCAGGTTCCATTGAAATCGAACAAAACCAGAGATGAATATTCGAAAGAGCAAGTTCGATCAATCAAATCAGGTAACAAACATTCGGTTTCAGAGAGAGAGAGAGAGAGAGAGAGAGAGAGAGAGAGAGAGATGGAGAGATGGAGAGTAGAGTGTGTGTATTGAAGTGTGAATCCTATGATCCTTTCATTGGTGGTGGTCGTTGGCATAGTCAAAATTGAAACTCCAGGCTTGACCTGGACAGAGACTCCTTTGGATTCTCTCAGAAATTATGCTCCTCACGCGCTTTTTCACCACACGCTCCTTTATTTATTTATTTTTTTTTTGAACGCTAAAAAATGAGAATTTTATTAAGATAAATTCAAGAAGTTACACCAATCCTGCTCAGCCAGATCATTGACAATATTTGGCCACCCTAGCTCCCACACCCTCACCTGCATAGAGATCGGTTGGAGATGGGCAAGATTATGTGCCAATGTATTACAATCTCTGTTTGTATAAGACCAACTAACAAAATCAAACTTTCCACTAATATTTAAGATATCATCCAAAATAAAACCTAAAAAATTATCACTCTTATTCTTGTCTCGAAGCTTTCTTATAACTGCCATGCTATCTCCTTCCACAATCAAGCTTGTGTATCCATGTTCTTGCGCCTGTTTGAGAGCAAACAAACAGGCCTGGGCTTCCTCTATTACTGGAGTGATCCACTTCAGGTTTTGTTGCACACCGCACAGCCTTACCGCCCCTGCTTGGTCTCTCACAACGAAGCCTCATCCACTTCCACTGCCTCCTACTTGACCCGCATCAAAGTTCAGTTTGAATACACCCGACATTGGCGGCTTCCAAGCTCTTTCCTTCTCTTTTGATGTTTGTGTCTGCTCCTTCAGATCCCAGAAACTTTGCACAAAATTAACCGCTCTCTTTGCTGAGTTTGATAGTAAGCCCACCTTTTTTCCATGTACAAATCTATTTCGTACATTCCATGTTTCCCACATAATAGCTATCAGTTCACCAAACACCTCCTCGGTCACCCTTTCCCTCGCCATCATCAGATAGTCCATCATTGAGGGAGCTTCGAATTCCCTCACTTCTTCATTAATTTCACTTGCATTCCAGATTTCCATGACCAGTGGGCATCTCAAAATTGCATGATCATCCAAGTCTTCATTTGCTCTACATATGCCACATCCCTTTTTCGCCCCTACAATTCTTCGACCTATGTTAGCTCTCGTGGGTATAGCCCCCTTAGCTACTCTCCACGCAAATGCTTTGATTCTCGGGGGTAATCTTAGCTTCCACAAACCTTTCCAGAACTTCTTTAGTATCTCCGGGTTCGAGGAAGACTCCGCATTTTCCTTCAGAGTTCTGATGATGTGGTATGTTGACTTTACTGTAAATCGCCCATTTGCCTCGAAATGCCACACCAATTTATCTTCCGGCCATGTCTGACAGAGAGGGATTTGCACTACTTGCTCCACATCACATGGTAAAAGCAGTTGGTGCTGAAGCTCCTCTTTCCAATAGCCTCTGTCTTGGGCGATGAAATCCGCTACAAGCATGTTTGAGTTGTCTCCCCCCCCCCCCAACACATGATCCTATCGGTTTGAAACCATAAGGTCTGGGTATCCACCTGTCATGCCACACTCGTACCCGACTTCCGTTCCCTATAAGCCACCTTGAACCTTTGACAATTACGTTTCGTACCCCCCATAAACTTCTCCACGTCAAGCTAGGTGAGTGTGGTTGATTTTTTCTGGGATTATATCTCCTTACAAAATTTGCTGCACAACCTGAGTCACATCCGCACCCACAATATCCCAATATTTCTGAAAAAAATATGGGTTTAGTCCATCCGGTTCCGGAGCCTTGTTTGGGTTCATATTCATAAGGGTCGATTTGATCTCATCACCTGAGTATGGCATAGTCAGCATGGTATTCATCTCAGTCGTTACTCTTGCCTCGACTTTGCTTAGAACTCCTTCAATCCCTTGGCAGCCCTCACTTGAGAAAAGATGAGTGAAGTAATTGGTGATGATGTTCTCCATCTCCTCTTCTGAATCCGCCAAAGTACCATCCTCTCTTTCCAGCTTTGTGATGGTATTTGTTGATCTCCTCGCTGAAGTTCTAGCATGAAACCAGCGGGCATTAGCATCACCATGTGTTAGAAACTGGATTCTGGCTCGTTGGGCCCAATAAACCTCTTCTTTTCTTCTTAGCCCACTAATTTCTGCAAGAATCGGTGTCTTGTCCTCCCTTCGCTTTGCTTGTTTCAGTTGTTGCTCAAGGACCTTAATCTTTGTCTATATATTCCCAAAGTTTTTTTTACTCCACTGTTCCAACGCTATGGTGCATTTCTCCAATTTGGTGTCCAAGTTTAGACCTGCATCTGTTGACACCGATCCCTCCCATGTGTCTTGATGGTTGTCCTGCACCCCTCCTCCTCCATCCACACATTCTCAAACCTAAAACGTTTCTTTCTCACCCCCCAAGCTCTCCTCTCGCCTCGAGCCTTCAGTAAGATGGGCAGGTGGTCTGACAGCTCCTCATCTAGGTGCAGAACTTTAGCATCTGGGAATAAGGTCATCCAGTCGCCCGTGGCACAGTAGCGGTCCAATCTTTCTTCCACTAGTTCCGAGCCTTCCATCCTGTTACTCTATGTGAAATCATATCCATCATACCCTAAATCAAAAAGCTCAACTTCCTCCAAAGTTTCACTGAACATGCTCAGAATGCTCTGCTGCTTCAGTGGGCCTCCGCTTTTTTCAAAGTTGTACAATATTTCATTTAAGTCCCCTCCTACGACCCACAGAAGTGTAGAATGGGTTTTGAGCTCCCTAAGGAGCTCACATGTTTTTGCTTTCACAGTTGCCTCCGGCCACCAGTACACCCCCGTAAAGCGCCACTTTCCTTCTCTGTCCTCCTCAATCTCCACATCAATATGGTGTGAAGAGCTGGATAAAAATTGCGCTTTCAATTCCTTCTTCCAAAACATCGCAATTCCACCCGCCCTTCCCCTAGGGTCTACACAGACCCCTTCATAACCCCTCAGCCTTTGTCGCACATCATTCATCTCTATGTTGCTTCTTTTAGTCTCCGAAAGGAAGACTAAGGATGGTGATCTCCTCCGTAATAGTTTACAGAGGTCTCCCACTGCCGAGGGATCGCCTAGGCATCGGCAGTTGTGGCATAGAAGAATCATTAGCCTAGGCGGGGTTGCCGGGCAACCTCGGCCTCTGAATGGTTTTTGTAAAAAAGGTTATACTCTCCTTGGTCTACCCCTCTCATAGTTTCTCAATCCTTGCTCCCCCCTTCTCCCCTCTTCCTCTTGAAAACCTCATTGCCTATGCTAACCTCCATGTCATTAGGGTTTCGTTCTGTGTGTTCCCCCATACCCCTAGGAACATGACTTTGGGTGTAGGTCAGCTTCTGCTTCGCCCTTGGATGGAATGAAGTACCCTTCAAAGTTTGAAACAACTTCCTCTCCTCCTGCAGCTCCGCCTCCATTCCTCTCTTCTTGGTTTTCATCGGCGACGCTTTCAACCAGTTGACGTATTGTAATTGATCTAGTGGAGTCTTCGGATCAACCACCTCGCAGTTTCGTATCACATGTCCCAATCTTCCACACCCATGACAGAAGTCTGGGAGCTTGAGATATTTGAACTTAATCCATATTGATTTCCCTCCTATCTTCACCATTAATCCTCTCCGCAACGTTTCAGTCCTGTCAATGTCTACTCTGAAGCACAAGCTCTTATCCACCCCATGCATGTTGTCTCTTGTCGCCCAGAACTTCGGCAAAGGATGGTGTTTGTCTAACTGCAGGGACATCATAAGCCTTCACCCACAGTCTAACCGTCTCAAAAACGATATCCGAGTATTGTTCTGTCCCTTAGCAACAGTTTCCCATCGAAGGTCCAAGGCCCCTCGTTGAGCACGTATTGTTTATCCTCCTCCGAGAAGAATTGGAAGAGGAATAGGTTATCTGCTAGTTCCCTAACTACCAGTCCGTTCATTGGCTTCCATATGTTCCGGAACACCGTCTTCATCACTCTAGGGTTGAAAGCGCTCTGGGTAAAGAGATGACCCACGAGACTCGGGGCTATCTATTCTTTCTTCTCTTGTGGCACCTCATCCGTTACTTCTAGCATTCTTCCTCCTCCTCTGTTAATTTCAATCGGCTTAGATCCATCTCGATTCCAGTATCCATAGTTTCTTGTTTTGCAAGAAAGTAACCTCCAACTAGGGTTTTATCAACGTTATCTCTCCTTTTTTACCCCTTTCGCCTCTCAAGATACCCAGCAAAAGACTGATCACGTCTCGAAACACTGGAATACTACGAGCCCCTCCTCTACACCGCCACCGTAGGACGGTCCGCCGACCCTCACTACTCAGGAGTCACCGCTAGGGTTTAGGGTTTCCTCTGGGGGAGTACTATAACAATTGTCGTTTAACAATCACACGCTCCTTTATTGTCAATGTACGAGTGCTGGCAAAATTTTATCCGACCCGAATATTAGAATTTGTCCAACTCGAAAAAATCGGGTCGGGTCACATTTTTTCGTCTGAATCTTGATATGAACCGAATAACACAATATTTTTCTTTTTTTTACTGTCCGAACCTGATTTCGACTCAGATTTAGTTCCAGCCAAATTGTCCGCCCCGAAAAAAATTGGGTTTGAACATCGTCGTTCGAATTTTGACATTCATCGACCCAAATTTTTGCCAACACTGATTGTGCATACTGACAAAAATACGGGTTCAGGTCATTCCGGATCTAGACAAGTTGGACAATAGACGAGAAGTTGTTGTCCGATACCCAGCTTTTTATGGTTATTTTCGGACCAAAAAATTTGCAAAAAGTCCAAATTCGGATCATTTCGGGTTTAGTTAATGGGGAAATGGAAAATATTTTGTCCTGGATTTTCAATCTGATTGTTAAATGTTAAATTCATATGAAAAATCTATTATCATACCCAGATTCTTGCGGGTCAGACTGAATCGGACATTGGAACCAGACAGATTTTTAACAACCTTTCTCCGAGCAATCCTTCGATAGGCCGGCTAACATATGCAATGACATTTCATTGTTTTGGACTTTTAATAGGGTTTCATCTTTCCACATCATCTTATTTTTAGTTTTTTTTTTTTAAAACTCATTTCTTCATTCTACATAATAGAGAGAATAAAATATTTATCATTATCCTACTTTACAACACTCAACATCCGTTTTCCTAAGGTAAAATTAAAAGGTAAAATCAACTTCCGTCGATCAAAAATAAGGAAAGAAGTAAAATGTGGAATTCATTTTGAAATAATGTAGAATTAGAGTTTTTGGAATGGTTGGAATTAATTTCAATAACCCCAGTACCATTTCATTCCATTTCTTGACAATGACATTGTGATACCCACTCCCAAAAAAAACCTATTAGTATTATTATTTATTTAGCCTTTTTATAATTTGTAAATTGGAATTAAATAAACCAACCTTTAAGTGTGTTTGGATATAACAAACTGACCTTCAACTTTAATTTTCGACGAACTGAACTTAATATCTTAATTTTTCCAACAAACCGCCACCGAGTCCAACTCATCGGAAGTATGACATGGCGGTGGTGGAGCTAACGTGGACAATGTTTAAGCCAAAAAAAAGGGGAAAAAAACTTGGGCATGTGGTTACTTGTGTGGAAGCTTGTGTGGACGATAAGCTAAAAAAAATTAGTCCAAATCATTATTCTTCCTTTATTTTACATTCTCTCTCCCTCTCCATCAAATCTCATCCCTCCATTCTCTATCTCTCCCCAAAATTCAACGCTCCCAACTCTCCATAATCTCCTCTCTTTTAATCCCAGGCAAACCCCATTTCCCCACTTCCATCCTCTCTCCGTCGTCTTGTCCATGGCCACAAAAGCTCACCTGCAACCCCTCCAGCCTGTCTCCCAAGCTTTCCACACTCTCTCTTCTTTCTTGTTCACAGGTTTAGGAAGCTCCTCTTTCTTCTTCTCATGTTCTTCAACCTTGGTCTCTTCTTAGCGAGAGGAGGATTGGGAATCAGAGAAAGAAACTCCACATGTCTATGGGTCTTCCTACTGAACTCTTTCTAGAACCTTCAGTGGATCCACTTTCTCCACTTCACCATCACCTTCTGCTATTTACAACCCATATTCACATCTTCTACCCGTATCAAAAGAAAGGAACAAATTCAAATTCAAACCTGACCTGATGCCTGACCCATATGGACCCGATGATAACACAACATGGGATGAATTGAATGGGTGGGGCGAAAAATAGGGAACGATTTTTGCAAATTGGGGTCTCAGATGTTTTATGGATGTTTCTTGTATTGAATTTGGGGCCTCTCTCATAAGTCTAAAGGCTTAAACATAGTTTATTTTAATTTGCTGGGTATGAAATTTTGTAATTCAAAATGGATACTTGAATTGCAATACTCTGTAGGACAAACATGGGCTTGCTGCTAATAGGAGAAAAGAAATGGCGTCGAAGTGGGAGTCTCTGTTTTGTTAGTGAGCGAGTATCCACGGCAGCAAAGGAGTAGAAAGTGAGAGAAAGAGGGGGAGAGAGAAAGAGAGAATGAGGGAGAGAAATAAAGGAAAATAATAATTTGGACTGACTTTTTTTAGCTTCTCGATTGTCCACATAAGCAATCACATGCCCATGTTTCTTTTCTTTCTTATTTTTTTGGCTTAAACATTGTCCACGTAAGCTTCCACCACCGTCATGTCATACTTCCGACGAGTTGGACTCGGTGGCGGTTTGTTGGAAAAATTAAGATGTTATGTTCAGTTCGTCGAAAATTAAAGTTGAAGGTTAGTTCGTTATATCCAAACCAATCCAAACACACTTAAAGGTCGGTTTATTTAATTACAATTTCTCTTTTATAGTTTTAAGAGAATCAACCATAAATTGAGATCCTCTTGTTTATTTATAGGAATTTTGGACTATAACATATTGCACTATGAGATATTGGACAATTATGCATTATACTATTTTTTTTAATTTTTTTTTGAAGTTGGTGATGCTTGTATGATCAGAACAAGTTCTGGTGATATTGACTCATTTGATTCTTTCGTGTCAGCCGGAGGAAAATCATTTGGCAAGTTTTTTGAAATTTTAATTGAATTTATGCCTAGTAACTTGTAAAATCCATGTGTTTGACTTAAGTTGTTTCCTCTTCCTTCACCTTTTTTTTTGAAGTCATACTAGATTCAAACACATGAGCTTTTAGGGTTACTCGTTATAGATTCAGTTAAAATTTCAGAAAAGTCCAAAGGGATAGCTTCGGATAGACACATGATATTGAAATTATAATACACCTCTATTATTCATGTCTGAAATACTTAGACCCTCCAGCCATTCTGGAGGAGCAGTTGATTTAGCAATTTTTAGTCTTCATCTATCTGGTGTTTCATCCATTTTAGGTAATCCTGGGTAATTAGGGGTCTAAGTAGCTTCGACATGAATGAGAGATTATTATAGCTTCAATATCAGTTTTAATCTTAGTCCTGAAATTTAGCGCCAATTGGATGAGAAATTTAAACATGGAAAGAAAAAGAAAAACGGTACACAAGTCTTTTTTTTCAGCCCACAACCTTTAAGGTCTTTTTTTATTCAACCCATAAACTTTAGGGTCCAAAAAATTAACAATGAAACCAAGGGTCCATAAAATTAATTACCCTATATTTCGGGGTCTAAAATGCAAAAACCTAGGAAAAATATAGAAAAGAATCTGTCGAGGACCTTGATGATACTCATTTACAAGATTTGTTATCTCAGATTGGAAAGTAATCAAGTGTGACTATTCCAATCAATGAATCACGTAGGTCCAAGGTTGTTAAAATCGGGAGCCTAACTCGAAACTATGGGGGAAGTTAGGATCGGAATTTAGCCCATGTAGGATCGTGGATCATGTGTAAATAGTAGAATCATTTCGACGATTTTGGACCATAAAATCGTAGGATCGTAAATCAGGATCGGGATTTTAATAACTATGCGTAGGTCATGTGATACAAAATGCAATATCATATATAGAAAGCATTATGGCTAATTTTGAGGACGTTGGCAAGAATAATGCTAAAGATCTCCATGCGGCAAATATGGCAACTAGTGGTACTTATAAAGGGAAACTATATTTTTAAGAGATAATTATGTGTATATGTTGCGCAACGATCATATTCAGGTGTGAAGCGCTTGATAATGATCTTGAAGGTTAATGGAAAAAGTGAGTCAATCACTCCACTTACAAGTATGTGTATATGTTACGTAACGGTCATATACATATGTGAAGCGCTTGATAATTATCTTGAAGGTTAATGGAAAAAATGAGTCAATCACTCCACTTACAAGAGAGAAGCTATGTATCTCAATATTTATTAGCCTCTTGTACGTATTTACAATCGATGTTCTTTATTTCACATATTCTTAAGAGACTTGAATTAAGTGAATTAGGAAATTCACTTGGGTACTTCCAAGGCAAGATTAAGGTCGTGTTGCCTTGATTGAGTATTGTAGATCAAGAAGGTATGTCTCCTTGATTGAGATTTTAAGCTTGTTTTGGAAGAACTCAAGCGAGCCGAATATGTTGTAAGCTTGCCTTGGAAGTACTCAAGGGAGTTGAGATTGTCAACCACGTTGTACTTCTTAAGTGAACAAGAAGTGATGCAGTTCAAATTATAAGTGAAGAGAAGCTTAGGTTTAGTGAGGTAGCCCTAGTTAGAAGAGTTGAATATCAACTAAATCCTTGAGTATTGTGTTCTTTAATTTTCATCATTTAATTTTATTTACATACCTTAACCTTGGTTGTGCTAAGGACCTTGTGATGTATTTCGGCCCACGCCTGAAATACATCTGTCTAGCCTAGGTCTCACTTTTTGGGACCCTAGGTTCATGGAAGGAAATGGAGGCTCACATAGCCATGGGCTTGCCTTTGGAGATTCAAGATTCATAGAGGATGATGGAAACCTATCCATGCCAAGTCCAAAACCCAAGGAGGCCTAATCTTATTACATAGGAGTGGATAAAGCCTTAGAGGAAGGATACATCATGCCAGGCCCAACAAAAGAGATCCAACACATCTACAAGGAGGTAGAATGGGCCATAGAGGAAAGATTGAGCATAGAGGCCCATATGCTCATTCATATTGTGTGCTCCTTATGGCAAGAGGATGTTCAAACATCCTAAAGAGACTCCAAGTCACACGCCAGGCCCAAGAATTCAAGCCCAAAGTGAATTTCACATTTCTGACCATTTCCAGAAGAAGTTCACAGTTTTGACCATTTCAGTTTGAATTTAACGGTTTTGGCCTTTTGATGTGTTTCTTTACATTTCTAGGATTTTCTTTACATTTCTGATTATGTAAGGTGCCAAGTAAGATATATAAACTTGGACACCAAGTCTTAGAAGTCTAGATTAGTATAGAATAATCTATAATGTTCTAGGGTGTTCTAGAATGTTCTAGAAGGTGTGGTGTGTGTGTGATAGGCATGTGAAAAGGTTAGATTAGGCGCCGAGTTGTTGTATCCTAGATAAGGTTGGCTTATTTTGTAACTAATCCATCTTGGATTAGGAAAGCCAATTCCTATTAGGATAAGGTTGTTGTAACCAACTCCCCTTAGGATAAGGAGTCCTAACCCAAGGTGGAGAAGGTTGTTACAGGCGCCTAGGATCAAGATTCCTTGGCTTGCACGCCAAGTAGGAGGAGTCCTAGTAGTAGTTGACAGGCTTGCACGCCAAGTCAAAGAGTCCAAGTCCATATAGGACTTTAGTAGTATAAATAGCTAGGCTTGTAGCCTTTCGAAGGCATCTGATTTTGAATATGAATACAATCAAGCTTTTAGCTTACCCCTTGAGTGTTTCGTGAGAACCTCGTTGATCTCTTCTATTGTATCTTGGTTTGGCAACCAAGTGGTGAGGAAGAGCTTGAACCCTGAACCTAGAAGGTGTTTCTGTAACTAGGTTAAAGGTCAAGTTAGCCTTAGGGTTTCTTTCTAGTGGTGTTTCTGTATCAAGATAGATCCCTTGAACTATCTTGTTACTCTTTATCTTTCTATCATTATAGTTAGATAATCTCAACCCTAAGGCAATCAACATTCCTCTCTCTCCCTCTCAAACGTCTCCCCTCTCTCTTTCTCACAAAATATCCCCAAGAAACTCTCTCTCTCCTCTAACTAATTCCCTACTTTCTAGCAATCATCTTTCTCTCTCACAATCAAAGGCCTTACGCCAAAAACTTTCCCATCTCCCTCTCTCACGTCACTCTCTTCCCCTCTCTCAAATCCCTCTAAGGTTCAATCTTTCTTATTCCTTTCTCCCACAAAAGACCTCACGTCAAAACAGCCTCCCAAAGATCCTGTCTTTCACGTGATCCACCCCCCTTTTCTCCATATTCACGTGAAGCCTCCCCTCTTCTTAGATTGGTTGCATGAGTCATTGATGTGTAATCGATCAAGATCCAATCTTTGATCCCATTATACATCACCTTGACTGATAGTTTTAGCCAATCACCTTATTCAATCCCCCCTTAGGGTGCTTTCAAGTGGTATCAGATCAGGTCCTCAGTTGAAGGCTTAATCTCCTTGTCGAAAGGTTACGAGAGATAGTGAAAGCAACAAGGTGAGTCAAGGGCGTTCGGTCATCAAGGACGTTGACACAATCAACAATGAGGACATTGACAGGGCAGGGGTAAGAATCTAAACACAGTTCTTATGTCCTTCATTTTGGTTTATTTTGAGGTATATCATCTTTAACCCATTATTGTCTTTATTTTTACCCATGGCATAAATTGAGGGGGAGGACCCTTACTTAGTAGTAACAAGGTTGCTAGGTGTTGCAAGACTTTAAATATCCTTAAGTATCTTGGATGTTGCATTAAGGAGGAGTTTCCTATGACCTTTTTGATAAAAGTCAAAAAGGGGGAGATGATCATACTTATTGTTAAATTTTGTCTTTCACCAAAAAGGAGATATCGTTGAGACAGAGTCAAGAACATTGGTGTCATGGTCATAGACATTGACGATACACTCAATGGCATTGACGACCGGAGTTATGTTGAGTGAAAGTCAAAATTCAAATTGGTTATTAACAATCTTTATAATATTATTATTATGTATTGTGTAGATTTTATTTATAATAATAATATGATTATTATTTCCTAACCAATTACGTGTATATCTTTTGATAGGAAATATTTGTGGAAAAGATTAATTGCAAACAATCTTGGAAGATTGCTTAATGGAAGCTTAATGAGCAAATCTAGAGAGAATCATAAGAGATTATGGTGTCAAGAACCTGCAAATCAAGCCAAGGAAAAATATGGAAAGAATCAGGCTCGACCCTGGGGGTAGGCCCCAGGGGCAACCGCCTAGAGCCCAGAAACTTAAAGAAAAATTATTGTAGTTTTAAGGGGTCCCCAATTGGCAATGTTAGTATCTAATGGGCCCACAACCTATTACCATGCTCACATTTTGTCTCACCATTTGATGAGTCATGTGGCCCACTTTAACTCTTTCTCCTTAGTTATAAAAATAAATAAATAAATAAACTCTTCCTCCCTAATATTCATTTGAAGACTTTGATGTTTTCTAAAAAAGAATTGATGTTTCGCAACGGTCCACCCTTAGGTCATCCACAATGGTGAGTTTAAATTTGACTCACTGCTAACATGGCATGAGATGAGAATGAAATGAAGTCGTGTAGGACATTTCAATGGTGAGAACGAGACTCGTCTCGCGAGAATCTCGACGTCAGTCTCGCGATACAAGTTTGAAAGCGAGTTTAACATACTAATATTTTAATCATATTTTTTCTCTTTCTCCTCATCCACATCATTTTTTATCAATATAACCAAATTAATTATATTATTAAGTATGACTCACTTACTTTTTTAACTAATATGAGTCAAACTCATGCTTACCATTGAAAAGCGAGTTAAATAAAGGGATAAATTTTGATTCTCTTGATATGGGTCCACAGATTCCACATCATCCAATTGGTCAAACTCAAATTCACGGTTGCAGATGCTCTTAGTGCTTAGTCTCTCAAGTCTCACCCTTCGTCTTCCACTCTTCTTCCTCAATTCATAGCCATTAGTACCAATTGTATGTATCTCTCTTGTCACAATTTATATACAATATAGATTCATCTTATATGATTAGCAATGATAGATTTATGACGCTATGTGAATTTTTAAAAATATTTTTCAGACAAAACTGTGATTGATTGCAACAATATTTTCATTTATGCAGACTTGAATGACAAATTTTCTCTTTGCGATGCATTGTTGAGTTGTAACACCCCCAGATTCATAATCCCTGGATTATCACTAAACAACTCATAACCCAATGATTAGCGCAGCGGAAATATAATCCGAAGGTATTACCGCCGTCCACAAATATGGACAAGGCTTATCAACCGAACAACAATAGTCACAACCACAAATCAACAACGACGACTCCAACTCCAAGATCGCAATTACACAAACCACCATACAAACATAAAGTTGGATAGCAACTAAACACTTATACACTTATACATCAATTACCATACTTGGTTCCTAGAATCCATACCACCCATTGAAATCCACTCCGAAGAGCATCACTACCTCCTCTACTTGACTAGGAGAAACACTCCACTTGATCTCGCTTGACTTGAGTGATCGGGCCGCCTAAAATAAAACATTAAAACATTCGCAAATGAGTAGGGGAAACACTCAGTACACAAACCTCTAATAAGTAAAATGCATTTCGCAACAAACTTTCTTGATGACCCATTAAAACTTTTCGAAAGCGGGAAAGGGGAAAAGAAATAAATTGTTGAATATATATAAATAAGTAGAATAAATGTATCTTGCTATAGATAATTGAGTGGTATCCCTTACGATTAGTGCTAAGCACTTCACACACGCGCATGCCCAAACCGATCTAAGTTTGGATTGGGTGACTGATAAACAGTCGACAGTGGCCAGGTCATTAGGACACTCAGATCAGGAGCGTCTAAAAAATGGGGCTAGCACTTCACGTGACTAGCTAGAATAAATGGGGCGGGACCACTTAAAACATGAAACATAGCTCATTAGTCATGACTTGAAATATAAATAATAGATATTGGAATTAAAGTGAGGATTTAAACAATTTGCGTACCTGAAAACTTGAAACACGTCCGACACGAGCAGGGACTTGAACGGTGGTGCAACGATCTCTTGAGGAAACTTAAAAAGGATAAAGATCATGAATTAGGATCTAAGCTAGGTAGAACCATGAAGTAATAACTTGGGAAATTCCCTATAAACATTAATAATGAACTCGCTCCTTAAGGTGTAATCCTAAAGTCCTATTCCATTCTTCGGATATCAGACCACGGCATAAAAGGACCTTTCAGGAAGCTTAGAACATACACCTCAACTTTGAAGTTGACCATAAAGACTAGAAACATGGCTAAGGGTGTTAAATACTATTGTCTTTACAAGTCGCCCAAAAGATATAACCATTTAAACCTCAATTATTCGGAAAATCATATCTTGAACTCCACTTATTGAAATCTCACATAAGAGGACTTTTTGGAAAACTTGGTTCACATACTACAATTTTTATTTAGACCACCCACTGATTTGATCATGGGAACAAGTCGGATTTTTGGCCATAAAGATGGGTAGTCACATAACATTTTCTGGGGTAACTCAAAATACCAATCAACAATCGGAGACTCATAAATCTCACTCCCGATGTTCAATGAAGGCCTAAAACCCCAATTCGGAAAGCTTACAGAACAAACTTCAAATCTTATGTTGACCACAAATTGAGTAAAACATCCTAAGGAGGCGAACCATAGCCATTAAGTCAGAACACATGATTAAAGTTCTGGGCAGAACCCAGATTTCAGCCCTTCAATAAAAACCTCATATCTCTCTCTCCCGATATCGTATGGATGCATATTATACCTTTCTGGAAAGCTCAGGATGTCCTATAAAACTTTCATGTTCAACTCTTAATAAAAAGAAATCTCTAACAATTCGAAAATCAGCCATCTTTAAACTGACAACAAAAAACGTATTAATTTGCACGGTTTTACAAAATTGGCCATAACTCTCAATATACACATCGAAATCCCGAAATTCAAAAGCCGGGGGTTAGCTAACATCTTAGGCTACACACTCATGCCATAAATTGAGTCGAACTCACACTTTACATCTTCTGGAATTTCCAGATTGCATCCAGATTCACACATGATCCTAATTTAGCCTTGCATGCAATTTATATGAAGTAATCTCACCCTAATTCCATCCCGAAAATACATCTTAAGCATAAGCCCTTATTTTCCAGAATTAAATACCCAGAATTTACTCATCTATGTCCATAAAATTCACATGCATGGCTATTATTTGCAATGAATTCACAGAAAAGCACTAAGACAACAAGAACTTGAACTTACTTACCCAATTCCTTCCTTTGAAGTTTGAGTTCTTTACACTTCCCTTGTTAAACACTAGAACCTTGAATTCCACTTCTGAAAATGGCATAAAAACCTCAAATAATTAAAGTATACCCATGATTCTCATGAATAAAACAAGAGGAGAGAAGAGGAAATACATTACTCTTGATAAAGGAGGAAGAAATGAGGGAAGATGGTGATGGGGTGTGGCGTGGCGTGGTGGCCGGAAAATGCTCCGACGGTGGCTGGCTGGTGGCGGCAGCAGCAGGGGCAGGTGGGGAGGGGCTGGTTCTGGCGTGGAGGTGGGAGAGGAAGAGAATGGGAGGTGAGTGGGTGTGATGTGTGATTAAAAATGAAAGCTACACCTAAAAACATGTATATAGATAACTATTATAATACTTAAAGCCCAAAAAGGAAAACCCTCCCCCCTCTCTTCTTTGTGACAACCAGCCCATATGACTTAAAGTGGGGAAGTTTTTATCAATTTTAATCTTCCCCTCTTATACTTAAATCTCCATAATTTCCCAAATTACCGAAATTTCTTAAACCGTAAAACAATTATTGGAACCCAAATAAATATATCCAACACCTCCATAAAATCCCTCATAATTATAACCTTAAATTTAATCGAATAAAGGAGGACCCGAAATATCGGTCTCGGTAAAAGAATTCAGATACGATCGGAAATCATCATAAAAATTTATCGGTAGAGATTTCTTGTAAAAAAAAAAAATTGAACTGAACCATGGATGATCGTTGCACTGTTCAAGTCCTGCAAAACACACACTGGGTTAAAAAGAAAAAGAAAAATTTTAGGCACAAATTAGTTAATTAATACGATTAAGAGATTTAAATAAGAATGGTTTAGGGCGGGTTGTTACACGAGTATAAAAGAAACACATTTTGTATCAATTTTCAACAAAAAATAGCATTGTACGCATTTTGACTAAATTCTTAGTAAGGTTATTTAGTATAAATGTTGCGCATATTTTCAAAAGGCCCCCCGATCTACAATTAGTCTACCATGTTGACGGATCCCCAAAATATCAAGATCGGGCCTGGAAAGAATCTGTCGAGAACCTTGACGAAATTCCTTGAGAAGATTTGTTGTCCCATATTGGAAAGTAATCAAGTATAATTGTTCCAATCAATGAATCACGTATGTCGTGAGTGATACAAAATGCAATATCATATATGGAAAGCATTATGGCTAATGTTAAGGACATTGGCAAGAATTATGCTAAAGATCTTCATGCTTCAAATATGGCAACTAATGGTCCTTATCTAGGGAAACTATATTTTTGGGAGATAATGTTGCTACAACGGTCATGTTTAGGTGTGAAGCGAATCAATCACTCCATTTTACAAGAGAGAAGATATGCAACTCAATATTTATCATCATTTTGTATTTACAGTCCGTGTTCTTCATTTAACATATTCTTAGGGGACTTGCATTAAGTGAATTGGGAAATTCACTTGGGTAGCTAAGTGTTGTTTGATATTTAGTGAATTGTAAATTAAGGTTGTCTCGTCTTGATTGAGTATTGTAGATCAAGGAGGTGTGTTTCCTTTATTGAGATTTGTAAGCTTGCCTTGGAAGAACTCAAGAGAATCGAGTATGTCGTAAGCTTGCCTTGGAAGTCCTCGAGGGAGCCGAGACTGTCAACCACGTTGTACTTCTTAAGTGAACAAGAAGTGATGCAGTTCAACTCTAAAGTGAAGAGAAGCTTAGATTCGGTGATGTAACTCTAGCTGGAAGGGTGAACATCGACTTAATCCTTGAGTATATCATTCTTTAATTTTCGCCATTTAAATTTTGTTTTTGTACCTTGACCTTAGCTGTACTAAGGACCTTGATTGACAAATTTGTTAAATTTTGTAGCCTTGACTCAGTTTTAATTAGCCCCCTTATTCAACCTCCTTCTAAGGTGCTTTGAAATATATAATATTAAAGAGATAATGTCCATTTTATATGGGATATATGTGTTCTTACTTCTTAGCAATCACAAATTGATACTATGCATATCTTTGTTTATTAGAAAGGGATAAAACCAAGGGTTGTTTGCACTTTGGACCTTGAAATATATGGTAATTAACTTTCTGGATCTTAGTTTTGGACCCTAAAAGCTGAATAAAAAATGATCTTAAAGTTTGTGGGCCGGAAAAATGTCCTTGTCCCATTCTTTTCTTTTTTTCCCATGTTTGAATTTCTCCCCCAATTGACGTCAAATTTGATAACTAAGGTTAAAAGTGACATTGAAATTAAAATACACTTCTACTATTCATGTCGGAAGTACTTAGACCCCTAAGTATCGTAGGTAGTTACGAGTTTAAGTAGTTTCGACATGAATAAGAGATGTGTATTATAGTTTCAATATCAATTTTAATCTTAGGCGTGAAGTATGACGTCAATTGGGGGAGCAATTCAAACATGAGAAGAAAAGGAAAAATGGTACACGAGTATTTTTTTCAGTCCACAAACTTTAAGATCTTTTATTATTCAACCCGTAAACTTAGGGTCCAAAAAATTAACAATAAAAATCAAAGACCTAGAAAATTAATTATCCTATATTTCGGGATCTACAATGCCAAAAAAAAAAACCATAAAAACCAATAACACTCACCAAATAACTGAATAAGAATGCTTTTGCACATATGTATTCATGGCAGGATATCAAGACACGATGTTTTTATTGATCAATGAATGTATTCGGCAAAAATAACGGATTGAGGAGCGGATAGCTGTTGTATATTAGCGAATAGTTGATAACGGTCAAAATAGTTGTTTGTAAAGAATGTGTTCGCTAAAATTAGAGATTAAATAGCTGATAAACGTAAATTACCAAAAGGGACACAATTACTATTATTATTATTATTATTATTATTATCAATATTCATTATTATTTGTAATAATATTTTTATTACCATTATTATTATTATTATTATTATTTATTATTATTATTATTATTATTATTATTATTATTATTATTATATAACTACTCCATCATTCTCATCATTATAATCATCATCATGCTCATTCTCATCATTTTGGCGGTGGGGGTAAAGGTAAATCCTTGGATCAAATTGCCTTGGCTGTTGTATAATTACCTCTGGGTCTTGGGTTTACAAAAGATGACCTCCACTCTTCACTCCATCCAAGGCGTCAGTGTGTTTTAATTGAGAAAAGCATAAGAGGGTAATGTTGGAATATAACTTTCTAACCGCTGCTATCTTTGCTTGACGTTACTCACAGTAACGTTCGGGACACTTAGCTTCAAACGCTGCTTATTATTAGTACAAAACTCTATTTTACCTGACATCTAAATTTTGATAAAATGATGTTTTGATAGATTAAAACGCTAAACGCTTACAAAAACATTGGTTGCCGAACAGGGCCTTAAACTCAATCAAGATTATTCACATAGAATGAAAATCAAGTTTGTTTTCACCAAAACCACTCGTTAGAGAATTTTGAACTTGATAGAAAATCACTAGATAAAATAGTATAATATTCCCTAATCATGCAAATTATCTCAACAAAAATAATCATGAATTTAGATAACATAATTAAATTAGTCATAATTAATTCTATTTATATCTGAATTCTATAAGCACAATTAACTTAAATATTAAACATAATGTGTATTTTAGATAGCATATTAATTTATTCTTACATTAAAATACTATAATATCAATTATATATTAAATGTGATTCAACATATCTAAAGTAATTGGCAACATATTACTATTTTAAGGATTTCCCACCTTCCCAACAACTTGATGGTTTTGCATGTTGGAATCAAAGAGTTTGCTGTGTGAAACAAATGTTGCATAATTTTTACTTGGTAAAAAAGTAATTCTATTTTTCTTTGTATATCTTTCAAGATCCTTAATAAATGGCAAACTTCTCTCACCTAATTAACAAACACTATAAATAACCTCTTTTCACCTTAAAAAAACAACTCCATAACATCACTTGATGGAGTACTGATACTAGAATTAGGGAGAGATTAGAGAGAAAAATTAAAGAGAGAATGAATATTAATATCATTTCTACCCTAATATTTCATTTATGCCTTGCTGCTGCTGTTAATATTCAAGCAACTGGTGACAATGAAAGAAAGGTACTTCATCCCTCCCATATTATTTGTCACTTAAGACGTATTTACAAACAAAATGATAAATATCATGATTTAAGATGATTCTGAATCATCTTACATTTCACTTAAATCATTTAATTATAAAGTTAAATGTAAGTATATTCAAATCATTATAAAGGTACGTTCTATTATTTTGAGGGTTATTACAATCTATAAACAATATAAAAATAATTATCTATTTATATTTTTTCATAAATATAAAACTATGTATAAAATGTGTATTTTCTACTATAATTGATAAAATTAGGCTATTATTTATATTTTTTTGACCTAGCTAATAAGTATTAATTATACTCTTATAGTTGATAAATATATATAATTATTAGAGAAAATTTTATTAAAAGTTACAAAAAAAGTGAAATAAGGACAATTAAATATGGTTATTAACCATCTTGAGTCAAGATGTGTATCATTGTCCTATTTACAAAACCAAGAAAACTCCCAATTTTACAATAATTTGCTTTCTTGGAAATGAAAAAGGGTGAATAAAATGGTGAATAAAAAATAGTGAATAAAAGAGAAAAATTGAAAAAAAATGTACTTAATAAGATTAATTTAATAATTAATAATTAATGTGTTATTGGAAGATATATATTATGAGAAAAAAAAATTGAGTTAAAATGATGAATAAGATGAGAAGGAGCGAGTATTTTATCAAACCAAACTAACCGGAATGTTCACCGTATTGATTTCATTTTTCATCACTTCCACATTAAATTCTTTGTTTAACTTTATGCTCTCTCTGTATTTTTCTATTTATCTTTTCTATTATTTTTTCTTATTTTTATATTTATCGTTTTACAATCTCAATGACAAATTACTAATTGATTTAAAAATTTTACCCTTGACATGACATCCAAGTCATTGAATAAACCCTACAAGTTGACTTAATAAATTTTACTACGTCTTAATTAAATTCTTAAATACGATAAAACATTATTATTTGTTTTATTTTACCCTTGACATTGATATTATTGAATAAACCCTACAAGTTGACTTTAACTAAGAATACTTAATAATTTTTTTAAATAACTATCGAGAGACAAAGTCAGTCTTCGAAGTCAAGGGGGAAGTATTAAACTTTACTATGTCTTAAATTCTTAAATACGCTAAAAAAAGTTAATATATATAACATTTTTAGATGAGTACAATCACGAATATAAGACATATTCAATCGACAATGATTTTAATTCCTTAAATTTTAAATATAGCCAGTGTAATTAATTATATGATGAGAAAGAATTAGTAAATAAGAATAAGAACAATAGAATGAAAAGTATCAAAAGGTTAGGGAAAGTGAAAGAAACATAAAATTAAAGCAATGATGGGTTTTCTTAGTATAGTCTGATACAAATATATATTGCCTTGTAGGAATAATTTTAGCAGTATCACTATCACACCGACTTCAAATTCATGACACATTAGCACAAATATGTATAAGATTGTTACATGGTCGGGATCTTTGCCCCCTTTGACCCTAATAGAGCTTCGTTCCTATAACTACGCATAATATTTTATAGTACTGAATTTTCCCACCACCGCCAAAAGCATAAAAAAAAAAAACGAAGCTAGTACTCATCAATATGACTATTATTTTACAATTAATGAAAGAAATGATTTTATATCGAGTATGTAATATATTTGTAAACTTAAAATCCATAGTTGATTAAGAACACAAGAAAATATGGATTTTTTTTTTTTGCATTTTGAACCTTAAATTTTATATATATTAATTAATTGGATCTTACTGTTGCAATGTTAATTTTTCTCGATCCTGAAATTACTATGATGAATAATGATGACCCAAATTCAGGCTCAACACCAATATCTTTTGCCGTAAATTTAAGGTCCTACGCTGAGAATAATAGTTAAGAATGATGAATGAAGAAAATCATCAATTTATAAACATCACTACTAATAGCCTTACGGCAAAAAAAAAAAAAATTGAAGCTAGGCCTAAGAGTTAGGCTTAAGTTTGGGTCATCACATCATTGATCACCACACTAACTTCAGGGGTCCAAAACATAAATGTTGGAATAATAGGGTGCAATTAATTAATGTATACAATACTCAAGGTCTAAAATGCAAATAACCTAGACAATATGCTTCTTAATTTTAAAAAAACAATTAATTATATTATTATTAATTTACAATTAAATAAATGATTTTATACTGGTATATAAATATATTTGTAAATTTAAAATCCATAGTTGATTAAGAGCACAAGAAAATATATATGCTTATTGGCAAGGATATATAGGTGTGCAAGTCTAACCCACCAAGCTGAAGTTATGGACCTTATACCATGATGGAGACGTGAAGGTTTCTTTTGGTTGTTATAAGCGCGAAAGTCCTTATTGTGTTATTTTTATTTATGTTTAGCTGTTTGGTTGTAACCTTCATCCTTTGGAGGTGGTTGTTTGTTGTTCTGTTTGCGGTCTATTGTATTATATGAACTTTTAGCTCTTGTGGCTCTCAATAATCGAATATATATATATATATATATATATATATATATATATATATATATATATATATATATAAAAGCTTATGGATTGAAAGAAAAAACCCATAAATCGAAAAGATTCACAAAACCTTTTCTGAAAAGTATAAAACCTAGAAGGAAAGTAACTTTGATAAAACTGTTGCAATGGAATTCTTGATTATTATTGTACTTGCTCTAACATTTTGTTCCTTTGGTTACAAACTTAATTAGCCATATATTGTATACATGGGGGAGGTATCACCAACGGCAGAACTAAGCTCCACACACAACCAACACCACAGTTTGCTTGCAGAAGTGATTGGAGAGTGAGTATATTTTTAATTATTCACTCTTTCTCCTTCCTTGATTTTATTATTCCCTCCGTTTCATATTAATTGTCATAATTTCGACAATCTCAAATATAACTCTTTCATTAATAATTTCTTATATAATATGTTATTAACAATTGCAATATTATACTTTTATGATAATATTTTTCGGTTACGAATCTAATGGTGGTATTTTTATATAGCAACTCATTGTATATATTGAGAAATTTAAGGCCAAAATTTTTTAAATTTAACTGTATGATATTCAAATATCTAACATTTATGCCCTTTTTAATGCTCAAAACAAAACCAAAAAAAAAAAAAAAAAAAAACCCAGTGAAAATGGGGCAAGAAGTGCGAGAATACATAGCTATGGAAAGAGCATCAATGCGTTTGCTGCCAATTTGTTGCCTCATGAAGCCACTATTTTACGAGGTACCTAATCATACCCTATGTATATACCTTTGCCTTTTTCTATCTATGGGCTTTCAAACAGTGGCGGATCTAAATTTTTGAATTGTGGGTGTCTAATATATTATTATAGACATTCAATCGGTATTTATTGTCCAAAATTATATATGTTAAATTTTATATATTTTTTTGGAATCAAGGGTGGCCATCAGGCCATGACCACCCTCACCCCATATGGGGATCCGCCGGTGCTTTGACATAAGTTGTACTAGCTCACAAGAATTCAAATTCGGGTCAAATTTAGGTCGGATAAACTGGTCAACATCAAAGTTTGGACGGGAAATTGATGTCTATTGCCTGAATTTTTTGGGTAAAACTAGTTTGAACAATTTGGATGAACTTATCTTCGGGTTAGAATCTGGATCGAACAATAGGAAAAAGAAAATATTATGTCCAAATATTCTGTCAAGTTGAACAATGTTCAAGTTTGAACAAAGAATTTGCGACCGTACTCGATTTTGTTTCTGGGTCAGAAAAAATTTTGCCAACTGACGACTCTTTGCAATGATTCAAAAAAAGTTGTCAAAAAACTCTCACCGAAAAACCCGGTTCAATTCGACCCGAAAAAGATCCGGTATGGTCATCAATTTTTCTAAATTTTTACATATTGATCAATTTTTTCCGGGTCTCAAACACAGTATTTTTTCATTTATGTTGTCCAAACCCGACTTTAACATCATCCCACTTTGCACAACCCAAATTAAATTGGAAAAACATGAATATTGGCCGGACATCAATTTTTCATCCATATATGTACCCGAATAACCTCAATTTGGATTATTGACAACACTAGAAGTAATTAACAAGAAGTTTATAAATTTTTGAATGATCCCTCCGAATGAGTAATTTTTTAGTTTTATTTTGGAATTAATCAATGCAGGGAAAAAGGAAGTTTTATCGGTGTTTCCAAACACTATGAGAAAGCTAGCTACTACAAGATCATGGGATTTTATAGGCATGCCTGAAAAATCAAGAAGAAAGCCTGCATCAGAGAGTGATATCATTGTTGGTCTCTTGGATACAGGTGATTCCCATTGAATTAGTTTCTATAATAAATATTCTGAAAAATTAAAAATTAGTTAGAGAAATATTTATTGAGAATTGGAGGGAATATTATTATGTCACCAAGAATGGTTACAATGCCAAATTATTGATTTATTACTTCAACTACTTTTTTTTGTTTTTTTTTTTGTTTAGGAATTTATGTTGATGCGCCAAGTTTTAGTGATGAAGGATATGGTCCTCCCCCATCCAAATGGAAAGGAAAATGTCATAAAGGTGCTAATTTCACCGGATGCAACAAGTTCAATTTCATTTTTTCTTTACTCAATTGATATATTAATCCAAAATAATTCGATAAAAAATAGGAAAGTTGGATTCTAATAATTCCTACTTTCACGAATTGGATAGCAATAATCCCTACTATCAATTTGGATTCTGGTGGTCCAAAAAAATTAAATTGAATTGTAGTGGGACATCATCGAGAATATATCCTAAATAATAAATATTATAGATTTTGTGTTGCATTTTATTCAAAACTTAGTATAACACTGTACCACAATTTTTAATGAATTTACGGCGTTTCTCCCAATTTGTTTCAATTTGTTTTACAATTTTTTACGATTCTTTTACTTTTATTCCTTTTTTAAAAAATCATAATAATTGCTCGGAGTCTCAAAAAATAATTTAAAAATTGTTTTAGTAACTATACTTCATTACCTTTCTTGGGGCAGGAATAAAAAAAATAAAAACAATATGAGGAAGGAATGAAAAAAATAAAAAGAATGTGGAGGTGGAGGTGGATTTGGTACCACTACAATCAATTTTATTTTTTTGGACCACCAGAATCCAAAATGAAAATATGGATTATTGTTATACAATTGATGAAAGTAGGGATTATTAGAATCCAATTTTCCGAAAAAATATTGGATCAAAATATAACATACATTGACTTATACATGCAGGAAGGTAATTGGTGCGAAATATTACAACTTAGGAAATATGGACTCTGGAGTGGACCCAACCCCAGTTGATACCGATGGGCATGGGTCCCACACATCCTCGACTATGGCTGGCGTTGCAGTCCACGACGCCAGCCTATACGGGTTGGCAAAGGGGACGGTTCGTGGGGGAGTCCCTGGGGCCCGCATTGCCATGTACAAGGTTTGCGGGACCTTTGGATGCTCTGATATGAACCTCATGGCTGGATTCGACGATGCTATTGTTGATGGGGTAGATGTCCTCTCTATCTCAATCGGGGGACCCGCCCAGAGCTTCTTTGACGACGTCATTGCCATTGGGTCGTTTCATGCCTTGAAGAGGGGGATATTAACGGTCTGTGCAGGCGGGAACGATGGTCCGGAGCCTGGCACAATCGCCAATGTCGCCCCATGGATCATAACTGTGGGTGCTACCAACATGGATCGAGAGTTTAGGACTAAAGTTAATCTTGGAAATGGCACCAAATTCACTGTAAGTCTTCCAATAATTACTAAATTGTCTATTAATGCAAAAATAGAATTTAAGTTATCTAACAATTACTATCTCCGTCCCAAAATGTTTATCACTATAAGTAATTACTTCATTCTCCCAATTTGTTTGTCATTTTAAAAATATCAACAACTATCATTCCCTTTTTGCCCCTAATAAATAATAAAACTTTATTTATCACCTTTTTATAATTCCAACAACTACCATTCTTAATTAATGTGGGGGACAATATTGGCAAGTTACATTTTTTTTACCCCAATTTTCAATATACATTGTACACTTAAAAGCAATTATTTTGACAAAGAAATGGGACGAAGGTAGTATTTTGACATGTAAAAATTCAAGTTGCATCTAATAAGTTGATCCAAATCGGCATGAGAAATTTATGTGAACATTCAAAATTGTATATTTTATGTGAATGTTGAAAATTTTTATTTGTTATGCAAAGGTCTATTAAGATAAAAGTGAATCAAATTGTATGGAAGTTTTGATCAACTGCTATAGAAAATTTTCAACTTTCATGAATTAAGTTTAACTGCGGTAACATGATATTTTGTCAGGGAACATCTGTGAATACGTTTACAATGAAGAAAGCTATGTACCCTCTAACCAGCTCTGAACTTGTATATAATGCGACTGCTAGTCCATATGCAAACTCAAGGTATGCTATGTACAATAATTCTCTTATGATTATTATGAAAACTAGCCCTTCAAATTCATCTACCAATATCCTATACATATGTGTATACTTTGTCTGTTCCATATTAATTGTTGTTTCTAGAAATTATGCAGTCAAACTGTAAAGATTTTGATTATAAATTTCTCAATATATACACTAATTTATTATATAAAACTACTACAATTAGATTTGTAATGAAAAATACTCCTACTATTATAACAATATAATATTGCAATTGTTAATAAAATATTGTATAAGAAATTACCAATCAAAAAGTGACACTGAAAATGTATCCATCAACTAAATGGCAATTGATATAAAACCAAAGGAATGCGTGTGTGTCTTTGATGTTATCAATTGATTAATTCATGGGACATCATTATAAATCCTTAGTATATAATATTTCTTTCCTTCCTTAATAATTATCAACTTTTTTATTGTTGGGGATTGGGAAGATATACAAAAATGTACTAGTCAATAATGGATAAATTATATTCACTTACAAAAAAAGACCCTCTTTTTAAAATAAATTAGCACTTTGTGAGAAAATACGATTAAACAGTCATAATAATTATTACATTTGAATTATAATAAAGCGGCATAGCGTGAAAGATGAAAAGTTAAAATGTTTAGAGTTATTGCATTGTAGCATTTGCGAGGTCGATGCACTCTCTCCTAGCAAGGTGAAGGGGAAGATATTATTGTGCTCAGGAAACTCTGCGGCAGATTGGAGTGTCAGTAGAAACAATGGTTCTGGCACCATCATCGCCCTCGATGAAATTAGGGACCTTGCTTCCACTAGTCTTATTCCGGCTACCATTGTCAACTCTAAGATGGGCCATAAGATTGGACAGTACATCAATTCTACCAAGTATGTTTTCTCCATTTTCCTATAACATGCTTACATCTTCTATATTGCTCAATTACATTTTTTCTCTTGTGTTATTCAATTGAAAAGTGATTCTTTGAAACGAAATAAGAATAACTTAGAAGATTGTTGGAAAAATAATTACGTTGAGCAGGGAACATTGGCATAATCATAGGGACATTTTCCCTAAGAAAATGTTTGGTTGATGAAAAACTCCGGTGAAATTGATCAATTTTCTCATGTTGATCAACTTTCCCCATGTTTGATTGCATTTAGGATTTTATAAAAAAAATAAATTACGATGGGTCCAAAATTTCCCACCTTTTCTCATGGGAATCTTTACGTATGGGGGTAAGGGAAATTTATACAGAGCATGTTGAGAAATCTAATGGAGAGCAAACTTCGAAAATGCTCTTGCTAATTTTACAAACCCTAAGCAAAAGTTACAATAAATAACTAGTTTTTGACTTCCGATGTAATGCACGGTAATTTTTTTTATTAATTTACCTCATTTATTTTTAAGAGTAAATCTTAACTTTAAAATTAATATCTTATAAAGTTGTATATTGTAATATGATATATTTTCGTATAAATATTTATTTAATACTAATATTTTGAATTATATGGTTCTAAATATAAAAATATAATATATAGCTTGTGACGTTCTTATTTTATAATAACCAATATAAGAAAAAAATTAAAATAAATTTTTATTATGTAAATTAAGAGCCAAGTTTAAAACTATATTTTCAAAATAAAAATATATTAAAGTTTGAATATTAATTTATCTATCATTATATTCCATAGAACAATAATATAGGCTTTTTATGTTAGTTTTTCACTTTAATATCTCTTGAATTTTACTTTAATATATATATATTTTATTTTGTATTGGTAGTACTGATATGTTTAATTAGTAAATTCAGTGGAAGAAAAACTAACTAATAAATATTTTTTTAAAAAGATAATGAATATTGCTCTAATTTTTTATTAATATTTGTAATCAATATGTATGATATTTGGGTTTTTTTCGTTGTAAGTTGACATATATTTCATCAAAGAGATCGAAATTAAGTGGTAAATACCTTCAACTTTGATGGTCCCTATTAAGGTTCAAATCTTGGTGGAAGCAAAATATGTCACATATTTGTAGAAAAAATTATTTATAGGTTTGGAGTTTGATTAGAAAAATGTGGCAATTTGGATGTTCTAAATATTTTTTTTCCCGTGAAATTTCAATCAAACATTGTGAATCTTTTCAGCAGTTCAAGATGTAAACTAAACACTATAAATTACAGTTTTCTAGGAAAAATAGAAAATTTTCCTGTGATTCTTACGAAATACTCTCTTACTGTATTTGGTTAAAACAGTAAATTTCCTAGAAAAATGTTCGGAACATCAAAACTACCCTTGTTTAATTTATAACTGCTAGGGTTTGTTATATTAGGGATATTTTGGAGATCCCACACCCCTAAAAAGTTTCCAAGCAACATTGTACAATTATAGGGCCCATGTTAAATGTGCCTCATTGATAACAATCAAACATAGAAGAATTAATCAAAATTGAAAAAAGTTTACCAAATTTTCATAAAAATTATGTAACCAAGCACTCCCTCAATAGTAATTTGTTTTTCATTAACAAAAATATTTGACTAGAAAATTTACAGATCTCCACAGGCAGTCATATATAAATCAAGAACTGTTCAGACAACAAATAAAGCGCCAGTGATTGCCTCATTTTCCTCAAGGGGTCCTCAAACAATTGCTAGAAACATCCTCAAGGTGCGAATTTTATGCACATTCTCCATCCCTAATTATTTGTTCAACTGATTTTTAAATTTGTCCCTAATTTATTTGTGATTTTACATTTAATGTACAGTAACCATTATCGATTGTTTTTTTGTAATAAATAACTTCATATTCACCGTTCTATTTCGAAGATAATCCCTTCTTTCTCTAAATTGAAACAATTAAGTAATTTTGTTCTTTTTTGTCCCTCAAATTTATATTTTGTTTGACTATCTTACCAATCCCAAAGTAACAAATGAATAGGGATAGGAATAACTAAATAAAAATGTGGAAAACTAACATGTATGCTTTAAACATACTAACATAATCCAGAAATGAATTTTAAACAGCCGGATATAAGTGCACCCGGATTGAACATCTTGGCTGCATACTCTAAATTGGTGAGCATCACGGGGGAACCACAAGACAAGCGCCACAATGTTTTCAACATTATCTCCGGCACTTCTATGGCGTGTCCCCACGTCTCTGGTGCTGCTGCATATGTCAAGTCTTTCCACTCGGATTGGTCTCCTGGTGCCATCAAGTCAGCTCTTATGACCACTGGTATGTAATCGCATTAATTATCCCTCCATCCCATATTATTTGTCACTTTAACCTTTTCTTTTCTATAATATTTTCCATTTTAAAATCCAATAACATATTTACTTGTAAAAGACCTTGATACTTCCTCCATGGTACATACATGGTATAATTTATCCTGTCTACAATTAAACTCAAAAATTTCCATATGTTTCCCGTTGTTAGACCTATTTTTATTGTATATCATTATTACTTAGGTAGGTACGCCAACTTATATAATATACTCATTAATTTTCCGTCTTTTTTCCCTGCAGCTAGACCGGTAAAGGGCTCAGGAAGTGAGAACCCGCTCGACTCCGGATCCGGGTTGCTAAACCCGATTGAGGCGGCCCACCCAGGCCTAGTCTACGACCTCCAAGTAAAAGACTACATCAAGTACCTCTGCAAGCAAGGGTACAACAGCACCACCCTGGCCCTATTAATAGGTGGCAGAAAGCCCCACTTCAACTGCTCCAAGTACACCCGACCCAAGGGCACGGATGGCCTCAACTACCCATCCATGCACGTGCAGCTCCACGTGGACGATACCCATGTCTCGTCCGTGTTTCACCGGATAGTGACCCATGTCGGGTTCGGCCCCGCTGTGTATAAGGCGAGGGTGGAGTCGCCTAAGGGAATCTCAATCAAAGTCATTCCAGATGTTCTAGAGTTCAAGGGCACTGCCAAGGAGAAGAAGGAGTTTAGGGTTGTGGTGAAAGGGGCGGTTACGGAGGATTCGCCGGATGTTCCTGCAGGGTTCCTTGAGTGGAGTGACTCCAAGCATAGGGTGAGGAGCCCTATTGTTATCTATAAACCAATTGTTTAGGGTTGCATGGGTTGTTTTATTTTGAGAGACGGAGCAGTTTCTCAGCTAAATTTTGTAGAGTTGAGGTTTCATTTGTGTGGGAATAGGGTCGGTAGTTTAGGTTCATTAACTGTTTAACTTCAAATAATCAAAAAATTTGATTGGTTAGCTAGTTTTAGCATCTCTTATGAGGATTTTGTGTATTGTTGTGTTAAGTTTTCTTTTAATTGGAAATCAAATTATATTCCCGAAAGTGCCATAATTTTGTAGTTTCAAGCTATAATTTTATGAATAAATGTGTACAATTTATGAGCACAAATGCTTAAATTTATGAACATACTCATATATCCAATTAACAAATGTATACATGCTCATATAAAATGAAAATTATAAACTCATAAAGTTATGAATGTATGGTCATGTATAAATCAAAAGCTCAAATTACAAATATGCATATGATCAAACAACAAAAGTTATATGTTCACAAATTTACATATATATACACATAAAATTATACAATGAAGTATAGTTACAGTGTAGTTCCAAAAGTAATGTAATTTTGAAGCCTAAATGAAAAAATATTACGGGTATTATTTGATGGCTTAGTTCATATTGTACAATATACTTACACCATACAATAATTGAAGCCATCTATGAGTTTAATATATGATGTGAAAGGGGTTGTTATGGAGGATTCTTTGGATGTTCCTGTAGGGTTCCCTGACTGAAGTGACTTCGAGCATAGGGTTAGGAGCCCTATGGTTATTTACAAACCAATTGTTTAGGGTTGGGTTGTTTGTTCTTGAGAGAGTGGTAAATTTCTCAACTAAATTTTGTAATGCTAAAGTTTAATTTTTTTTGTGGTAACAAGGTCAACTGTTTAGGTTCATTACTTGTTTAACTTCAAATTACTCAAAAAAATTGATAGCTTAATCAAATTTAACCGCGCTTGTGCACTCTTAAGGATATTGTGTGTTGTTGTTTAAGTTTCTTTTTTATTGAGCGGTTTGTACACCATTCACCTTTTTCTAGCTAGCTACTGCATGTCCTCGGTATTGTTATGTTAAATTTCTTTTTGTTTAGCTTAACTATTATCTAAGGATTTTTATTTTTAAAAAAAACGATGATACGTGTCTTATCCTAAGTGGGACCTTACTGGAAATTGTTGTCATTGTTGTTTTTGATACATGCCTTACCTTGAGGCATAGCTTAAGTTTCTTACTTTTTTATAAAATTAATACCTATTATGACTTTTGACACTAATCTTTTGATAGGTACTATTAATTAATACTTTTTAAGCGATGATATGTGTCTTACCCAAAGATACTTAAGATGTGTTTTGACTTAGAACTCATATAATTTTTATTTTTTTTTCATCATGAAGAGATGTCATATGAGCACAAAAAGTATCTTTAACATTCCATTTCAAGCTTGCATTGTTGTCTCATGGTTTGTCTCATATCTTCAAGAAAGGTAATGGGGATTCATTATAAGTTGTGTGAGGCCAATCATTTTCATGTTTCACATATAATTATAGAAGTTGGACTAATAAAATTAATAACAAAGGAATGTACTTCAAATTGCATTTCAGTCAGTGATATGAAAATAATTACACGAAGGCAATCAAAAACCAATATTGGATTAGTGGTATTTCAGAACTAGGGTTACATTTTTGAGAGTACTGATAGGCTCTGTAAGTGCACGGGTACAATGTAGTATATTAAGGTCGTATCTCAGAGACTTGTTCAACTACGCACTAAACTATTTCACTATAAAGGATGCTAGGTCGGTCAAAGAATCTGTGTGATTATGAGCTTTTAACTAAAACAAAAAAAAAAGCTATAAACTTTAAATGTTCTAACAGATAATTAAGGGAGTTCAAGGGAGTCCACTCTAGTCAATCAACCAATTAAGAGGTAATTCCAATGTGAAGTAGTGTTAGGATTATCGGGGTCTATAATCTTTCTAAGGACGATCACGACAATCTTTCGATCCAAGGTGAGTTACAATGATTAAATTAAACACCTATTTTCATGGCTATTTAATTCAATCGAAGATAAGCACAAATTATAACATGACCCTAAGCAAGCACCCATTATTTCTAACTGTGTTCTACGCCTATTCAATCTTCGTCTATCCGATTCAAAATAACAATCATTCAACCTGATATTAAGAATCTAAACCAAGTAAAAGGCGATCAGTCAATTACTATAACATACAAAGCACAAAGATTAAACGATTAAATTGAACTTCACACTGAAATCACATCCATAATCAGTTAAGAGCCATCGAGTTTATCCCCTAAACAAGGAATTTAGCTACTCATGATAATAGAAACAAGCAAAATAACAACTGAATTCAAATCGTAAAACATAATGGAAATAGAAAACAACTGAATATCTAAAGCGTCAAATTTGATCTCTTCGTGTCACCCGATTTGATCACCTTCTCCTCTTTAGTTACTCTCAAGAACACTCTAAAAACACTACTAAAGTTTCTTTCTAAAACTAAAACTAAAATTCTACGGAACAATAGTGAATTGATCGATATCTTGTGACGGCAGGGTCAAAACCCTTTTATAGGCCGTGATTAGGGCACCAGATGTTGGCAGTGTCTCTGGGGGCGCTGGCCGTGTCTGGTATGCCCGCTTTATTTCTCGAGGGAAAAACACTGGCTTCCCCACTTCTCCTTGGTAGCGTCTTCTACTTTGCACTTATGATAGAGCTTCTGCCGGAGGCGCGGGCAGCGTCCAGCCAGACGTTGGCAGCGCCTAGCTTGTCCGCTCAAATCAGGGCTGGGCCTCGTGGCAGGTGGGTCGCTCCTTCTTCCTTTCTTCTCCTCTTCAATTCTTTTTTAATCTTTCTTCAATTTTTCTTCTTTTTCCCTTCATTTCTTTTCACTTTGAAGAGGAATTTCCTTCAACCCTGCAAAATATACCAATATCCAAAACCAAGTGAAGAAGTCACATAATTCGGTATAAAATTGCAACATTTAAGTCCATAATTAGTCAAAAGATACAAGTTAGAGACCTAATAAATACTATAAAATACACACTTATCAAATCCCCCATGCTTAGCTCTTGCTTGCCCTCAAGCAAGTCTGACTCAAGAACAGTAGGGAGAGAAGAAAGACTCAAACTAAAAAGGAAAAGATTCAAGATAGAAAAAGGAAAAAGAAGAAAATGAAACAAAGAGGGTCAGCGTTAGGGTTACAAATACAATTATACACCTCCTCAGGCTAACCAATCAGAACACATCAATCCATCAGACAAATACCAAGAACATTCTGGAAGAGAACAAAACCAGTGCAAAACAGATAGAAGGAAGTTTTCGAAACCTTGGAAAGAGAACAAACACTTCAAATGCGAAAAGTCGCCAACAGTCTTAAGATGAATGCAAATATGCGCGGCTGGTTATGGACGGAGGCCAACCGATAAGCAAACCTCACTTTAAGGTAAAGTGAAACACTTTAACTCTCAAACTTTTTATGCAAGTGGGTTCACTCACTCAGACAAGAAGAAGCGACCTACCATAGGCTTAGTAAGAATGTCCCTCTCCACTCACACACTTGCCGAATGTAGGCAAGGATTCACCTTACTCCCTCATCATGATCAAGCAGCTCATCAAAACCTCATAATCAGGTCAAAAGCTTTCACAAACTGCAAATGAATCTCTGTAATCACGCTTTTTTTCAATATATTTCTTTTCTCTTTTTTTTACTCTGATTTTCTACTTCTCTTTTTGGGTGGTGATCAAGGAGAAAAAAAAACACAAGTGTATAAACCTAGCTTTGACCTTGGTGCATATCAGATGAACAACACTACCAACATGTCAAAATTCATGAAAATTGGGGAATGCAATCGTCCCAACTCGACAAAATCATGAACACCTTCCAACTTCTTACTCCATTCATACCAACAACGAGCCAAACATCACCCTCAAAACAATGAACTCCCAAAAATATCCAAGCAAAGCAAAGGGTAGGAATTCAATAAGGCAAAGGCTTGAATTGTCAGGATTCAATCACAAAAAATAGGAAATCAAAGGCTAGGCAGGGCTAATGAATGGTAGTAATACTATTATTAGGGAGGCTATTTGGCTATGTAGTTCAACAAATATAGAAATGAATGCTTCAATCACTTTGTCACAACATACAATGCAAAAGTGCAGTCTCAAACAAGATGCAAAACAAGTTCTAGAGGTGCAACTAGTGGTGTAGTCACTCAAGAAATAAAAGGACCGATAAAGATGATCAATCCAAACTTTTAGGCTATGTGGACTCACAGGATGGGGCTCAGTCAACTAAACTAAGCCCAAACATTTGCGGTACGCATATTTACACCACTTAGCCAATCAAAGTAGCTAAACACACTCTTAGTAGCTTGTCTCAAAATCAGAAAGGTTTGCAAAATCAGTTTCAAAAACTTTATCATTCTCAACCAAACTTCTCAAGGTAAAGCAAGACAAATTGAAAGTCTAACTGGTTTACGAATCATCACAAGAGATGTTCCAGATTATTAATCCTAATCTTATCCTAAACTATTTTGTTTTTCTTTTCTTTTCTAATTTTTTTTGGTCCTTTTCTATTTTTCTGATTTTTTTGGTTTTTCTAATTCATGAATGCAAAAAGAAAGAAAAAGACTTACCAAAAACTAAGGGAAGAAAAGAAAAGAAAAATTCTCATGCTCTAACTAATGCAAACTAGGTGAATGCAAGGTTTTACTAATCTAAAAACTTAAAACAATAAGGAGACACACTAAAAACATGAAGACTCAAATAAAGAAAACACACTAAAGGAAAAACAAGCATAAAAATGCGGAAATTAAACTAAGAAATGGAAAAGAAAGAAAGAGAAAGATGAAAATAAGGTGAAAATCACCGAAAAGCATATATCAAATATACACAAAATACATATAAACCCTCCCTCCCTCCCCCCCCCCCTCCCCCAATGCTTGAATGTAGCATTGTCCTCAATGCTGAAGACAACAATGAGAAGGGAAGGGGTAGGGCACAGGATCACTCATCCTCGCTCGGTGGAGATTGGGCGCTTGGGTTTTGGGTAAGGGTTGGGGAAGAGGGGTGGAACATGGCTTGGACGAGGCGGGAGAGGTTGGAGACAGGCTCCTCCAAACGGGTGTAATTTACATCGGACACTTCCCATATCTCGGCGAGGGAGGTTTGGATCTCGTCAAGCCGGCGCTCATTGCCTGCGACCGCAAGTTTAAGGTTGCGACAGAATTCATGGAGGGCGTTGTAACGCACCTCAACATCGAAGGGTGGTTGTTGGGGTTGGGGAGGTTGGGGTTGGGATTGGGCACAATTGGGACTAGAGGGACCCTGGGGGGGGGGACTAAAGAATGTTGGCTTGGTCCCGGACGGAGAGGTGGGGGTCTTTGAAATCCTGGTGCGACCTGTCTTTGTCCTTGAAAAGGACCGGTCGGGTTATTATTTCTATATGAGAAATTTGGATGGTTTCTTAACCCTGGGTGGTAAGTGTTGGAGTACATGTCAAAGTTTTGTTTTTTATTGCCAACATAGTTGACTTGCTGAGTGGGGTCATCAGTGACTACTCCTGAGGGACAAGATGCGGTAACATGTTCAGTTGACTGACAAGAGGCACAAGGTAAAGCAGGGGTCGCATGCAAATTTAAGCGGTCCATTTTCTGAGTTAAAGAGTCAAACTTAGAAGACAATAAAGAAACTGCATCAACTTCTAGCTTACCTCCCACTCTATGGCGGGGTTTAGACCACCGGTATGAATCTAACACCATCTTCTCGATCAGATTGGTGAGCTGGGGCACAGTTTTGCTCATGAGATCACCTCCAGATGCTGAAAGGATGCTCCCTCTAGTTGATTTGCTCCCTCCGTTATAGAACGATTGGATTGGAACCCAGACTCGAATCCATGCTGAGGACACTGACAAAGGAGGTCTTTAAATCTTTCCTATGCTTCGTAGAACATCTCGTCCGGCTCTTGGGCGAACGTCGAAATTTGATTTCTCAAGCTAGTCAGCTTGCTAGAAGGGAAATACTTTGCTAGGAACATGTTGGCGAGTTGATCGAACGTGGTGATGGTGCTAGGTGGCAGCGAATCGAGCCACTCCCATGATTTTCCTTCTAGAGAGAATGGAAACAACCTCAGTTTGATTGCATCTTCTGAAACATTGTTAGCTTTGAATGTATAGCAGGCTTGGCAGAAGATGCGCATGTGACGGTTCAGATCTTCACTGGGGTGTCCATGGAACGAAGTTTTGGACACCAACTTGATCAGAGATTGTCGCAGTTCGAAGTCGCTCGTTGCAACAGCGGACACTGTGATAGCGGACTAAGGGTTAGTGACATTGTGTGTCACATACTGTCCCAGTGTTCGCTGTGGATCGACCATCTCTTCTCTACGTCTAGTTTCCTCTTCTTCTTGCTTTTCCTTTTTCAGTCTTTGCTTCTTCAATCTTTCTCGTAGAGTGCGTTCGATTTTGGGGTCGAATTCGTACGAGAAATCTTTTTGCATAAACCAGAAAAAGAACAAAAACAAGAACACCAAGCGTAACGAAAGGTGGTAGTAAAAAAAAATAAAAACAAGTAACCTAGTCAACCAGACTGCTTTCGTCTAATGGCAGTTGGGGAAACAAATCCCCAGCAATGGCGCAAAAAACTTGATAGGCTCCGCAAGTGCATGGGTGCAATGTAGTATATCAAGGTCGTCTCTCAAAGACTTGTCCAACTACGCACTAAACTACTTCACTACAAAGGATGCTAGGTCGGCCAAAGAGTCTGTGTGATTATGAGATTTTAACTAAAACAAGAAAAGCTATAAACTTTAAAGGTTCTAACAGATAATTAAGGGAGTACATGGGTGATCCAGGAGGATCGCACTAATATTAGAACTTTTTCTACTATGGATTAACCTGAGAATTTTCAAGGGCCTCAATTTTGTTGGTCCCGGAAGTTAACAAGAAAACTGGTGGATCCGGCTAATTTTCAATCTCACAAGCCCGGAAAGTCCCCACGAGGAGGAAAGGAATAAGAAGTCAAGAGGGTCGAGTTCAAGCCAAGGGGCATTTTGGTAATTTCACAAGGGTTGAACTCGGGCCTATGGAACATCAAGGAAGAGCATAGGAGAAACCAGGACCGAAGAGGGTTCAAACAGAACTAAGAAAGACCCGAGAAGGAAAAAAGGAAAGTGGAAGAAAGTGGGCAAAATTGGGTACAAGTAAAATATAAACCTTCATTCTTTTGATTATAACTCATTCAATATAACTCTCATTATCTTGAAATTTGGTGAGATTATAGTACACACCGAGAGCTTTCCATCGATATATTATAAGCCCAAATCGAAGTTCAAACGAAGAAGTTATGAGCGTTGGAAGTACAGACGCTACCCGCGCTTAGGGGACGCTGGCAGTGCCTTTCTACGCTGCTTGACGCCCACTTTCGGGAGGGGACGCTGGCAGTGCCTCCACCCTTTTCATCCCAGCACGTATTTCTTCCGCCTTGTTTTGTTGTTTCCATTTCCCCTTTTCCCCCTTTCCTTTATATACATGTTCCCCCACCTCCATTAGAGTTAGTTTTGAAGCTAATCTTTTGGGTGGAAATGGCTTGGTGATTTCTCTTCTTTGTGAGTGGGTGGTCCTCCTCTACTCTTTGTGAGATTTCTTGGGTGCTTCAAGACTCTTTACTTATGGAAGATCCTTGTGCAAGTGATTGAACATCTTAGTTCAATTGGGTGAGTGATTACTCTTTACAATTGTCCACATCCCTTTTAATTCTTGTTGTATTTGTTGTATTTGTATTTCTCAAAACCTAAGTAGTTAGTGGATCCTTGGCCTCCCATATTTATCTATTCGAAGGACCCCCCGGGTTTCATGGATCATTTGGTATCAGAGCAAGGATTAGAACTCATGTTTAGGGAGAAAAGTTCCAGATTTTTTTGGATTTAAGTTCTTGAAGTTTTGGGTTTGTTCTTGTTGATTTTTGGATGTGAAATTGATGCTTAATAAATGGTATTGGTCCCTTGATGTGTTAGGAGTGCTGGGATATGATTTTTATCATTTGGGTCCAAGTATTTGTTGAGTATTGAGTTAATTTTTGAAGTTGAACTTGCCCAGAATTTTGTGTTCTATTTGAGTTTTTGTTGGATTTTGGCATGAGTGGGTTGAATTTGTTGTGATTTTTGGTACCCAAGTGAATGTTATACAAGCCCTCTTGTTGTTGGAAGTGATTTGTTGAGAAATTTCATTGTTTAGAGTTTATTTAGGTTGCTATTTTAGAGAGCATTGGGAGTAAGTTTGGAGATTGAATATTTTAGGGATTGGTGTTTGTTCATACTTCTTCCATGGATGAAAATGGTTGAATTGGGATTTTGTTGTATAACTTGTTGTGGTTATTTGTGTATGTGAGGTGGTCACTTGGTGCATGCTCATTGTCTTGGTGATTATTATCCATTGTTGCTCATTATTGTCATTTCCCATTGCCGGATTCACCCCATCTTCCCCCACAAAAAATAGCCACGCAAAAACTCCACAAAATTTCCTTAGCTACAAAAGAACCCCAAAGCCTCATCCGAATGTATTTTTCTTATCCCATCAATCCCCTCAACTCCTCAAATGGCCTCGTCATCTAGTCAAATGGGCGATCGAAAATTCCCTCCTCGACCAAATTCCCCTTCCAAAATAATAACCCTCAAAATGGCTCTTCAATACATCATAAATAGCCAAGAAGTGATGCGACGTCAAATGAATGATTTGAGCTATGCCATAGCCAAATTGCGACCCTATTTCTCGAGAAAGGTTCATGGTAATTATCGAAGGTTTTATGTTGGATGTGGATCTAGTACCTCTATTCATGAGCCTAAAGTTGACGATCTACATGATTGGAGGACACTCGGTCTCGGGTTAGCTCTTCCTCCAAGGGAATTCGATCCAAACCATCTTTTAGAGCTCAAGTAGATGATGCAGAATATCTTAGGAAACTCAAGGGTAGAAAGTGCTTCAAATGTAGAGAGTATGGTCATTACCAAACTCAATGCCCTTTGAAGATGGTTGAATGTCCCAAAACCAATGAGGTAGATACACTGGAGACTCCAAGGGCTAATGTTGAGGTTCGCGTGCGACAAGAGGAGAGCTCCACTCCTAGGAGATCCTTTATCATGACTAAGGATTCTTGGGATGACACTCAACGGGAGTTAATCTTCCAAACTAGTTTCACCATTGGCGAAGGGTTGTGCAAGGTCATCACTGATGGTGGGAGTTGCTCCAACTTGGCATCTACCTACATGGTTAAGAAGCTCCAATTACCGGTCGTGGCTCATCCCCAACCGTATAGATTGCAAGGGCTTAAAGATGGTGATGATCTTCAGGTAACTCAACAAACCATGATATTTTTCTCCATTTGTCCTCACAAGGATAGTGTTTTGTGCGATGTTGTTCCTATGGATGTCTGTCATTTGCTCCTTGGTAGACCTTGGCAATATGATAAGTGTGTCATCCATGATGCATTTAAGAACACTTACTCAATCTTGATAGGAGAAAAAAGGATCACGCTTAGCCCCCTCTCACCTACCCAACCCCTCACACACCAAACCTGGATAGGAAGTGAGGAGAGAGAACCCCTCCGTAAGAGTGAAACACGGGATGAGAGTACTTTCAGCGAAGGGAAGCCATGTTTGGCGTTGTTTTTGCAAAAAAGTGACCCTAGTTAGGTTGAGCGAACCTTATATGAACAAAATTTTCCAACCTCCCTCCCTTGTCCCTCACGGTTACCTATAACTCCTACCGATCTCTATACCATGAATGCGAACCTTGAGTTGTGTCTGATCATTCTCGTACCACCTTTTGGAGACGAGTTGCGTGGCAACAAGTCCATCACATCACTCCCTAGCTTGCCTCCTGCCACATCGACATTGACTAAGGAAGAGGTCACTTCTACCATCCTTAACCTTGATCTCTCTTGTGATGACTGCATAGTAGGATTCAACAAAATCATGTGTGAGAGATCCAACCGGGAGAGCCAAATCAGAAATGTTCACCTTTGCCGCATCAAAAATTGTTATACATTCAAGCGGAGTATAGTCGTGAAAAAGTTCTTGATGTGGATCGTCGATGAGATCCATTGCGGAGGGCCGATTCTTCTTATGGGCACGTCAAAACCCAAGGATTTGAGGGCAAATCCCCTCCAACCCAAGGTGTATGATCCGGGAGGATCGCACTAATATCAGAAATTTTTCTACTATGGATCAACCTGGGAATTTTCAAGGGCCTCAATTTTGTTGGTCCCGGAAGTTAAGAAGAAAACTGGTGGATCCGGCTAATTTTCAATCTCACAAGCTTGGAAAGTCCCCACGTGGAGGAAAGAAATAAGAAATCAAGAGGGTCGAGTTCAAGCCAAGGGGCATTTTGGTAATTTCATAAGGGTCGAACTCGGGACTATGGAACATCAAGGAGGAGCACATGAGAAACCAGGACCGAAGGGGTTCAAACGGAACTAAGAAAGACCAGAGAAGGAAAAAAGGAAAATAGAAGAAAGTGGGGGAAAATTGGGTACAAAAAAAATACATACCTTCACTCTTTTGATTATAAATCCTTCAATATAACTCTGATTTACTTGAAATTTGGTGAGATTATAGTACATACCGAGAGCTTTCAATCGATATATTATAAGCCCAAATCGGAGTTCAAAAGAAGAAGTTATGTGTGTTGGAAGTCAGTTGGCGCCAATAGATGCTACCCACGCCTAGGGGACGCTGGCAGCGCCTCTCTACACTGCTTGATGCCCACTTTCGGGAGGGGACGCTGGCAGCGCTTCCCCCCTTTTCATCCTAGCACGCGTTTCTTCCGCCTTTTTTTGTTTCTTTTTCCCCTTTTCCCCTTTTCCCCCTTTCCCCCTTTCCTTTATATACATGTTCCCCCACCTCCATTAGAGTTAGTTTTGAAGCTTTTAGGAATTAGACTAAAAAATCCTCTCACTTGGAGAGTTTGTAATTGTTGGTTTTCATACCCTAATAATGAAAGCTAATCCGTTGGGTGGAAATGGCTTGGTGATTTCTCTTCTTTGTGAGTGGGTGTTCCTCCTCCACTCTTTGTGAGATTTCTTGGGTGTTTCAAGACTCTTTGCTTGTGGAAGATCCTTGTGGAAGTGATTGAACATGTTTGTTCAATTGGGTGAGTGATTACTCTTTACAATTGTCCATGTCCCTTTTAATTCTTGTTGTATTTGTTGTTGATCCCCCAAAAAACCCCAAACCCTAAAAATAGAGTTTGTTCTTGAGTTCTAATTTGGGGTTTTCTCAAACCCTAAGTAGTTAGTGGATCCTTGGCCTCCCATATTTATCTATTCGAAGGACCCCCCGGGTTTCACGGATCAATGGGAATTCACTCTAGTCAATCAACCAATTAATAGGTAATTCCAATGTGAAGTAGTGTTAGGATTATCGGGGTATATAATCTTTCGAAGGACGATCACAATAATCTTCCGATCCGAGGTGAGCTACAGTGATTAAACTAAACACCTATTTTCATAGCTATTTAATTCAATCAAAGATAAGCACAGATTATAACATGACCCTAAGCAAGAACCCATTATTTCTAACAGTGTTCTACGCTTATTCAATCGTCGTCTCTCCAATTCAAAATAACAGTCTTCCAATCCGATATTAAGAATCTAAACCAAGTAAAAGGTGATCAGTCAATTATTAGGACATACAAAGCACGAAGATTAAATGATTAAATTGAACTTCACACTGAAATCACATCCATAATCAGGCAAGGGACATCGAGTTTATCCCCTAAACAAGGAATTTAGCTACTCATGATGATAGAAACAAGTAAAATAACAACTGAATTCAAATCGTAGAACATAATGGAAATAGAAAACAACCGAATATTCAAAGCATCGAATTTGATCTCTTCGTGTCACCCGATTCGATCGCCTTCTCTTCTTTAGTTACTCTCAAAAACACTCTAAAAAACTACTAAAGTTTCTTTCTAAAACTAAAACTAAAACTCTACGGAACAATAGTGAATTGATGGATATCTTGTGACGGCAGGGTCAAAACCCTTTTATAGACCGAGATTAGGGCACCAGACGCTGGTAGCGTCTCTGGGGGTGTAGGCCGCGTTTGGTATGTCCGCTTTGTTTCTCGAGGGAAAAGCGTTGGTTTCCCCTTATTTCTCCTGGGAAGCGTCTTCCACTATGCATTTATGATAAAGCTTTTGCCGGAGGTGCAGGCAGCGTCCAGCCAGACGTTGGCAGCGCCTGGCTTGTCCGCCCAATTATGGGTTGGGCCTCGTGGCAGGTGGGTCGCTCCTTCTTCCTTTCTTCTCCTCTTCAATTCTTTTTTAATCTTTCTTCAATTTTTCTTCTTTTTCCCTTCATTTCTTTTTACTTTGAAGAGGAATTTCCTTCAACCCTGCAAAATATACCAATCTCCAAAATCAAGTGAGGAAATCACAGAATTCGGTATAGAATTGTAGCATTTAAGTCTATAATTAGTCAAAATATACAAGTTAGAGACCTAATAAATACTATAAAATACACATTTATCAAGTATTATGATCCTCTATTTCCGGCACATAATTTATGAGTCATTGTTATATATATATGATCTAGGATTATTTAGAGTTAATTTGGGTGATTTTACTTATGCATGTATTATTTTTATACCCGAATTCTCTATAATATGCTTGGTTGGAGTTTGGTATAGTTTTGTAGGAAATTGGAGTTATTTGGATCATATCAAGCTTAAAACCAAGTCAAAGGAGTCCAAGTAGATCACAAATTAAGAGAGAGATCCACCCCAAGGCCCAAACTCAGGCCCAAGAAGACATTGGATACCGGCAGAACACAACACGGGTCCCATCAGGTCCAACACAGGCCGTTTCAGGGTCTAGAAAGTGCAGAAATCAATTCCAGTGAGCAACAAGATCCGTGTCTAGGCAACACGACCCGTGTTGATTTCAACACGATCCGTGTTGCCATCTATCGGTCTGTGTTGGCTCTGTTAAATGCGGAAATGGCGTTTTGGCTTCATTTTAATGCTATATAATTGCGATCCGGCTGTTTCCATGGATCATTGACTGCCATCCATCATCATCTTCATCACTACTTTCATTCATCACTTTACCTATTTTTCCATCCACATTCATCCTAGTGAGAATAGATAGATTGGTTGAGTTTTGGAAGATCGGTTCTCAAGAATTGGAGAGAAGTGGAGGAGCAAAAGTCCCCGCGGATCAACATTCAAGCAAGGATTGAATTTTAACTCGGTTTATTTCTCATTCTCATAGTTTCCATGCTTTCTAGAATAGATTTCAAAATGATTTGTGTTTTGAACATGAGTTGTGAGTAGTTTCTTTTAGTTTGGGGGATAAACCCTTATTAGTTTCTCTTATGGATTGAGTATTGTTGGATTGAACAAGTACGTTAATCTAGTTTGAATGCATTTTATTTATCCTTTGATTAAGTATATCATTGCTTTTGCTTGATCACCATTAGCATGGAATTAGATTGTTGAATGAAGTACCGAACGGAGAAATTCGATAATCGGAACCCTTAGGATTAAACTGGTTATGAAGTGAACTAGACATAGAAGACTTTGTAATTAGGGGTCTTGTGATAATTCGATCTTTAACATAGATAAAATTGAAATAACCACGAAAGTAGGTGATTGGTTTTACTAAGCAATTCGTTTCATTGCCAAAAGCTCGCTATGAAAGACTTTATGCGGTTATCGACCCTAAAATGTACCAAATTAGTGACATATATGTTCAATCCATTTATTAAGCAATTCTTTTCATTGCCAAAAGCTCGCTACGAAAGACTTTATGCGGTTATCGACCCTAAAATGTACCAAATTAGTGACATACATGTTCAATCCACTTGTTTGATTCATAGAGTGACTTAGGTTTTATCCCTTAAACGTCTTTTTCCATTGGTTGTCTTGTGATTTGTGTGAATTGTTGATTGTTTTGACCTTTTTAGTAATTAGAAATAGAATTAGTTCGACCCATCTCAAAAACCCGACTGGTTTAGCAATCACATAGGAGGCTAGTTTGGTGTGTAGTTTAACGAAGTCCATGTGGGAACGACCTTGATACTTACTACACGTACACCTGTGCACTTGCGGCGAATCAATTTTTGGCGCCGTTGCCGGGGACTTTGTCCCTAGCCGCCACCGAACGAATATCCTTAGATTGACTAGATCATTTTTTTTCTTTTTCTTTTTCCTGTTTGATCTTCCTTGGTTGTTCTTATTTTTGTCTCTTGCAAGGTTTTCAATCGGTGTATGCAAAAGGTACCGCTATTCGAGTTTGATCCGGAGATGGAAAGAACCTTCCGTGCAAGGCGGAAGCAACAACGAATAGAGGAAGCAAGAAGGAGGCAAGAAGAAGCCAAGGAACAACCCGAGATGGCCCAACCAAGATGTACTTTTGGGCAATGTGTGACTCCCCCAGTCGCGAATCAGCCCACCGCCATCATTGCGCCGGGAGTGGACACACACGACTTCGAGTTGAAGAGCTCGCTCATCAACTTGGTGAAGGCCTCACCATTTCATGGCCTTCCCAATGAAGACCCCAACCGACATCTCCGCATCTTTCGGCAAGCATGTTAGACCTTCAAGGCAAATGGTGCAACAGAGGACGCCATCAAGCTTCGACTTTTTCCTTTCTCACTAGAAGGGAAGGCTTGGGAATGGTTGGATTCCCTACCGGCAACCACCACCATCACCACCTTTGATCAACTTGTTAGTGCATTCGTGGCCTAATATTTTCCGCCTAGCAAGTTGACAAGCCTAAGGAATCAAATTTCCACATTCGCGTAAGAGTCGGGAGAGAGATTTTACGATGCATATTACGATGCATAGGAGAGGTTCAATGACCTCTTGAGACAATGCCCCCGACATGGATTCGAGCCTTGGGTGTCGATCCAAGCGTTCTACAACAGAGTGGATGACAATTTGAGGGCCAACATCTTGGCAGCAGCGGGAGGAGACATCATGAGCAAGACCATGGAAGAGCTTCATGAGCTCATCGAGCAAATGTCCGTGAATAGCTACCAATGGTCTAAGCCCCTTTCCGCATGAACGAGAGGTAAGTATGAGGTAGATGTTATCACTCTTTTATCCGTAAAATTAGATGTTATTACTGAAAAGATGGATAGAATGAATGTGAATGCTACCCTTCCCCCTCAACCTCAATGTGCATCATGTCATTCTTTTGTGCATGCAACGTTGCATTGTCCTAGTGGTATGTAAAGTGGAGACCCTAATGAACAAGCCAACTATGTTGGTAACCCGAATGCATATCACCCCGGTTTGAGAAATCACCCGAATTTTTCTTACCGAAACAATAATCACTTGGGTGCCCAACAAGTACAAGGACAAAGGCCTTCCCAACAAGCCCAACCCCAACCCCAAATCCAAGACCTAAAGACCATAGAGGTCATGCTAGATATTGTCCTTAAATCCCAACAAAGACAGTTTGAGCACCAACAAAGGCAAGATGATGTGATCAAAGCCTTGGCCACTACAGTAGACTTTTTGACCTCCCAAAACCAAATGCTAGAGACTCGATTGGCCAACCAAGCTAGTACTTCTATCTCTCCTTCGGGATCACTTCCCGGACAGCCCATTCCTAACCCTAATGCCCAATGTAATGCCATTATTTTGAGGAGTGGGACACAATATGAGGGACCTAGCATGCCAAATGCTAAGTATAGGGGGGTTGAGGTTGAGAGTGAGGTTGAGAAGCCTAGTGAAAAAGTTGATGGGATTGAGAGAGAGAAAGACCTTGAGAGTGATCCTTCTAAGGAAAACACCGAAACCCGACCTTCATCTCCCCCTAGAGTTTACAAACCACCGCTTCCTTTTCCTCAAAGATATGCTAAGGCTAAATTAGATGCAAAATTCAGCAAGTTCTTTAATATGTTAAAGTAATTGAATGTGAATGTGCCGTTTTTAGATGTTTTATCTCAAATGTCTTTGTATGCAAAGTTTGTGAAAGAAATCCTCTCTAAAAAGAGGGAAATTGATAAAATTGACGAAGTTGCTTTGACTGAAAAGTGTAGTTCCGATTCGTGGTTCTTAAAAAGCTTACTCCTAAGCTTAAGGACCCGGGGAGCTTTAATATCCCATGTGGCCTAAGTAGTTTAACCGTTGACTGAGCTTTGTGTGATGTGGGTTCTAGTGTAAGCTTAATACCCTATTCTTTGTATGAACGGTTGAACCTAGGAGAGTTGAGACCAACTACCATGTCATTGCAAATGGCGGATCGTTCTATCAAGTACCCTAAGGGTATTTTGGAGGACTTTCCCCTTAAGGTGGGTGATTGTTATGTGCCAATTGACTTTGTTATTCTTGATATGCCCGAGGATTCCTGACTCAAATCATTTTGGGGAGACCTTTTTCTTGCTACCGTAGGGTGTGTCATAGATGTACAATGTGGGAAGATGAAGTTTAGGATAGGGGAACATGAACTTGAGTTTGATTTATTCCGTGATGTTTTGCCACGTGAAGTTTCCCCTTGCTTTGGTGTTGATGTGCTTGGTGATAAGGATGAGCATGTTGATGGTTTGGTTTGTGAAAAGAATGATGATTGTGTGCATGTAGTGGAAAGTGAAAAACTTGAAAAGTCTCATGAATGTTTTGTTGAAAATCCTTGTGGTTTGTTATTAGATAAAGGCCATGAACTTGGTGATGTAAGGGTGGGGATAAAAGAAATTTTACCCCCACCTAACATCATCAAGAATGTGCCTTATACTTTTAACGAGGGTACTTTTGATGAGATTTTCAGGATTGATGATGGGGATCCCTCCATTTTTGGAGGAGGTGGTGTGTTTGACCCAAGCTGTAGGGTCAATTTGAAGATGTTTGGAGGTACTTTACAAGATAGAGCTCCTAAAGCCTTTGGCTATGGAGTTATGGATTATTCACCGGGATGAGAGGTACTATGTCAAGCTTAGGACAATAAACAAGCGCTTCTTGGGAGGCAACCCAGACTTTTTCGATTTTATTTTCAATTTTTAGGATTTTCAAGAATTTTTCCTTATTTTTCTTATATTTATTTTGATTTTACTAAATTTTTCTTTATTTTTCTAAAATTTTTAGGACTTTTCTTTTATTCATTTTGAATTTTCTAGGATTTTTAGAAAATTTTCTCCTTTTTATTTTTCTTTTTCTAGGATTTTCTAGGGTTTTAATTTTATTTTTCTTTCATTTTTTTGAGGCATTGGTTTTAGGGAAATAAAAAGAAGAAGAAAAAAAATATGAAAAATTTGAAAAGGAAAAATAAAAAAGAGAGTTTGAAAAAAAAAGATTGAGAGTGAGTGAAAGAAGAAGAAAGAAAAAAATAACAAAGGAAAGGAGCTGCAAGGATTCGAACCCAGGCGCAAAAGGCGAAGAACAAAGCCAACACAGATCGTGCTGCCCCTAGCACGACCGGTGTTGCCTTTCAGAGAGTTAGATTTGTGAACACGGGCCAACATGGACCGTGTTCAATCAACACGATCCGTATTGAACCCCAACGCCAGGTAACACGGGTTTTTCACCTGTTTTCTCGCCTTTCTTTTTATTTTTTTTTTCAAATTCGTCCGTTTGACTCACAAATCACTCGTGCTACTGCCCTACTTCATTATTCTTCCTCCATACTCCTCCATCTCCCTCAAAACTTCATAGAAAACCCTCTTCCTCCTTCGCTCTTTTGCCTCTCACTCTCTCATTTCTCGCCCAAATCACTCCATTTTTCTTCTATTCTTCCTATTTTTCCTTCCTCTTTCAGATCTCACCAATTTCAAACCAATTCCTTCCACTTCCTTTTCACCCCATTCCACCTCCATAACCAAAAACCTCCATTTTCACCTACATTCAAGCTCTTTTCTTCTCCTTCAGATGTAAAAAGGTTTGATTTTTTTATTTTCTTTGTTTTTATTCGTTTATTTTTGTTTTATTTTCGTTTTTAGTTTTCATTTTTCATGGATAATATGTTATCTCCATTATTGTTCACCATTGTTGTGAATTTCAAGCTTTTTGAAGTGTGGATTTTCTTGTGTATATGTTAATTTTTGTTTTAGTTTCCTTATTTTACTTGTTTTGATTTTCTGTTTTTGGTAGTAATTAGTTTATTTGTTTTAATTTTCTTATTTGAGGTTAGCTTCGTTTTGTGAATATTAGGGTTTTAACTTAGTTTAGCTTTAACTTAACTTATTTTATCTTGGTTTTATCTCTAATTATGGTGTTTTAGTATTGTATAATGTTGTATATGTAGAAGTGTTGGATTAACTAGCATGTATAACTTGTTGTATATATGTTTATGTTAAGAGCCTAGGGTGGTATAACTTAGTTTTGTTAGAGTCTTTAATTTATTAGAATTTGAGTTGGACTTAATTTAGTTTAGTTTCATTAGAAGTAATATAGAGTTTAGGAGTCTTAAGTAATGTTCAGTTTATTAGAGTTTTAGGCTAGTTCACTTATTTAGTTTTAAGTAGTTTTCTTTGTAACCCTTTGTAAATTACTAAGTTCTTAGCTTGTATATTTTGTATAAAAGATAGTTAGAACTACCCTGGTGAGGACCAAGTTTCAAAGAAGAGGAAAGGTGATAACAAGGACAAAGGCAAGGGCAAAGCGGGATCGTCCTCAAGGCAAACGCGAGGTAACAATCCTTTTAATTTAGAAGGTGTTCAATTTGAACATTACCTAGCTTTATCCAAACGCAATATCATTCCTACTCGTTATATGCATGAGTCGTTTTTGCAATCTACTGGCATGCTAGATGATGTTGAATGGCTTTTGAATAGAAAATGGATGTTAGACTTTGCGAGGATGAGAGAGCCGACCTATATGAACCTTACCCTAGAGGTGCTTAGCACCTTTGATGTGAACCTTAGAACACAAGAGGGTAGGATTACCTTTAGGATAGAAGAAGAAGAAGAGCACCATTTGACGCTAGCTCAATTTGCCCAAATCTTTCGTTTACCTATTGTCCCCGGTGTCGCAACACGAGATGTGCCCCCTCTTGTTGAATGGAACCCCAATGATTTTTGGCAGTTCACCACGACTAGGAATGATTACCATCCTAGTAGGTCAAAATGCACTCACATACGGAACCCCGTGTTCCGTTACACGTAGCGTGTCTTGGCTTGTGGATTATTTGGTAGGGGGATAGTATGAATGTAGCAGCCCAAGCAAAATTCTATACGGTTTGGGGAATGTATTATGCTCGACCTGAGGTTAACCTTGCCGCTCTTTTTGCAACACATTTAGCCCGAATCACGTCTCACACCGAGGGGGGTATAGTTATTGGTGGGTTGCTTACAATATTGGCTAGGCACTTTGGTAAGAACCCGGCTCGTCACGAGCGGGATAGGGTAGATGGCCCTATGACCTTAGATGGTAGGGCTATTAGCGCCATGAAAATGTGTAAGTTAAGAGGGGAAGAAGTTTGGTGGGTCTATCCTAACAATGAGTTGATGAGGCTTCCTCATCCAAACCTTACCATACAAGAGCTTCCAAACATTCTTTTCCTTCCTAACGCACCCGTTCCTCAACCTAACCCTATTCCCAACCCCGATCCTTCGCCTCCTCTTCACGAAGACGATGAAGAAGGTCCCGCCGCCGCCTTTGACTTTCAAGATAATTTTAATTCTTTACGTAAGGACCATGCCTCTCTTCGAACTTATTGCGAAAATGAGTTTGGATATTTTAGGTCCACTTCGGACCAAATTTTGCAAAACCAAACTCGTATCTTTGAGAGGTTGGACCTTCTAGACCAAGCCAATGCCGCCCAAGCTGCCGAACAAGCATGCATGCTCGAGATGATGCAAGCGATGCGCGATTGGCAGTTGAATTACCCTCACCAATATCCTTACCTTCCTCCTCCTCCACCATCTCGGAGTGATTGTCCTGTTTTTCCCCTTCGTGTTAGTTTATTCTTGTTTTATGCATTGAGGACAATGCTTTGTCCAAGCATGGGGGGATAACTTGAAAATTTGAAGTCTTCATCTTTTGTGTATATAGTTTTATTTTGTTTAGTTTAGGTTTCTTTTTAGTTTTGTTTTGTTTCGTTTTAGCTTTAGTTTTTGTTTAGTTTTAGTTTTATTTAGTGTTTTCTTTTGATTTTCTTTGATTTTTCCTTTTTAATTAGTTTAGGATTTTTCTTTTTGTCATTTGTAATTGCATTCACGTAGAATTGCATTAGTTAGATACATATTAGATTTTATTTTCTTTCTTTTTCTTAGTTTTTAGTTTCTTCTTTTCTAGTTTTTCATTTGACTTTTGATTTTAGTTTTTGAAAAAACAAAACCAAAAAAAAGATAATTTCAGAAAATTAAAAAAATTGAAAAAGATGAAAAAAATTAGGTTAAGATAGGTTTAGTGAATAAAATTCTCCGATGATGAATTAAAGCTAGATAAGTTTTCTTTTAATTTGATTTAGTCTTGCGTAGCCCTTTTGTGAATTAAAGTTTTGAAAAGAGTTGTGAAAACTTAGAGAGTTTAGATTTATACTTTCATAGAGAAGATTGATTGTCTTTTCTATGATTTAATGGAATGAGTGTTGCACACATACATCTATTTGAGCTAGGTATTTTTGAGAGATTTTACCCGTGAGACCAGAAAGCCTTAAAATGACTAATCATTTTTATTAGTCTTATATTTTCCATGTGTGACTCATCCTTAGTTTTCATTCTCTAGAACTTGCGATGCATCTCTTGGAAACTGCATTTTTGCTTGTGCGTTGATAATATGATAGAGGCATTCTTTTATACATATTGTAAGCTACATAGCCAAATAGTCACCCTTTATATGTGAATATCCGCCTTTAACCCTTTTTTTAGCCTTTAATCACCTTTTCTTTTGATTACCTAATTAATAGTTATGGCCAAATATTCAATTCCCTACCTTTAAGCCATTGCTTGGAGTGTTAGAGTGTGAAAGTTGGGTTGATTGTGGTGTATTTGTGGTTTGGTTTTGTGGGGATGTTGTGAAGTTGAAAATCTTGAGATTGCTCCCCATTGTAGTTGATATGGGTTGAGTTGGAAATTTGCCTTATTAGTGTATATATCTTTAAGTTTAAGTTGAAAAAAAAAAAGCAAAAAGAAAAGAAAAATCAAAAAAATGAAAAAAAAATATGGTTTGTTAGTTTGTTCGTTTTCTTTGATTTGAGGCATTTCCACTAGGTATTGGGATGCATTGATATGAATATAAGCTGTGAGAGTTTTTATTTTTTTTTTTTTTTGAGAATTTGGTGATGTTTTTGCTCCAAGTCTTGGCTTTTAGCTCCACTTTCCCAAATTTATTTCCACTCCTTACCCTTAACCTTAGCCCCATTACAACCCTTTTGAAAGTCCTCTTGATTATCATTTGTACATTGCATTTTAGCGGTAGAGAATTGAGATTATTTGCAAGCTTATGGTAGAGTGTTGCAATGTGATTGAGTATTGAGTGTACCTTCATTGATTTATTCATTTTCAAACACATGAGAGGAGTGTTGCCACATTCCCTAAAGTGAGGTTGCTCTCAATTTACATAGTTTTAACCATAATTGTGCGCTTGCTTGTTTCATTAGAAATTAGGAGGGTGATTAGTTTGATCTTGATAGGTATAGTTTTTTGTAATTCTTTCTATGGTTTGTATATAAACTTTCTTGGGCTATGCTTGACTAAGTTGGATTAATTGAAAGTCATATTGATGCTTTCCTGAGGAGATTTGTAAATAAATTTTTCACTTTCACTTTGAAACTTTTTCTTTTTACTTGAGTCATTTTGTCCCGTTTATTTCCTATTTTCGTTTTTTTCTTTGTTTTCTATTTTATTTGTGAGTTTAACCTTACTTAGAGACAAGCAAGGTGTAAGCATGGGGGGATTTCATAAATGTATTATATATATATGTGATCTAGGATTATTTAGAGTTAATTTGGGTGATTTTACTTATGAATGTATTATTTTTATATCCGAATTCTCTATATTATGCTTGGTTGGAGTTTGGTATAGTTTTGTAGGAAATTGGAGTTATTTGGATCAAATCAAGCTTAAAACCAAGTCAAAGGAATCCAAGTAGATCACAAATCAAGAGAGAGGTCCACCCCAAGACCCAAACTCAGGCCCAAGAAGACATTGGATACCGGCAGAACCCAACACGGGTCCCATCTGGTCCAACACAGGTCGTTTCAAGGTATAGAAAGTGCAGAAATCAATTTCATTGAGCAACACGATCCGTGTCTAGGCAACACGACCCGTGTTGATTTCAACACGGTCCGTGTTACCATGTATCGGTCCGTGTTGGCTCTGTTAAATGCGGAAATGGCGTTTCGGCTTCATTTTAATGCTATATAATTGCTATTTGGCTGTTTCCATGGATCATTGACTGCCATCCATCATCATCTTCATCACTACTTTCATTCATCACTTCACCCATTTTTCCATTCACATTCATCCTAGTGAGGATAGAGAGATTGATTGAGTTTTGGAAGATCGGTTCTCAAGAATCAGAGAGAATTGGAGGAGCAAAAGTTCCCGCGGATGGACATTCAAGCAAGGATTGAATTCTAACTCGATTTATTTCTCATTCTCATAGTTTCCATGCTTTCTAGAATAGATTTCAAAATGATTTGTGTTTTGAACATGAGTAGTGAGTAGTTTCTTTTAGTTTGGGGGATAAACCCTTATTAGTTTCTCTTATCGATTGAGTATTGTTGAATTGAATAAGTATGTTAATCTAGTTTGAATGCATTTTATTTATCCTTTGATTAAGTATGTCATTGCTTTTGCTTGATCACCATTAGCATGGAATTAGATTGTTGAATGAAGTACCGAACGGAGAAATTCAATAATCAGAACCCTTAGGATTAAACTAGTTATGAAGTGAACTAGACATAGAAGACTTTGTAATTAGGGGTCCTGTGATAATTCGATCTTTAACTTAGATAAAATTGAAATAACCATGAAAGTAGGTGATTGGTTTTACTAAGCAATTCGTTTCATTGCCAAAAGCTCGCTACGAAAGACTTTATGCGGTTATCGACCCTAAAATGTACCAAATTAGTGACATACATGTTCAATCCACTTGTTTGATTCATAGAGTGACTTAGGTTTATCCCCTAAACGTCTTTTTCCATTGGTTAAATCTTGTGATTTGTGTGAATAGTTGATTGTTTTGACCTTTTTAGTAATTGGAAATAGAATTAGTTCGACCCATCTTAAAACCCGACCGGTTTAGCAATCTTATAGGAGGCTAGTTTGGTGTGTAGTTTAATGAAGTCCCTGCGGGAACGACCTTGATACCTACTACACGTACATCCGTGTACTTGCGACGTATCAATCACTCTCCGAGCACGCATGTATATATTTATCAGTAGGGAAAATGACAATTTAAATTAAACTTGAAAGTCGTTTTCTTTTAGAGAAAACATTTGAGAATGAAAACGAGAATTATTCTCCTTTTAATTTTTATTGTTTAGTAGGTATCTTGCATATCAGTCTACTTTTTCAATTTTCTTTTTCGAATCAAGTTATGCCAAAAGCATTGTTTAAGGTTTGAACCCTGAATTTCCCTTGGGGCAAAGTGTGGTTGTGACTTGTGAGAAATGCAATCATATTTCTTGAAGATCATATGATCCATTTCGCACTCATGAATATTTTTGGTATGAACTTACATTTCACTTAACTCGACGAGCAACATACGCCCTACTCTACTATGAACTCCATTATAGCCCCATGCATGAGAGACATGAGCAAGAAGCCTTTAGGAAGCTAACCCTCAACTTTGAATGTAGAACTATGGTCAGGGTGAACCGTTCATATATATGTTATGCTTTCTAAACTTTTTTGCTCCATCACAGACTATATGTTTAAATAAATTTCCATGTTGTAAAGGTTGGTCTAACATGTGCGCATTTTCCACAAATACTATCCTAACTTGTATATATTAGTTAAAAGGAATCAAAGTAGGACATCCTTGTCCATATCAGACCGTGTAGTCTCCCTTGTTAAACAACCCCAAAACTAAGTGGCCTTATGACCCGATTGACCAGGTTGACCCAAGGTCCAACTTTGAATTTTTCCACTCCTGAATAATATTTGACCCTCGAAATGTTCATCCATTTTTTTACTCAAATTTGAGCCCTAAAAGCTGGAGAAATTTTGATGGACACTTCATCCCAGTGTATGTTTCATGTTCGTTAGGACTATTATAAGATAAAGGTCAGCACGCAAACTCAAAGGACTGAGTCGACTTGAGCCAGCACATAGAAATGTGAGTATGCATTTAAGATGTCCGATGTAGGTCAACGAAGGTATGGCATGCATCAAGCACGTTCGTCTCAAGGTCAAACTTTTGAACATTTGATTTTCATATAGGCAAGATAAGACCCGGTAACCAACCTTGAGCTCAAGATACATTAAAGGACTTAACACAAATATAGATAACTAGATAATGAAGCGATCGAAAGAGCGACGATGGAACTCCAAAGTAAGGTTTCATTGCCTCCATATTATAATATGCCTCATTTGCAAGACCTTCATGTTGTGCTAATTAATATGTTATATGGAGATCGAAAAAGAAAGTTGGAAGTGCAAGTCCAAATCCAATTGAAAGGGCATACAATACAAGATCATGGAATAAATTGGATGCAGATATTGCTAGAATGTTCTATTCTGGAAGACTACCATTTACCTAGCAAGGAATCCTACCATGTGAGTTTGTTGGCATATGCCGCCAATAATCCACTTTCTAGTTATGTCACACCCGACTACAACGAGTTGGGAACAACCTTGCTTGTAAAAGAAAATGAAAATGTAGAGAGGATGTTCGTTTCCATCAAGGGAACATGGATACAAAAGGGAATAAGTATAGTGAGAGTGGGATGGAAAGAGTCACAAAAAGGCCTTTGATAAAATTTATGGCAATTACAGAAGGTAGATCTATATTTCTTAGGGCCATTGATGCCTCTAGAGATGAAAGATAAATATTTCATATTTAACTTGCGGAAATATGTGATTATGGCAATTACAGAAGGTAGATCTATATTTCTTAGGGCCATTGATGCCTCTAGAGATGAAAGATAAATATTTCATATTTAACTCGCGGAAATATGTGATTGAAAAAGTTGACTTAGATAATGTTGCCCAAGTCGTCACCAATAATGCCAAAAATTGTGTGGGAGTGAGTGCATTGATAAAACGTGCACCGTCACATTTTTTTTGACTATGTGAGTTGTCCATACACTTAGTCTTGTTTTGCAAAACATTTGTGCGGCAAAAAATTGTGGAAGTGAATGCAGACATCTATAAAGAGAGTTCTCATAACACGAGTAGCTGACGATTGTTAATTCATCAAGAGCTTCATCGTGAATCATTGTTTGAGCTTGGCAACGTTTGTTGAATTTGTGCCATAGAAGTTGTTCATCGTCGGCACAAATCGTTTTGCTTCCACTCTACTGATGATGAAAATGTTCTAGCTCATAAAGGTAGGTCATCATGCTTTATTCATAAGCTAGCAATAGGCAAATTATAGATATAATGATGTTGGAGAAACAAAGGTCGTAAAAGAGAAAACATTAGATGATATATAGTGGGATCAAATTGACTATAATCTCTATTTTACCTCTCATATATATGACATGCTTAGAGTGTGTGACACGAATAAACCTTGTCTTCACTTGATCTGTTATGTATGGGGCATCATGATTGAAAAAGTGAAGATTGTCATATATAAGAAAGAAAGAAAATGATTGAAGAGGAGTCTACTTTCCATAATGTTGTTTACAAGATTCTAATTGACCGTTGGATAAAAAACAACTCCCCTTAATTGTATGGTTCATTCTATGAATCCAAGGTAACTTCATAAAAATACGTAACTAACTTTATTAGATTTGTGTCATAAAGTACATAAAATCCATCTTCTTCATTTTTTTCCGAGGTATTATAGTGATTATTAGCTAGATGAAGAACCAAATTGGCTCTTTCCATACAAGGATGTAGAAGTTTCTCAAGAAAGAACAACAAGCATGACAATATATTTCCCCAATCTGGAAGACTGTTCCAAATTCAACACGGAGTATGTCAAACTTTTAACTTACTTCAAGCCTTCTCGGATAGCGATGCTATCCATGAGCATTATACCAAGGATCCTAAAAGTTGATGGGTGGTTTACGGAACAAGTGCTCTATTACCCCAAAATTTGGCTTTAAAACTGAGTAACTATCTTCTTTCTCTTGTTGTGAAAGAAATTGGAGCACTTACTCATTTATCCATTCATTCAAGAGAAATAAGATGGCTCATAAACATGCGGAAGATTTAGTTTTCACCCGTAGTAATCTCCATTTTCTTTCAAGAAGAACTCCACTATAAACTAAAGGGGAAAGCATAATGTCCGAAATTTGTAAAGACTCATTTGATTCACTTGGAGATGTTGGAGAGTTATATAAAACAAAACTTTCTCTAGATGACCTAGAATTGCAGAGAGTTGTTTTTCTGCAAGATATTGGAGATTTTGTCAACGACGTAGAAGGTTCAACGGTGAAGAGGGAAATGTCATTGAAATTGAGTGAAAGTGTCTATTTTATTCTAGCTAACTCTTTTGCTTCACTAATTAGTAGTGAGTAGGACATTTTCACTCGATTCTAATAAAGTTGCTTATTTATAAATGTTGTATTGGCTTATCTTTTGAAATACTCTAAATATTGGATTATGTCATTGTATTTTCTAAGCCCATTGGTAAATTGAATTGGATGGTCGCAGATTTCTTTTTGTAAAATTCAATGTCATCGATTCAAGATTTGCTCTTATAGTTTCACCTTTTCAAGAATTTCATTCTTGAATGGGTTTTTGGACGCTAATATACTGAATTTTTGAGGCATTGGACAATAATGCACTGAACTTTAACCTTGGACAATAATGCACTTACTTTGAGGGGTGTTGGACCATAATACACCCGAGACTATTTCGATGGTGCCAAACTTGATGACAATCTTACGTGGCAGACCGAGAAGATGAATATGCTAAATAATATTTAAGTTTGTGACAAGCTACATAGGATTGCCACCAAGTTAGCCACTGTCAAAATCATACTGAGTGCGTTATTGTTCAACACCCCCCAAAGTACAGTGTATTATTGTCCAAAGTCAAAGTTCAGTGCATTATTGTCCAACGCCAAAAGTTCAGTATATTAGCATCCAAAAACCCTTCTTGAATAACTTCTATATTAAGAATTTTAGCATTTATCTTATCATTTACATTGAATAAAAAGCATACAATTCATTCATTTGTCCAGCTACTTGTTGTATCCATTTTTTTTTTCAAAATTATGTATCAATGTGTATATTTGTAAAATGCCGAAAAATTCAAAGGTGTTGACCGTGACGTTGTTAGTAAATTAGGTTTGACTCCGTTAATTGTTAAATGTTCGTTTGTGATTATTTTGCTAACACTTGAGCTCGTAGTATTGTTGAGGGATTAACAAGGGTATATCGGTAATTTCATGGGTAATATTATTATTAGTATTACTCTTATTATTATTAGTATTAGTATTAATATTATTGTGATGATTATAATTGTTATATGATTAATTATGTAAATATTATTTGTTATGTGATTATTATTATTATCATTAATATTATTATTAGTATTATTCCAGAAAATCAGATTTTAGTGTTGGGTTGGTTTAGGATTAGGAGTAATATTAGTGGGCCTTAATAGTTAATATAAAAGCTTTTCTCCTCTCAAAACCTTAAATCCTCTCAAACCCTAACCCTACACCTCCCTCCATCTCTCTCCCTCCCTCTGCAACCGTCCACCCAGCAGCCGCCGCCATCCGTCGCGCCGTCCGCCGTGGATCGCCGAAAACCGTCGCAGCAACCACCGCCTTCTCTCTCTCTATATATATATATATATATCTCTCTCTCTCTCGATCTTTCCTCCTCTCTAGCCTATGGACCGTCGCACACCCCTGCTGGGACCACCGCAACCGTCGCTCTTGTCCTCGCCGTCCGTCGCCCAGGCCGCCATCTCCGCCGCCCTCGCCGCTGCACCAATCGACATCAGCTGCCGACGCCCATATCGAAGGGTTGTGGAATTCGTAGCTACGGTTGCTGCTGCCCAACATTAGGCACCACCGACCGTTCTTTTTCCGACGACCACCAACGCCATCGACCGACACGCCGCCACCGCTCGTCATCTAAACCGCCACCGTAAAACCCTAATTCTTGTTCTTGGTTGGTTACTTGTTTGTATTATTATTATCTTTTCATAATATTTTTCCTTGTAATCTAATTTGTTATGTGTAAATTTTATGTTATAATTTGGTGTATTAAGTCTGTAACAATTGTATTTAAATTATGAATGTTAGATTATATATGATGTATTTTGTTTTTCTTGTAAATCATGTTTAGGGTTTTAGATAATATTATTCTTGTATGCATGAAATAGGATGTGTAAGTATCTACATTAATTCTTGTTCGTTTAGTTAAGTATTCATATGTTTTCTTTAATTACATAGGTGTTTAATATTATGTTTAATCATGCTAAATAATTTAGATGGATTAAATTATTAAAGTACGATTCTTGTTTATTAATTTCATGTTCTTGATCAAATCTTGAAAGAAAGAATTAGTTGTGTTATTCTTGGATCTTTCTTGTGCCTTGATTAAGAAATTCGTGTTCTATAATCATCCATGATGTTATTATAGGATCTTGAAAGAGTATGTTATAGAACTCATGTTTAGGGTGATGTTAATGTTATTTCATGCATGCTTTTAGGGTTAGAGAAAGTATTAAAGTTGATTTCATGTTTTACAATTTGGTTTTGATGGAAGGAAGTTTGATGTTTGAACCTTGTTTGGATTAGATTAAATACCCTTACCCTTAGTCACTGTTTTAAGCCAAATTAGGACCCCGAGATCGAATGGTGAACGTTGGAACCGAAATTACCAATTATATGAGAACCGGGAACGGGACAGTTTCGATAGGATGTAAAGAACGGGTCACACGAGAAGTATATTCGTCCTTTGATCGATCCCTTTGCACTAGAGGTTCCCTCGGATGTTAGCTTTCATAGGAGTTTTGCGGCTCGGACTTCGAAATTGTATAAGTTGAGTTAAACCCCGATTACCAGACCTAGGTCAGATATGGACAGTTTGGATAGATGAACGTTTTTGAGGACCTTAGAGCGTGTTTTTAGTCTCAAGTTCAACATAAGAGTTTTAGTAGACATCCTAAGGTTTCCGAAAAGTCTAAAACCAGATCCATAGGATTCGGGAAGTCAAGTTATGACCCTTTTTATGTGAGTGTTGTAATCTGCCTTGTTGATATTAATTATTAGTGAATGTGTTGTTGAGTGAAAATGTTGATTTGGTTTAATTATGTGAATAATTGGAATGTGTTGAGTAATATAAAGTGTAAATTCATGAATGATGGGAATCTATAGTGTTTCTAGGGGAGGGTTAGATAGAAGATAGTTAATACTAACTTCGAAGGGCGCGTTTTGATTAGAGTAATTATTTCTATTTTAGGCCGGATCTAGTTCGCGTCGTTATTGAGCTCAAGTGTGCTCGTTTTTGTTGTGAAGTGAAGCTAATCAGGTAATGTCTATGCCCTAATCCCCACTGGGATGCACTTTAAGTGTTTTATTGTTTTCTAATCTGTTTTGGATTTTACATCTCGAAAGGGGAACTTTGTGTGGAAGTTGTGATCATCTGTTTTGGATAACTATCTGCGTGTGGTTTTTGATTATGAGTTGGGAGTTTGAGATGGTCTTTTACAAGTAGTTTTGTTACTGGTTTTGATAGGGTTGGGTTTGACTTGAGAGCTGTGAGTTGAGTTTTGCATAAGATACTAATAATTCAAAGTGATACATTAAGCGGGTTTCGGGCAACACCCCCAAAGACCAGGATGTGGTATCTTGCAGGGAGGGTTGTCAAGAGATCAGGGATGCCTGATATAGTTGTAGGATGGTCGTAGCCCAAAGGGTCTGGGACTCTGATCGTAGCCTGTGGTAGGCGGAAAATGTGAAACTCTTGATATCCTGGTCGTAGCCTGTGGCAGGAAAAGGGTCTGGGACCCTGGTCGTAGCCTGTGGTAGGCGGAATGTGGATATTGATAATTTTGGTCGTAGCCTGTGGTTGGCAGAGGATCTGGGATCTGATTTGATATTCGTTGCTTTAAGGGATTTGGTATCCCGCCCGCATAATAAAATAAATTGGTTGGGTTAGGGAAAACAGTTATAAGGGTTAAAGGTTTGTGAAACAGTTTGACTTGTTCCTTCCCCCTTAAATGAGTTGAAATGAATTTGAATTGTTTTTAACGGTTAGGGGTAGACATTATTGAGTTTCCCCCTCATTTTTGTAATGTTTTGTTTTCAGGTGAAGATCTATATGCTGGGGACGGGAATTAGTAGTGAGGCTTGGCGTGCTTAGTTTTTATTAGTTGCGTTATGTTTCAATTCAGAAAGACTTGAAGTTAGTCATGTTGAGTTTGTTTTCTAAGTTTGAAGTTGTTTAGTTTGTTACATTTGAATGGTTGTAAGTTTCCCTTCTTGCCTTGTATTCCTTCGAGGATACGGCAGTGACGCCCCAAATAAGAGTTGAGACTTCCGCTAAAATTTTTCCATTAACGTTTTTTACTTTGACTTTTCTATAATTGAATTTCCGGGGTGTTACGGAATGGTATCAGAGCTCTGGGTTGCGACCTAGTAGCTCCTAAGTGTCCTTTAGGTTTTAGTTGGACGCTAGGAAGCTAAAGTCGGAGTGATGAGTGTAAGATGAGGAAAAAGGGTTTCATGACTACCTATTATTATGTGATTTTGCAATTATATGTCAGTGTTGCTAATATGTTCTAACCCTGTAGGATGGGTCAACGCACTCACTGTTACCATCATCCTACTTCGTGTTTTCACCGTTATGTTCCTATTCCTCCCTGGGAGAGCTTGGGAACTCATATGCTAAATTTCTACAACGAGATAGGCAAGTACACCGAGGGTGTCCCGAACTCCTGCCTTCATGATAACGAGGAGAACCAGGCGAACGCATTTCTGCTCACGCTTCGGGAAAACCCTTTGTGGGGCCATGTTGTACCACTATTGCTACCACCCCCGCTTCCGATCCAGGAGTATCAACACCCGTGTTGTTGGTGTAGGAGGTACCAAGTGGACTCAGATCATCGAATTTCGGACCTCTTTACCAAGATTTCCGATATTGGGTGGAGTGACGTAGAAGGAGTTCAAGTGAACCCAGCTCCAATACTCATCATAGACTTGGATCCTGAGAGTGACTCAGAGGAAGATCCAAAGGAGGATTCTGTGGAGGATTCTGAGCTCGAGGTAACCTCTGGAGTTGCAGCTGCACCTGAAGATGAGCCCGAGCAGGAGACCGAACCCGAGGATGAGGTTATGGTGGACAGGGAGACGGGAGAAGACTCCGAGGAGGACTCGGGGGGATGAGTCTGATGATCTAGATTGGACTCTGATCGCAGCTAGGAAGAACCCTTTATGTAGGAGGATCATACGAGTGGGACAGTAGCAGTAGTATTAGGATTGGTTACTATAGTTACTTATACGTAGTTAGTCTAATTGTAGCATTTTTTCCTTTGAAGTGTGGTGTGTTGTTTCCTTGTGTGTTAACCCCAAATAGGGGATAGTTATACTTACTATTACGCTGGTGTGCAAGTAATATAAATAATAGATTTTTGATTTCGAATTGTTGGTATATATATATATATATATATATATATATATATATATATATATATATATATATATATATATATATATATATATTTCTTTTTATAATGATGTGCGATGAAAGAGTATGTGAAATATGATGCTATTACATGAGTTTATTTGTTGAAGTATGCTTACAGTTTTATACGTGCCTAGTACTTCTATGAGATAGTTAGATTCAATAGTTTATCCTTCGAATTGGTGATTTACGTTGTGAGATTAAACCTTAAGTTGTCTAAATCGACCCCTTTGAATCAGGATGTCGGACACGAATGGTTCTCACTCCAATAATGTTATCCGAGAGCGTACATCAGCTGTGGCCGAACAGCGCCCTCAAACCGCGACTGAGCTGCGACAATGTTATACCCACTTGATGTCAGGGTCGAGTACAACATCACCAGGGAACGATCTTGCTAGCATGCTGATGATTGAAATGCTAAATAGGCACGATGACCAGCTGAGGAAGATGATGGATCGACAAGGGGAAAGAAGGGAAGATGATCCCTCCGCTATCCTCCACAGGTTCAATAGCTTTAACCCTCCCACTTATACAGGGGTAGTTGACCCCAAGGTCTTTGAAGATTGGGTTAGGGAGATTGAAAAGATTTTCGATACAACACGCTGTCCCGAGGAGTTGAGGGTGGATTTTGCTGCATACCACCTGAAAGAGGAGGCCGATCTATGGTGGGCCAGTGAAAAGGAGATGTGGACTGAACCGGGTTTCAATTGGAGCCGTTTTAAGGAGGTGTTGAAGGGTCAATTTTATCCCATGTCCCTCCAAAAGGCGAAAGAAAAGGAATTCATGGATTTAGGCCAAGGAGAGCTCGGGGTGCTCGCTTACTCCACTAAGTTCACGGAGCTGTCTCGGTTCGCTTCTGTTTTGGTATCCAGCGAACAGCTAAGGATGGATCGTTTCTTGGATAGACTGAACTGCAGAATTAAGGATCGGATGTCATCACGTGAGTTCACATCCTACTAGAACATGCTTAATGTTGCCCTCACTGTGGAGAGGGTAATGCATAACATAGAGCGGCAACTTGGCATGCAAGGGATCAAAAGGAAGGAGCCGCCCCATTTTAACCCACCCTCATCCTATCAGGAAAAGAGATTTCGCCCTAACAATTGGCAAAGTAATCAATCTTCAGGACGTGCGCCCTCGAATGCCCCGACCTGCCGGAACTGTGGCCGACCTGGGCATTTTGCTCGGGATTGTAGAATAAAAGTTGTAAGGGGGGATATTTTAAGTGTTGAAGCCTCCAACATCATATAAGGCAATGCCCTCAACTGACATCGGGAGACTATAATAAGGGGAACAATGGAAACAATGGAAACTGGAGGGCCCCACAGTCGACGTATCAGAATCGGGGAGGCAACTACGGGAACCAAAGGCCGCAACAACAGAACCGGGGTGGACATGGTGGGAATCAAAACAACCAATGGAGGCTAGAAAACCCGCCTCGTCAACAGCAACAACCGCCGCGTAACGCATGAGGACAGGTGTATGTAATAAAGAAGGATGAGGTTGAAAATGAAGCGGACGTCGTGACGGGTACCTTCTCGCTCCATCTCTACAATGTCTTTGTTTTATTTGATTCTGGCGCTAGTCATTCTTTTGTTGGATGAGCTATATTAGAGAAGGCTAAGATGAAACCCTCGGAGAATAGTAAGCCTATGTCGGTAGCCCTACCCACCGGAGATACCATTACATGTGGAGAATTATATGGGGGGGTGTCCTATAGTGATAGCAGGTCAGGAATTTGATGTCGACCTCTATATGTTTGATCTAATGGAGTTTGATGTTCATTTGGGGATGGACTGGTTAGCGAAATATAGAGCTAAGATAGATTGCTACAAGAAAAAGGTGACTTTAGTAGGATCGAACGGGAAGAAGGTAGTGCATTGGAGTGATAGGCATCTTCAAAGTGTACGGATCATCTTTGCCCTCAAGGCTCAGAAGTTGTTGGGCCAAGGTTGTGAGGGGTTTTTATGCAATGTGATTGACACCAAGGCGGAGGAGCCTACGATTGACAGCATCCCGATAGTCTAGGATTTTCCTGATGTTTTTCCGGAGGAGATTCCGGGAATTCCCCCAGTTAGGGAAGTGGATTTCTGCATCGATTTGGAGCCCGGGGCCGCACCCATTTCAAAAGCCCCGTATCGAATGGCGCCCGTGGAGCTTAAGGAGTTGAAAACTCAGCTGGATAGACTGCTAGAAAAGGGGTACATACGACCCAACACGTCACCATGGCGAGCACCCGTACTGTTCGTGAAGAAGAAGGATGGTAGCATGAGGTTATGCATCCATTACCGGGAGTTAAACAAGATTACCATAAAAAATCGATACCCTTTACCTTGCATTGATGACCTCTTCGACCAGTTGTGGGGTACAACAGTGTTCTCAAAGATAGACCTGAGATCAGGTTATCACCAGCTAAGAATCTGAGAGGAGGACATCTCTAAAACCGCTTTCCGAACTCGGTATGGTCATTACGAGTTCGTAGTAATGCCGTTTGGATTCACGAATGCCCCAGCCGCTTTCATGGACTTAATGAACAGAGTGTTCAAGCCATTTCTGGACAAGTTTGTGGTGGTGTTCATCGACGATATATTGGTATACTCTGGAACATGGGAGGAGCATGCGAACCACTTGAAAGACGTGCTGACAACCTTACGGAGCAACAAGCTCTATGCAAAGTTTAAGAAATGTGAATTTTGGTTGGAGTGAGTAGCATTTTTAGGACACGTGGTGTCTAAGGAAGGAGTGGCAGTGGACCCTCAAAAGGTGGAGGCTATCACCAAGTGGCCAACACCGAAGAATGCCACTGAGGTTAGGAGTTTTCTGGGTTTGGCAGGCTATTATAGGAAATTTGTTCAGGATTTCTAGAAAATCGCTACCCCGTTGACTAATCTGACTCGGAAGTCAATAAAGTTCACGTGGTCAGAAAAATGTGAGCAAGCATTTCAGGAGTTAAAGAAGAGGTTTACCTCATCCCCTATTCTCGCTCTACCTCAAGGGAACGAAGGATTTATCATCTATAGTGACGCATCACATGGGGGGATTGGGTTATGTGCTCATGCAGAATGGGAAGGCGATTGCGTGTGCATCCAGACAATTGAAGACATATGAAAAGAACTACCCCACTCATGACCTGGAGTTGGCAGCGGTAGTATTTGCACTTAAGATTTGGAGACACTACCTTTATGGGGTACACTGCGAGGTATTCACCGACCATCAAAGCTTGAAATACCTATTCACATAGAAGGAGCTAAACCTTAGGCAGACTCGATGGTTGGAATTTCTAAAAGACTACGACGTAAACTTTTAATATCATCCTGGGAAAGCAAATGTAGTGGATGATGCCCTAAGTAGGAGACCCTATCCTACTGTAAACCACTTGATGATGATACCGCACGAGCTGTGCGAGGAGTTTAGGAGATTGGAGCTTATCGTGGTAATACCAGGAAGGAAAGTTGTATTGAATACCATAGAGTTGCAACCTACTCTCATGGAAGAGATCAAGAGGACTCAAGAACTGGACTTGCAGCTTGTTAAGATACAAGAAGAATTTTTGCAAGGAAAGGCCCCTGGTTTCGTGATTCACGAGGATGGTACATTACGATTTCATTACCGCATTTGTGTACCTAACATGGAGGAACTGAAGAGAAAGATTTTAGAAGAGGGGCACAACACATCATATTCTGTGCACCCAGGGGGAAACAAGCTTTACAAGGATCTGAAGCAGATGTTCTGGTGGAGTAATATGAAACAAGAAGTGGCGGACTTTGTGGCGAAATGCCTCAAATGCCAATGGGTCAAGGCAGAACATCAACAACCTGCCGAACTTCTGCAGCCACTGGATGTTCCTGAGTGGAAGTGGGACTCGATATTAATGGACTTCATAGTGGGCCTACCAAAGACCAGGCAGAAACACAACACGATATGGGTGATTGTAGATCGATTGACCAAGTCGGCTAATTTTCTAGCCATCGCCGACAACTGGTCCCTGGACCAGCTAGCTCAAGCCTATGTAAGAGAGATCGTAAGACTACGTGGAGTCCCCAGTTCTATAGTCTCGAACAAAGACATCAGATTCCAGTCTGGTTTTTGGAAGAAGTTGCAGGAGGCGTTTGGTACCAAACTCAAGTTTAGCACTGCCTTCTACCCAGCTACTGATAGGCAGACCGAGAGGACCATCCAAACCCTCGAAGATATGCTGCGAGCATGCGCATTAGATTTCAAGGACTCTTGGGATGACGAGTCGACTCTCATTGAATTCTCCTACAACAACAGTTATCATGCTAGTATTGGGATGTCACTCTTCGAAGCTTTATATGGGAGGAGATGTAGGACTCCCCCTTTGTTGGCAAGATATCGATGAAGGCATGAAGCTCTAACGATCGGACCTAATACAGGCCACTACTCAGAAGGTCCGAACCATTCAAGATAAGATGAAGGCAGCACAAAGTCGACAAATGAGTTATGCTGACAGGAGGCAAAGACCTTTGGAGTTCGAAGTAGGAGAATACATGTTTTTACGGGTTTCACCTACAAAAGGGGTTATGAGATTCGGTCAATCGGGGAAGTTGACACCAAGATTTATCAGGCCAATATCCAATCTTGGAACGCATCGGAGAAGTTGCCTACAAGTTATAGCTGTCAGGAGAACTTCCAAGAGTGCACAATGTCTTTCATGTGTCACAACTCATGAAGTATGTCCCCAACCTAACTCACGTGATTGATCCTGAGCCGCTTTAGCTACAAGAAGATTTGACCTATGAGGAGCAACCGCTGGAAATCTTGGATCGTAGAGAGAAAACAACTTCGAAGGAAAGTAGTTCCCTTGGTGAAAGTACGATGGGCAAATCATGCCACAACGGAAGCAACCTGGGAAACAGAAGAAGAAATGAGAACGAAGTACCCTCACCTGTTTCACTCTTACAGGTACGTCAAGTTTCGAGGACGAAACTTCTTTTAAGGAGGTAATGATGTAAAACCTCGAGTTTTAGGAAGAACGGAACCGTTGGGATTATTACCGAACCATTAGGTCTAAGTTTAAGTTCCGAGGACGAAACTTCTTATAAGGAGGTAATGATATAAAACCCCGAAAAATCCAAAGGTGTTGACTGTGACGTCGTTAGTAAATTAGGTTTGACTCCGTTAATTGTTAAATGTTCGTTTGTGATTATTTTGCTAACACTTGAGCTCGTAGTATCATTGAGGAATTAACAAGGGTATATCGGTAATTTCATGGGTATTATTATTATTAGTATTACTCTTATTATTATTAGTATTACTATTAATATTATTATGATGATTATAATTGTTATATGGTTAATTATGTGAATATTATTTGTTATGTGATTATTATTATTATCACTAGGCCTCAACCCGTGCGATGAAAGGTGTATATTAAAATAGTTATTTTAAAAAATCAAAAATTTAATAGAAATTATAATTATAATTTAGAAAGATTATTCCAAAATAATTATAATTACTGATAGCTGCACCAAACAAATTTAATTCAACATTTATCTACTTTTTGATTAGTCGTAATCCCTACAATTAATATCTTTTCTCCATTAAGCGGGACTCACAAACTTTACTATTAATATTATATAAATTATTATTATTATTATTATTATTATTATTATTATTATTAAGCCTCAACCCGTGCGAATCACGAAGTGTAATAAATTGGTTATTTTAATTTAAAAAACAAATTGCACAAAAAGAATAAAAGAGTTCATAATAATAAATAATTGTTCAAATGAAAAAAATTCTTAATAAATTGTCAAATTAAAATACATGGGGGCAAATTATAGTTACGAAAAAGACAAACCGATCCAAAATTGTTATAAATTTATTTATTTATATAATAATAAGTACTCAACCGATAACAAAACAAATTTATAACTTTGAGAGTGGAACATCAATAACTTTGGTCCTGCATGCTATATTTGTAGGTAAGATCTTGTCATTTTTCTTGATAAATTGTCTCCTCTTGTCCTGTATGCATTTGAATGAATACTGATGTTGTGAGTTTGCTGATGTTTCCATTTATAGAAATATAATTATCCTGCAACATATGTGCTAATAAGTAAAAATTCAAAAATAAACTTTTAGCAAAAACATTAACAACATATAAGTTATTTTAGTTAATGTCAAAAAGTAAGTTTATAAAATTTAAAAATTAAAGTTGAAAGAATAAAAATTTAAACTGAAAAAACATAACTCATATTATTAAAGTCTATATATATATATATATATATATATATATTCAATAAAAAAATTAAAGTCTATATGTATGCATGTAAGTATGGACCAATAATCTTAAAAAGGAAAAAAATATCTATTATAATACAAATTAAAAAATTTCCTTAATAAATTGTAATTCACAATAAACCCAACCCAACCCAATTTGATAACCTAACTGGGCTCCTGTCATTTTTTTCGGCCCACCTTTTTTCCCTCTATCTAGAATCCTCTAAAAAAACCCTAACTATATATAACTCTTCATTCACATATCACAATTCAGACAATAAAACCCTACTTGCTTCTCTTAACGCCGCTCCTCCCCGACCTACCCTAATTTACTTCGCTGCTCACTCCTTCTCCCTCTCTCGCTCTCTCTCTCTCCCACTCTCTCGCTCAGACACACAACGATTTGCAGACAACTCCTCCCTTCGTTGCTTGAAAGTTTCGATCTCGTTGATTACGTTATTGTCGAACAAACCTCAAGATACCGATTTTCGACCTTTGACGTCGACATGGGTAAATCTCGCCGCCGTCTTTAGATCTATCCAAGGATATGCGTGTTGGTAGTTTCAGTTTTATAAGTTTTTCATTCAATTTCGGTTCATATTCCTTATATTCATTCGTTTACAACGATTTTTTGATGAAACCTTTGATCTAAAAATCTTTGCTCTAATTTAAGGTTTTTATTTTGCATGTCGCATTTGCTCGGTTGATGAGATTCAATTTCAACATGGGGAGGTATGTGCCTTTTGTTCTATGTGAGCCAAATTTTCCGTCTCTTGATGTATATACGTATTTATTCTGATGTTGTCATTTTTTTTTGTAATTTTCGAGGTTTTGGTGTGATTTGAAGAGGAATGGGTTTGATGAGTAGAATATCTTTTGATTTAATTTCTCATACAAGTTTTCAATCAGTGTTTGAGTTCAAATTTTTAGCGATTTTCTTTAGTGATTTCTTTCTTCCCCTTCCATTGATTTCATGAGTAATTTCCGTTTCTAATTTTGTGTTTTATTTGTTCTTTATACATAGATTCGATCTATTTTGTATCTTGATTCCGAATCTTTAGCGATTTTCTTTGTAATTTTCTTTCTTCCCGATTCATTTATTTCATGACTAATTTCTGTTTTTAATTTTGTGGATTTTGATCGAAAAATTTCACATGCGCATCAATTGGTTCCAGATCTGGGACTACTGCTTTGGTTCAATGAGATTCGACTTGTACATTATAGAAGCCTTCAACAGTTGAGGTATGGTTCTTTTTGCAATTGTTTCTTTCTTCTATAATCACTCGTATTTAACAGTCTTTTCTTCAAGGTCGACATATATGACTCTTGTTGTTATTGTGGTTCCATATTTAATAGTCTTTTCTTCATTCATTGAAAATTTAGCAATTGCATCTCACAAAGTTAACCTCATTAAAATAAAATATTTTATGTTATATGAAATTGAATTCAACTAAAGCCACACATAGCGCCATAATATTAATGTGTACCTATTTATTACCAAATTTTGGGGCAAAATTTGATAATAAAATCTAATCAAATATACACTCTGTACACCATAATCTCCCTCTAGTTTTTTCAAATATACACTCTACTTAAATATACACTCTATACGCCATAATATTAATGTCACCTAAGACTTAGATTTTTTCTGATTTTGTTAAAGATGTTATATCCATACTTAACTTTGTTTGATTTAATATATCTATAGTTATTCTTCTAGAAACCCAAAATTAAATACTGGGATGTCACAACCAAAACACTGTATCATATATGTGTATATATATTTATATATATATGTATATATGTTATATGCACCTTCACAATTGGTGATCCACGCCAATAATTTGACAGCACATATATATCAAGTTGAGTGAGATTTTTCAGTAGATTTTTATGGAAATGATTCAATATGTGAATTTGAGTTGTATCTTAAGTGCACTTGTTATTATTATTTATACTCCAATATTGAAGATTAATAGATGTTTTGGACTTTAAAGTTGGGAGCTGTTTACTGATTTGATTTCTTTACGAAGTTATTTTGATTCTAGTTGCCATAGCATGTTTAGCATGTTTAATGTCTTATTTTTTGAGCTGGAATGTTAAATTCGTATGTATTTGTGAATTCTCCAGAAGTTAACATGATAGATGACAAAATGTCGTCATTTTCTCATCTATTATGTTTACAGTTTTTTTTTTCAACTGAGAATGGGGTGTGCTGAAACTTTTTTTTTTTTTTAGTCCAAAGAAACAATTTAGAACTTACATAAACTTTTAAATGAAATTCTTAAATGTTTTCTAAAATGACATATGATTTCAATGAAATTTAAGAGTTTTACCTCATGCATTTGTTGCTATTTATACTCAAATCTGGAAGATTAATGGATGCATTCAACTTTAAAGTTGCAAGATATATATTGATTTGAGTTTCTTTAGTGAGTTATTGTATTCCCAATGGCAAGAGATCTCCACTTGAATGAACTTTATTTTAATTTTTTGATTCAAAAAAGCCTGTATAAAAAAATATTTTGGGAATGGTTTTTTTTTTTTGGCTCAAATGTGCAAATATAGCATGTTATTATGTTAATCTCTTATTTTTAGAGCCTGTATAATATGCCCATCCAATCAAGCCAAGCTCTTCAAATTATTCCATATATACTGGTAAATTCTCCACAACATCTAATAATCTGAAAGGTTATTTTTATATATATTTTCCAAATTCTCCAATACTTAATTATACTTGATCACCTTCTATAGAAATCAGTATCCCATATGTTATGTAGTTATCTTGTACTGTATCCTTTTCATCCCTGTTATGTACTATATTTTGAAATTCAAAAGAGAATACTTGAAGCTTTGAGCCTAAGATTTTGGAAGGCTGACTGAGATTGAAGTTATAGACTCGGGTGTAGAGAAAAGAATCATTTTATGTATAATTTGATTAGGGAAAAGCTATCTTGATGTATAATTATTTATGTAATTTGGAGGGTTACATGAGAGTGTTCAAGGTGGGGTGACATATGAATGTAATTTGGGTGGGGAGTGGTGTGTGTGTGTGTGTGTGTGTGTCGGGGGAGGTGTGGTTCAGCAGGATGCTTTCAGCAAATCTCCCACAGCGACCATGAAGGTAATCAATTCTCACTTTTCATCATTTAAGTTAGAAACATATCTTATCATGGGCATGCATTATCAATAGGAAAACTAATCATACAGAGAAAATGATATTAAAATTCGTCATGTAGAGGATTCAAACATGCAATTGAATTTGAGAACAGTACACATAGTAATAAGTTCTAGTTTGATTGTTTAGTTAAATTAAAATAAGGATCCACATTAAACAGAAATTTATGCAATAAAGTTAACATGAGAAGAGACTCACCAATTTTGAAATGGGAAGGCTGAAATTTGTGTGTTTAGCATTCTATGAGATTGTTATGACAGATTCTGCAGTTAAGAAAACGAAAAGTATGAGCAATTATCAAATTTGAGCAAATTGAGATTATATTTTGGTTGGTGGAACTCGGAGAAATGTGGTACCTGAACATATTGATGGATACAGTGGCAGGGATTAATAGTGTGGATCGTGAATATAAATATGCAGATGTTTGTTTGGGATCAGTTGAGATTATCTTGAGCACGCTTGTTCTGCTGAGATTTTATGGGGTGATTGGTTACTTGGTAGTTTTTGAAAAACTGGCATTGAGAATCGTGGTTGACCTGATAAACTTAACCGTAAATTGATAGTTTTTTTTTGGATTTTTTATTTGAGTTAAAGTAGAAATTAAGTAAAGCAGAAATTAAGCAATTATCTGAATTTTGATTGGTGCCATTTCCGGGAAATGTTCTCGTTGCAGCATTCAGTGGGGCCCACATACTTTTCCATTAGTAGATTATTATATAGATTAATATATTATTAGTATTATTCCAGAAAATCAGATTTTAGTGTTGGGTTGGTTTAGGATTAGGAGTAATATTAGTGGGCCTCCCTTTCTCTCCCTCACTCTGCAACCGTCCACCCAGCAGCCGCCGCCGTCCGTCGCGCCGTTTGCCGTGGGTCGTCGGAAACCGTCGCAGCAACAACTGCCTTCTCTCTCTATCTCCCTCTCTCTCTCTCCCTCTCCCGATCTGTCCTCCTCTCTGACCTCTGGACCGTCGCACACCCCTGCTGGGACCACCGCAACCGTCACTTTTGTCCTCGCCGTCCGTCGCCCAGGCCGCCATCTCCGCCGCCCTCACCGCGGCACCAATCGACGTCAGCCATCGACGCCCAGATCGAAGGGTTGTCGGAATTCGTAGCTACGGTTGCTGCTGTCCAACACCAGGCGCCACCGACCGTTCTTTTTCCGTAGACCACCAACGTCACTGACCCTCGACGCCGCCGCTGTGCCCCGTCACCGCCCTGGTCATCGGAAACCGCCAGCCCAGAAACCCTAATTCTTGTTCTTGGTTGGTTACTTGTTTGTATTATTATTATCTTTTCATAATATTTTTCCTTGTAATCTAATTTATTATGTGTAAATTTTATATTATAATTTGGTGTATTAAGTCTGTAACAATTGTATTTAAATTATGAATGTTAGATTATATATGATGTATTTTGTTTTTCTTGTAAATCATGTTTAGGGTTTTAGATAATATTATTCTTGTATGCATGAAATAGGATGTGTAAGTATCTAAATTAATTCTTGTTCGTTTAGTTAAGTATTCATATGTTTTCTTTAATTCTGTTAGGTGTTTAATATTATGTTTAATCATGCTAAATAATTTAGATGGATTAAATTATTAAAGTACGATTCTTGTTTATTAATTTCATGTTCTTGATCAAATCTTGAAACAAAGAATTAGTTGTGTTATTCTTGGATCTTTCTTGTGCCTTGATTAAGAAATTCGTGTTCTATAATCATCCATGATGTTATTATAGGATCTTGAAAGAGTATGTTATAGAACTCATGTTTAGGGTGATGTTAATGTTATTTCATGCATGCTTTTAGGGTTAGAGAAAGTATTAAAGTTGATTTCATGTTTTACAATTTGGTTTTGATGGAAGGAAGTTTGATGTTTGGACCTTGGTTGGATTAGAATAAATACCCTTAACCTTAGTCACTATTTTAAGCCTAATTAGGATCCCGAGATCGAATGGTGAACGTTGGAACTGAAATTACCAATTACATGGGAACCGGGAACGGGGCAGTTTCGATAGGGTGTAAAGAACGGGTCACCACGAGAAGTATATTCGTCCTTTGATCGATCCCTTTGCACTGGAGGTTCCCTCGGATGTTAGGTTTCATAGAAATTTTACGGATCAGACTTTGGAGTTATATAAGTCGAGTTATACCCCGATTATCAGACCTAGGTCAGATCTGGACAGTTTGGACTGATGACCATTTTTGAGGACCTTAGAGCGTGTTTTTGGTCTCCAATTCAACATAAGAGTTTTAAAGACATCCTGAGGTTTCTGAAAAGTCTAAAACCAGATCCATAGGATGTTGGGAAGTCAAGTTATGACCCTTTTTACGTGAGTGTTGTAATCTGCCTTGTTGATATTAATTATTAGTGAATGTGTTGTTGAGTGAAATTGTTGATTTAGTTTTATTATGTGTTTACTTGGAATGTGTTGAGTAATTTAAAGTGTAAATTCATGAATGATGGGAACATATAGTGGTCCTAGGGGAGGGTTAGATAGAAGATAGTTAATACTAACTTCAAAGGGCGCGTTTTGATTAGAGTAATTATTTCTATTTTAGGCCCGAGTTAGTTCGCGTCGTTAGTGAGCTCAAGTGTGTTCGTTTTTGCTGTGAAGTGAAGCTAATCAGGTAATGTCTATGTCCTAATCCCTACTGGGATGCACTTTAGGTGTTTTATTGTTTTCTAATCTGTTTTGAATTTTGCATCCCAAAAGGGGAACTTTATGTGGAAGTTGTGATCATCTATTTTGGATAACTATCTGCGTGTGTTTGTTGATTATGAGGTGAGAGTTTGAGTGGTCTTTTATAAGTAGTTTTGTTACTGGTTTTGATAACCTGGGTTGGGTTTGACTTGAGAGCCGTGAGTTGAGTTTTGCATAAGATACTAATAATTCAAAGTGAAACATAAAGCGGGTTTCGGGCAACATCCCTGAAGACCAGGATGTGGTATCCTACAGGGAGGGTTGTCAAGAAATCAGGGATGCCTGATATAGTTGTAGGATGGTCTTAGCCTATGGTAGGCAAAGGGTCTGGGACTCTGGTCGTAGCCTGTGGTAGGCGGAAAATGTGAAACTCTTGATATCCTGGCCGTAGCCTGTGGTAGGCAAATGGGACCCTGGTCGTAGCCTATGGTAGGCGGAATGTGGATTTTGATAATTTTGGTCGTAGCCTGTGGTTGGCAGAGGATCTGGGATCCAGTTTGATATTCGTTGCTTTAAGGGATTTGGTATCCCGCCTGCATAATAAAATAAATTAGTTGGGTTAGGGAAAACAGTTATAAGGGTTAAAGGTTTGTGAAACGGTTTGACTTGTTCCCTCCCCCTTAAATGAGTTGAAATGAATTTGAATTGTTTTTAACGGTTAGGGGTAGACATTATTGAGTTTCCCCCTCATTTTTGTAATGTTTTGTTATCAGGTGAAGTTCTATATGCTGGGGACGAGAATTAGCAGTGATGCTTGGCATGCTTAGTTTTTATTAGTTGCATTATGTTTCAATTCAGAAAGACTTGAAGTTAGTCGTGTTGAGTTTGTTTTCTAAGTTTGAAGTTGTTCAGTTTGTTACATTTGAACGGTTGTTAGTTTCCCTTCTTACCTTGTATTCCTTCGGGGATACGGCAGTGACGCCCCAAATAAGAGTTGAGACTTCCGCTGAAATTTTTCCGTTAATGTTAGTTTGACTTTGACTTTTTCTATAATTGAGTTTCTGGGGTGTTACAATATGTCTGGTTACATCTAAGTCTTGTGTCGATATTCGTGCTTTTAGAACAATAGAAAGAAGTGTGTAATGAAAAGTAGTCGGTTCGAATAGAAACACAAACAATCAAGAAAGCGATAAATTGATGGAGTATAACAATAGCAATGATGAGAGACACCAAAGTTACATGAAAAACCCAAGTCAAGAAAAACCATGGGCGGAAATGAACAAATCCACTATAACTGTGCGTGTGTGTGTGTGTGTGAGAGAGAGAGAGAGAGAGAGAGAGAGAGAGAGTACAAGAATTGATCTCAAAGCAATAAGCCCAACAAAGATCGACAAGAGATTAATACAATACTCAAATTCATCTCACTAATCTCAGTATAATAATAATAATAATAATAATAATAATAATAATAATAATAATAATAATAATAATGGAGTAGATGCTTAGATAATAACAGAGATCTCTATAAGGGAAATTAATGATGCTTATGAAATCCAGAGATTTATGTATGCGTTGTTGTTCTTCAGAAGGCCAACCATTTATATACAATGAGATTGCATTATGCATTTGATAACCCTTGGTTAGCTGACGTTGCGTTATTAATCAAATGTAATGTACTTACCTTTTCATACCTTTTACGAAAACACTTAATAATTTGTATAGTAACCTAAATTTAATGAAATATGTCCATATACGCATGATGCAATTGAGATTAATAGTGAAGTAGTAACTCATCTATAGGGGTAAGAGTATGAATTTTGGGGACATATCTCAACAAAGTGTATTGATCATTGTAGGGATATTCAAAACTATAAACTTTCAGAGACTTCTGAGAGATGTTATACAAGTTTAGAGCAGAGAGCTCACAAATAAATGGAGATTAGATCCTTACCCCTCCTTAGATGGGCTGGTGAAATTTTAGTTGTTCTTAAGGAATTCTTGGTGATAAAGGGGGTCCCCAATTATCAATCCTTCGAGGGTCCTTCATGTTAGCCCTATTGTCCTAGTTGCACATATTAATGGTCGACCTTTTTTTCGTAATGAATTATCCTTTGTTCGGGTCATTGAAAGAGACTTTGATCCTATGTGTTTTAACTTGCCCAATCATGTTGATAATGTGAGACTGAAGAAGTTGTTTCCCGATTTGATACTATTGTTGATGCCTACATCCCTCTTAAAATAGGCAGACATTGATTGAAATTTAAGTTTGAAAGGTTTGGAGTTAAATGGAGGGAGATGGAGCTATTAGCACTATGAAGCACAATGTTGTTGGTTCCCAGAGGCTGAATGTTTCTTGGGTTAAATTTGGTAAGAGATTGTCCTCTAACTCTAACGTTCGTAAGCGTAAAGTTTGGAAGGTTTGGAGGTGGGTCCCTAAAGGCAAAATGTGGAGTTTCATCCTCCCATTTCTACTGAGGGTATGGTTGCTGACTCTATGGAGGTTGGTCTCAAACATTTGATACCTATTGATGATGTTGAAAAGATAGTGGTTGGTGTTGAAATTGTTGATGACTATCTTGGTGTTAAGGCGGTAGGTTCTGATGCTAGGAAAACAATCATGAATCCTTTTGTTGCTAATGATGTTCTCTCTAAGTTCACAGGTGAGATATCCTACAAAGATTGTCTTATCAGGGAGACTCAGGTCGATTGTGAGGAGGTTAATGTGATGATGGTCAATTTTAATAGTGATCACACTCTTAGTATCGTGGATGATTTTGACTCTGTTGACTCGGGTCTTAACTTGCCTCTTGACTTTGAAGACTCTATATCGAGACTAGGAAAGCCATTGCAACTCATTGAAGAAATTTTGGTTTTAATAATGAGGTACAAAAGCAAGCTATGAATAATATTGCCATCGAATAACATATGATGATTGATAAAACCAGTTCAGTAGAATCTGATGAGAGCAATGATTCTATCACTGATTCAAGGTATTTCGGTAAAAGTTGCTAAAGGAAAGAAAGATTCGTCTGAATAACCCGACTTAAGTATATTGTAATCTTATGAGATAAGTCTGCAGCTGATGTTTTAACAGAAGTCTCTCTAGACTTGTTTGATTCTTGCCTTTTTGAGACTTTGTATACTGCTTAGTTTGTTATTTCGCTGTAATGCTTATTTTATTATTTCATTGTCATTTCTTTTCGTACCCTAACCATTACTTTTGTAAAACTTAACATCTTTTACAGTGAAATGTCAAATTTGAAGATTATTACACTACTAAAATTTCCATCTGACGGGGTCAATTGTATTAGGAATTTAGGGCTATAGAGGGTGACAAAATTTGAAAAAAACAAAGCAGAAAAGGAAAAGAGGGCTTACACTTGAGAGAAGTGTACTGACTACTGAGGGGATAACTGGGACAATCTGAAATTCGTTGCTGCACTTCACTTGTGTATGGTATGGTGGTACTGCTGATTCAACAACTATCGACGCCATTGCTGTCCTTCGTATGATTTCAACATCAGAGCTCCAAGCATTCAATTGACCTAGCGAGCTACGATAATGGAGAGCAGTGAGGAGGACGACGATTTCTCCTATCACGAAGGGATTACCCCACAATCTAAGATCAACTCCTTCTATCAATCCAAAACTGAAAAGGTATTTTCTCTTCGAGGTTTGTTTCCTGTTTGTAGTTGTTCTTCGTAGGGTTTTACTCTCTTTTGAAGATCATTTGCATAGCATGTTTCCTTTGCTTATGGTTTTCTGGGTTTCAACTTGCTTGTTGAGTTCCAGCTTGTTGGGTGACTTGGTTTGAAATTGGTGTCCTTTTATTGTCATGATCTTCAATTTTTGGTTCTTAGTTGGACTTTTGAGCTAACTCAAAGGCCCAATCTGGCGTATTAACTTCAACTCTACTTTCAGCAGTGAATTTGGCTACCATATATGCTTATGTCCTATGAGCTTATGGCTCCATAGTTACAAGTTGAATTTGACATACAATTTGTGAAGTAGAAAGTTGGGGGCATTTGTGCTTAGTATCAACGACCAAGGCTAAGTTTGACTATGTTCTTTTGAGGGTTGTTGTATCTTTATATACAGCTTAGTGACAAGGATATGTACAACATACAAGGACAATTTGACAATTTGACTATGCTGGTCTTTTGTATCTTTATATAGATTCTGTCTTTAGAGATTTGTGACAAAAAACACAGATCTCTAAAGACAGAATCTATATAAAGATACAAAAGACCAGCATAGTGTGTGTAGCTCAGTGTTTTTGTGTCCATTGATGTCCAATTTCACGTGGGAGTGGGTATCAAGTTTTGTATTTCTTCAACTTTGATAGAAGATTTTGCTGATTAGCATTGTTGTTTGCGGGGATAAGGCCCTCCTCGATGCCGTTTAGCTGTTTCAATTTTGTGTTCTGAAAATAGTTGTTCTTGTAAAAATGGGCGGACCCGTACTCAGTTAAAGGAGTATAAGTATTTAACTGTCTTTGTTGGGAACTCGTGAATGCAAATAAATCAGAAAGGCTAAGGTCCTTGTACCACTTATCTGATTTGTGTTGTGAAAGATGTTTTTATTGTTGCCATTCACTGTTAAGGATCTTGCTTAAGAGTTTGAGGATAACGCACCAGAAGCTTTAAACCTCTTATGAAAGGACATTGAAAAACATAACCTGTAACTTTAGCCAAGATATCTTTCAGATATGCATAAAAAAGTTCCAAGTTGAAGTTGTTCTGAGCTCTAGTCATAGAAGATAAGTTAGTGTTGTCATTCAGAATCTCTCTGTCAGTGAGTGTATTGGATTTTCAATATGAAAATATCTTGTTCCCTGAATTTCGCTGAGAATTGGAGGTTAACTGATGATGACATTGGCTATTTCTTTGTCATTGTGGTGAACAATTTCTTTGACAACAAACTACTTTACAGGGGAATTCTTCTTTTTATAACTTATAAGTTTGTATTCCTTGTGTCCTAGGTTACATGGAAATTGCCTGATGTTGAAGATACATTGCTTGTGTCTGACAAAAGATTCCTTTGCCCTACATGGTAGTACTGTAGGGATTTAGCCTTTTTTTTTTTTTTCTGAATCATCTTTGGGTCACAACTGATAATATTCATGTTGTTTCTTGGAATGTATCTAAGAATGGCTACAGATGCAAGACCCATTACATATGATTAAATGTTGTATAGTTTACAGATCTTGAGAGTTGAAACTGACTTTACAATGGAAATAATCAAAATTTCTAGCTGGACCTAGTGATGGTCTTTAGATTTTGTTATGATCTTTTTTTCACCTTGCTATGTTCATCAATATATGTCTGGCCTGTAAACTATTAAGTCATTTCACTATCATTTTTGTTGCAATTTGCTTGAAATATCTGTCTGCCCCAACTTCAAAGTAGTTAATTGCTTCTTGATCGTGACCTGACACATGTATTGGTGAAGGGAATCAGAAAGCTGTGTTGTGAGCTGTTGGATTTGAAAGATGCCGTGGAAAACTTGTGTGGGAATACCAGGGCAAAACACTTGGCTTTCTTAAGGTACTTCAAAATTATCTTGTTTTAGTTGCAGGTTTAATGACATACATGGATTTCTGCTAAGTTGTTCAGCAGTTTGATCTGAATGCATTTTATTTTGGTTTTGTTTTTTTACTTGTTGATTTTTATTTATTTTTGGTTGTGTGTGTGTGTGGGGGGGGGGGGGGGGGAAGGTTATTGACATGTGTGGGCTTTGCGGGGCTCAAAGGCCTTGACTAACTGGTTAAAGTTATATGCTTACTTCTCCGAGAAATCATATTACGTGTGTATCAATGCTGGATTATTTGTTGATTCTTTGTTGCTTAAGCAAGTAAAAGGAGTGCTAATTAGATAGTTAGGCTGTAATTTAGTACAAAAGCGAGGAATACAAGGGATAGCCATACTTAATACTTTCAGTGTGTATAGTTTTCTGTTCCTGACCAGGATATTGCGCTCCTGCAATAGAAAAGTAATTGTTTTATTATGTTTAACACTGATGCTTTCTTATTCATCTGTCAACTTCTTTTTAGATATGCTTAATTCTTTGTTTTCATTCTTCTTTGGAAATTTTCCTGTCCACTGGATTTGACTTTTCTATTTTCAGTGGGCTATTTCTTCTTACAGTAGACTGGCCTTATGTTATTGGTTTCATCCATCCCATAGAATTATCACTAAATCCTCTGCCTGACTGCTTTGTTTGGTATTTATTTAGTTAACATATTGATGGTTGCTGTCTCAGGCTGTCAGAAGAAGTAGTTGAAATGGAACATGAATTGAGTGATCTGAGAAAGCACATTTCTGCCCAGGGAATTTTGGTACAGGACCTACTGAGTGGTCTATGCCAGGACTTAGCCGAGTGTATAAAAGCTGACGGAGGTGAAGATACGGTTGACGCTCTAAGTTTTGAGCTTGATCTTCCTTGTAATGAGATGGATGATCCTAAGAGAACATTTTTGGAGAATATTGATATCCTTTTGGGCGAGCATAAGCTCATGGAAGCATTAGAAGCTCTAGACTTAGAGGAGAAAAACTCTCAGGAACTAAGAAACGGTGGAGATGCTTCCTCAGTTGTATCTGCTTATAAATCCGCTTTCTCGAAAAGGAAGGCAATTCTTGCTGAGCAGTTAGTTGCAACTGCTGATCAGCCCTCGCTTGGTGACACTGAGTTTAAGAAAACAATGCTTGGTTTGATGAAACTCGGAAAAGGACCCTTAGCTCATCAGGTATTGATGAAAAGATATGCATCCCGCCTTCGAAGGAGAGTTGAGGCCTTTGTTCCCTCGTGTTCTCTTTACCCTGCGACATATCCAGCGACATTGTCAAAGATAACATTCTCCTTTATCTCGATAGCAGAGAAGGAGACTGGTTCAATGTTCGGCGATGATCCGGCTTATAAGAACAGAGTGGTTCAGTGGGCTGAGAAGGAACTTGAGTCTTTTGTTCGATTGGTGAAGGAAAATGGTCCACTATCTGAGTCTCTCACTGCTTTGCATGCAGCCAATGTTTGTCTCCAAGCTAGCCTCAGCAATTGTGCGATCCTAGAATCGCAAGGTTTAAGGCTCTCCGAATTGCTTATGGTAATTCTCCGCCCCTATATGGAAGAAGTTCTGCAGATGAACTTCAGACGGGCCAAGCGAGAGCTTCTTAACTTGACAGAAAATGATGAGGACCCCCCTTTGTCTCCTCGGTTTTTGTCTCCATTATCCATTTTTGCGTCTTCATCAGATAGTGTTCTCATTAGTAGCGCAATGAAGTTTATAACCATAGTCAAGGTAAGTTACTTTACTAGTTTATTTGCCAGTTAGTTAAAAATCTATTAGAGTAGATGACACATGTTGATGTATCATTTCAATAGTAAATTCTGTCAGGCTCTTTTTTTTTTTTTTTGTCGCTTGGGGGGGGGGGGGCACTGTTGGCTTTTTGGTGGAATAATCTGTCAAGTCAAAGAAAAATCTAATCAAGGGAATGTGGGTGACGTGCGAAAAAGTTGAAATCTGCTGGAAATTGTTGTGTGTGGATTGCCTCTGAAGATGTTGTAATGCACTACTACCCCTACCGGACTTAAATATATTTGGAAAATTTATTTTGTTGAATTTATTGATTTAACTTTTTTTTTGGGGGGTCTAGACTGTAGAATTTCACACAAACTTACTTAAAATGAAGTGCACAGAGAATTTTACATGAAGTGTCTGGAGAGTGCATCCTTGTGGTTTCTTGTAGCTATGTTTGGTCTAGTAATAAACTTTTCAGAAAGTGCACTCATGCCTATTAGTGAGATTCTGAACAACATTTTCCTTCCATATTTGAGAGGAAATTGGGAGGAAAGACTAATAGATGGTATGGACGATCAGGGAGGTAGAAATGAAGTGAGAGATTGGTGGAGAAAATTTTTATGCTAGATTTGCGAGGGGAAAGAATTTTTTTCATTCCATCTCATTTCCAATAATCAAATGGAGCTTAAATGTAATTATTCCTAGATAATGAGGGCGCAAATGGTGTAACAGAAATTATGTAGCAAGACAGGCTTTTGATCATTAATTCATTATTTTGTCTCCAAGTGCATTGACTCATGTGTGGAATCTAGCTGGTAATGTGCAGCTCTTCGGGATTTAGCTGTGCTTTGATTTAAGTTGAAAGGGTGTGTCTGAAAACTTAAACATTTGTGTTGGTTTTGGTTAGGTCAGCTGTGTACAAATGTGCTTAGGTTTTGATCTAATCATATTTTGCTGAATATGTGATCCCGATCTAAATCAGGTACTGCGGTTGTCATTCTCGGAATATTTGTTTATTTATGATTCTAATTAGTCTTGGATGTTTTAAGTCAATTAGCCAAAAGATAAATATTCAAAAAGAAAAAGAGGTCTACACATTGCTAGTCATATTTTCAGTTTTTATACTGTCCGGTGAAAGGCATCCAGGGATAGGATGAGAAATGAAGTGTTGACGGAGTTCTGTGGAACAAGTTATTGAAGGGCTGTGAGAAACCTCTGACGGTGATCCATGTTCTAAAATTCCTACGAGCAACCAAAATTATTCTCTGAGGGATGACATTTTGGTGTTCCAACTTCAAATACTTAAGAAATGTGCACCAGTCAATTGTATTGTTGAAAATGAGATTGTTAGAAATGGTTGACAATGTTGGGCTGAGTAAAGAATTTAATTTTCTTTGCTTTCCTCTTTTTCCCCCGGGGCAAATTCATGGCTCCCTTCTTGTGTGTGTTGATTACAATGGGCTTTGTACATCCATCTCAATGTCCTTAGGTTATCTGAATATTTCTGCCTTTCTTTCGAAATTGTAGGAAACAGTTGAAATGCTAACGCCACCAGCCATCCTGCACTTTGGAGGAAGTGTTCTGACTAGAATATCCCATCTATTTGACAACTATGTGGATCTGTTAACAAAAGCTTTACCCAGCCCTTCTGAGGACGATGGCATAACAGAGTTAAAAGAGGCATTGCTGTACAAGGCTGAGACGGATTCCCAACAGCTAACTCTTTTGGGAGTTGCGTACAGTGTTGTGGATGACATACTTCCGATGGCTGTCTCAAAAATTTGGAATGTCCAAATGGAATCCCATGACCAAATAAATGGATTGCATGATAGCAAGATTCCTGCAGCGGGTAGTTCTGTTGATTTTAAGGATTGGAGACGTCAGCTTCAGCATTCATTGGACAAATTAAGGGATTATTTTTGCAGACAGTATGTTTTGAACTTCATATACTCTCGAGAGGGGAAAGCTCGACTTGATGCTAGAATTTATGTTGATGGAGAAGACGAGGATTTGATTCTGGATTCAGATCCCCTTCCTTCACTTCCATTCCAGGTGATATCTCTTATATTGAATTGATGTATCCTCTTTTCCAGATGCTCCTGCTGTATGCTAAATACTATTATTGGAATTGGGCCCTGTTTGGCAAACAACAGTTGGTTGTTGGCTATTAGCTGTTTGCATTGACTGTTTGGATTGACTGTTTGTATTGGCTATTTGGATAGGTTGTTTGGAAAAGTTACCTGTTTTTTAAAAGGGAGTATTTGTTGAAATTCCATTTATACCCCTTTGTAAATAATACTTTTAGGATGGTATGTGTAAATTTAGTCAACTTTTGGACTAAAGGGTCTTTTCCACAATAAGTCGTTTTCTATAGGCTGCTCTAACAGGCCTATTGAAATTGGCTAATTGGGACCAAACAACCAACAAAATAGGTTGTTTACCAAACACCCAAAATTTGACACCCCAATAAGCCAACTTTTGTAATAGGTTGTTAACTAGACAGGGCCTTGGTCTACCTGTGAGTTGAAAAAATTCTTAGAAAATTTTCATTGTACAATTGTGCAAGAATGGAGAATAGTTGGAATTGGTCCACCTGTGAGTTGCCAAATTGCAGCCTGCATGCACTCAGTGTGGATTGACGGAGGGCTATCTGACTCAGAACTTTGAACCTTTACCTAATGTGAAGTTTGCTAGGTTAATGTTTTTGTCAGATTGTTCTCTTACTGAAATTCTTTTTGTACATTTGTTTGCTTTGTCTCCTAAGGTAGATTATTAGTGATAACTCTTCAAAAGATCCACTTTTTTCAGTGTTTGTTGGGGGGGGGGGGGGGGCACCTTTCATGATCGTGAAATTATGAGGATTATATGAAGTCAAAGGCATGCATATTAAGTTCAAAGAGGTCAAAAGGTGTTATGACCATACTTGTGTAAACCATCCTAACTCCAGAGTAGGAAAGTGGCATGGCAAGCTTAACAGTCCACAGAAGTTCTAATGAAGTGTCCTTAAGTTGCTATGGGCCTGATTTTTTTTTTTTTTTTCCGTATCATATTAGATTTACTCTCATAAGTCATCACTTTGTATTTTCGCTCCAGGCACTCCTTTTGCTGATGGTATATAGTATTAGTTATAGAGATTCAGAAGTCTTACTGTTGATTGTGTTTGATATGTTCGTCATCACCTTTGGAAGTCTCTCATCTCATTTAATAACTCTGTGTAGTACGCTGCCACTGTGTACGGCTACACGATAATAACATCTTAGATCGTGCTTTTTTCAAATGAGTACAGGCACTATTTGCAAGGCTGCAACAGCTTGCCACAGTGGCCGGTGACGTGTTAATCGGAAAGGAGAAGCTCCAGAAAGTTCTGTTGGCAAGGTTGACGGAAACCATAGTGATGTGGTTGTCAGATGAACAAGAATTTTGGGGAGTGTTTGAGGATGAGTCTGTATCATTAAAGCCATTTGGCTTGCAACAGGTTCTTCTTAATCCTTGCTCAGCTTTGCATTTCAATGTTAAATGAATAGATCGCTCCTTTGTTCTAGGAAAGAAATGAAGTATCAATGCATCATGATGGTAGGACGATATCCTGTCGAGACTTCCTAATTTAATCTTTTGAGAATCATACTCGGAGTTTTAGAATCAAGCTCAGTTGGAGCCAACCCTTTTTTTAAAATTTTAAGTAACATTATGTAGGAGAGCTTCAAAATCCTATCGGCATCAAATTAATGCATTTTACACTTTTTATGGACTATTCTTCACACACATGCACACATTTGAGGACAACTGAGAACCCTAGTTGTATTTGTGAATCCACCCCTAGTTGTCTCACTCCATTTTAAATAACACGTTTATCGCACCTTTCTATTAACACATTTATCACGCCTTTCTATTAAAGCACGACCCCATTTGTTATTGTGAAATGGGCGGAGTATTATTTATTTTTCTGGCATATTTTCTTAAAATAAAATCATTCTTTTCTATCATAAGACCTTGCTTTTTGGAGTGTTGGTCGACAAGAGGCCAAATAAACAAGGCATTGATGTAGTACTATGTTCATTCTTCTTCTGGCACATTTCTTCGCAGTCCACTCTCTTTCCTTGTTTATGGTGGATTAATGATTACTTTGAGTGCCCATGGGTTGGACTGTCGAATGTTAACGAGAGTGGAATAGAGTGGGCACAGTCAGCTGGGTTGGGGTGGGGGGGGGGGGTGTGAGACTGCCCTTTCCATGTTTGGAATGTTTACTTTGAGCTGATAATTAAAGCACAAGGGAGATATATATTAGATGGTACATTAAAATGACAGTACATGTATTTTATCAGCTAAAACCCAAGTTCAACTTATGCTAGGGTTTTGATAAAATGAAAGATTTGTATTATGCAACGACTCACAGAGTATCCTTCCATATTTGCTTAGAAAAGGCTTCTGAAGTTGGGATTTCATGTCCATTTTAATTTTATTGCTTTCTCACCCCCAGAAAGACCTAATAATTGGCTATTCTCCTGTTACAGTTGATTCTAGATATGCATTTCACTGTTGAAATTGCACGGTTTGCCGGGTATTCATCCCGGCAAGTGTTGCAACTAGCTTCTGAAATTATAACCCGTGCAGTCAAAACATTTTCTGCAAGAGGAATCGATCCGCAGAGGTATCCATTTCTTCCTACAATACATATATCCAACGATAATTATGGTGGACATGATGTTTAACTATCTTCCCGTAATTTTACAGTACGCTTCCGGAGGATGAGTGGTTTTCTGAGACAGCAAAAGCAGCAATAAATAAGCTTCTGCTGGGTGCATCCGGGTCTGAAATATCAGAACCAGAAGAAGAAGAAGAGGAAGAACCGGTTTATGTACATCAACATCACCATCTGAGCTCTGCAATACCAGAAGATCCTGTTTATGCAGATCATGAAATTCACCACTTGCCCTCCGATTCAGAGGATTCGGATTCTTGCCCCTCAACTGTGGACTCTTTCCATTCGTTTGTGTCGGCAGAAATGGAAGACCTGGAAAGCCCTTAAACCAGAGCCTCAGGGCCAAATTCCCGTAAATCTGTCAGGTGTAGAATTTCTGTAGGCTGATGTTGAATTTGCGCGACATAATTTACTGTAAATGTGTGAAATCGATCAGAGGACAAAATAGTGTTGGAGCTGTTTTACATGTAGAGCAACTTCAAAATAGTGTTTTGAACGAAGTTTTAGTTTGATTTTGTGCAAACAAAAATGAGATTCAAGGTGTTAACCTAGGTTAGGTGGTTGGTCTTAAGCAGTTGTCAAACGGTGCACACATCATTCTTAATCTTATTCAACCTGGTGAACCCACAAATACTTCGAACCATCATCATTTTTGCCACATTTAATTTTTGACAATGCGACCTCTTTGTAATGCAATATTCTAAGCCATATAACGTTGTTGGTTTGACTATCACACGATACACCTTACCTTTAAATTTAAGCTGTATTCTCTTAGCAAACAACACTCATATTGATATTGTCGTCTTCCACTTTTCCAACCAAGCTTAATATGATGTGTAATATCCTCACTTATATCAACATGACTTTGCAAAATAGATTCAAGTAGTGAAGCTTCTCCGCCTCATGTGTATGATTCTCCTTGTATAATGATCATAACTTGACAGTTGTCTTCTCGATCACTCCTTCTAATAGGACACTTCATATACTTTGACTTTGACCTATTTAATCTAAAGCCCTTAGACTCCAAGGTTTCACATAAAAGTCTTACCTTATCCTTTAGTGCCTCATTCGACTCATCAATCGGAATTATATAATTCGTGAAGAGCATATATCAACTAGTTCATCCTTACTATCCTTAATAAATACATCCATAACCACATTAAAAAAGAATCAGGCTATACAGACTTTTGATGGAACACAATATCAACACGAAAATCGCTTGTAGACCCACTGATGTGCTAACAAAGAATGACTCAAATATAAGGATATTGTATCCTCAAGACATTCTCACAACACTTCCCTAGGTACCCTATCATAGGTTTTCTCTATATCAATGAACATCATATGAATATCTTCCTTCCTCTCCCTTTACTGTTCATTTGCTCCATAAGACAATGCAAAATATGAATGACTTTTGTAGTTGGTCTCCGAAACATTTTTTATATATAAAGAGTAGACTGATGTACAGAGCATTCTTGCAAGCAGGGAATGACCCCATCACAAAAGTGTAATGCATGCAAACCTTATTTTGCATTACTGTAAATCCTTGATCTCACAATCACACGACAACAACTCAAACGTTGCGTGAAGGTTCCCCTTCCATTTTTTATATATAGTTATATAAAATATATTGTCCCAAAGTTTTTATAAAATTATTTTAAGTGTCATATGCTTTTACAACCAACCTTTTTTTAAGGCTAATTGCATGCAACTTTTGTTTAGGACTAGTAAAGAATACCTGTGCCCTGCGCGGGCTAGAAATTATAGGTCTGCAATATAAGTTTGGTATAATATGTTGATTAAATTTATTATATTAAATGGATATTGTCTTAGATTATAATAAATATGAAAAATTACAAATAATAATATGATATTATATAATTTATATATAGTATTATATTTATTTTTCAAATACAATGTACATTAATTTAATTTTCATACTAACATAAAATCTTTTAAAAATCGTCGTATTAACAATTTTAATGTTTTCATTGTACCAATATTATAATTGTATCAAAATATATTTACAAAAATGCACCCGTTCGTATTTTCCTAAAACTGAAATACACTGGAGTCGTGTTGTTAGAGTGAAATTTACAAGAAATCAAAATACATTTGACCTGTATTTACCCTAAAAAAAACTTTTATTATAAAAAAACATCTAACCCGTATTTATCTGAATTTAAAATACACCTAAGTCATGTTTTTAGAGTTAAATTTACCATAAATCGAAATACACCCGACCTGTGTTTACCCAAACCAGATATACAATCGACATATTGTTTAGTTATTGTACCCGAGGGTAAAAGAATAAATTTGTGTGTGAATACAAGCCAAAGACAAGTTGCTAATTAATTATTATATCTATGGACGAAATAGTAAATTCGTGTGTAAACACAAGCAAGCAGAGCATGCAGCATAATTGATTATCATATCCAAGGACAAAATAGTAAATTCGTGTGTGAACACAAGCAAGCAAAGCAGGCAGCAAAACACAAAAACGTCAGTCACACTTTTATTATTCCCTTTTATTTATATTTATAATGTAATTAATTTCATATCGATTAATTTTATATTAATAATATAAGTATTTATATTAAGATGATATATATTATTTTAAACAATTTATTCTAACTTAAAATAAAATGTTAATTAATCTTTATAAATCAAAACAATTAACTTTGTAAAATTTTAAGTTTCATTGCTCCATAACAACTCAACTCTGCGATTGTTGTTTGCGGTTCTACATCGCACCACAACTTTCCAATTTCCACCACAACTTACCACAAACTACCATTCCAACTTTTATTTATTTTTTATTAAAAGTTATACCAACTCACTTACAATTATTTTTACCACAACCTTCCACATTCCACCACAACTTTTCACAACCCATCACATTTTTCAAATTTTCACCACAGTGCACCGCAACCAACCACAAAAAATGAACAGAGCCAAAATTAAATACTATTATAAAAGGGAAGTATAGAACCTTGAAGACGGAAGAAAATAACCAGAAAGAAATAAAGGAAAGCCTCCACGTGCCCATTACATGTTGGCCAATAGTAATAGTACAAGCAAGTGAAGCAACATAAGCATGCAGCAAAACAAAAGCAGGTGAGGAAAATCGGAAGAGGCATAATTCTCCCTTTTATAATAGATTAAATGATATGATATGATGTTTTGAATTATAGTAATAAATTATTAAATATCTAAGTATACTGTAAAAGTAAATTACCATAAGAAATTTAAATTTACTCAAGATTATTTGGTGAATGATGAACAATTTAGTTTTGAATTTTGGGACATTAAATTTTGAACTTTGGGGGTAGTGAAATATAATATACTAACCTTTAAAATTGGGCACTAGTATACCGATTTTATAGACTTATTTATCGGTAATGTACTGGTCTTTAATGATGATTAGTAAAATGGGACACTACTATACCATCACTTAAAGGTTGATATATTACAATCCTTTAGTGTCCAATTTTAAAAAGGTTAATTTATTAAAATCCAATGCACCTAAACTTAACCCATTAGCGTCCAAAACTCCTTTAGTTATTATCCAAATAGTTCGAAGGTAATCCTTTAATGATTATTTGTGGGCTACACAAACATGGAGAGAAAAAACTGACAATAAATAAATAAAAATATAGTGTTCATATAAACACTAAAAATGAAAACTGAGGCAATAATATGAATTCAAGAAGGAAAAAAAAAGGTCTTGTTACAAACAACAAAATTTACACACTATTCACTTTTTGTAAAAACAATTAATACAAACAGTTAAGAAACATGACTACTAAAACAAACAAAAGGCAAATACTTAATAAAATAACTAACAACTAAAAGTAACTAAAAACTAGTTGCCAAATAAGGTAGACATCTTTTTCATTGCTCATCTAAAAAGACTTTTTTTTTGGAGTATCTAATTATTTGCTAGTAATAAACTATTGCTAGTATTTTGTGAGATGACTTTTGGACTAATTGCTATAAAAGTTTTAATCTTTTACTCAACAAATTTGATAAATCAATGAACAAATTAATTATTAGCATACTAATATAAGTATTCATTAACAATGGTTATTAGCTGGATGCCAAATATGGAGGAACAATTATTATAAAATTATAATGTTTAAATAGACATTGAAAATAAAAAATGAGGGCACAATTAGAATTCAAGTAAAAAGATCTTATTACAAATAGATAACTCTATTAAATATTCTTTGCAAAACAAATAATACAATCAGGTAACAAAACAACAAAAAAAGTCAAACTTATAATACAACTAACATCTAACAATAGATAATAACCAACAAGAAAAAATATCTCTGCAATAAAGAGTTTTGGGAAACTAGTCCCAGAGCCTCTGACTCGTCCGTTTGGAAAGCCATTTTGCGCACACAAACTACACTTATAAAAGGAGTAAGATGGATTCTAGGCATGACAATATCGATAATTTGGATATCGCGGTAGATAAATTTATTGGACAAGATAAAACTTGGAACTTGGCAAAAATTAGAGAAGTAATAAATAATGATACCATGATTCAAAAAAATTTAGGCATTCCAATCCCTTATGAAGACACTAGAGACAAAGTTTGTTGGGGGCTAACCGGATCAAGAAAATTTTCGACGAAAACAGCTACTCGAATCATGCAACATTGCAATGATTGGCTACAAAAATGGGAATTTAGTTGGATCTGGCGTCTTGATATACCTCCAAAAGTGAAAATTTTTCTTTGGCAAGGTCTTAGAAACGCACTGCCAAATAGAGGAAATCTATTCCGTAAAGGGATCAATTTAGATCCTCTCTGCCTGTTGTGCCTGGGACATATAGAAAAAATGAGCATATGTTCTAGGAGTGTAGTTTCGCTAAAAGGATGTGGGATCTAGCGAAACAACATCAATGGTTAACTACGATCCCAATAGATGACCAACCAGAACCAATTATTCAACGGTTAGTCAGAGCGTGGAAAAGGGATGGAAAAAATCAAGGTTTTGGTTTGGTTGGCTTGTTGAAGACTTGTTAAGCAAAAGTCAAAGATGTTGGTTGGCATGTTAGACAACCACCTTTTCACCTTTTTGTTTTGTCAATAGCTCCCTTTGCCACCCCTTTAATATGTGACATATCTTTGTCAAAAGTGTTAGGCACCCCTCTTTTGAATTGTCAATGGCTTGTTGCATCTCATGCCAACCACCTTGTTTCTATTGGTTCCCCTAAAGGTGGTGGTCTAATGGTTGCCAATTTGCATAAAACTCTTGCAAGTTTCCTCTCTTCCCTTTTGTTATATATATACGTGGGATAAGGGGGGTTTTAAAATCCAATTTTGTGTAGAAAAATTTCAGCCTTATTTCCTCTTGATCTCTCACATATATTCACAAATCAATATTCTCTTTATTTCTCCTTAATTCCCTACAAGTTCTTATATAATTCCCTAGTTTTCATTCAACTCATTAGCTCTTATATAACCATCTTTGGGCATAGTTTCAAGTACTCCAAGTTAATAAATTGGGAGTTCACTCGATTAATTAACACCGTGTTAATCCTGGGGAGCGACCGGTTAGAGGAAGTTTGCACCGTAGCTTCGGCGAAATCATTCTTAGGACAGTGGCTAGGCCAAGACATGATTTGCTATTTTCTACTAATTTATTATGTGTTGTGATGCTATTAATGTGTTTATTTTCGTCTGTTAATTAAGGTTTTAGTTGGTTGATTTTTATTCTTAGTGGTTATATTCTAGTTTTCGAAAAGGGTATTTTAGCTGTTGTAATTGTATAAACCAAATCTTTTTATTCAAGTTTTTCCAACATTCTAAGAACAATTTCTAGGTTTTATACAATTATGGCTTCTAAATTTACTATTCCTAATGTATCTAAACTTGAACCGTTTGATAGTAAAAATTATAATCGTTGGGTTGTTAAGATGAGTTTTTATCTGGAGCAAATTGAGGTTGCATATGTCTTAGAGGATAAGGTTATTCCTAAAGAGCCTAATGTTAAAGCCGAGTTTAAACTGAAATTTTCTAGGGATGACAAAGTGTGTAAAGGCATGTTGTTGCATCATATGTCTAATTCCTTGCTTGACATTTACATGAAATTAAAACTGCTAAAGAGATTTGGATGCTCTCAGCAAAAAGTATGGTAAGGATGATGCTGGGTCTAAACGTTTTGTTGTTAGTAAACGGTTAAAGTTTAAGATTGAGGAGGATAAACCCATTATTGTTCAAATCCATGAATATGAAAGTTTGTGTTCAATTATTGCATCAGAAGGCTTGAACATTCGTGATGTGACTTTAGCTATTGTGTTGATAGAAAAATTACCACCTTCTTGGAAAGACTATAGAAACCAACTTATACATGAAAAAAGAGATTGGACCTTAGAAGAGCTAGTTGGGCACTTGAAAATTGAGGAGAAAAATAGGTTGAAAGATCAAAAGATTTTTATGAATTATGACTTTTCTAAAGCTAACCTTGTGGAGCCAAGATTTGTTAATTCTGACAGGTCCAAGCAGAAAGGAAAGAAAGATTCTAGATGAGACATGAAACCACAAGGAAGGGTGCAAAAATATAAATTCACGGGAAACTGCCATGCATGTGGACAACGAGGCTACAAAGCTGCAGATTGTCATTCCAGGAAAAGACCCAACACCAACTTAGTTGAATCTGACACAATCGTTGCAGTAGTGTCAGAAGTCAATTTTGTTGGTAACGTCACAAAATGAATCATTGATACCGGCGCCTCTAAACATATTTGCGCTGATCATCGACTATTTCAAGCCTATGAAAAAGTTGATGAAGGAGGAAATGTCTTTATGGGAAATTCATCAACCGCATCCGTCATTGGTAAAGGGAAGATCACTTTGAAACTCACTTCTGGAAAATTTCTTACCCTTAATGATGTTTTGCATGTGCCTGATATGCGTAGAAATCTAATAATCTGGTGGTTTACTCATGAAAGCGAGTTTGAAATTAACTTTTGTTTCTGACCATCTTGTTATGACCCGCAATGATGAATTTGTGGGAAAAGGGATTTTTTACTAATGGTCACTTGATTGTGCTTGACACTATTCCAGAAAAAGTGAATAAACTGTCTGCTAGTTCTTCTACTTACATTGTTGAGTCACTTGATTTATGGCATGCAAGATTAGGACACGTTAATGTGGACTCCATTAAAAGGCTTAAGCAACTTAATTTAATCCCTAAGTTGTCTAATATGAATTTCTAAATGTGAAATTTGTGTCGAGGCTAAATTTCATAAGAAGCCTTTTAAATCCATAAAGAGAGAGATTGAATTGTTTGAGCTTGTTCACACTGACTTAGGAGACTTCAAAAATCATGTGAGTCGAGGCGGTAAAAGGTATTATATTACTTTCGTTGATGATTGCTCTCGTTACACTGTCTTGTATCTCCTTAGTTCAAAAGATGAGGCAAAAGAAATGTTTATTAAGTACAAGTCCGAAGTGGAAAATCAGTTGAATAAGAGAATAAAAAGGCTTAGGAGTGATCGAGGTGGTGAGTATGATCCAACATCTCTTAAGGCCTTTTGTGAGGCTAATGGTATTATTCATGAGTGGACTGCCCCTCATATTCCAGAACAAAATGGAGTAGCAGAGAGGAAAAATAGAACTTTGAAAAATATGATGAATGCTATGTTAATTAGTTATGGGCTTCCTGATAATATGTGGGGGGAGGCAATTTTGCCTGCTTGTCATGTGTTAAATCGTGTGCCTCATAAGAATGTTGATAAGACCCCTTATGAATTGTGGAAAAGACATCCTCCCAACTTGAATTATTTGAAATTGTGGGGGTGTTTAGCTAAAGTTGGACTACCTACTCTCAAAAGAGAGAAAATTGGTCCTAAAACCGTTGATGCATTATTAGTTGGATATGCTTATCAAAGTGCTGCTTATCGTTTTCTTATGAAAGGTGAAAGTGATTCATTTATGCATGGTCATATTCTTGAGTCTAGAGATGTTGAATTTTTTGAGCATATATTTCCTATGAAAATTGCATCTCATGATAAGCATATTTCTCCTGACATATCTACTAAGAGGCATACATGCTCATGTAGCCCTGAATTACGGAGGAGTAAAAGATTCAGAAAAGAAAATAGTTTTGGTCCTGATTTTATTACTTCTTTCCTTATTGAAGATGACATGCTAGATGATGAATTTGTTTGTCCATATATTATGGAAGAAGATCCCAAAACTTTTGATGATGCCATGAAATATGTTGATGCTATTTTTTGGAAAGAAGCAATCAATAACGAGCTTGACTCAATTTTGAGTAATCATACCAGGGAGTTGACTGATTTACCTGAGGTTGCAAACCTTTAGGTTGTAAATGGGTGTTTAAGAAAAAGCTTAAAGCCGATGGGTCTATTGACAAATATAAAGCTTGTTTGGGGGTTAAAGGTTTTAATCAAAAAAAGAAAATTGATTATTTTGATACTTATGCTCATGTGACTAAAATAGTCACCATTAGAGTTTTGATTGCACTTGCTTCTATTCATGGCTTATTTGTGCATCAAATGGATGTCAAAACGACATTCTTGAATGGGGATCTTGATGACGAGATATATATGGAACAACCTGAGGGTTTTGTGGTACCAGAATAGGAACATAAAGTGTGTAAACTTGTTAAATCCTTATATGGATTAAAACAAGCTCCTAAGCACTGGTATGAAAAATGTGATAGTATAATAACTGCCAATGGTCTTAGAGCAAATGAAAGTGATACTTGGGTGTATTCCAAGCATGTTTTGAATGATTGTGTTATTATATGCTTATATGTCAATGACATACTTATATTTGACACTAGTATGGATCTTGTTAATGAAACCAAGAGCTTTCTAAGTTCTAACTTTGAAATGAGGTGAAGTTGATGTTATCTTAGGAGTCAAGATTAAGAGGACTCAAGATGGCATTAGTCTTAACCAGTCTCACTATATTGAGAAAATACTTAGAAAGTTTGATTCATTTGATGTTGAACCTATTAGGACACCTTATGATGCTAGTGTGCATTTGGTAAAGAACAAAGGTTTGTCTGTGTGCCAAATGGAATATGCTAAAATAATTGGTAGTGTTATGTTCCTGATGAATTATACAAGGCCTGATATTGCCTATGCTGTCAGTAGACTTAGCAGATATACTCATAACCCCAGTGATAATCATTGGATTGCTTTGAGGCATTTGCTTAAATATTTGAAAGGTACTATTGATTGGGGTTTGCACTATAGAAAATTTTCTGCTTTGTTGGAAGGATATAGCGATGCCAATTGGGTATATGATAATGATGAAATTAACTCCACTAGTGGTTATGTGTTTACACTAGGTGGTGGTGCTATATCCTGGAAATCTGCTAAACAGTCTTGTACTGCTATGTCTACTATGGAATCTGAATTTATTGCTCTTGAATTGACAGGCCGTGAGGTTGAATGGCTGAAAAGTCTGCTAGTAGATGTCCCATTGTGGGGGAAGCCGGCTCCTTCGATTACACTGTATTGTGATAATATGGCAACTATATCGGTTGCAACGAATAAGGTCTTCAATGGAAAGAGAAGACATATATGGTTGAGACACAAAGTAATGAAGGAGTTACTTGAAAATGGAGTGATATCACTGGACTTTGTAAAGTCCGAAAAGATTGCGGATCCGTTAACGAAAGGCCTATCTAGAAAGATGGTCTTTGATACATGGAGGGGGATGGGATTAAGACCCATTGAGGAATTGTAATGATGGATCCCTACTTCGAAAAAGAAGTTCAAAGGGTATTAACGCAGTCATTACTCAATTCCTGAGCACTACATTGTGTCCCTCCATATGGTGTATGTGAGTAGTGTTTTGCTATTGTTGTGTTGAGGATGAGCATATAGCTCTTAATGGACCATAAAGGCGTCAAAGTACCACACACTAGATGAACCCACCTACTTAGGTGTGGAAGTGTGGTCGCTTCTTGTCGGAGGATTGATATGGGTCGCCTCCTAGAACACCTATGAGCTACCAGGTTGGCGTATGGCCAGTATAAGGTGCCAGACCACGGAGTATGAGAATATCTGAAGTTAATGTGTGCCCAAGGGCGAAGTTACACCTCTCTATCAAGTTCAAAACGATTGTCACTTGGTAGGCTGTTTGTCTTTAAACTTGGTGTCACTAGGTGTCAATTCAAGTCGCAAGACATTGGCATAGATGCATTAATTTCTCTATGCCCAAACATGTTTATATTTTAAAACCTTGATTTTGTGGGGGATTGTTAGAAAAAAATCAAGTTTTTGGTTTGGTTGTCTTGTTGAAGACTTGTTAGGCAAAAGTCAAAGATGTTGGTTGACATGTTAGGCAACCACCTTTTCACCTTTTGTGTTGTCAATAGCTCCCTTTGCCACCCCTTTAATATGTGACATATCTTTGTCAAAAGTGTTAGACACCCCTCTTTTGACTTGTCAGTGGTTTGTTGTATCACATGCCAACCACCTTGTTTCTATTGGCTCCCCTAAAGGCGGTGGTCTAATGGTTGTCAATTTGCATAAAACTCTTGCAAGCTTCCTCTCTTCCCTTTTGCTATATATATACGTGGGATAAGGGGGTTTTTAAAATCCAATTTTGTGCAGAAAAATTTCAGCCTTATTTCCTCTTGATCTCTCACATATATTCACAAATCAATATTCTCTTTATTTCTCCTTAATTCCCTACAAGTTCTTATATAATTCCCTAGTTTTCATTCAACTCATTAGCTCTTATATAACCATCTTTGGGCATAGTTTCAAGTACTCCAAGTTAATAAATTGGGAGTTCACTCGATTAATTAACACCGTGTTAATCCTGGGGAACGGCCGCTTGGAGGAAGTTTGCACCGTAGCTTCGACAAAATCGTTCTTAGGACAGTGGCAAGGCCACGGCACGACTTGCTATTTTCTACTAATTTATTATGTGTTGTGATGCTATTAATGTTTTTATTTTCGTCTGTTAATTAAGGTTTTAGTTGGTTGATTTTTATTCTTAGTTGTTATATTCTAGTTTTTGAAAAGGATATTTTAGTTGTTGTAAATGTATAAACCAAATCTTTTTATTCAAGTTTTTCCAACATAAATTATGTAATCAAAGGTGCGTTTGTTCTATGGACACTATGGAAAAGTAGAAATGACACTACGTTCAGAAACATCATCCATAATCCCCTTGGTAACTTAATCCAAGCTAAGAAACATGCTGCTGAATGAAAAATTCGAAATATGTCGGAAGACCCGGAGATGGAAGCTAGGTACATCACACAAAGGAGGCTACCTATCAATAAAATCGTGAGATGGCAGGCACCCCTCAGAGGGAGCATAAAACTCAACTTTGATGGCTCACACTATCAAAATTTGGTGGCATGGGGTTTTATTCTTCGAGACTGGAGGGGAGGGATGATCAAAGCACGTGCAGCGTGTTGAGTTGTCCCACATCGGCCTTTGACACCCATATTGTGGTGTTTATAATGGCTTGGGTGCCTCAACCTCCTAAGCTAGCTTTTGGGGTTGAATTGGGCTCAAGTCCATTATTTCACATGGTATCAGAGACAGGGTCATTGATGTTGGGGCCGCGCCCGCAGTTGTCTGCGCCTCGTGGTGAGGGGGGCGTGTTGAGTTGTCCCACATCGGCCTTTGACACCTATATTGTGGTGTTTATAATGGCTTGGGTGCCTCAACCTCCTAAGCTAGCTTTTGGGGTTGAGTTGGACTCAAATCCATTATTTCACACAGCGAACCATGGGGACTCTCCAATTATTATGGCCGAAGCTAGAGCTCTTCGAGATGGATTAAGGGAAGCAGTAGCAATGGGTCATGCCCACATTGTCATAGAAGGAGATAACCTGGTTGTAATTCAAGCCATTCACGGGGACTTTGTGATACCTTGACAGATTAGAAATATGGTGGAAGACATCCGTAACTTACTATCTCAATGCCCCTGGAGTATTATCTCACATATTTATAGAGAGACAAATCGTGTAGCTGACTGGTTATCAAAATAAGGTCATAACGTACCAGCAGCTGAAATATGGGAACAGATTGATGATAAAGAATTTAATAATATCTTGTATGAGGATAGAGCGGGAAGATTTCTTGTAAGAAGAAATCTCTAAACACCTCTCTCACTTACCTTCTAAAAAAAAAAATTAACAACCAACAACTGATTGTCGAATGTGGCCATATTTACCTACAACCAACCTTTTTTTTTTCTAAATGGCCTAAAGAACAAACCCTAAATGTGAAATTAATCTTTTTGTCGTGATGAAAAATAACAGCAACTAGGGATGATAACGGTTCGAAGTCAGATCAAATTTGGAAACCTCCAACTCTGGTTTTGATTAATATTGGTGGTAAAATTGACCTTGAACTACAAATAATCGAAGGTAACTTTAACCTCAAACTCTGATTATAATCGGAGGTATTGGGTCAGAGTAGGATCATATTTCAACTATATTATTTTAAAGGAATAGTTTGGTTGTCTTTTGCTATATCATAAATATTATAATGCAATGTTGACAATAATTATTAAAAATGATTCTTTCACTTGTCAAAACATTATTATGAAATTCCAAACCATATATGCAAAACAAAAAAAAATCACAAGCTACGATTATATGGAGATTAGATTCTCCACTTTTAGGTTCATTCTCTCTTGACCATTTTCTCATTTTAATACTATAACAAAATTTAATCGGACTTAATAAGGTTGAAGTTGAACACCTCCAAATGCACCCTTGATTAAATTTGAAGTTGTACATTTTTAATTGAATTTTGTTTGATTTTATTTTTCCTTGAATTCAAATAAAAATTTTAAACTTCGAATCAAGTTAGATTTGGTTCAACTCAAATCTTACAAACATTCCTAAGAGCCATCCTTAGGGTTGTTCAAAAAATCCGAAACCGCTATATCGAACCGCGGATCGGCAAAATTGAACCGCAAATCGACAAAATTGAACTGCTTCAAAATCCGGTGTACGGAAACTTAAAAATTAGATGCTAAACAGGACGGTTCCGATCTAGGACATTCAAACCGACGGTGAACCGGAACCGCTAATACATATATACATATATGTTAGAGAAAAGTGAGTACCAAGGTAACAGCGGAAGCGAATAATAGAATCGAAAACGAGATGACGAATATTACGACAAAATTTAGGAACGAAAAATAAGCGATAAAATCAAACACCAGAATTACGTGGGAAACCGAAGAACTCGGAGAAAAACCCACGGACGGCGACAGCCAGAAAATAATCCACTGTGAGAAAGGAGAGACGGCTGATCACTATCACAGGGTGTGATGCGATCCACAAAGGAGATTACAATAACAATCTCTCAACACTCAACTCACAATCTCTCAGGATACACTGGGGAAAATATTGGTGAGACCCCTTTCTCTCTCAATATTTTCTCTCTCTCTCTCTCTCTAGCTCTCTGTGTTTTCTGATGTCTTTGGTGGAAAAACATGCACCCTATTTATAGGGAGAACTCCCTATAACCTAACTTGACTCCCACTCCAAATAGATTTAGAATCTAATACAATTAGGAAACCTAACACAATAAGGAAACCTAAATAATATCCTAATACAATTAGGAAACAAATAATTGTGAGATCAAGAGATTTGGTGATTTTAGGACACTTTCCTAACAAACTCCACCTTGGACTAAAATCAACGAATCATCGATCCAGATAAACATCTTCGATCGCCGCCATCAACATGCCCTCCGCATGGCGTGGCCACAGGCTCTCATGCTTAGAACACCAACTAAGTCCAAACAATGTTCGAACTTAGCTATAGATAGAGGCTTGGTTAACATGTCTGCAGGATTATCAGAAGTATGAACCTTCTTCACCACGATCTCTCCTACAAAGAATCACGATGAAGTGATACGACGCTTATATGCTTAGTCTTCGAATGATAAGTGTCATTCTTTGTCGATGTATAGCACTGATCGTATGCAATAAACCACGCCTCGCCTGTGGTACTCCAAGCTCCATGACCAATCCCTCAACCGGATGGCCTCCTTCACTCCTTCCGTGCAAGAATATATTCAGCCTCTGTAGTAGACAAGGCTGCTATAGATCAAGTGAAGCTTTCCAAGATATTGCTCCTCCACACATGACGAACACATACCACGAAATTGGCGTCTATATCCGGATCTCCACCATAATCAAGATCAACATAACTGCAACATCGGACGTTGCGGCACTACCTCTATCATACAGATGCCCTTCTCCAAAGTACCCTTCACATAGCGAAGGATCCACTTCACTCCTTCCCAATGCTCCTTCCCCGGATTCTGCGTATATCTACTCACCACACTAATCACGCGGGGTGTCAGTCTAGTACACACCATAGCATACATCAAACTACCAATTGCACTAACATAGGAATATTAGACATCCTCCTTACCTCCAAATCAGATTTAGGGCGATTCTCACTGCATAACTTGAAGTGTGCGGCTAAAGGAGTTGAAAGCGCTTTCTGATTTTCATATTGAATCATCAACACCTTCTCCAGATATTTCTTCCGAGACAGAACAACTTCCCGCCTTTCTATCCCATTGGATCTCCATACCCAAAATCATCTTCGCCGCTCCGAGGTCTTTCATCTCAAACTCCTGGTTGAGTTGAGATTTCAGCTTCTTTATTAGTGACATGTCCCTGGAGGCAATCAACATATCATCCACATACAATAATAAATAAATGAAAGACCTTTCTTCAAATTGCCTGTAGTACACACAATTATCATAGTGACTTCTTGTGTACCGTTGCCCTACCATAAAGGTATCAAACCTTTTGTACCACTGCCTGGGTGCCTGTTTAAGTCCATACAAGGACTTCCTTAATCTGCATACCTGTTCCTATTTACCAGGAACGATGAAACCCTCTGTGTAACGACCCGCCCTAAAACCCATATTAATTAAGTTATGATCATCATGATTAACCCAAATTACGCAACTAAATTTTTTTCATTTTATTTTACTATTATTAGTACTATTTTTATTGTGGTGACAGGTCTCGAGTAAGGAGGTGGCGAAATGGGTTGGTTATAGTATTTTATATACGTATTACCACGGTTGATAAAGTATTCTTATCATACATAATTACTATCATGAGTTTATGGTTATTTATTTATTTTCGAGTTAAGTTATGTAATTTATTTTACGATTCTCAACTTTACGGTTTTAACCGAGGAAAGTTACATTAATTTTTATGTACATTTTCGATTATACTCGAATCATCTAATCGTCCTAATTATATTTTATCGTTCATTTTATTTTCTTAAGTATCATTCCACCAATTTATTTTATTTTATTTTAAGTATTACTAATTGATTTCGTCTAATTTAAATTCAAATTACTTTATTTAACTTTGTATCAATTTATTCTACCCAAGGTATACCAATTAACCTTAGCTAGTTTATTACCAATTATTTTACCTAATCTAATTTTATTTGTCTTGGTTAAGTATTCTTTTACTTGTATTAAAAGTGGAGGTTATATTTACATTAATAGGATAGAAGAGGGGGCCTTAGTCTTTTTCCACTTCATTTTAATCCCACTCAACTCACAAACTCCCTTCTCCCTCTCCTTGCTCTTGCTCGGCCGACCACTCACAACAGCCCCCCCCCCCTCTGTTTCTGTCGTTTTCCGGCCAAATTTCCGGTGACCGGCGAGAATTCCGGCGACCCGCAAGCACTCCTCCACCTCTTCTCTTGTTTTCTCCCTCAATTTCTCCTCCAAGAGGTATAATATTCAAACCCTAACTCAAGCTTTTCTTCCCTAATCTGATGTTCATGTTTGAATTGGGTATTGTTGATGTTTTTCATCTCTTCTAAGGTTCTCAAGCATGAATTTATATTGTGGTTAAATTAGGGTTTGAATTTGGGTTTGATACATGTGAATTTGAGTTGATTTTTGGGTGTTTAATGTTGTATTCTTGTTGAATGTGTGAAATAGCTTGTTGCATGTGAGTTTTAGGATCATGTTTAAGCAAGATTTAGTGTTTAATTTCTGGAAAATCCATGGATGATGGTTACCTTGAAGTTTAATTGGGAATTGATGCAAATTGGAGACAAAGGAGGTCATGCATGTGGGTTTTGATGGCCAATTAAGTTTCTGTTTGAAATTTGATTTTTATAGAGAAATTAAAATGTGTTTTTAGCCCAGATTTTTGCTGGAAAAGATAGCTTAAGTCATTATCTAACTATGGGCTTTGGAATTTCGAGAATCCGACATGTGTAGCTCGAGTTATGAGCAAAACCGTGAAGGGGTGTAAATTGTATACGAGTCTGAGTCAGTAGCTTGGGGACCAATTTTCGTCCATTTAGAGTTTTTATCGATTCCAGTGGTAAACATACAAGTTTTAGGTGATGTTTTAAGCTTTCCGGAAATGTATGGTTTGCGTTCATCCGATATCGGGAGTGAAAGTTATAGGGTCGAGACTGAGGGGTATCAATTGGGTTCTGCCCAGAATTTTATGCTTAATTTGGGATGTTGTGATCCAAATTCGACCAATTAAGGGAATTCTAATTACTTGGAGACTCTTTGGCCAATATTAGAATGTTCAAGAGGTGTTTCTAAGTTGTCAATGCTATCTTTGGGAGGTTCATGTTATTTATCAAAGTTATGTTATCTTAGTTAAGGTTGAAGGATTAAGTTACATCGACTTTAAGTGTGGTTTCGGAATGCATCATTAGTCTCAGAGTTCTTTGAGACACAATAATCCTAGGATTTTTAATCCTTCTTTAACTCATAATTTCATAGCCATTATTCAAACACTCCCAAAATCCATTAATCTATCATTGTAAATTTCTCCTTCGTCGTTTGACGACGTATCCGAAAAATCAAGAATTCTCTAACTTTCATTCTAGCCTTTCATTCCTTAATTCTCTACATTCCATCATTATGATCTACTAAAATCATTCACTAAGTTAAGCTTATTCATCGTTTACTTCCAAGTCTTTATGAGTTTCAGATCAAAAGATCAAACCGAAAGTTTCTAATTTCCAAATTACACATTCTGTTTCTGTCCCGGCTGTTTTTCAGCCCTTTCCCTTCATTTTTGGACCTCGGTCCTGTTGAAAAAGTTGTAGGACTTAATTCTCCCTATTCCGAAGTACTTGGTTTGTTTAATTCGAGTTTTCTAGCCCAAGTTATGCTAAAAACTCTATTTCTTAAAACACGAAATTTCTTTAAGTTATTACGTTCTTAGTTCTATTTTACTTAACGTTTGAAACTCACTAAGGACCTTATTCGCTCTCCACGCTATACTTCTTTTATCCTAGTTTCCAAGCCGCCCAAGCCATCCCGAGGCCGAGACGCCACTTATCTTCGCCTGTTAAGGTACGCAAATTGTCCAACCTTTACCGTCTAATCATGTTCAATGTTCATTATAATCGTACCTTATCAAGTTTATGCTTTACGATATCTTTATATTCAAAAGTGGACCCGCATTTTATATGTTATTCATTTATATTCATGTTTATAACACTCCTGATCAGAGTGTCTTGACCTGGCCAGTGTCGACTGCTTAGCAGTCACCCAATCCAAATCTAGATCGATTTGGGCATGCGCGTGTGTGAGGTGCTTGCACCGATCATAAGGGTCCCACATATTTTATCTATCTATTACTCTATGTCGTTCACTCATGTATGTTATATGTATTTTACTTCATCTCAATTTGTAGGTTTTATTCCCCTTTCCCGTTTTCAAAATGAATTTAAATGTCGACACTAAAACCGTTTTCGAACGGTTTTACGTGTTGGAGGTTTACGTGCTGAGTGTTTCCCCACTCACTTTTGCGTGTTTTAATGTTTTCTTTTTAGGAGGTCCGAGCTTACAGGATAAAAGCAAGCAAAAGCAGGAGTTTTCCTCTTTAAGCAAGGTAGTTTTGTAGGGTGATGGAAGCCGGTTTGCCAAGTTATCTCAAAGGATTAAAGGACCTTTGACTCATGAAGAATATTTAGTTATATGTCATGTTATATTGTATCTTATGGGTTGTATAAGTTATTTTCATAAGGTGGAGTTTTGAGATTGTTGTTAATCTTTAATGTGGTTTGTAGTTGTTGTCCTTGGTAGTTGTTAGCCTTGTCCCGAGTAGGGACGGCGGTAATACTTCAACCTAAGTGTTCCGCTGCGCTAATCATAGGTTTGGGATCATAATTAGTGATTTAATCTTGTGGTTAAAGGTTGGGGTGTTACAGTTGTGGTATCAGAGCGGAGTTATAAGAAGACTTTGGGATATAGAGTTCCCTAGGAAAATAAGAATATGAATATAGAAAGTATGAATATGTGTGTGGGACTTGTGTCCCTATGATCTGGGTTGAAAGTTGTGAATCATTGGAGATGGATTTCGAGCATGAAGCTCTAGATATATATACATATATGGAATGTAAATCGTTTCTTGCAGGTATACAAGTTATGTAAATATTTGGGGTAGCTCTATTTTTAGGGTAGGTGCTGCCGAAATTCTCCAAAGATCTAGAAGTCTTAGCAAAATTTAATGGTGCTTAAGTGAATCTGAGAATAAGTTAGCAAGTATGTAAGAGTAAGGCCCAATAGATCATCTCATAGAGAGTTCTAGTTATTAAGGGAAAGGCTTAAGGCCTATAAATCAAATTTTAAGTGGGGTCGGTGTAAGGTGTAAATAGGTAATGTGGGTGCTCAATTACAGTATGCATAAAATCATTTTAAAGATAGCCCAAATGGCACGGTTTTGTGGAAGCGAGAAATCGCCAAATGAATGGTGGTTCACCTAAGGATGGACAAAAACTACCTAAGTTGCCTTAGGAGTTAAGTTAGTTGAGTCTCGGGCCATGTTTCGTTTTCTTCTATTTATTGAAACAAGTTTTCACTTGTTAGGTTTATTAAAACCTCGTATTTACGCTATATGAATAATATAGATGGACGCCAAGGATAATCTCCTACCCAATCCGTTTGTCATGTTTATGGATCCAACGACCAATATTCAAACCCATCTCAAGGCGCTGCAAGACGTTTTCGACGCCCATTGTGCCGCTAATCCGAAGTCGGAATTTCACGACGGCGTATGCCGAGCCCGATGTCTACTAGCTACTCTTTCCCCACGAGAGCCCGTGGGATGACATTAGGGATAGATATCGTCAGCTGCTTCTACGAAGTGAACCCGGACGTCATGCTTGTTGCCTTAACTATGTTGGGGCATGGAACCAAATTGCTATGGAGGCGATCATTACGCATACCGCTCAGTCTTTGAGCCTACATGTCCGCAAGCTAGGACCATTCCTTCATGAGCTACTCGTCGTATCTGCTCCCCCTAACGCAGGGATAACTCCATCACATGTGTTCTTTCCACTGGAGGATGAAGTTCGGCTCCACTTTTCGCCGCTCATCATAGGACGTCCAATCGTTCCGAATTCACTCTCCCGAAAATCGCCCTCGCCTGAGTAGGAACCGAGGGGAAGAAGACTCAAGTATGGACTTGGACAAGGAACCTAGGGGCCAAGATTCGTCACTCAACGCAAGAATACATGTCCTTTGAGGTCGTGCATCGTGTGGAAGAAACAAGTGAGCAAGAGGGGTCGAATTCACAAGTTTGAGGAGCTTACTTTTAAACTAGCTTTTGTAAGGATAACTAGGAAGGTAACCTATCCTAGCAAGACGACCAAGTATTTGGGTTGTGTTGACCAACTCGTGTGTTCGGAGATCACCCTTATAGCCAGTTAGTTACGTTGTTTTTGTGCCCCCCTATGAATTTTGGGAAAAGGGGGCATTGCGTGTAATCCGAGAATATAAGAACTTGTTTTATCATCGTGTTATATTTGGTATGAGGCTTGAAAAGGAATGTCGCAGATTAAATCGAAGGGAATCCCCTCTTTCTCGAACGCTTGAATAGTTGCATTAGTATCATATGCTAGACTTCTAATCTCCATATAAACATTTATAATGGCCTTGCGCGGCAATGAGGTGTATATCATTATATGGGTTTATGAGAATCGTTATCTGAGGTTACCTATAAGGAAATACATGTATGAGGGCGTTATAACCGCGCAAAGCAATAAGGATCTTACGAGGATACCAATTGTTTTGAATCAAAATTTTTATGGAACAAGTTATAGAAAGGGGAAAGTGATGGCAATACGTTATATGGGATAATGATATATTCTGTTGCAATATTGTGGCGTGTCATGGCTCGGAGAATTCACCACAAGAAGAGCCCATGGATGGGGCTTGAGGAAAATCATCTTGAAGTGATAAGGGGAAGAAGTACTTTATACTTATCTGAATTGTTCAAATGGTGTGCAGGGCCTAATAATAGTGGTTAATAAGATAAACCTGGGCTTTATGAACGCAGCACTGTAATGGGGCTTTAAGCGAACACAAGGATTTAGGCGTTGGGTGTGGAGTTAATAATAGTCATCTCTAATCCTGTATAAGGGACAATGTTAGGGGAAACAAAAAGGGAGGCAAAAGAATCATGATGAAATTAAGAGATCCATAGGGGATTATGAGATTTATGGTTAAGAACAAGACTAAGGGGGAAATGTAGATTGGAGGAATAAACTTGTTATGAATGTAGGTTTCTTAGAGACATCCAATAAGATTACGAGGTTTTAGGAGTTCCAATCTCTTGTACCCATATACATGTATCATAATCCACCTAGCCTTCTCTTTTAATGAGCAACCATTGTAAGCTTCAATCCTCCTCTGTATGGCTATCATACCTCTAGTTCATCATTTGAATCAAGCTTCATCTCACACTCATATTGTATGTCCCCCTCCTAAATTCACTTTTATCGTCACAAGGTGGCAATCAACTTTGTCGATTCTAATCATTGCTTATTTTCCCAGAATTTTTAGGAGAGCCTGTAGTCGTTATCGGCCAATCATTTTAGCTCCTTAATGTTATGTCCACACATTATTGGTACCTCTTTCCTTTCTCATTTTCCTTTTGGGTAAGTGCCTTTCTTTTAACAATAATCCACTCATATATCCAGTAGTGATGGACTACAGCTATTCTATTATGTTTCCTATTTAGTCATCTTTTCTCTTTCTCCGAGATAATCATCATTCTCAGTAAGGATTTACAGTTATATCCAAATTTTAACTTAAATACAAATTACTACTCGATCAATATCAACAACCTACGCTTTGCGAACCCCAAGCACCTTTTATCAATCATTCATACATCCTCGATACTGCTTTTTCTAATTCCAGAATCTTGACATACTTACCCATATCTTTTCTCTCTGGAACTTGAAGGTTTTCCTTTCCTCTGTACACCACTAGAGACTCCACGACATTTCTGAAAACTCACGTAAACATTTCCTAAACTCAGATTTGATTATCAAAAACTTCTCCAAGATCTTCTCCTTCATATCAAGCTCATTCCCGTATCTCTTATGGATTTCCTTATTCACAGAATCATTATAATTCTCATCATTATCAATTATATTATCTCTTGTTAGCTATCAGTATGAGAAGGTAAACCTTAGACTAGTAGAACTTAAACTTTCTTAGATCAACCCATGATTCGCTTAATTTATAAAGATCCACCCCAGATAGAGGAGATCCCGGTGGTACGAGAATTTCTAGATGTTTTCCCGAAGGAATTGCATATTTACCCGTAGAGGAGGCCGACTTTGTGATTGAATTAGTTCCCTGAATCGCCAATGTCCAAAGCGCCTTACCGAATAGCGCCAGCAGAACTTAAGAAGTTGAAGATACAGCTGGATGAAGTATTGAGCAAAGGTTTCAATAGACCTAGTACACCACCCTGGGGAGCCCCAATGCTTTTCGTAAGAAAGAAGGACGTTAGTTTGGAGGTTATGCATCGACTACCGAGAGTTGAGCAAAGTGATAATCAAGAACAAGTACCCTCTCCCAAGAACTGATGATATTTTCAACCAACTCCAAGGGGCTGGAGTGTTTTCTAAGATTGACTTGAGGTCAAGATACCACCAGCTCAGAGTTAGGGCTGAGGACATTCTAAGACTGCTTTTAGGTCAAGGTATGGGCACTATGAATTTACCGTGATGCCTTTCGGACTTACAATGCCCCAACAGTATTCATGGATTTAATAAACTGAGTGTTCAAACCTTACCTGGATAAGTTCGTAGTGGTGTTTAACGTTAAAATTCTGGTATACTCGAAGAGTCACGAAGGGCATATGGATCATTTGAGGATAGTACTGCAAACCTTAAGGGAACGACAATTTGTTGCGAAGTTCGCGAGGTGTGAACTTTGGCTTAAGGAAGTAGGGTTCCTAGGCCATATATAGTGAACAGTGAAGGGATCCAAGTGGACCCTGGCAAAATATCAACCGTCAAAAATTAGGCAAGACCTTCAATGGTTATCGAAGTCCAAAGTTTCTTAGGAATGGTCGGATATTACAGAAGATTCGTTCCAAATTTTTCTAAGGTGGCTCTTCCGCTAACTAACCTCCTCAAGAAGTCAACTCGGTTTGGATGAACCAGCAAGTGCGAAGAAGCTTTTCGGGCGCTCAAGGAAAAATTAACAATCGCCCCAGTTTTGTCCTTTCCCGAGGAAGGAAAGGAATATGTGGTCTACAGCGACGCGTCTCATCAAGGGCTAGGGTATGTATTGATGAAGGATGACAAGAAGATAGCCTATGCGTCACGACAATTGAAGCCAAATAAAAAGAACTACCCGACGCATGAATTGGAGTTAGCAGCAATAATGTTTGCCCTAAAAACTTGGAAGCATTATCTTTATAGAGTTTCTACGACTATTTTTACAGATCACAAAAGCCTCAAGTTTATATTCGCTCAAAGAGAGTTGAATTTAAGACAACGAAGGTGGTTAGAACTCATTGAAGATTACAATTTGGATATCCAGTACCACCCTGGTAAAGCCAATTCAGTGGTTGATGCTTTGAGCAGAAAGACTCAGCATGGGAATCTAAACAATCTCGGGATCCATTCAAGAGTGCAGCAGGAGCTGGATAGAGAGAACCTTGAGCTGATTAAGCGAGGGGACGTAGCCAAGAGACTAGTTGTTTTGTCCCTACAACCGTTCATTACCGAAGAAATTCAAAGGGAACAAATGAGTGACCACGAACTCAGGAGAATTATGGAGAATCTGACCACAAAAAGGGATGTCTGGTTTTTTAGTCCATGAAGATGAGACTCTAAGATTTCAAAATAAGCTATGTGTACCCAACAGGGGGAATCTAAGACTTAAGCTTTTGGAAGAAGGTCACAACTCATTGTACTTCGTACATCCAAGAGGAACAAAGGGGTATGGAGATCTAAGGGAGCAATATTGGTGGCCTAATATGAAAAGAGACATAGACAGCTATGAGGACAAACGTTTGACATGTCAGAAAGTGTAAGCAGAACATCAAAGACCATCAAGCTAGCGTAAACCTTTGGAAATTCCCACGTGGAAAAGGGAATCGACCTCTATGGATTTCATCATGGTATCTCCCCTCACAGTTTCAAGAAGAAATGTCACATGGGTAATAATGGATCGCCTGACAAAGTCGGCACATTTCATCCCTATTCACGAAGGATGGAAGGTAGATAAACTGGTTGATATCTACATATAAGGAATTGTAAGATTGCATGGGATTCCAAAAGGACATAGTATCCCAACGAGATACGCGATTTCAATCACGATTTTGGAGTGCATTACAAAGAGCTTTTGGTACTAAACTCAATTGTAGTAGCTCCTACCATCCAGAGAGCGATGGTCAGACAGAAAGAGTAAACCAGATTGTGGAAGATATGCTCCGCGCGTGCGTTTTGGAATTCCAAGGAAATTGGGATAGATTTTTCCGCTCATGGACTTTTCATACGACAATAGTTATCAGTCTACCATTCGCATGACTCATTTTTTAAGCGCTTTATGGCAGAAAATGTCGTACCCCGTTGTGTTGGGGAGAGCTAGAAGCCTAGATGAAGCTTTAATCTTAGGTCCAGAGTTAATCCAAGACACCGCGGATAAAACCAAGATAGTCCAATAGCACTTCAAGACCGCCCAGAGTAAGCAAAAGAGCTATGCAGATAGAAGACGGAAACCACTCTAGTTTTAAGTGAGAGACCGTGTTTTCTTAAGGTTTCTCCAACTAAGGGTGTTCGAAGGTTCAATATCAGATGAGAGCTAAGACCGCGTTATATCGGACCTTACTCCGTTATGGAAAGAATCAATCCAATAGCGTATCGTATAGACCTACCCTCTAATCTAGGGCAGATCCATGACGTTTTCACGTTTCCCAACTCCGGAGATACGTACCAGACACAACGTACATTCTAGAAGAAGAACCCCCATTCCTGGCAGAAGATCTGACCTTCGAGCAACAACCGACCGAAGTTTTGAATCGCAGAATCAAACGTTTACGCTCTAAAAGAATTCCCTTAGTCAAGTGTTACGGGCACACCAAGGCACCTCTGAAGCCACTTGGGTGACCGAGGAGGACATGAAGAAAAGCTAACCACACCTCTTTTAAAGTATTGCGAACGCGATTAATCCAACAGCAAGTTTCGGGGACGAAACTTCTTTTTGGGGGGGAGAGTGTAACGACCCGCCCTAAAACCCATATTAATTAAGTTATGATCATCATGATTAACCCAAATTACGCAACTAAATTTTTTTCATTTTATTTTACTATTATTAGTACTATTTTTATTGTGGTGACAGGTCTCGAGTAAGGAGGTGGCGAAATGGGTTGGTTATAGTATTTTATAGACGTATTACCACGGTTGATAAAGTATTCTTATCATACATAATTACTATCATGAGTTTATGGTTATTTATTTATTTTTGAGTTAAGTTATGTAATTTATTTTACGATTCTCAACTTTACGGTTTTAACCGAGGAAAGTTACATTAATTTTTATGTACATTTTCGATTATACTCGAATCATCTAATCGTCCTAATTATATTTTATCGTTCATTTTATTTTCTTAAGTATCATCCCACCAATTTATTTTATTTTATTTTAAGTATTACTAATTGATTTCGTCTAATTTAAATTCAAATTACTTTATTTAACTTTGTATCAATTTATTCTACCCAAGGTATACCAATTAACCTTAGCTAGTTTATTACCAATTATTTTACCTAATCTAATTTTATTTGTCTTGGTTAAGTATTCTTTTACTTGTATTAAAAGTGGAGGTTATATTTACATTAATAGGATAGAAGAGGGGGCCTTAGTCTTTTTCCACTTCATTTTAATCCCACTCAACTCACAAACTCCCTTCTCCCTCTCCTTGCTCTTGCTCGGCCGACCACCCACAACAGCCCCCCCCTCTGTTTCTGTCGTTTTCCGGCCAAATTTCCGGTGACCGGCGAGAATTCCGGCGACTCCCAAGCACTCCTCCACCTCTTCTCTTGTTTTCTCCCTCAATTTCTCCTCCAAGAGGTATAATATTCAAACCCTAACTCAAGCTTTTCTTCCCTAATCTGATGTTCATGTTTGAATTGGGTATTGTTGATGTTTTTCATCTCTTCTAAGGTTCTCAAGCATGAATTTATATTGTGGTTAAATTAGGGTTTGAATTTAGGTTTGATACATGTGAATTTGAGTTGATTTTTGGGTGTTTAATGTTGTATTCTTGTTGAATGTGTGAAATAGCTTGTTGCATGTGAGTTTTAGGATCATGTTTAAGCAAGATTTAGTGTTTAATTTCTGGAAAATCCATGGATGATGGTTACCTTGAAGTTTAATTGGGAATTGATGCAAATTGGAGACAAAGGAGGTCATGCATGTGGGTTTTGATGGCCAATTAAGTTTCTGTTTGAAATTTGATTTTTATAGAGAAATTAAAATGTGTTTTTAGCCCAGATTTTTGCTGGAAAAGATAGCTTAAGTCATTATCTAACTATGGGCTTTGGAATTTCGAGAATCCGACATGTGTAGCTCGAGTTATGAGCAAAACCGTGAAGGGGTGTAAATTGTATACGAGTCTGAGTCAGTAGCTTGGGGACCAATTTTCGTCCATTTAGAGTTTTTATCGATTCCAGTGGTAAACATAAAAGTTTTAGGTGACGTTTTAAGCTTTCCGGAAATGTATGGTTTGCGTTCATCCGATATCGGGAGTGAAAGTTATAGGGTCGAGGACCGAGGTATCAATTGGGTTCTGCCCAGAATTTTATGCTTAATTTGGGATGTTGTGATCCAAATTCGACCAATTAAGGGAATTCTAATTACTTGGAGACTCTTTGGCCAATATTAGAATGTTCAAGAGGTGTTTCTAAGTTGTCAATGCTATCTTTGGGAGGTTCATGTTATTTATCAAAGTTATGTTATCTTAGTTAAGGTTGAAGGATTAAGTTACATCGACTTTAAGTGTGGTTTCGGAATGCATCATTAGTCTCAGAGTTCTTTGAGACACAATAATCCTAGGATTTTTAATCCTTCTTTAACTCATAATTTCCAAGCCATTATTCAAACACTCCCAAAATCCATTAATCTATCATTGTAAATTTCTCCTTCGTCGTTTGACGACGTATCCGAAAAATCAAGAATTCTCTAACTTTCATTCTAGCCTTTCATTCCTTAATTCTCTACATTCCATCATTATGATCTACTAAAATCATTCACTAAGTTAAGCTATTCATCGTTTACTTCCAAGTCTTTATGAGTTTCGTTTCAAAAGATCAAACCGAAAGTTTCTAATTTCCAAATTACACATTCTGTTTCTGTCCCGGCTGTTTTTCAGCCCTTTCCCTTCATTTTTGGACCTCGGTCCTGTTGAAAAAGTTGTAGGACTTAATTCTCCCTATTCCGGGAAGTACTGGTTTGTTTAATTCTGAGTTTTCTAGCCCAAGTTATGCTAAAAACTCTATTTCTTAAAAACCTGAAATTTCTGTTTAAGTTATTACGTTCTTAGTTCTATTTTACTTAACGTTTGAAACTCACTAAGGACCTTATTCTGTTCTCCACGCTATACTTCTTTTATCCTAGTTTCCAAGCCGCCCAAGCCATCCCGAGGCCGAGACGCGCCACTTATCTTCGCTTCAAGTTAAGGTACGCAAATTGTCCAACCTTTACCGTCTAATCATGTTCAATGTTCATTATAATCGTACCTTATCAAGTTTATGCTTTACGATATCTTTATATTCAAAAGTGGACCCGCATTTTATATGTTATTCATTTATATTCATGTTTATAACACTCCGATCAGTGTCTTGACTGGCGATGTCATCGCTTAGCCACCCAATCCAAATCTAGATCGATTTGGGCATGCGCGTGTGTGAGGTGCTTGCCGATCATAAGGGTCCCACATATTTTATCTATCTATTACTCTATGTCGTTCACTCATGTATGTTATATGTATTTTACTTCATCTCAATTTGTAGGTTTTATTCCCCTTTCCCGTTTTCAAAATGAATTTAAATGTCGACACTAAAACCGTTTTCGAACGGTTTTACGTGTTGGAGGTTTACGTGCTGAGTGTTTCCCCACTCACTTTTGCGTGTTTTAATGTTTTCTTTTTAGGAGGTCCGAGCTTACAGGATAAAAGCAAGCAAAAGCAGGAGTTTTCCTCTTTAAGCAAGGTAGTTTTGTAGGGTGATGGAAGCCGGTTTGCCAAGTTATCTCAAAGGATTAAAGGACCTTTGACTCATGAAGAATATTTAGTTATATGTCATGTTATATTGTATCTTATGGGTTGTATAAGTTATTTTCATAAGGTGGAGTTTTGAGATTGTTGTTAATCTTTAATGTGGTTTGTAGTTGTTGTCCTTGGTAGTTGTTAGCCTTGTCCAGTAGGAGGCGGTATCTTCAACCTAAGTGTTCCGCTGCGCTAATCACAGGTTTGGGATCATAATTAGTGATTTAATCTTGTGGTTAAAGGTTGGGGTGTTACACTCTGGCTGCCTCATATATATTTCCTCCTCCAACTCGCCATGGAGGAAAGCTGTCTTGACATCAAGTTGCTCCAACTCCAAATCAAATAGAGCAACAAAGGCAAGCAAGGTGCGGATCGACGTATGCCTCACGACTGGCGAGAATACTTCGTTGTAGTCGATTCCTTCTTTCTGGTTGCAACCCCTTACCACTAATCTGGCCTTCCACCTTGCACTTTCTACACCAGGGATACCTTCCTTTCTCTTGTACACCCACTTCGTAGTAAGAGCTCGTCGCCCTTTAGGCAACTCACATAGCTCCCATGTATGATTTTTCTGCAGACTCTCCATCTCCTCTTGCATAACTCCTATCCAATTTGAGGCATTCAAACAAGAGACGGCGTCCTGATAGGTAGAAGGTTCAGCACCTTCAGGAGTCTCCTCTGCAACACTCAGTGCATAAGCAATCATAACATCATCTTCTTCAGTATATCGCGCTGGTCTCCTGATCTCCCTCCTGGGACGATCTCTAGCAATGCATGGTTGTTCCTCCACCTGAGGAACATTCGTCTCAATCTCAGGCTCATCAACCTGAGTTGGTTCAGGAGCATCAATAGTTTGCTCCTGATTGCAGGTTCCAGCAGCTCCACCTTGAGCCTACTCCACCTCGAACACCATTCTTCCTGCATCCTTCTCCTGATTTCCTGCATCATCAGAAGTACCGGTAGATTCCATTCTAAATAACATAGCAGTTTCATTAAAGGTTACATCTCTAGACTGAATAACTTTCATCAAATCAGGACACCACATTCTATATCCCTTAGACTCAGACCCGTAACCTAGAAACATGCATTTAACAGCCTTGGGAGACAGCTTCCCATCATTCACATGGACATATACAGGACATCCAAAAATTCTCAAATTTGAATAATTAACTGGATTACCTGTCCATACTTCCTCTGGAATCTGGTATTCGATAGAGGCATGAGGTGATCTGTTCAACAGATAGCAGGCAGTAGATATCACCTCTGCCCAGAACGATTTGTTCTTCCAAAGCCCTGCATTCGAGAGCATGCAGCGGGCTTTCTCCAAGAGTGTCCTGTTGATTCTTTCGGCTACCCCGTTTTGCTGAGGCTTACCCACCAAGGTTCGATGCCTCGCAATCCCATGCTCCTCGCAGAATTCAGTAAATTCAGAATCAACAAACTCCAACCCATTGTTAGTCCTGAGTTTCTTGATTTTCCTGCCTGTCTGGTTCTCCACCAAAGCTTTGAACTTCTTGAAATATGAGAATGCCTCATTCTTGTGCCGCAGGAAATAAACCCAAGTCTTCCTCGAGAAGTCATCCACGAATGTCAACATGTAGCTTGCCACCCGGTGATGGCACTCTAGCGGGACCCACAAATCAATGAATATAATCAAGGATCCTGTGTTGTATGTTTAGCCCTTGAAAAGCTAACCCTCTTACATTTCCGTGAACACGTGATCGCAAACTCCAACTTAGATCTTTGCGCCTTCAAGGTATCCTTCTTGCTCAACATTGACATTCTCTTCTCTCGCCATGTGGCCTAGTCTCATGCCACGCGGTTTTGTCTTTGTCGGACTCATCAAGATTTAGGATCGCCACTGCAGATCTGTCACGATAGACCCTGCAGGATATATAGACCGCCTTCCCGATTCCTTCATAAGAACCATGGAACCCTGCACACTTTCAAAACACCATCTTCCTTCGCACTGCACCTAGCTTCAAGAGTACCCAAAGAAATTAAATTTCGAGTCATGTTAGGGATATGACGAACCTCCTTGAGAGTTCTAACGATGCCATCATGAGTCTTGATTTTGATGCTACCGATTCTCGCAACCTTGCGGTCGTTACCCATGACTACGACCCCGGTGTCAACACTCTCATAAGACTCGAACCAGTCTTTATGAGGACACATATGATAGGTGCACTCCGTCAAGAACCCACTCATCTCTAGCTATCCTACTCGATGTGGTAGCCAAGGCATCATCCAGAACTACAAACCCATCACCATCCGACTTGGACTCTACGCATTGAGGTACCAAGTTTGGTGTGATTATCCTTACCCTCCAAACTCGGTCTCTCTGTTTTGCCCAACCTCTCTCTATATGCCCCATCTTACTACAAGAGTTACACTTCTTATTCTTGAGGATTCCTAGACTTTGAATGGTGTTTAGACCTCCTCTGGACCCGCTTCCCTTACGTTCGATTTCTCCCTTACAACCATAGCATCACCACCTGGTCATCACCATCTGATCAAGTTTCTCCTTAGACAGTAAATTAGCCTTTACTTCACTAAGGTTATGGTCACCACGATTCCCATACAACATGATTTCCTTAAATTGTTTATGTGATGCAGTAGGGACAATTAAATGAAAAGCCTTATCCTCATCGGTGTTTTTATATCCATTGATTCCAATTCAAGAATAATAGAATCAAATTCACTAAGATGTGTCTGAATAGAAGTACCTTGGGGCATCTTCAACTCAGAATTTCTCCTTCATTCGGTACTTGTTTGCATGACTCTTCGACATGTACATGCTCTTCCATTTGGTCCAGAGCACCCGAGGTTTCTCGATATGCATCACCTCTCTCTGAATGTGCTCGCCAAGCACAATGAATCCTCGCCAGAGTCTTATCTTCAAGCTTCTTCCACTCCCTTGAGTCGATTCCTTGATATCCTTCCGAGTTTTGGAATTCATCATCGCTCATTGTCGCATCGTCTTCGTGTGGGATACTCAATCATATCCCATAACCCGTCTTTGAATCAGACCGCCTTCATCTGCATCTCCACATAGTAAAACTCCTCGTTCCATCAAATTTTGGAATATCACACTTCATGATTGAAGCCATCTCCACTTGCTCGATACCACTTGTTAGAGAAAGTGAGTAGCAAGGTAATGAGCGAATAATAGAATCGAAAACGAGATGACGGATATTACGACAAAATTTAGGAGCGAAAAATAAGCAATAAAATCAAACACTGCATTACGTGGGAAACCAAGAACTCGGAGAAAACCCACGGACGGCGATACCAAAAATAATCCACTATGAGAAAGGAGGAGTACAACTCGATCACTATCACAGGTGTGATCACGATCCACAAAGGAGATTCTGATAACAATCTCTCTCAACACTCAACTCACAATCTCTCGGGATACACTGTGGGAAAATATTGGTGGCACTTTCTCTCTCAATATTTTCTCTCTCTAGCTCTCTGTGTTTCGATGTCTTTGGTGGAAAACACGCACTATTTATAGGGAGAACTCCCTATAACCTAACTTGACTCCCACTCCAAATAGATTTAGAATCTAATACAATTAGGAAACCTAACACAATAAGGAAACCTAAATAATATCCTAATACAATTAGGAAACAAATAATTGTGAGATCAAGAGATTTGGTGATTTTAGGACACTTTCCTAACAATATATTTATATATGTATGTTAAAAAATTACAAAATAGAAATTTGATTAAATAAAACGGATTCTGCCTTAAAAAAAATGGAGTTTCAATTATGGGCCTACTTTGGCCCAGTGCCGTGCGTAATGGAAACCCTTCTGGGTGGCCTTTGTCAATTCATCCTTCTCCTTTTTATAATTTTTTGATTTTATTTATATTTTTTCTTTGCACTTTTAATCTTCCAACTACCAACAAAATATTTTTTTGGTTGATGGAATGAAGATTTTTCAACATTGATGCTAAGTCGCTAACTAAGACAGTTCCAGTTAATCGGTGAACCCAACCGCTAAATTCGATGCAGTGTATATTTAGTTCCAATTCCAATTTACGATTTTAGAAAACTATTTTACCCAATACATCGCTCTGAAAAACTGTGCAGCGAACCGAACCGCGATCACCCAACCCTCGCCCCAACAACCCACTCCGGTTTGGCCCCTGCAAACGCGATGCCGCCATAGATAGGTCCACTGTGACTCAACCCACCCTTTCTTTCTCTTTCCCTTTCTCTCTCTTCCTTCCTCTCTCTCCCTTCAATTCAACGAACGCCTTCCCAAAAACACCACCAAAAATAATCAAAATCTCTCTCTCTCTCGCATTTTCACATCGCCACACACACTCTCTCTCTCTTGTTGATTCCAAGCTTCAGTTGCGATTCCATCCCATACACTTTGTGCTCTGCAGTTACAATTCACACGATTCAATTTTTCATTCTCTTTTCTCTCTGCTTTCTCTCTACTTGTCTCTTCTTTCTTGCTGTCTTTCTTTCTTTCTTTCTTTCTTAATTTTTCTGCTTTTTTTTCGTTTCGAACTCTATCCTCCTCCCCCCCACGAATCGGAGGAATACCCATTGCTCTATTGCATCGCCTCAGCTTTTTTGAAGGTTAGACACTTTGTTTCATTAGGGTTTTTTCCGGATTTTTAAGCTTAATTCAATCCAAGCTTAATTTTTATGTTTGTTTTGGGGGATTCATGGTGGATCAGGATGCTATAATGACGACTGAAGGAGGTAGTGCCCAGACGGTGGCGCAAGCAGGAGCTACACCAAGTGCTGATCCTAATTCTCACGAGGTATTTCTTAAACATTGTCAATTCATATCAACTTGATACTTATTTTCCGGCCATAATCAGTTTTAGTTGAGCTAGGGTTGTATTCAATCAGCTAAGTTGCATTAACTGGATTATTGAGGATGTTTTGTGGGCAATTTTTAGTATTTCAAGGTTAATAGCTTTGTACTCCCCCCTGGGCATGGTTGGTTATCTTACGATCTCGCCAGCTTGCTCCATTTGTAGCTCAGACTTACCCTTTTTGGGCATCAGATTGGGATGGAATAGTTCAAGTGGTTAAGTATTATTCCCTCCGTTTCATATTAGTTGTCATCTTTGGAAAACGTGCAGTCAAATTTCAAAAATTTTGGCCATAAATTTCTCAACATAGACGATGAGTTGCTTCATAAAATTACCACCATTAGATTCGTAACAAAAAATACTATTATAAAAGTATAATATTGCAATTGTTAATAACATATTATGTAAGATATTATCAATCAAGACATTGGAGACCATAAAAGTCAAAATTATGACAATTAATATGGAACGGAGGTCAGCGGGAGTAGTATGTTTCATGGGGTAGATGTTAGAGGGAGCGTTTTATTGTAACAGTTGTGGGCCCTTTCCGGCTTCCACTTTATTTAGGGCAGAGTGTGAGCTTTCAACACTTTGATTTGAAGGGTGTCAGTGATAATTATGCATGCTGATTTGTGTCGTCTGCTTCTTTTTTGGATTTCTGTGTGCGTTCCTTTGTGTCAAGTTCCAGAAGTAGGAGGTCCACTTTCGTTGCATGCTTTCTTCCTTTTATATTGCTGCTATGTTGCTTAGGCAATTTGTGCCAATATTTGGTACTGTGATATTATAATACTTGGCATTTCTGATTGGGGGCAAGGCATGTTGGCGACACGACACCCAAAGCATATTTATGAGAATCTTTGTCCCCAAACATGAGTACCTTAGTTTTTTGAAAGTTCCCATAGTATCTTTGGTATGAAAATGGATATCCTGCGGCGAAAGTGCTCCTTCTCATAATCGCACCTCCTCTTAGTAGTTTAAATGTCTCCAATGTCTTTAGTTGGCGAAGTAACTTGGTAAGTCTAGTAATAACCAGAACACCCTAATAATCAGTTGAGAAATACTAAAGCTCTGAACTGGACTGTGACTGTGACAGCAGGTGGAGCCATCATTTTATCATTGTGGAAATATATTAGCTTTTTCGTAGCAGCAACACAAAAATGACAATTCTAAATTGTGCTAAATTTGTGAGAAATCCAAAATGGCAGCCTGGAAGTGTGCATTCTCCTGGTGAATCTTAAAAGGTTTTTGCAATGAAAAGTTGTTCCCACAAACCAAAGTGCCTCCATGAAACAATCATCGATTGTGCAGATGATCCTGTTTGGAAACCCATTCTGCAGTTCTTTGATAGACCTTGAGATTTTCCCGTACCATGTCATGCCCATTGTTCTTTAGAATAATAGTATAGCTTCATCCTTTCTGTAACGTTGTTCTTTCAATAAAACTTCAAGAATGTGGGACTGAGAATTCTGGTTCGGATCTTCTCACTGTACTTTTGAGATGATATATGAGAAATGCTACACGAGGAAGATGGATGTTTCATTCAGCAGATTCCTTTGTATGAGGGGATTTTCCCCCTCATGGGATTTGAGCCCTGTAGACCAAGGTCGGTAGTTGGTTCATTAAGGAATCATAGGTAACAACAATTGCGCTGATAGTCTGCCTGGTTGGGGGGTTGTGTGTGTGTGTGGGGGGGGGGGGGGGTGGTTATAAAAATGTTAATGGTAGGATTCACTGGATAGGCATGGCAAAAAGATTGTTGCTAAGGTAGACACTCTTTTGTTTGTTTGTTTGTTTGTCGTTGTTTCTTTTCTTTGTCTTTTTTTGATGAGTGATCTTCACACTATTTAGTTATGCAACTACTTTTCACGTTTTATTCTTTGATGCTTGGTGTTTCGTAGTTAGGGGTCTTGTATTTTGAATCATGGTTGATTTTGATAATATCTGACAATGTTGATGCATTATGCTCTTATCCAGAAGTATCAAGTTGACAGGAGCCAAGCACAGACATATCAGTATTATCCTTCAGCAATGGGTTCCACAGCTGTTTCATGGCCAGCACAAGGGACTGATAATTCAAATTCAGGGAGTGGTAGTCTTCAACCTTTGAGCTACCAATATAATCCGCAAGCATCTACTAGTGTCCCAGATGGTACAAATGCGCCTCCCCATGCATCAACGTCAACAGCTCCTGGAACAGATAGTGCACCACAAATGTATACTAGTTATGCTACATACCCAACTTCTACAAATACATATAATTATGGAAGTTCTGAATACACAAATTATTATAGTAGCTACCAACAACAGTCTAATCAACCGTATCCTCAAGCTCAAGGAGCCTACCAAAACACAGGTTCTCCTTACCAGCCTATTTCCTCATTTCAGAATACCGGGTCTTATGCTGGGCCTACAAGTTACTCAAGCACTTACTACAATCCTGGTGATTATCAGACAACTGGAGCTTACGCAGGAAGTGGTTACAGCAGCCAAGCTAATGCATGGAGTCAAGGAAGTTATCCAAACTATTATCCTAATTATAGCCAAGACTCAAGTAGTGCCTACAGTTCGACCAATGCTGCCGCGACTAATGATCCAAATTATCAACAACAGTATAAACAATGGGCGGATTATTACAATAGTCAGACTGAAGTTACTTGTGCACCTGGAACAGAAAATACTGCTGTTGCCAACACAGCTGCTATGCCGTGTCCAATTCCCAGTGCTTCTAGCGGGTATGTGGCTCCCACAAGCCAGCCGCAGCCATCATATGCCCCATCTTGGAAGCCTGAGCCTGCCCCATCTGCAGTGCCACCAGTTCAGGTTTGAGTTTCTTCCCTTATCTTCAGGTTTATGGATTACTTTAGAGATGGTTAGAAGGAACGTATTAGTTGCTAGTCACTTTGGTTGAGGGGAAAGAAAAAGGAGTCCAATTTAATGAATGAATTTTCTTAAAATATCATGATTTGCACGAACTGCAAATATGAACGAGATACTTATTTTTAAAAAAGCTTGCTGGAGGCTAAAAAAATCCTGTAGCCCAAACTGGTGTGCCTCGATTGGAAAAGCCCGTGCTTTTTTGGTACTTTAAACTAAGGTCAAATGCTTTCGTCTTATAGTGACACTAACCCTTCTTATTTTTTGTGATTCTTCTGTATTTTTGAAATGTTTCTCTTCCTTTCTATCACTCTTATTCCTGTATGTGCCTCTCCTAGCCCAACAGAATGCAAAGTTTGTGCTATTTTTCTTAGTCATAATAAAGTTTGTAACTTCTTTGATGCCGTATCTAACTTATTTTAAAAAGATTATGGTTTGGGAATGATTCTAAGCATCACATCCAAAAAGCCCGCGCCTTCGCCATGAACCCTGCGCCTTGGGCTCCATGACCCTTTGCTCTTTTGTGCGCCTTGAACTTTCTTATAGTAAGATACAGTATGATGTTTTTACTTCTATAAACATGCTTGAAGTATTGTGGATTGTGACTCAGGATTGAACGTAGTCTTGCGTTGGCTGTTGTTGTCGTGTGTTTCATACCTTCAGATGCAAATTCTTATGTGATTAGTGATTGAAAAGAACCATTATTAAAAAATCTTTTTTTGATAGGATAAAAGTAAATCGTACGTGATTGCTTTTTTTCCCTCCTGTTTGTGAACTTGTATTGCAAGACTCTTTTCTTTTCTCTCTTTTCAACCTTGTAGTTTATTTTGTACCTTTTTTTGGTTGGAAGGAGTGTTGGCAAACATGTGTAGTAGAAAACCTCACCAGCTTATGTATAGTATCCAACTGGGGGTGTCTGGGGCATTGTTTTTCCATTCTTTTGTCGTTTTGGTGGGGCTGGGAGTTTCGGAGGAACTAATCATCAAGTCAGTTGGGCCCATCTCACTCTTATGCTTGTGCACAATGGATGAGCCTTAGCTATAGACTATGGTAGTGGAAATTGAGGCTCATTGAGTAAGTTTGACTATTTTGCACTGATGGTCAATGGTTTTATTCCTTACCTAAGGTCATCCTGCAGCAGATCATTGAATTGCATGTGCATAATCTTGAGAATTTGAAACGTCAGCTATACTCTTTGATGTTGTGTATGAAGATAAAATGAACATGTATTGTGGATGTCTTTAGGGTTCTATTTCAGCAAAATGCAGCGATCTCTTATTGAGACCTCGTCAGCTGCATTTCAGTTTTGCATGAAGCTGTACTTGCACTGACATAAAGTCACATAGTTGTGTTTTCTTTAGATGCTTGATGTTTGGTTATTTTTCTTTTTGAACTTTAAAGTCAAATAGTTGTGTTTTCTTCAAATTTATTCTTTCTTGATAAGTATTGGGCCAAAACAAATTTCCTGTATGAGAACGACAATTGCAAGGACATGAGCACGGCTGTTAGCTTCTGCCACAGCAGTGCTTCCGTGATGGATAATGCCTTGAAGAAATGATGTTCAATGCATAAGAGTATATTGGAACTGGAAACTGGACTGCATCCTTTGATATTGAGAGGATAGTGGCATGGTAGGGATGTGGACAAGAGGGAGATTTTATATAAAACAACATTTTAGCCACTTTGGAGCTGCCTCATTCAATTCCAAAACTCATATATAATGGAAACATAGTCATTTTCTATTATAAATAGTACCCATAAGGATTTGTTCATTTCCAATTAAAATACCATTCAATTTAGTTATGTTTATGTTAATTAATTGACAAGATGACTATGTTTCAAATTTTAAAGTCATGTGAATTACTTCAAATAAACCATTAACCAACCTCATTGAGACAATTACCTTTCTCACTATTCTCTCTCGCTGCCCATTTGACCCTCCCCCCCCTTTCAAGTCCATCCTTGTGAATTCCTTCAAGCCTAGCCTATTTATTGGAGACGATTATGGTTGGTTCCCATGGACACACATTTCTTGCTGTCGTTGGCAAATGCTGCCTTTGTGCCCTTCACTTAACACTTTTGCTTCGCCAGCCTGCAATCCTTTGTGGAGGCTCTGCTATGGGTTCTATTAACCTTGCCCCCCTTCAATCTACTTGCGAGGCTTGCCTGAGCTATCCCTGCCACCATGTGCCTCATTGTTGGCTCTTGCTTCAAATACTACCCCTCCCTTTCTTATATATCATTTCTACGAAGCCTTCATTTTCTTAGCAACCCTCGTCATTAGTTAACTCCTACCATTGAGCGCCGCTAGATTTGCTTTTGCTTGTCATTGATGAGGCCCTTGCCAGCTAGCTGTTGTGGATTCAAGGGTGGATGAGAGAAACCCTTGAGTAGTCTGATGGTGCGGCTATTTTCCTTGTTCAAATAAGTACAATAGTAGTCAGTGGCAAATTATGTGAGATCAGACTTTTCCTGCCACTCAGTTTTCTTGTGTCCTATATATGCTTGTGCATTTATTCATCTATTTCTGTTATGTCTATCTAGTATTCACCTTCCCATTTGCCACAATAAACCCATTGTTTTTTCTTCTTGGTTTCTTGCCAGACTGGCAACACTGTTGGTGCACATGAGGATTACTGGAAACATGCAACTCAGACTTTCCAAACTCAGCATGTTTCTAACACGCCATCTAATTTTCAGAAGGCTTTAGATGTGAACTCTTCTTATCCTAGTGTCCAGGGACAGCAGCAGAATGCACCTTTGCATGCACTGAATGCGCAATATACTGGTCAAGGCCAACAGCAGAATGCATCTTTGCATGTTCCAAATTCACAGTATACTGTTGCAGGTCAAGTGCAACAGTCCTACCAGCAACCGTCGCAACCTCCCCCTGCAGCAGATTTACACAGAGTAAACAAAGTGCAGATTCCAATGAACCCAAGGATTGCCCCAAACTTGTCTTTTGGTCTGGCAAAAAGCAGTAAAGATCCCTCCACATCAAATGCAATGGCAAAGCCAGCCTATATCAGCGTTTCAGTGTCAAAGCCGAATGAGAAAGTTTTGTCTAGCAATGCTTCTGATTCAAGCCTTAAGGTGACAGTTCTTTGTTATTTGTCCCATCTTCATTGTCAAGCATCCTAAACTAAAGTACAGAGCTTTTTGTTTTAAAATTAGTTTCTTCAAGTATTCTTTTTATATTTGTGCTGGTTGATGAGTTCTTCTTGGGGTCTCTACCTGAATTTGACTTCCTCCCCCCTACTTGTTACTGTTTGCAGCCTGGGGCGTTCCCTGCATCCCTTCGAGGTTATGTGGAAAGGGCTTTGGCTCGTTGCAAGGATGAAAAACAGAGGGCTGCTTGTCAAGAAATAATGAAGGAGGTCAGTCAAATTTTTTGTTAATATAAGACAAATTTTAGATTGATCGATTCAGAAATGGTGTTGTTTCCTTATTGCCCACCCCCTTCCCCCGTGGCCAGGATTCTTGTAGTATACTGACCTGTGCTTTTGATCACTAGCATTGATCTCTGTTGGGTATTAACCTAACTAATATGGAATTTAATTCCCACGCTCTACCTGAAGTGGAAAAACAACTTGACTGGACTGATATGGTGAGATTCGGCTATAGTCCATACCCAAAACGATGCTGCTCGAATCCACATGCTTTCTTTTGGTAGTTACGGATGTAGAAGAACATGACTTTTTGATGGGGTAAAGTTTTGTGTGGAGCAATTTTTTCTTTTGAAGAGAGGATTTCCTTTTTGTCCTTCTCGGGTTGATTTGATTGATTTTGTGGATGTGGAGTTTGGGTTGTAATTGGCCTCTGTGAAGGATGCTTATTTGGCATATCTTTTTGTAAGTCATAAAAAACATGAATCCATAAGCACCAAGGGGATGTCTCCAATGTACAAAAGGAGGCAAGCGTGCCCTCAAGCTTTGTATAGGAATCATATCAACAAAATCGAAAAATTTCTTACCTGGAGGCCATAATCAAGAGCTTGACACTACTTGTACAATGTCTTTAGAAAAAGCTAGAAATCTTGAAAGGACCTAGCCTTGCCCTAAAAAATCCAATTCCTTTAGTGCACCATCAAATTGCTGGAGGCAGCAACATCCCAACATCTAGGACCCTACTCTTCAGCTGCCTTCAAGCCACCAGGACATCCCTTGAAGTTACAGGTCAGTTAGCACCCAACTGACCCCCATCAAAGAAAATGTCAGAACGTCATAAAGCATAGGCACTCTGGCAATTGAGAGGTGTGTCTTCTGTAGGAGCCATTCTTTGAATGCTGTTCACACAAGAGAATATGCTTTGTTGGGAGCTTTAGACTTTCAAGTTTCGTGAGGTGGAAAATCAAGTTGAGACAACTCTTGAAACATCACTTTGCATGTGTCAGACTCAGGTCCTCAAAAGCAACGTTAGGATTTAGCAAGAAAACTCAAAAAGACTTAGCACAGTTCTTCCCAATCATAAGGGTTTCTTACAAAAGTTATGTTCCAATGATATCGATCTTCTTTCTAAGAGACCACATATTGAGCCATTGTCTTTTTCAATCGAGGCATTCTAATACCATTGGGAAACCGAAACTTAGAGTGGTTGATCTCTGCATCAAATGTCATGCCGAAACAAGACCCTCACCCCACTCCCCACTTTGAAATGCACAAGAGCATAATTGCTCCAAGGAACTTATAATTGATTTCCAACAACCTAGTCCAAGGGAAAGCACTTTTTGTTCCACTAGGCTAGACATACTCTTGAATCCTGTATTTTGTCTCAATCACCATTCTGTATAATTTATTCCTGTTTAGCGAATCTTCACAACCACTTCGCTTTGAGAGCTCTATTCGTTGATGGAGATGTCTAATACCAAGTGGGAAGGCACACATCATTGCACTTAAAAATGATTAGAATCAACATTAGAGCAAAGGAAATCTCTCATGATTTCTCCTTCTGGGTAGCAACTATTGCTGGAATGCTTATGGAGTCTCCATATAAGGCTTCACAGAGGAGTTAAGAGTATCCCCTCTATTGGGTTTCTTGAATTTCTAGCCTGGGTCTCTTGTGGATTTTTCTCGACAGGAATACAGGATCCCACACTGTGATTTGCATTTGTTATGAGCCCCAAACGGAAAGACAAGATAGGAAGAAGCAAGGCACTGAACCTTGCAACAAAATAACTCTGTTAGTTGGTGAGTTTGTGGCACTTGAATACACTTTATTGAGAAGTTAAATCTAAGGCCAAACATAGCCTCAAGTAACACCAGAATGCTTGTCAGAAAAGCCAAATTGCTTTCACTAGGTGTGCAAAAAACAAAAAAAAAAGGGGAAACCAACATACTCTTGAGAGTAAAGAGAGAGTTAGGAAAACACCTTCCTGGATTCCAGCTTCAATAGCTTTATTAAGTAGCTTTCTGTGAGCCTTCAGTGACAGAGTGAGAGGGGATAATGGATCACCTTGACAAAGGCCCCTATAGCTCAAGTAAAAACCAGAAGCTTCACTGTTGACAAGCACTGAGAAACAGACAGAGATAGAAAGTACCTCCATTTCCTTCATTTGCTGGCTGTTCGGAAGGCTCTTTCAAGTTTAACTATCAGAAAGTCCCAAGAAACATGGTCATAAGCTTTTTTAAGATCGCAAAGAACGCCAGATTGACCCTCCTGTAGAATTTCCTATTTATATGTCAAACTAAACAGTAGCTTGAAGTTGGACTGGAGATGTTTTGGCCTAAACCTGGACCAAAATGTTATTGACCTAGAGACTGTTTTGCTAAGTCTGTACTTGTCTCAGATCAACTTTAATTTATTCTCTATTACAGGCTCCAACGTGAAACATTTTGCTGAAATGTTACCTGCATCTAAAAATGAACTAATCCAAAATATATGCGTTTCCTATGTCTTGATCTAAACTAAACAAGGGGTACGCTTGGTGTGGTTGTGGTGCTTTCTAGTATGTTTTGCTGCTAGTTATTTCTGAGTCATTAACCTTTATTTTTCTGTAGGTTCTATGACTTCTGTTTGAATTCCTGTAACAACCCTATTCCAGATGAAAGTTAATATAGTTTTTTTTCGTCTTGTTCCAATGATTTAGATTATTACTAAAGCAACAGTGGATGGAACTCTTCATTCACGAGATTGGGATACTGAACCCTTGTTCCCTATGCCTGATACAAATGCATTGAATAATGAGTAAGTTCTCTTTCTTCTCATAAATCTGCTGCTTGTGCTTGTTTGACATTGGGTTTGATGCACAAATATATTTGACTTTGATGTTATTTATTTATTTATTGAAGCTAAAACCTTTTTTTGTTTCTCCTCTTATGATGTTAATAGTACATATTGCTACTTTATATTACTATTCATTGCTACTTTTTCTAATGTGTTTTAAGAAAGGTTCTAAGTTGAATAAACCCAACAAATAAAGTTCTCTTCCAGTTTTCTTCTTCTTTTTTTTTTTTTTGTTGGTTGGGGGGGGGGGGGGGGGTTGTGGTTTGCATGGGTCTTTGGGAGTTACCCTCTTTGCTTGCAAGGAAATTAGGATGCTACATAGGCAGTTAGGCCTTGCTAGGCACTGCGCGTGTTTATGAATTGTACTGTTTCAGTAAGATTTTCACTTGCATTTTGTTGTTTGCTATTTATCTTAATCTTGTCCGTAAGTGGTGTTTGGCATTGTTTGACTGTTTTGTGGATGTGAATTTCCTTTCAAGGCTTTTGGATTGTGTAATGTTTTTGATATGCTTTCTGTTACCCTTCTGTTTTTCTTTTTCGTATTAGTAGTTTCATTGAAATACTTGGTTGAGACAGAAGATAGTTTGGTTGTTTAAGCTATAGTTTCTTTCTCCACTAATCTGTCGGAATACTATTGAAACTGTGCTGATCCTTGTCCTCCTCTGTCTGCTTTCAACTTTGTCTCTTAGAGAGATTGTTAAGAAGTAGCTTGATTGTCTTTCTTACAAAGGTCATTGGAAGATGCTTGTTTACTGGACCATCCAAATGGATGAGCCTATGAGTGTTGGGATTTGCTTCACTTTTAACTTGCTTCAGATGTGGATTTTTGTACTGTAAGAGTGTTTGGAAGAATCTCGGGAAAAGTTTTATTGGGAAAGTGTTCCCCGGGAAAAACTTTCCGTAATTCCGCTCGGGAAATCTTTCCCTAACTTCCCTTAAAACTTTCCCGAGTTTTGAGTGTAAATAATGGGCTCCACATCAAATGCTTAGCCTCCACTAAATCCAACTAAACATGGGAAATTTGTCAACCTGGACCAACTTTCCCAGGGAAATAACCCAATCAAACACACCTTAAAATGCATCCAAACAAGTGAAAAATGGCTGGCTACGAGATGAGTTTCTATGTCCTTATAGACTAGATGTGGAGAGGAACATTTGATTTTGAGGAGCATGCTACAGAACCTTATTATTATCATTGTCATCATCATCATCATCATCATTATTATTATTATTATTATTATTATTTTTTCCCCCCTGGTTAGATAGAATGTAATGGACTAAAACAAACTACCTCTCTAAACCTCTAGGACTTCTTTTTTATGGAGTAGTAAGTAGTGAACAATTTTAAAAATCTCGGGTCAATTGGAACCACACTCTGAGTTCTTTTAGTTTAGGGTTATGACCCCAAGGCCCCACCCTATTTTGCAACAAGACTTTTTGCGGTATGAGATTTGGGATTTTATCATACCATGAAACTTGATAAGGAATCAGTTAGATTTCAAAAATTTATTTTTTTTAGATTACTGCATTTTAGAGGACAAGGCCGGATCACTTAGTGATTTCAAACTTTATTTTTCTGAGAACCATTTATAGTTGGTGGCAAGGGGTTTTAATCATGGTACAAAGGTTCCATTTTTGAACTCTGTTGATAAGATCGCTGTAGAAAGCTGAAAGGTTTTGAGGCATCATGGTTAGTATTTCGTCTCCTTTTGCAAATGGGTGACATCCCCTTGGGGTCCTTCAATGCATCTTTTGATTACTCATACAGAAAGAAAGCAATCCATGGGAAATTTACATTGCATGCACAAAGTGGTGCCATATAATGGAATCTGTGTATTTAACTTTTAAAGAAGGCAAAGAAAGGTTGATTTGAGGGGAGTCTTGGTGCAATGGTTGATTGCTATCTTGTAATGTGGAGGTCACAGGTTTGATTCCGTAAATCACCTCTTTGTGAAAACATGGATAACATTGTGTACACCCTCCTCAGACCCCACCTGGTGGGACCCTTGTGCATGGGCTGCCTTTTTAGGCAAAGAACAGTTGATTGAATCGGACTTAGAAAGATCTTGTGATTCCACCCCAGCCACTAGCACACACTTTGCTGGAGATCTATTCTATATTAGCTTGAGCTGAACTCTAGGATATTGATATGCGATTTTCACAATGAAATGGGGGAATCCTTATGTTGAGCTGTTGGTCCTTCTTCAAGCATGTGCTTGTCAACAGTTTACCAGGCTATATTGGATTTGATCTGTTGGGAGGGCATCCCTTCTTTTCCACCAGCTATATATGTACGTATGTGTGTACACGGGCATGCGTGTACATATATGTATATATGTCTGTATCTGTTCCAAAGCTCCCATGTCATTCTTGCAATTTCTCTGTAATCTGTAGTTTCTAGTGAATTTGGGAATTGATGTTCCATTGGTAAAAAATGAAAAAAAAAAGAAAAAGGAACAGATGCAAAACTCGTTTCCTTCACTGACATCGATATGAAGCCCGCCAATATAGTGCAGTGGACTGGCACTTCTTGAGCATGAGATTTATCCAAATTCTCAATGTGCTGTGTACCTATGTGAATTCACAACTGCCACACAAACCTCTGTTCTTGGGTGGACATGACTATTGCTGCTACAAATGATTTTTTTCGTCTTTTTTAGGATTTTTATTTGAATAATCCCAACTTTGAGTCAGGATATATCCCAAATAGTTTGAACTTGTAGTATACTACCCCCATCCCATATTATAAGTCACTTTGAGAAAAAACTCAAAAACCAATAAAATAGAGTTAATTGGGTAGTTTGGATGTTTTTGGTAGTGGTGCCACAGAGAGAATACTAGTATGATGATGAAAAGTAAAAGATAAAGTTGGGTAGATAAATAAAATAAATGGGATTATGTCATTGGGATTCTAAAATTACAAATATTATTGGAAAGAAAAAGTTAGTTAAAGCGACTTTTAATATGGGATGGAGTACACAACAATAATCAGAACAGTGGGGATGTTGGAATTAAGTAGTCCAACAGTGAGTTCCTACCACTTAACTCTGTGTTAAGAGTGACATGGTGACGAAGTTTGTTTGATTTCTATAGTATGCACATGACAGCTCCACTGCCATGTTACTCTATCACCGATTTAAGTGGTCGGCACTGTGGTAAACTATTGGAATCCTACATCCCCAAAATTTAGTCTTTAGATTATTGCCATGTATAATAACTAGAAGTTCAGGAATAATCCAAAGTGGCGATTATTTAAATCCAAAGCCTTCTTTTGTTTGTTGCTGTTTTGCCCCATATTATTCAAAATACTGCTCTAAATCAATTCTTTTGTCAAAACTGGTTTTATTACCATGTGGTTGACTTGGTTTACAAGAGGTTATTGATATTCATTTGCCTTATTTTTTCAGACAGAGTGCAGCACCGGTCTCTTCCTTGCCCACATTTAGAAGAAGTCCTAGTAGACGAACTAAAAGTAGGTGGGAACCATTACCGGAAGATAAGCCAGTTGAAAAACCAACTTCCACCTTTCAGGATTCTGCTAAACATGGGGGATGGTCTCCATTCAATGGAAGGGATCGTAAGGTATCTTAACTGCTGCTTTCTGCTCATATAGCTATAAAATTTATTACATCTGCTTCATTGTAATTGTCATTTGCCCTGGTCTCCTATTGCCCTTGGGCTGGTTGGGAGAGTTTCTAATTCTTTAGTGTGCCTAGTACTTGTCTCCTTGATGAGGGTATATTCACCAATTTTACGTGTGGGAAAGCTGGAAATAGTGAAAATTTGGCCTTGGAATAAGGAATTTGTATCATTACACGTCTCTGTTTCTTTTTTAGTTATTTGGATTAACTAGTATCGCAATCTCCCTGCAGTTTGTCGGTGGCAAATCAGATGCCAAGGATGCTTTTGTCAGCAAGTTTTCTCCGGCAGAGCCAAATAGTGGTAGCAGAAGTGTGCATAGACCAGTGAAGAAACAGCGGTTTGGTAATGATTTAGGCACTGCTGCAAATGGCGATGCATCAAGTGATAGTGACAAAGAGCAAGGGCTGACAGCATACTACTCTGGGGCAGTAGCACTTGCCAACTCACCTGAGGAAAGAAAGAGACGTGAGAATCGTTCGAAGCGTTTTGAGAAAGGAAATGGACAGAGATCAGAAAATCATTTTAGACCCAGAAATGTTGGAGGTGGAAGCTTTTATGCTAGAAGGGCCATTGCAACCGCTCTTAGCAGAACTTCCGAAGATAGTGGCTCCAAAGCTGTTGAAGATATTGACTGGGATGCCCTTACTGTTAAGGGGACCTGCCAGGAAATTGAGAAAAGATATTTACGTCTCACATCTGCTCCTGATCCATCCACCGTAATAACCTTCTCTTGCACATTGTAGTCTTTCCTGCTAATCATCAATGATAAAACTTGAGTTAGAGTATTTCCACCAATGTGTTTTACAGGTCAGGCCTGAGGAGGTGTTGGAAAAAGCTCTGCAAATGGTTCAGAATACCGAGAAGAACTACCTTTACAAATGTGATCAGCTAAAGTCAATTCGTCAAGATTTAACTGTGCAGAGGATTCGTAATGAGCTAACAGTCAAGGTAAACGGTGGTTGCCTTCATTTTCTATGCATATTTGAGGAGAGTACCCCACATAAGGTTATTGTGTTATAAACAGGTAAAAAGTATATGTGGTTCTAACTCTTTGTATAATTCAACAGGTCTATGAAACTCATGCACGACTTGCTCTTGAATTTGGTGACATGCCTGAGTATAATCAGGTTGGTGGATAAAAAAGAATTGGAAACGTATAGTTTCTGCATTGAAATGTTCTAGGGGTTGCTTTCCTTCCAAATCAAATAAAACCTCGTCCTTAATTTTATTTGAAACTGTTTTATTTATTTCATGGTTTTTTATGAGAGGATAACCCACCTTTTATAAATAATCAATTGCGGAGATTGAGAAGGAGCCGCTCTCTCTAAGAACTCACATTTACTTGTTGCAATGGTTGTGAAACTTTTCTTATGTATGAGATGCTGCTTTTGTTTTTGGTGGTTTTAGCAAATTGCCGTTAAATATTTCATTGTACCTTCTTAAAGTTTGATATTTAAAGCCGACTGTTTTCTTTTGGCTGTTTTGACTACAGTGCCGATCACAGTTGAAATCTCTGTATGCTGAAGGGATAGCGGGGAGCCTTATGGAATTTTCTGCATACAACTTACTTTCTGTGATATTGCATGCTAACAACAGGAGAGAGCTGCTATCATTGATGTCGAGGTTAGTAATCTCTATGGAAGATGCTTATGCTGGCCTCAAAGCTCATTATCATTTGGCGTGAATCGTTTCTTGTTGGACCCATGATGATTATCCCCATCCCCCCCCCCCCCCCCCCAAAAAAAAAAAATAAACAACACATACTCTACCGCTCTCCGCGACCCCCAGATGTTTCAGGGTGTGGTTTTGGGTAAGCAGAACAATAGAATGAGTAAAAGTTCCTAATTTTCCTGGGCGAATGTAATTGGCGGATGGGGGAAAAGCATATTATTGTCTGCAAATCGTGTCCTTCAAGTAAAGAGGCTCCTAGGCAGTTGCAGCAGCTGTCTTGGAACTTGAATGTGTAATCACTGGATGCAGTTTATGTTGTAGGATTGGAAATTTGGAACAGCTAGCCTACTCTTTTTGTATTTTTATAAACTATAGTAATATGATATTATGTTTGTATTTTTCATAGTATGCACTAACTCTAATCTTGGTTCAGTCAAGTTTCTCTAAGTTTAACATAATCATGATTACCAGATTATCAGATGAAGCTAAGAAGCATGAAGCAGTGAGGCATGCACTCGCAGTTAGGGCAGCTGTTGCATCAGGGAATTATGTCCTGTTTTTCAGACTCTACAAAACAGCTCCTAATCTGAATACTTATCTTATGGGTGAGCATTTGATCTGTCTTTCATCCCTTTTTCCTTTTGAGTCATGTACGCTGACGCATATCATATTGATTGGACTGCAGACCTTTGCACGGAGAAGATGCGATTTGAGGCTGTGCAATGCATGTCTCGTGCGTATCGTCCAACCGTTCCTGTTCAATATATTGCTCAGGTTCTGGGGTTTAGCAGTGAATCTGAAGGTGAAGTGAAGGATTCAGATGATGGATTAGCGGAATGCACAGAATGGTTGAAGGCTCACGGTGCATGCCTAATTACCGATAGCAATGGTGAATTGCAGTTTGATGCAAAGGTATATTCTGGACTTTGATCATGGATTAAACTATTTGTTACTTGGGATCAGATGCTGTTTTCTGCAATTCAGGAGTGGACTAAGCACGGGGCTGGAAATGCTCTTTTTTTTTTCTTAAAACTATTAGAAGGTTAAACCCCTTGAAGAGCGAAACGGCTAATATAACAAGATAAAAAAAAGTGCAAAAACAACACAAATAAGAGAACTTGTCACAATATGCTTGGCTTTTGGCCGCAATTAAGAAACCTGGTTTTGCCCTTGATTAGAAGTGACCCGACCAAAGCCAAACTAACCTCAATTTTGCTTATAGTGTCTAGATTTATGCACTCTGCTGATCTTTAATGTTCTTGAATACGTGTTTGTTCATCATGCATTTTGCTTGTATTGTCTAGATTTCTGCCGCTTGCTAGTTTTTCTTTTGGTGAAAGCATTATTAATTGTTTGCTAAACTGCTCGTCCTATTTACAGGCTTCTTCGTCTACTCTCTTCATGCCCGAACCTGAAGATGCAGTTGCTCATGGGGATGCTAATCTCGCTGTTAATGATTTCTTGACACGGGCACCTTCGTAACCAACCGTATGTGATATGATACTCCGGAATCTGACAAAAGTTTTGGAAAGATGTGGGAAATCCACTCGGGCACCCACTTGGATACAGCTTCCCAAAATCATCTAATCCACCGGCATTGCTGATTTTTGGAGGGTCTGGGTGTTGGATATTGATTGCAGAGATTTTTCGCATGAGTGGACACGATAGACAGATGATCTTGGAGCAAAGAGGAGAATCTGATGCCAAGGAGGATGTCGAGTGCCATTTTATATGCACTCTGTAGCAACTGATTTGTCGAGAGTAATGTGTTAAAAAACACGATAGTGAGTTTTTAGTCAATACTTGTGTAACATCATCGATTTGTTAGAAGCCCGTACATAGGCAAACGAGTAGTCGAATAAGGAAGTTATTGTATTTCGTGTAGCTGTTGTCAATACCCATCTTTATTGAGCTATTCTTTCTAGTGACGCGTTTGTCTTTTGTTATGCTATAATAGCATGTTAGTTCAGAGCACGGTGGAAAGTACTTATTTAAAAGTTTAAAACCCGGAAAATCTGTCCTTACGGGTAAGGATATGGATATTTCAATTTTTCTAGAATTCAAATAATTCGGTATGAGGCTGGTACTGAGTTTAAAAATATCGGTTTTACTCTTAACATGTGGGTTTATGAAAATTTGGTTTATACCTGCTCCCACTTATAGATGTCACCTGATATTTTAATAGTCCATGAAAAAAATGCTCTTATGTTATGACCATTATTTTCAATGTGATGCTCAAGTTGGGTATACCAAATGTCTTTTTTTTTTCTTATTGTCTATAATCTATATATAAATCTAACCCAAAAACTTGCAATATTTGGTGAAGGTTGGTTGACAATCCCTATTTTTCAAGTGGATTCTTTATAATTACAAATCTCCTCTTCAATTTGTTGATTAACTTTGACTCCCTCACCATAAATGTTGATTACAAAGGTACAAACCCTAGCAAAAATTATATTTCCAGGCCCAGTCTCAACGATAAACTAATTCTTATTTGTTTCACAAGGATAAAAAATAATAATTTTGATTCAACTTTTGGACATGCCTTGATCGATTTACCCCGATCAGCGATTAATATACAAGCAATATCAATGTTGTATCTCCTATATATACTGCTGAGTCCCAAGTTTGCTTCCATGTACAGCCAGCCACCAACCTTTCTTTCACCTTGGTCTTGTTTGAGTTGTTTCAGGGTCATCTTCTTCTGCAGATGGACAAGCAAAATTCTTGCTCCTCATACATTTCAGATGCATGCTGATGAGCTGCTTCCCTTGTTTCTTAGCCTTGATGTTCATGATTCATGAGGCTTTTGCCTTATTCACTGGTTATTCGATTCTGAACTGAAAGAGTTGTCTAATGTCTTTCCACACTAGCTGGTTTCATGATTCTTCATCTGTCCAATATACTGGCATTCCAGAAGACATGATCCAATCTATGGGATTTAATCAGATTGTAAAATAACAGATTCTTCAACTCTATCCTATGCTGTCATTCTCATTGCCCTAATTGCAAACCTTGGTAGCCGACTTGAGCGATGAGGCTCTTTCTGTTGATCCTGGTTCAAAAATCATTGGCTGCCTGACACCCCACACTTTAGAGGGGAAAAAGAACAGTAGGCGTCAGTTTCAGGAGGCATTTTGCTATAGTTCACTATGATATGACACTAATGAAAGTAAGTACGCGAAAGTGACTTGTATCTAGCTCTACCACTTCATAGAGGACCAGGGAGTGAAAGATATTGTGATATGGGTTTGTGAAAACAAGCAAAAGCCTACAGGAAAAAGAAACAAATAGCCTCCAGACATCCAGAAGCAACATAAGTTTTTGAGATGACACCATCATAAAAGCAAAACCCACATATGGTTACATTTCCAGTTTTCCTCCTTTGAATCTTATGTTGCAATCCCATATATAAAATGATTAGTTGCCCACTAATCTGACCAACTCCAGCAGAACTACATAGCATAAAACAATGGCGTCACAAGAAGTGATTAGAGGCTAAAAGATTTTCCACACCTATGTATATTATTTCTCAACACCCTCATAAAAAAAGTATATCTATCTCAACACCCAGTAGTAGCTACCGAGCATGAAAAGATGTATCTTTCTATCTAGGTCAGTTCACGTCCTGATCATCGCATAGCAAGAAAATGTAATTGCAAAGAGAATTGACGCCATCTTACCTCGAAGAAGAGCAGTAGCAGGATTAATGAGGCATTGATCTTTCAACATTGCTAGGACAAGGACCAGAGGGAGATTCCGATTCCATGCATCAGCATCATCAAAACTATGTTGAAATACAGAAAAAATTGAACAAGGATCTAATCGCTTTTTGGCGTCACATCCTTAAGCAACGTTTACGATTAAAGGAAGCATCAAGCAATGCCATCAATTATCAGGTATTCCATCAATTTTCAGGCGTCCTTTCAGTTGGCATACTAAGATAAAGATTACTAAACCAGCTTCTGTGACATTATAAGGTGATGGCTCGTTCAGTCATTCATAGAGCTATGATGTCTTTCCATTTCAGTAACAAGCCGTCGAACCCCAAAAGTCTTGAAGTCCCAAACAGTTTCAGACATTTCATCTTGTGGTAAACTCACACCTTGTTCTTTGATGGATGCCAGCAGTTCACAGAAGAATTTTGGGTCCTGTAATTTAATATACTCGAGCAAAACTTTTTCATGCTCCGGAACCCAGTTACGAGGAAATGGTGTGTAGTCACAGCTTGGAATTGAAGACATGCTAGAAAACTGAACACCCTCAATGACATCAACAAGCCCCATCCTCAATAGATCCGAATATTCACGTGACATATTATTTGGCCGCTCTCTCAAAGGATTACTAAGATCACGGGTAGCTATATTATACACCTTTGCACGTGATTTAAGTTTATATCTTGCAGCATATAACTTTGCTAGAGAGCTACGTATCACATAAGCACAAAACCCTACAGCCTTCTTACGATTGTCAGCAAACCTATACCAATCAGCCATTGTTTCAAGGAACTTGTTCATCTGAGAATTTGTATGAGCTTGAGTTGAATAAAGCATCGGAGTGCATGTCAAAGGCTCGGGATCCTTATCACCCTTTAGCAAATCAAGGTTCCTGAACCGACGAACGCACTGCGGCAAGCTGGCTGTAACAGAGAGCAACGTTCCTACATCTTTTCTACTAACAGTTTTACCACCAGCCCCGGTATAACGTAATCTTGGGTATATCACTCGATGGCATATAACGTGGTCCAGAAACTGAATCCCCCTGCTCACGTGTTCAATCTGCAGCTTCGACTTATCCATTGTTATACCGAATTTCGTTTTACAGAACTCGATCAACTCCTCCTTAATCTCCACCACGTTCTCCCTAGATCCTCGAATACCTATCAAGAAATGACCACCATATCTGATATAATCCATCTTTTTCGTTTTCTCCTTTCTATGGGATGGAACAAACTCAGGCCAAGCCGGATTGTGACAGCCAACATCAGTCGAACTTTTCATCATGAATGACCCACAAAACTCCACAATCTTGTCTTCCATCACATAGTCCAATTCACTAAGGCACACATTAGCTAACAACGGGCTGAGGATCCCACAATACCCATAACTCGGCACCTTTTCCGCTTCCTCAGGAGCAAAATCGAAGAAAGTTCTCAGCCAGTAAGGGTCCGGTTTTGGCTCGTTGGGATTCAAAACCTTCCTTCTCTTGCTTTTCTCCTCCCTCTTTCTCTTCTTTCTTTTCGCCCCCCTCGAGTCCCGATCACTACTACCACATTTCAATTCCATTGGTGGTTTCCTAAGGGCAGAGCTTATCATACCCAACACCCTCCTATCCTTGACAACTTTCTCCAAACAACCCATCACCAAATTCCCATCAACATCTTCCAAAACCTCACTCAAATCACCCCTCAACAACCAAACATACTCAGCAAAGTTACTCCTAATAGTTCTGATCACAGTATGAGCATTCCTCCCAGGCCGAAAAGCATGCGACTTTGACGAGAATCTAGACTCGAAAACAGGCTCAAGAACAAGCAAAAGCACCTCTTGGACAACACGGTCTTGGAAAGGGGCCATGTTAGATTCCAACAACTTCCGGAGCTTCCTATTGGACATGGGTTTCTCAAGGGGACTACGAATGAATGGGTCGGACTTCATATTCCAACAAAACTGACCCTTGACGACAGCATTACGAAGGGAAAGAATGTCGTGAAGTACCTGAGAAGAAATGGCGTTGCGAGAGGGGAAAGAACCGGTGAAATGAGCGACGGAACGCTGGTAGGCTAAGACCCAGATGTCGAATTTGGAGAGGAAGCCAGTGAGATTGGGGAATTGGATGGATTTAGGGGTGGAGAAGGACTTGACCCAGATGTCGGAGCAGATTTGAATCGGGTCTTCTTTCATCAATGCATGTGGGTCTTGCTGTTGTTGATGCTGTTGGGGTTGCTGGGAGATGTGTGGAGGTGAGAAAGAGGAGAAAGAGGGATGGGAGAAGAAGCGGGAGAGCAGCAGAGAGTTGCACGCAAGGTGTTTGATGGAAGTCCTCAAAGAATTGTTCATCAGAATTGAGAACAGAGACACTTCCTGCAAACTGTGCGCCACAATAACGGCAATTTATTAGTCCGTACAGTCCCTATTAATCGTTAGTATATATTTAACTGTAATAGTCTTGCATTTTTATTGATAATTTCTTATATAAAATATCATATTTGACTTAGATTAAATTAACTCTACAATCTAGTAGACATAGATGTTTTGAGTTAAGGGTCACTAATAATTTGATGTTTAACTTAGTTAAAGTTAAAATAACAACAAAATTAGTGATTAACTTTACTAGATGATTAACTTCTTTACCAAAAGTTCGTTGAGAAAGACATTTCTGCGATTATCGACCCTTGAATGTTTCAAATTAGTGAAATACATATTCAATCCACTTAATTGATTCATTAGGTGACTTAAGTTTATCCCTTGAACGTTTTTAATTCCTTGATTAAAACATAGAATTTGAGTCTTTGATAGTTAGAATTGGTTAGAAAAATTCCAATATAAAATCCGATTGACTTAGCAATCAATTAGAAAAATAGTTTGGTGCGTTGTTAAAAAAAGTCCTTGAGGGAATTACCTTGATATATGCTACACTTATACTCGTGCACTTGGACCGTATCACCCACAATGAAGTTATCCACTAATTAGAGGGAAGCTAAATTTGCAAACCTAGGTGGTGTGTCCGATAATGGAGAACGACGTAGTCTCTAGTGCTTAAGGCTACTTAGTTAGCAAAAACTTTTGATAGTTTCCTCAAGCTTTCGGAACCAATAAGATCTAAAGTCTACGCTTTGTTATCCCTTTAGAAAGAAACTCACAACTGGCATAAACATATAGGTACCTCAGGTGTTTCAACTTCCCGATGGATTTTAGAAGGTTATAGTAGCAACTAATTTCCAATAAACGTGATCTTCTGAAAGAAGAAAACATATCATAAGGTTTAACTCACTAAACCAGTCCTCCATACATAACCCTGAGTCTGAAAATCTTTGTATCAAATATGACCGTAAAAGCAGTAAAGCATGTAAAAATGGTGATCGTACCCACAAGAGATTACAAATTATAACATGCATAATGTTTTTTTATTGACGTTTCCTTGTTGTTGATTTAGTGAAAGAAATTCACTTCACACACTTCGCAACAAGTCACGTATTAGATCATGCATCTAACATCTGCCTATGTGGTAGAAGCCTATTGTAAGATCATGAAGAAAAACATCTTATTAGTAATTCTATGAAGCAAATATGACCATCATCCAATGATTTAAAAAACCCTTGAGCCATCTAAAGTTGAATTAGTATTTCTACGCCAGAATAGTGATCATGTGGAAACAACGAACAATAAGCAAAGCATTACTTTTGTTGAGGTCAAACATGGTCATAGCTAGTCTTCATATTTTCCAACCATGATATTGAACTTGTATTTCTTCCATCATTATAATCTCTGTATCCCTAATATGCACCTAATATTCCTCAAAATGGCCAACAACCGTGCGAATAGTAAGCAAAACGCTTGTTGTATGAGCCATGCTTTGACAAGATTAGTTCCCAACTCAACTTCTTATCACCTCTCAGAGTTAGAAAGTCGAGTTTGGATTACTCCATTGTCATTCGCACATGCTTTTGCACGTTACACGAATAGATGCTTTGAAACATTTCAGTTTATTAGAACTCTCACATACAATTTGTTAAGATGAAGAAAATAATTGAATATGTCTGCAATTTTATGTAGATTTCAAATATTTTTCTAAAGATATGAACAATTAACAAATATGTCACCAAAAAAAAAAAACAAAGAATATCAATATGAATAGCAAAAAAAGTGGAGCAATTCGGGATGGCCCAAGATGCTTGAGTTGATGAACAGGGCGAAGACTTGATGGTGATCTCGAACTAGGCAACAAAAAAAAATCAACACAAGGACACCAAGAGCTAGATATGGACTCGGATAAACTCTATCACCAAGAACTAGCACCCCACCAAAGATTTATAAAGGGATTTCCACCACAATCTTGTAAATGAACGACTTGCAATACTGCTATAAATCATATTATGGGTAAAGTAAACAAGATTTGAGAGGGTTTGACAGCATAAAGCTTCATCTTTTCATTCATATGATCATAATAGGTGCCATTTACATCATATGTCCATGTATATATAGACATTAGTTAGGGTAATCCCTAGGAAAACACAAAATTACCAACTAGGATTAAAACTTAGACATATTTCCCAGGGAAAAGGGATACATTTGAACAAGTAAAAGGGAAAAAGGGTCACTACATGGGTTAAAGAGAAAAAACCCAGAAAAATAGAAAAATCATATTACGCACAGAAATACAGGATGACAGAACTGTGTCATCCCATAACATGACTGTGTCGAGTCTTCTGAGAGACGACACGATCTTTGTCAGGGTTAACACGGGTTGTGTGACCTGATTTCTTGCACAAAAAGTCAATTTTTGACTCAAAAGGATACGAGTGTGTCCTCCTATAACACGGTCGCGTTCCCCCACTGGGAGAGAAGACACGATCGTGTCAAAGGATGACATGACCGTGTCGTTTCGACCCTCAACATTGTCTTTTTTCCTTGTGAGGGATACGACCTTGTGTCCATGTGACACACTCACTCGCTCCTGATAGTCTTCTTCTTTCTTCAGCTCCTTTGTTGGATGGATCCTCTCATGCGTGAAATGAATAACCATAAGTTCATAACGCCCTTGAAAAGATTCCGCCTCCTTATTGTTGCCAATGATCTCGAAGCCCCTTAGAAGGCTCGGGAGTGGTCCGGAGGATGACCCAAGGTTTCCTCCCATGGGCTGGGACCCACCTAGAAATGGACCGCGCAACCTATATTGAACCGAGTTGGCTTAAAGGACTTTGAAATTCCTTCCCAGACCTTATCCCACTATGCTCCAGATTCTCCTCCTTGAAAAAGAGTTTCCCTCAACTCTTAGGAGTAAAAAGCAATGTGCCGGTTATAGTTTAACAGCCTGGAATAAGAATTACCCAATAGTCGATGCAAGGTCACGCTAAGGACTCCACCCTTCTTAAAAATGCAATAATAAAGGGGGTATACGTAGCCCCAAGGTAGTTTTTCCGATTAGTCCCAGCATGCATGATTCTATTGAACTCCTCTATGAGCTCCTTAAAAGAAATATCAACAATAGGACAAGGCTTCAATGAGTTCCCATACTTCCCATATTCAAATGAATGCGTACACGGCACCTAACTAACATCAAACCCCACTATGCAACCATCGTCATTGAAATGAAAGTAAGAGGAGGTTTGTTGGGTAGAGGAAATGGATATAGGGAGGGAACGGGAAAAGTTTGTGGAGTTAGAAAACACTCAACATCACAAAGCCCTCCCATTCTTTCTTCTCTCAACCATAATAGGCACATTGCACAAGTCATTCAAAAGAGTAATATGGTTGAATCTAGGCCTTCTTGGCGATAGAGGGAGATAAATTATTCAAAAACCTCATGGGAGTCTGCTCTTGAGGCTCTTGGGGTTCACTCTTGATGAAAGCTTACTCAAATTCTTGAGTTACTCGCTTACATTCCGCTTTCCTTGCTTGCTCATGAGCAAAGAGCCTTCTCAATACATCCTACTTATAGGTGTAATGAAGGAACCGCTTGTTCATCAACTTCTTGACCTTGCCTCATGAAGAAAACTTTCACTTCCCATCTCTAGCTCGTTGCGCTAGCTTCACATTTTCAAACCAAAGGTATGCCGCTTTGGTCAGTTTCATGCTAGCCAACTTGAATGTCTTCTCATCAGTTACCCCTTTGCTTCAAAAATTCTTTCCATGATGTGAATCCACTCTAAATATTCATCGGGCTCAAGTGTAACACCCCCAGATTCATAAACACCAGATTATTACTAAACACTTCATAACCCAATGATTAGCGCAACGGAAATATAATCCGAAGGCATTACCGCCGTCCACAAATATGGACAAGGCTTAACAACCATAAATAAACTCTAATTACAACTCATCAAACGCAAGGAAACTTGTATACTACCGACATAAACATCCATAAGAGACCAAAACCATAGAATAACTTTATACATAGCCAAAATTATAATTACACTTAAATTCACTAATCCCAAGTAAAACTTATGAAAATAACTTGACATCAAATGCAATGGACGTGACTTCCTGGTATAACTGACGATCTTTTTACCTTCACATCAAACGGACCTCTTACTGGTATTAGGTTGTTACCCCTTAGCATACTTCCTAAAACAAAACATAAAACAATTTGCGAATGAGTTGAAACTCAATACGTATACCCATATACAGTAAATAAATTTAAGCAGTTCATTTTATTTCGCGCATTTCAATTCATTTTGCAAACAATAAAACAGTAAAACCATAAAACAATAAACAACAAAGAACAACAATAAACATGCTTGCCGTATTATTATCTTTAATGGTCACCTGCTTTGCGATCATCAGTCTAAGCCTCCGTATGCGCATACCCGAACCGATCGGGAGATCCGGATGGGTGTACACTAGCCATATATTAACTTTGGTAGTGCTCTAAGGCACAAGCAACATGGGTCGAGGCCATATTTACTTGATAAAAACATATAAACATTACTTATTCACATTACACTTATTAAGCATGGTTACTTGAACTCAAATAAAAGAGTTTCAGTAAAGTATAGGCAATATGCGTACCTTATTAGCTGAACCGCCAATAAAGTAACTTAAAAAGTTTGACCGGACTCGAACAAGGGCAACAACGACCTCTTAGACCACACTAGAGATAGGACAATAAAATGAATTAGGTTGGATTCTTAGTAAGGAGGGAGTCTCCTAATTAACTTAATAAAAGTGAACTTAAATGGAAAGATTGGAGAATCTTTGGAACTTTGTAGTAAATTCGCAGAAGACATAACTTCCTCTGTAGACCTCTAAAAATTTTGTAAGAGGACTTTTCGGAAAGGTAAAAATAAGTTCTACAACTCTCCAGTTAAGAGTTAAGGTCAAAAAGGAGCGTAAATGCTTGAAAATGAGTAAACAAGAGGGCTGGTTCTGCAGAAGTTTCAGATCGGGAAGAGAACTTTGAGAATTCATAACTTAAATAATATATATCGTATGAACGTATGCTAGTAGTCTATAGAAAGCTTGAATCATATACTATAATTCTTATGTTGACCGCAAATTTAGAAAAGGTTTGGAAGCCACCGGAAATTAACTCTGAAAAAGGCTCAGTGAATTAAAATTCTGGTTTGACATGGTTGGGAGCTTTACTTTGGCGGGTTATAACTTTTCACTCCGACATCCGATGAACATATAAAACCCCATTCTGGAAAGCTTGTGGAGCATACTTTAACTTTTACATGAATACTTAGGCTAATAAGACCTCCTTGATACCTAAAAATGACCCTTAACTTATTGCCCCCCAAAATCGTATATACGCAGGGCACCCCGATTAAAAACACTATAACTTGGGTTATACTCATCGAAATCCCGAAATTCCAAAACCATGTGAAAGCTATTATATAAGGCTATCATCCACATAATTATTTTGGTCTCGAGGTATCCTCAATTGTCCCAGAAAATTCATATTACACCTTTGAATCCCGAAAGGTCATTCCAAGTCCTCTTGTTGGTATTTTTGCCCAATTAAACTTTTTGCTACCTTCATAAATGTTCTTTTATGGCTACATCAAAATAACCAGTAGCAAAAATCACAGTTTAATACCATTTTGAGTGCTAGAATCAACAAGCACCCACTATATAATTACAATTAAATCCATCCAACAATAATCCCCACTTGATTCATCCTTTTTATACCTAATTCTCATCGTTTATCTCAATTGATCACCATTATAATCACATGCAACTATATCTACCAATAAACCTTTCTTATTCAAGAGGACTTGGCATCAAACAACATACTTTCATCATCCAAGAACAATCCAACTTAATATTATACATTTATACACCAAGTTTTCAACTTTCATTGAGACATAACATCAAACACTTGGCATGCACAACTCATAAACACAAACCAACCCAAGACCAATTGGTAATTTTAAGATACTCATTCTAAATACTTAAATTTGATAAGAAAAATAACTAAATTTGTCAATTGAACAATGAAATTAAGATTAGAATTGAAAAGATTAGGGTTTATACCTTCAATGGAGAGGGGAAGAGAAACACCAAAGAAAAGATAAGGGGCAAGGAGGGAGAAGGGTTGCAAGGTGGCGACCTAGCCGGTGGCAGCCTGACTTTTGGCGGCGAGACCGACGACGGCTGGCCTCGGGTCTGGTGGCAGCAAACAGCCAGCAGAGAAGAAGAGAGCAATTTCCAATCTTTTTTTTTTGTATGTGTGTATAAGAGAAGGAGTGGGATGGGAAGCATCATGAAAGTAGTAGTGTGACTTTGGTGTCTTAATAAAAAGGAAAAGTCTAGGCTCCTTTTTGTGAAAGCTAAAAAAAATAAAATAAAATATTAAGACTATTAATAACAATTCTTCCCTCCCCATCACTAATATCATTTTCCTACTAAACCCAATAATACTAATTTATAGTCTGGGGATAAAGTTTCAAAAAACCTAAAATAATGAGAGGAAGACTTGAAATAAAATGGGGAAGGTGAAATAAATTGAAACCTTAAATAAATTAAGGAGTGAAAAGGCATGATAACAATACTATTATTATTAATAATAATACCGATGAATCTTTTGACTTGCTAAGCTTTGGTCAGGTAACCCGAATATTCCAAGATTACTTTGGGTAGCTGAAAATTGTCACGTAGCTAATTTATATATAAATGACCTACTAAGCTAAGGTATGACAGTCGTTGCTCTGCTCGAGTCCTGCAAAAACACAAACAGTTAACTGAATTGAAATGCGTGATTTTGGTTATTTAATCTTATTACTTAACTTAATTCCATTGGGTTAGGATCGGGTTATTACATAAAGGGACCGATTGAACTCTGGAAGCTCAACCTTGACATCATAAAAAACATCTCTTGAAGTCTCTATTCTCTCCTCCTTAGTGGATCGACACGAAAGGGATCACTATCATCACCACTCGATTCAAACATGAGAGGGGTAAGGGGTGTCTCTCTTCTCCTTGGCCTAGATTGGCCTAGAAGATGTGCTTGAAGTTGAGCAAATTGTTGTGTAAGAGTACCAATAACATTATGAATGTTGACAACTTCATTTTCCAAGCCATGGATTCGAGCTTTTCCAACCGAAGGGCCTCTAGCTGCTGTTTGGTTATGGTTTGTTCCTTCTTGATTTAGATCAATGCCATTATTCATTTCAAGAAGAAAGAATTAGGACGAATTGTGTTTGAGTTTTTTTTTTTTTTTTTTTTTTTGTGGAGGTTGGTTTTATTGTAGTTGACTATGTGTTTGACTAGAGTTCTTTGTGTTTTTATGCACAATAGAGAGACAATAGAAAATCAACAACAAAAAGGATCAAAATAGGAGTTAATTCCAACAACACCAAATTCAATCAAACCCAAGGAAACAAAATCACCAAAACAATCACACAATCAAGAACACTCAAAATTTTTTATCAATCCCCAAAGACACAAACCAACATTCACAACTCATAAAATGAAGAACTACCGAATCCAAACAAGATTAAGAACATCCAACATAATCAAAATTCCCAAGATCAACTAAAACAGAGCATACCATTCGAACACTCGAAAATGGAGATCAAAGTATCAAAACATATTAAAATAATGAAGAACTCAAGTAATAACTAAACTTGGCAGCTCTGATACTAAATGGAGTGGTTCGTTATGTGTCGAGATGCTTGAAGTGATGAACATGATGAAGGCTTGATGGTGATCTCGAACTAGAAAACAAAACAAAAAAAAACCCACTAGAACACTAAGAGTTGGATATGGACTTGGATAAAGGATAAACTCCACCACCAAGAACTAGCAACCCACCAAGGATCGATAAAGGGATTTCCACCACAATCTTGTAAATAAACAACTTGCAACACTATCATAAATCATATAATGGGTGAAGTAAACAAGATTTGAGAGGGTTTGACAGCATAAAACTTCATCTTTCTATTCATACGACCAATAATAGTTGTCATTTACATCATATGTTCATGTATATATAGACATTAGTTAGGGTAATCCCAGAGGAAACACAAAATTACAACTATGATTAAAACTTAGACATATTTCCTAGGGGAGAGGGGTACATCTGAATAAGTACAATGCCAAAAGGGTCATTATGTGTGTTGAGGAAAAAAAAAAAGAAAAATAGAAAAATCAGATTACCGCAGAAATACAGGATGACATGACTGTGTCGTGTCTTCTGACAAGCGACAAGGTCCGTGTCAGGGTTGACACGGGTCATATCACCTAGTTTCTTGCACAAAAAGCCAGTTTTATAGGGACATGAGTGTGTCCTCCTATGACATAGTCGTGTTCCCGCCACTAGGAGGGAGGACATGATCATGTCGAAGGATGACATAGCTATGTCTGGGGCCTCAGACTTGTCTTTGCTCCTTGTGAGAGACACGACCGTGTATCCATGTGACATGGTCTTGTGCCCCCGGACAACCTTCTTCCTTCTTCTGCTCCTCTGTCGAAGCTTCTCATGCTTAAAGTGAACCACCATAATACTCTTGAGAAATACCACCTCCTTATCATTGCGATGATCCCGTATCCCCTTAGAAAGCTCAGGAGTGTTCCTAAGGAGGACCTAAGGTTATATCTCATGGTTCAAAATCCACTTTGAAATGAACTCTACAACCCACATTGAACCGAGTTGGCTTGAAGGACTTTGAAATTCCTTCCCGGCCTTATCCAAATGTGCTCCAAAAAGTCATATAATTCACCGCTAATATCAAATGATCCTAATTCAAGCAACAAGATCACTAATGAAATATTAGAAGATGTTACGGTAGTATCAACCAAGCAAATTACAACAGAAGTGAATATGAATGTTATAGTATATCAAGAAAAATAAATGCAAAATAATGGAAACAATTGTTTAATGTGAAGCCTAAATGAGGAAAAATTATGAATGACACAAGTTCTATCAAATTCATTATTGGGGATCTCTCACTCTGACTCCAATTAGATTTAAAAATCTAATACAATGAAAACTTATAGTCATAAAAAAAAACCTAAATAATTTTCAAATATAATTAGAAGACAAATTGTGTGTTTAAAAAGTTGCACAATCTTAAAACACTTTCGCCAATGAGCTTTAGCTCAAGTGGAATGAGGGTGGGAGGTTTATCCTCCCCACCAGGAGTTCGATCTCTGGTGACCACAATTTCCTTGATGAGAATTGTTACTTACTGATTCTCCCTAAGATAGGGGACTCGGTAGGTGGCCCAACTTGCCACTAAACAATCATAATTTGGACTCTCCCTAATCTCCACCACCTCAAATCTATTCTAGACAATCATCTTCTCAATATCCATGAACGATATTTTTCTAAAATTAGTCAATCATATCACCAACGTTGTAATAAAAACCCCTAACAAGTGATGCCATGGTGGTTAATATTTTTGTGGAGTTAATATTCTAAAGTTATATGACTAAAGTATTCCGGAGTTCACTTCAAAGCATGGTAACGTCAAAGAGAAGATGGGAGCTGAGGAAGAGTCAATATAATTCCCCCACTTCCAAAGATACCACACGGAGTTGCTCGGAACAAGGTCTTTTTCGGGGAAAGGGAAAGAAAGAGGGATGGCGTACTGTCGAAGAGAAATCAATTTACAATGAAGCTTTGCAATGGTGAAAATTGGTATTTTGGGACCATTGAAAGCTAAAACCTAAACCAAAATGAAAATCAATACATAATAATTTTACCTTAAAATTTCGCAATTTAAAATGATTGCTTCCAATTGACCCGTTAAACCCCTTGAATGATTAATTGATTGCATGTAACTAGACCTAGCAATCAAGTGATTCGTTTGGGTTCGAATAAGTTGAAGAACATATTTCTAGTTAGCATTGAGTCAACCAATTTTGGGGGTGAGTTAACTTTGGGTGAATTTTATTCGGGTATGTTCGGGTAAGGTTCTCCCACATTGAATTCTGGTTTAATTTAAAGTCATTTGGATCTAGATCTTAACCGGGTCACTTTTTGAGTTACGGTTTGAATTGATTTCAGGTGTCGATTCGAGTTCGATTTTCCATTTCCAAATTCTTTTGCCAGATTTAAGTCTAACTATCAATTCTTATAACTAAAAATCCCCCAAAAAAAACCTAAAAATCACAAATTCTCCTATTTCATAGTTGCAAACTTGCAATGGTGAATATTTATATTCTTCAATCTCTCAAAATTAAAACCAAAATCAAAATCAATACACTACAATTCTACCTTAAAACTTTGCAATTATAAGTGACCATTTCCAATTGACCCACTGAACTACTCAAAGCTATTCACCAAAAAAAAAAATCTTTCTCTTCTCTTGAATGATTAGTTGATTACATACATGTAATTATCAATTCCCATATCATTACAAATCCCCTCAAAAACCAGAAAATTACAAATTAACAATAAAATCGATGGTGCTCGGATTTACTTAGGCCAAACACTGACCTTCTCTTTCTCATACTTACAATACACAGCACTGACCGCCGCCATGAAATACACCTGCACGAACACGATCGCCGGCGTGTGGTAGCCGACCGTGCTCTTCCCCGTGGCCAGCTCCACCAGCAGCAGCGCCGCCAGCCCCACTCCGGCCAGCCTCCCGTTCAGCCTCTCCGCGTACGGGCTGAACCCGAAGTCCACCTTCATCCCCCCGGAAACCGCCTCCTTCAGCTCCACCGGCGGCAGGAAAACCCCCGCCGACGAGGATGAACCGCCGGACTTCTTCCCCTTCTTGGCCTTCCTGGCCTCCGCCTTCTTCCCCATCCCCGACCGGTACTTGAGCCGGACCTGGGCCAGCCGGGACTCGAACGGGTCGGACCCGGCGGATTCGGAGGCGGAATCGGGTTCGGGTTGGTCGGAGGAGGATGCTCTGGGGGGGATGATGATTGAGAGGTGTTTGGTAGGGTGGTGGAGGAAGAGGTGGGTGGGAGGAGAGAGAGAGGCGGAGGAGTTTGGACGGCGGAGAGAAGATGAAGACGGCGGTGGTGGTGGTGGTGGGAGCGGTGACGCCATTGTTGCCGGCAGTGAGGTCGCCGGAAATGCGTGTTGAGGAGGAAGAAAGGATTGTTGATGAGTTCGGTTTGGTGGCTCTCTATCTTTTCTTTCTCGTTGCTATCTATTTTGTGGGTTCTAATGGGAGCAAGTTTTGTGGTGGATAAGGAATGGTGAGTACGTGGAAAAATGTGGGTTTTGTGTTTATTTTGTTCGGACAATGATAGAAATTTTGAGTTAAAATAATCTAATCTTAAATTATTTATATTTCATATTTTTATAATTTTTAATAATATTTTTTTAATAATTGTATATATTTATCAATTATAAGAGTATTATACTTATTAGTTAGGTCAGACAATATATACAATAAATTTTATCAATCATATGCATAGTTTTATATTTGTGAAAAAATATAAATAATTAATTATTGTTATATTGTTTATAAATTGTAATAACCCTCCAAGTGATGAAACAAATCTTTATAATAATTTAAATATACTTATATTTAACCTGATAAGTAATTTAGGTAAATGCAAGATGATTATTAACCATATTGCCTCAAGATGTTTATCATTTTCCTTTCTAGAATTTTGGCTGATTTTATGGCAAATAATTTCAACCTAAATAAATAATTATTTTTTTTATACTGCTGTTGACGAGAAAAAATATGTTACAAACCGAACAAAGATATGTTATAAAAGGTGAATAAAGATGCAACTGAAAGTTAAAAAAGAAACTGAGCTATTTTGTTGGATAATTTCAAGTGTATGATAAGTTTAGTGGCGCGGTTGTATCTAAGTTAACTCATAAGATGGGCTATTGGGTACAAAGAAAAGTCGGGTAGACTTTTCAGAACCTAATTGGCCCTATCAAGGGTAACACAAGTATGCGTTACCAAGTAAGGAGGTAACTTTGATAATATTTAGTCGGTTTTATGCATGGATAGTTTAAGCATGCCTTCATACATTTTATGAGTGGATAATAATAATAATTAATTATTATCTAAATTATCCAAAGATGACAATGATAAATCTTATTCATATGACAAGGATAAATCTTATCCATATCCACCCTATCCAAGTGTCTCTTCATGGCTTATAAATAGGGTGAATATGATGCCATTTAAAAGGGATGTCAAATGGTGCCAAGTCTAAGAATGTCATGTGCAAGTTGGTGCGACATAGGACCCATCATTCGCATTCCAACGAGAATCCCATCTCCTTGGTTTTTGGTGGCCACAATCTCTAAGGTTGACATGAGAGTTTGATTCTAAGTTCCTATAAGGCGAGTGTTTTATCTTGCAGACTATATATGACAGTTATATAAGTCGAAGGAAAGAAGGTATGCCTTCGACTCACTTGAATACCCGTGTAAATTCCCATCATACACCGATTTTACACCAACATATTTTTTTGACACATATAGATTGGGGTTTGTGGCAATCTTATACATGAGTTTCTCTTTGAGATGTTTGTGAAGTAAGATGCATGTGATTGAATTAAGTTTGAGTTGTACATGTCATAAGATGCAATGTTTTATGCATAGTTTTTGCTTTTCCAGTCATTGATCTTGCGTACAAGGGTTTAATTAAACATTTAATGATCAATTTTAGTGCTTGGATTTCGGATGTTTATGAATGATTAATTGGTGTTTCTGGATAGTACAAGTAACTACCAATAACTTGTTAGTCTTATCCATTCATAATTATTTGTCATAAATTTTTGGATATGTAATTATTATGTTTAAGTTGTATAATTTATTTATACATGTTATATCCATGGTGTAATTTATGATGTTGCATGATTTTAATAGTACATATGTTTATTTATGTAGACTATATCTTTATGATCATGAAATAAGATGGCAATATGCGATATATTGTTTTATGAGTATAAGATGATCATGGTTAAAGTGCATAGCCTATAGATTAATTAAGTGTTATATGTATTATTCAAGAATGAATGTTCAAGTATAAGTTTTGCTACAAGAAAAGAAATGTAAATTTATGTACGTTTAAATGATTATAAATCCGTGGTTATATATGTTAATATAGGTGGATTTAACTAAGTTTAAATTGACTAAGTTCTATGATTATGAATTCATGATTATTTAATTGGATGCAGTCATGAAGAAAATACATTATAATTAAGTTTAATGTGGAGGTTTATTCATATTATAAGTTAGTGTTATTCTCTATAAGATGATCTTCTAGACCATGAACGAGTATTTGTAGCCAATTAAAAGTAAGATGTAATTAATATTTTAATTACATGTTTATAGAAAAATTTTAATATGTTATTATTTAATTACATATAAGATGGATAGTCTTAGATTCCATGAGTGTACAGGTAGGAATTTATTCTCCATTTGAACTTAATAAATTTTATATTAAGTTTAAGATGTAATAGTTTAATTACATGTCAAGATCCAAATTAAGAATATTATAAATTTTTGTAAGTATCTAGGGCCCAATTATTTGAGATTTATAAAAGTATATAATATTAAAGTCTACAAGTTAATTGTGGATCCACTGTTAAGCACGTGGTTTAGTGTGAGATTTTTTCTTAAGAGTCTACAATATTGATTGCTTATAAGAGCCTACAATATGATAGTTTAATCATATAGATTGCTAAAGCCTACAATATGTATTGCTAAAATGCCTACAATATAAAAGTTCAAGCCATATTAATTGCAAAGTTCCTACAGTATGATGATTTAATCATATTGATTGCGTGAGTAAAGTTTCTTACCCGTGATCGAGGTATAATGCTATGGTTAGTTGTATGTATAATGTCTATGTATTTAAGTGTTCAAGTTTTGTTTTTGAGTATTATTAAGTATGACTACCTTCAAAGTTTAATAATGGTCATGGAAAGATATGATCTCATCAAATGATCTTTATTAGTCAAGGACGAAGCAAGTCATTGTTTTCAAGAAAATAAGTTAACCTCGGTTTTATCCTTTGAGTAAAGGACTAAACAAGCACTTGGTGATATTATTTTATAAGGGGGATGACAATAATCCCAAATTTAACAATTATTAGTAACGATGCCCCTACTTGATAGTTGATACTTGACTTGATGTCAAGCTCGAGGTGGGTGACTCCATTATATAGTGGTTGGAAGCACAAACTTAAACTATCCTAGGTAAGAAAGTGATTGATGACCAGCTGTAATGATAAGAGGATGAGTTATTATACTCTTAATAAATTGTGTTTTGGATGGGTGCTTAATCACAGGAGCATAGAAGTGTAGTCTACCTATGTGAGGGTGAGGTGTAGCCACCTCAAAGGGCTATTGGGTTTGGCTTTATACGCTTACGAGAGGATATGGACACATGGCGGTCAACAGCGTCATAAAGTTCAAGAACAATAGTTGAGTGGTTGTATCGATGTAATGTATCCAATTAATCATTCAAAATGTATAGTTCATAGCTTGTCTATTATATCATTTGGACTAATTGAAATTATGTTCACCATATGGAAAGTTCAAGTCGCGAGACACTTCTCATAATATACAGTTCACTCTCTACTTCCTTGTGTTTATGGTTGAGTGTTTGTTGAATTCTTAAAATGGAAGGGGTCCTTCGAGATATTGGTTCATAAATCATACACTTAAAATGGTTGGGGATTGTTGGATAATTTCAAGTGTATAAGATAGGAGCTATGAATAAGAGGCAAAATCAAGTTAAGTATCAGGCAACACAAACTGTGTATAACGCCCCGGCCCCTCTTGGGCCGCGGATATTACCCATAACTACTTCAAGGATCAATGACTGGCCCCACAAATCACCACAAGTCTTTCTAGCGTGCTTCGTCCTCGCTCATACGCTGCCTGGGAAAACTTCCCAGAAGGTCACTCATTCTGAGATTGCTCCCAGCCAATCACGCTTAACTGAGGAGTTCCCAACGGATGAGCTACCATAAAAGAAGGTGCACCTTGGTGATATAAGTAGTCATTTTAATCCCTTTAAGCCACACTTAACCATATACCCGGGGTGTTATAGTCACCCCCACTTAAGCACACAACGTCCTCGTTGCGCCACACAATTCACTCCAGAATCTTTGCCCCGCTAGGTAACTTCCCATGGATCTCCTGTCCATTAGCGCAGCTTCACACGCTGCCTGGGAAAACTTCCCAGGAGTCACCCATCCTGAGATTGCTTCCAGCCAAGCACGCTTAACTGAGGAGTTCCCAACGGATGAGCTACCATAAAAAAAGGTGCACCTTGGTGATATAAATAATCATTTCAATCTCTTTAAGCCACACTTAATCATATACCCGGGGTGTTATACTGTGTCAGTCCCACATGTTGTATTTCTTCAAGTTTTGTCTCGGTTTCTCATGGATAACATCGTATGTGTCATTAAATTATTCTTATCCATTGACGATTATCCTTTAGGATAGACCTTATCCATTAGTGGTTATTATCCACTCAAAGGGATGACTATCCTATCCGATTATGGTGCCTCTTTAATGGCCTATAAATAGAAAGTGTCATGGATGCCTTTCAATAGAAGAGAAATACAAAGAAACAAGATAAGTGAGTCATGTTGTTGATCCATTCTCATTCAACCAAACACGCCTCTCTAGTTTTGGTCTCGAGCATATCTAGAGTTGTCATTGAAAGTCTGAAACTAAGTTCTTAGAGTTTCCTTGACAAAGTTTTATCCCTAAGACTTTGTACGGGCGATACAAAAGTCTAAGGAAAGTAGGTACTCCTGCGACTCTCTCGCTATACCCGGTTTACCCATCCATTATTGTTCCTATTTTTCCAACAACAAGTAGTGTCTCCCAAGTTGAGGATGGAGGTCAGAGGGATTAATGATCGAGCGAAGGGCAAGTGGGTCCAAAAGGAAAGGCAAGTGGGCTTCAAATAAGTCCTAAAGTAATACCATACCTCTTTAAATATAATTTTCATTATTCAGATACATGTTCTTCAAATAAAGTGTGAAAAGATTATATGAAACATCGATTCTAAAAGAAAAGAAATTATATTGAGTTGAATTGCTAAGAAAGGAACTTTAAAAAAAAAAATTAAAGACTTTCTCATAGTCTTGAATGAATTTAGTGAGAAAGAACCTTTGATAGGGTTAAATGTTTTTTTTTTATGTATATGGAACTGCATTTTGAGAAAGTCTATTTAATAAGACCCCAAGGAACTAACAACCGATTGAAGGGCAAGTGGGCCTGAAAGGAAAGCCAAGTGAACCCGAAAGAACTCAAAGAAGTGCTAAAGTAATACTGTAACTTTTTAATGTAAGTTTCATTATTTAGGTACATACTATTCAAATAAAATGTGAAAGGATTATGTGAAACGTTAATTTAAAGAAAAAAAAATTATATTGATTTGAGTTACTAAGAAAGGAACTTTATTAGAATTAAAAGACTTTCTCATACTCTTGAATGGATTTACCAAGAAAGAATCTTTGATTGGGTTAAAGGTTTTTCTTGTGCATATTGAAATAAATTTTGAACAAGTCTATTTAATAAAGTTAAAGGATTCTCTTTAAAGAATCAATTCATTAGTATATTGTCTGTTCATAAATATGGTTATTATTATACCTTAATAACTATAGAGTTTCTAAATGATAAATCATTTACATGACCTTTTGAAGTGTAACACCCCAACCTTGATCACAAGATTAAGACTACACTTAGAAACCCAAACCTGTGATTAGCGCAGCGGAACACCTTAGGTCGAGGCATTACCGCCGTCTCCCAAAAGAGACAAGGCAACAACACTAAAGAAACTTCCAAAACCACAAGATAACTTACTAACTTGAGAACCTTCACATATAAAACTTATACAACCCCTGGATAGAGTACATAAACTTAAACATAGCTTAAAAACTAGAACAACTTCCAAAATCCAGCTCGCCCTTGCTGACCGAGGAATTCCTTAGAAAACTACCTCAAGAGCCTTGAATTACTTTGGAACCGACTTGTCCTTACCCTGGGAGCTCGAACCTCTTAAAACAAAACATTAAAACATTGCAAAAAGTGAGTGGGGAACACTCATTACGCAAACCTCCAGCACGTAAACCGTTCGAAAACGGTTTTGGTGCCGGCATTTAAATTCATTTTGAAAACAAGGGAAGGGGATTAAAATGGGACTTGAATGACATGAAAATAAGTATATGCATAAACAAGTACAATATGAAGATAGAAAGTAGGTGGAACCCTTACGATCGGTGCAAGCACCTCACACACGCGTATGCCCAAGTTGATCTAAACTTGGATTGGGTGACTGCCAAGCAGTCGACACTGGCCAGGTCAAGGCATTCTGATCAGGAGTGCTAAAACATGAAAGTAAATAGAAGCATAGAATGCGGGTCCACTGTTAAATATAAAGTCATTGTAAACCATAAAACTTGACATGGCATAAATTGAATGAATTATGACTATAATTTAGATCGTAAAAGCTGGACAATTCGCGTACCTTGAGATGCTAGAGACCTTGGCAATACTCATGGAGATGGCTTTTGAAACTTGTTAACTAAGATAAGAATAAGTAGAAATGAAGAACCGAATAAGGTTCTAAATTAGATTCACAAGTTTAGAAACTTAGTAATATCAATGAAATAACTTTAGGAATAAAATTTCAGGTTGTCTAGAAAATAGAGTTTATATCATAACTTGAGTTAGGAAAATCGAAACGAAGTGAAAGAGTACATCCCGGAATAGGGAAAAACATAATCTACAACTTTGTTGACAACACCAGAAGCTAAAAACGAGAGGAAGGGCTCCAAAATGGGCCCGGACAGAAGCTGTGCATATAAAACCTTAGGATTTCCGGGTCGGAAAAACATGAGAATAATGACGTAGAAGATGATTCGAATAAAAGGACTTGAACTTAGGACAATTAGCTTGAATTGATGATGAATAGGTTAATTATAAATTGGAAGCTAGGATGCGAGATAACGAGTTCAAATATGGTTTGATGATACGATATCGAATGAAATGGCGACAAGGAGCAAGATATACACGTTCACATGCGAATAACAACAAGCTTGGAGTAATGAATTATGGGATAAGGAATGAGATGAGGAATGAATTGAATTAGACATTGAATGCTACCAAGCTAGAAGGAACTCTCAACTAGAGTAAAGATATTGAACGTTATGCTAAAGAAAGATGGGGAAAAAGGTACTTTGCCAAACTTACTAGCTTTTGAAAGCTATCCTTAAGACTCACTTAAGACTCCAAAATGGTACTCTTAGCCTTAAACACATAACTCCAAAATGACAACTTATAACCATGACACATTTATGCTTAGAACTCCTTATTGGGTTGATTTGAGGCCCAAAAGATATTAATTTACATAAGCTAAATTGGGCAGAAACGTTGTTCTGGACAGCCCTACTTCCCGGGCTCGTAACTCATACTCCCGATATCGTATGACGATGAACCATACCTTTCCGAAAAGCTTGCACTGAGGCCTAAAACTTTCATGTTTATCATAAAAACTAAAGAGATCTCCAAAGGCACGAAAAACAGCCCTCAATATAGTGACTCGGAATTCGTATATAAAATGGTACCTTCACGGTTTTGGTCATAACTCGGGCTATACATGTCGGAAATTAGAAATTCCAAAGCCTATGGTTTGCTAACCCCTTAAGCTATCAAATGGAGTAAAAATCTGGGCAAAAATCCCACTTTTATACTACTGTAAATTTCCAGAATCGAAATAGAGACTATTTTGCTCTTAATTTCAGCTCTAATGATACTTTTAGCCCTTAATTCATACTAATTCTCAACCAAGCTTCACTTTGGCTATAATCCACCATATTTCCAGAATTAAACCTTGAAAGTTAACTCATCAAAGAGCTTAAATCCCACATGCAACCATGGATTAAACATAAACTCAACATAAAGGGCTTGTTCTTGAACTCTTGCACCAAAACCTCACTAATTCACCCAAATTAAACATGACAACACTTAAATAATAATCTCAACATATATAATCAGCCCTTAATACTCAGAAACTTATCAAGAAATTCACATGCATCAAGATTAAAACAATATCCATCAAGAATTCAACAAGAAAACCTCAAGAACTCATCCAAATACACATGCACATACTCCAAACTCAAACCCTAACTTAACCAATCCAATTATACACTTGAATTCATGAATTAAGAGAGTAAAAGAGATAGAATTCATAAAAGAAACATAAATATAACATGTATTTTCAGATTAGGGTTTAGAGAAATTGAAATTGGGGTTTGAGAGATTACCCTTGGAGTTAAAAATGGATGAAAACACAAGAGGGAGGAAGAGGAGGGCGGCGGCCACTGGCAGCTGGCGGTTTCCGGCGCCGGCTGGCCGGAAAAAGTGGTGGTGGTGGCTGGGAGTTGCACGGCAGAGCAGGGAGGAGGAGAGGGTAGAGAGAGATTGAGGGTGTTGGGTGTTTGAATTAGAATAACAATGACCCTTCTAACTAGAACTACTACTATATACTCCCTCTAATTAACTAGCTTAGGACAATTAGGGCCTAATTAAATCTGAAACTTTAATTAAAATAAGGTAATTGTAAATGTACTAGACTAAAAATAATTAGTTTGTACTCAAGAAAATTAATTGGTAACACTTTGGTTAAAAAAAACTAGGACTTGGATTAAATAGGATAAAATGAGTAAAATTACCACTTGAAACAATGTAAAGGGAATGAAATTAAAAATATTAAAATTGGAACGGTAAAATATATATAGAAATCGAGGCGGACAATTATTAATCGTTTCTCGGTAAATAAATTTATAACGTAAAACGTATAATCCTGAAATACTTTAACTCATTGAATAAATGTGTAAAGTAAACCTTTAAGCCGATAATTCGGCACCTTAGCCATCTCCTGCACGAGACTTGACACCGATAACAATAAGTAAACAAGTAGATAAATAAAGGTAAACGCGAAAAATTTATAACACGGTTTGAATAATTACTGTGATTAATAGATAATTAAACAAGATTTTGGGGTGGGTTATTACATGAAGTCTTAGCTTTCTAAACTTAAAAGATGAGTTTAATTGAATTGACTAGTAAATCTTAAATGAATTAAGTTTCAAAATGACAAAGAATTTTCCTTCATTATGTTTGCTATAGGTATTTTATGTAGCTAAGAATAGGAGGTAAAAATAGAAATTAAATTGTGGGCGAAAACTTAGGAAGAGAATGTAGCTCGAGATCAACATGAGCTAACAACGTAGCCATATGTCATAGCACGATATACCCGTGTTGTTTGCCACTGTCGTATTCCCTTGGCAAAAACTCTCGGTTTTGTGGATATCGTTCCTCGTTGTCACTGGTATGTAGAAGCACCGCTTGACACCTTGAAACGATCATCACTCACCAATTGAACATCTTTCATTCAGCTTATCTCACTACTTATAACCATTTCTTTGTTTCTAAGCACCATTTCCACATTTAAAGATTGAAAAAGAGCAACGGAAGGAAGATACAAAGCTCGATGGATTGAGGACGATCCTATCTTAATTTAAGAAGCCTCCTTTCCTTTTTATCTCTTTTATTGCTTTTCTTAGTTTGGCTTAAACTATACATTTCATTTCATACTTTTTGCTTTCCGTTTCAATTTTGTTTAGCTGAATTTTGCTCCTATTTAGAGGGATTGGCAACCTCGTACAATGTAATTCATATTATATTTTAATGTGACTAGTTATTATAATTCTACTTGTGTGTTACGTTCAAAAACTTGTTTAGTTCTTAGTATTCCCCTGTTACACGAGACTTGATCAATTTACATCCTTAACCTTAGGCAGATAGATGAAGTAGCGAAATTGGAAGTTTGTTTGTTGGAACCTTTAAGAATGAATCTTGACAATACTGTATATTTATCATAAAAGTGGTTGCATAAGCCTCGGGAGAAAAGGCATTCGAATTTTCAATTAGGGGATGCTAGGATAAGTAAGGGTATTCGCTAGTTAAGGCCAGGATTAGCAATACGTTGCCCTTATGGAGTTACCTGGGATCTTTTAGATTCTTCCTACAGTTCGCTATTGTGACGCAAAAAGCGAAATCAATATCTATTTGACACGTCTTCCTTCTCTTTGACACAATTTTTTATTTATAAACATCTTTATGTGCTTTATATTTACGACAATATCTTGAATAATTTATTTCATAAACAACTCATGAACACATGCATTTCTATACTTGTATAAGTAAGGCTGTTCATAATCCAGTCCGGACGAATAAAGGATTGGACTGGACTGGATCGAGAACTGGACGGGAAGGACCAAATATAGTTTGGTCCAGTCCTCGATCTAAGGAATACTAAGTTTCGGTCTTCGGTATAGGGAGCGAATTAGAGGACCGACGACCGAACTACAGACCAACTATTTTTCTATCGTTTTCAACTTTTCATCACTATTCACTAATGTTTATGAGTTTATCAATCTCACACCCTCGACGCTCCCCAGTCCCTCAACGTTCCCCAGTCCCCACTCCACCTTCTTCCCTCCCTTTAGCCTCCACCACCTGCCGTCACTCGGCACCATCACTAGCACCGTTAGAGCCATCGCCCTCCCTCCGCACTCAACCGCTTCACCGACACTCCCACTCCACATTCCCTAGATCCTTTGTTTTCTCCTCCGTAGTCGGCTACCACGCGATCCACGCCTAGTCGGCTATCGTCCAGCAGGCTACCACATACAGTCAACAACTTCACTGGTTCAGACAAAATTTAATCACATATCTTCCCCATATTTCGGTCCATTCAGTCGGTCCAGTCTTGGATCGAACTTTTTTCGGTCGGTCCAGCCCAAGACCAAAAAAAGTTTGATCCAATCCTCAAGCGAAGCCAATTCAAATTCCCTTATTCGATCTTCAGTCCTGTCCTGTTCGACCTAATTCGGTCTAGTCCTAAACCGATGAACAACTCCATGTATAAGTGCCCGCATCTCTGCATGTTGCCCGATATTGATTCACTTTTTTTGTCATAATTTGCTTATAGTTTAGTTATTTAGTTTAGTCTTTAACCTCCTACTCTTTAATTCGCTTAGTAATAACATGTTTAGTTTAAAATTGCTGCTTCTCTGATTTATCTTAATCAAAGACCTTGACTCATCATTGCTACATCTACACCGTACGCTTGTGGTTAAGTAGAGTTTGTATGGATTGTGACATAACACATATTAAGTATTAGTAATTTCGACCAATAATATCATTACGCTCAATCGCAATTAGTACTTAGTAGTGATTCTTGCATGCACTAATTAAGTTGTATGCAAGGATCAAATCAGATTATTGTGAAGTTGCATAATCTTATAACTTTGTCATTTCTTTTAGCTTATTATTGATTCTCTACTAAGATTAAACAAGGTATTGTTCATGTTGATCAGGTCATACTTGACATTGGTTCCATGTTGGATGAATTGATCTTTGTCAAATAAAAATTCAAACTGCGTTAATTTTGGACCTATAACTTGATGCATGGTAATTCCAGATCTATGAGATTTGAGTTTACTAAAAAGCAAGGACTCCATTTAACTACTCCAGATCAACCAAATTTTATGCATGGTAATTCCCTCCATTTTCACTACTAAGGCACATTCCTTCATTCTTTGTCCTCTACTATACTAGATCATCATCATACTCTGCATTGTTTTCTTATAGGACATATTTGCTCCCCTTTTTGCCCCATTTTCTCTACTATGTCTCAAACAAACTTTTATGTTCATCTTTTTGTTTCACTCGTATAGATTATGTACTTTAAGCTATTGTTTGAACTAGAATTTTGGTATGATTATTTTCACCTCTGGCCTTTTTGTTTATCATGCTTTGCTTCTTATTGGTCACTCCAACAACTGAATTGTGGCGGTTAACCTTCAAATTTGCATATTACTTAGGGCTGTCAAAAAAATGTCCGACCTGAAAGCCCAGTTCAGTCCGACTCGAAAAAAGCGGGTATAGTCATAGAATTTCTGTCCGAATTTTTACATTGACCGATATGACCAAAATTTGAACACAATATTTTGTAATTTTCTATTGTTCGAACCCGGTTTAAACCCGAATTTATGTTTGTCTGATTTGTCTAAAATGTTCCAAAAGACTGGGTATCGGACATCAAGTTTTCGTCTGGTGTCCGATTCGTCCGAGCCCGGATTAACCCGAACTCGAATTTTTGACAGCCATAATATTACTTGTCTATTAATAATCTTATTAATTGTCCTTACGCTTGTATCAAATTATACATGAGGTTTTGAATTGTATTTTTGGAACCCGCAAGCTTCTACTAAAGTTCATAAAAGTGCTGAGTTGATTAAGTTTTTGTGGGAGATGGGTGATCATTTAGCATTGCTAGTGAATCGATTGGTAATTGAGCAGACATTACATGTTGCAATCCAGAGTAAATATAGAGCGACAGAGGTCAAGAAAAAATGAACAGGGGAAAGTATGGGGAGTATATTGGGGTGGGGGGGTTGGGGTTGAATGAAAGACGTCAATTATACTCCCTCGTCCCATATTATTTGACACTTTGACTAAATTTTGACCGTTAATTACTCACAAATTATAATGAGTTACAATATGAAATTACCGTCATTAGAAATAAACTTTACTAAAAATTACAATGGAGATAATTTCATATTGTAACTCATTGTAATTTATGAGTAATTATCAGTTAAAATTTAGTCAAAATGTCAATTAATTTGGAACGGAAGGAGTAAGAAACAATCGTTTCTAATAGCACCATACCACGCAAATATTGACTGAGAGAGACTTATCTGGATTATCAAGATGATTTAAACCACCAGAATAGTTTAAGAATTGGACAATAATACACCATGCCTTCAAGTCTAAACCCATCAACCACATGGTCTTGATCTTATTAGCCAATCCCGCATCAAATTCATCCAAACACATTTTCGACACCTGATCTTGTCTTGTCCTAACTCTAACCCTCTCGTATAAAATCTAAGATTGTTGGAAAATAGGAACAACAATGGATGGGTAAACCGGGTACAGTGAGAGAGTCGCAGGCGCACCTACAAAGTTTTAGGGATAAAACTTTGCCAAGGATAAAAGTCTAAGATTGTTGCAGTCTAAGATTTTCGACACCTAATCTTGTCTTGTCCTAACTCTAACCCTCTCGTATAAAAGTCTAAGATTGTTGGAAAATAGGAACAACAATGGATGGGTAACCCGGGTACAGCGAGAGAGTCGCAGGCGCACGTACAAAGTTTTAGGGATAAAACTCTGCCAAGGAAACTCTAAAAGCTTAGTTTCATACTTTCAATAACAACTCTAGAAATGCTCGAAACCAAAACTAAAGAGGCGTGTTTGGTTGAATGAGAATGAATCAATAGCATGACTCACTTATCTTGTTTCTTTGTATTTCTCTTCTCTTGAATAGCATCCATGACACTTCCTATTTATAAGCCTTTGAAGATGCACCATAATAGGATAGGATAGCCATCCCCTTGAGTGGATAATAACCAGTACTAATAGATAAGGTCTTTCCTAAAGGATAACCATCAATGGATAAAGATAATTACAAAAGATAATTGGATAACGATGATTAAAATCATCATTATCTACTTAATGACACATAGGATGTTATCCATGTGAAACCGATGCAAAACTTGAAGAAATGCAACATGTGGGACTGACACAGTCCATGTTTCCTAATACTTAACTTGATTTTGCCTCTTATTCGTAGCTCCTATCTTATACACTTGAAATTATCCAACACTTGCTAGAATGGGAGCTCGCTTGCTTTCCCAGTTCGATGCTTATTAACTATGTGTTATATACATAGATCAAAACCATACCAACTATCATAAATGATATACACAATGTTGTGACAAACAGTATGAATCAATCAGCTTTTATAAGTCGATATATGATCATAAAATAGGAATCTTTCATCATTTCATATCAGTGCAAGGTTGTTTGATCACAATTCTTTATTTTGAATAACTAAAGCTGACACTAGTTCAAGGTAACTCCCATAAATGCGATAATACATTAATAATTCATAGTGACGCGAAAATTGTAATTATCTTTCAAGAAACTAACTAAATATTCATTTTAAATCTTTCTTTTGAAAGAGATGCGACAAATGTTTTTCAAGTTTACATAAACCTCAAATAATGGATAAAATACACCTCTACAACTCAATTCATGTAAGTTGCTAATTATAATTAACTAACTTTCCTGCTTGCAATAATCTATTGAAAAAATAACTACAAAAATTATAACCCTTTATGGTCTAATTCATGTAGGAATTGAGATCTCATCACTTATATATACAATCCATGCAACATGTATATGTGAGTGTTTTACTAATTACTACATAATTCAGCACCATTTGAATATAAATCACTTATCTTTACATAGTATACAAACATTCATACATATAAATTTAATCATATTGCAAGCTAATTGGATTTTCATGTGTACAATTTGAGACAGATGGCAATAAGATAAATCGATCAATACTCTATACTTTCATTAATTCAAATCAATATATCAATTCTATAAATCAACCCAAACTCCCTCCTCAAATACGTCCTACATAAATCCTTGACATTCAAAAGTTCATCCCAAAGTTCCACGAACTACCAACTTAGTTCATAATCCAATTCCACCATCCAAATACACCTAACAATTCGGGACTAGATTATGTCCTAAATGTGTTAAATTAGCTGGAGAATCAATAGTTATTAAGAGAAGATAAAACTTGCCCTCTTTAATTCAAGTAATTGGAAACGTAAGATTTTCTAAACTCAGGGTTAAATCGTGTAGCCTGAAGGCCCTTTAGTAACTGCCTCTTTTATATAACCTCTATATGCTAGCAATGTCACTCCTTGTCTCTGCCAATAGCCAATGTCAATAGCCAATGTCGTTGCCGACATCCTAATAATGCTCCCTCTCACCTCATTGCTCTCTTTTCTCATCTTACTCTAAACTGAATTGATAAAAAAGAGGGACAGAAGATAAAATGATAAAGGAAGGAGAAGGGACTGACATCAAAGGAAAATAATGGTGGTCGAAATTTTTCCAAGAAATAAGGTATCTACCTTTTTGGTAAAATTATTGGGGTATCTACTTTGAAGGCACATTTTGATAAATGATTTGATTTTTCCGGCTAATTTTTGGCAGGAAAAGTTAATGAGGGTTTAATGTGTATGGTACCCTAATATGTTTATAATACATTTCTTTATCTAATGAACATTTTAAATAGCAAAAATTCAACCCCTGTCCTTGTTTTTTGGGTCTTCTTCTCCTCTTCTTCATCTTCAATTTTTTGTTTCTTTTGTTCATCTTCCTCTTCTTCCCCATTAAAACCCCTATCCAAATAAGAGAGAGATCTCCCACCAATATCCAATGACGAGCCAATCTAATTGGAAATTTGTCCTCGGGTAAGTTTTGATTTTTTGTAATGGATTCTTGTAATTGTTTAGAGGGAGAGGATGATGCTAACTGAAGATTAAGAAGACGGGAAGAAGAGTATGAGAAGAAGGCGTAATAAACAACAAAATAGGGGTCGATTTTTTGTGATTTTAAATGGAGTTAATTAGAGAGAGAAATGTGTTGTACACATTAAGCACTCTCATTAGCTTTTCCCACAAAAATCAGGTGAAAAAATCAAACCCTTCACGTGAATGTACCTTTAAAATAGATACCACAAAGAAAAGGTGACTATAAAATTCATTTTGAAAATTTGATGTCCTAAAAGTAGTTTCTTCAAATAGACCGATGGATATCTCGTAGCATCAATTTTTGCAATTTATTTTTTCTTTGATTTAGTTTCAATTAGACCTGTTCATATGTCGTGTTAAGCCGGGTCATGGGTCGGGTCAGTCGGGTCGGCAGTTTCTGTGCCTGCCAGCCCAAACCCAACCCAACCTAACTTCGATTCAGGTCAACGATTCGGCTAACCCCACAACTTGAGTTTTTTGTTTTTGGACTATCTTCTGATCCAAATAGCATAAATATGCTCTCATTTTCTTCCTCTCTTGACATATGCACAGAGAGAATGAAAGGATCTAAGCATATGAAAAATGAGATTTTGATGATAGTGAGAGGTTTTCAATAGCCTAACTTTTACACTTTGCTTACATTCTCTATAAAATGTAAACACATCAACTTTATTTTTAAAAAAAAAAAACTAATTTTAAAAAAATGAAGTTTTTTTCTTTTCTATCAACAAAAAAGGTTTTTTTTTACATATATGTTTATATATTGTCGGGTCGGTTCATAAACCAGTGACCCAAACCTAGCCTGAACATATTTCGAAGTCCCGCGACATTCGTGTCGTGTCGCCTTGAAAATCATGGCCTCAGTCGCGCACAATTTAGGGCGGGTCCATAATTTTCAAGGCGACACGACACGAATGTCGCAGGACTCCAAAGTTAAATGGTTTGTGACCTGACCCGACGATCCGACAATATATAAACATAGAATCGAGACTCTGTTCTTTTTCGCGGTTGATTAATTGGTTGTGCGGATAAATTGGTGAAGCATAGATAAAATGGATACATTTGGTAAAGTGTGGATAAAGCCATAAAAGTGAAAAAATATTTATAATTTTAATAATTTTTAATTAATATTGTGTATAAAGTAAGTTACATCAGTCAATCACTTATTAAATATATGAATTTTTAAATATATATTATATCTAACCTACTTATAAAAGTAGATAAGAAGGGCCTTGTCCCAAATGTTGATTTCCGTTTTTGCCCCTCCCATTATCTGTCATTTTCTTTTTCTTTTTTTTTTATTTTGTCCTTCTCCCAATGTCTGATGAGTTTCATCTAAGTAGAAATCAACTGCTACCCATTTATCGTTTTGGGCAATGAAGTTGGATGGTCAATATCACTTTTATTCTTTCACTTCAATTTTCCTCCTTGCTCAATGGCTTCCAAAGCAACGTTCAAAGTTGCAGCCAAACAAATTCTTCGACCTGGGACCTTGGCTACTGCCTCTTCTTCAACAATATTTATCATTCCCAGAATACAAAATATCCATCAAGAGAGCCACAGAAGTTGGATTGAAGAAGATAGAAGAGATACAAGATTAATTTGTTGCAAGGTGATGAAGAATCTAGCACTTGGCATATGAATTCGGTCTCGCAATTCGATTGGTAATTTCTCTTTTCGATTTTTCATCATTTCTTACATATATTTCAAAATAATTCATTTTTTTGACAACATTTTCTATTGCATGTCAAGTTTTCCTTTTAAATTTATCCAATTCTATTCTGCCCAAATTTCTTGACATTCTCCCTACCCCTACATTAAGTTGTTTGTGAATGGGCTTTGAGAGGGGTTTTCTGCGATTGGTTAGTCTCATTAGGGAACAATTTTGAATTAAACATTTAAAATAAGTGGGGTTATATTCAACATTAGGTAACTATCTTTAATTTACTTTTTTTTCTTAGAGGTTATATTAATTTTAAGAATTTACAGTTACATGTCAGCTCTTTTGCTATGCTTTGGCTAACTTATATCTATTCTGTTGTAGAAGTAAGGTATGTCCTTATTTGGTCTAACTTGTGGAGTAGGAAGAAATTAGAACGCTAGCTAAATTCCCAATTTGACGCTGTTTGTTTTTTTTTTTTTTTTGCACCCTTTTTCGTAAAAAAATGATTGGAAATTACTCATGTCGTGGAAATCATTTTCAAGCTCCATGTTTCTGGAATACATTCTAAGATGCCCTTTAATTTAAGTTAATAATTGCTGGGTGGCGAATTGAGTGATTTGAATATGTTTTTGGCGAGGTTTTGGTGGCAAATTACTTGAAAATGTTTATTGTCGATGAACATTTATGCTAAAAACTATACGGAGAAGGGTTCAAGGTATCCTCCACTATTTTTCAGAGTGAATTCATGATGCATAGTTGAAAAATTATTCATGGAGAAGGGTTCAAGGTATCCTTCACTATTTTTTTTTACCAAACGGAGGGAGTACGCTTGTTGGCAGAGCTATACATTGGGTTTCTTATGATGCTAATAAAGTTTCTTCCCTGTAGTTAGCTTTGATCTTAAGGAGAAGACTTTTAGCTCTATACCACTGTCTACTTTCCATAATGATAGGTATCTTGACCTATCTATGGGAGTGCTTAATGATTGCTTGTGTCTTATTAGCAACCATTTATGACAGTGAAATATATTAATCATGAGACAGTATGGCGTGCCTGCATCTTGGGTGTAGTTGTTCGATGTTAGGAAATAAGAGAGCTACAACGAATTGGAGAGATCTATCTATTTCATTTTCTGTGACGGAACTATTTTTGAGGACTTCTCTGTCTCAAACATTCAAGCTTGACATGTAGACTATGGAAGTTATGCATGTGAAGGTTTCTGATCTTCGTTTGTGCGCAGATCCCTGGGTATGTGAGGAGAACCTTCTCATGCTACATGATGGTTATGATGATCTTGAGGACAAGCAAGAGCAGGAAAGGAAAAAGGGAAAGAGAAGGAGGAGGAGGAGGAAAGGAAGGAAGAACATGAGGTATGTTGAATTTTAATTTCATGTTTATTAATGTTTATAATACTAATTCATGTTTGGTTTCATTGAGAATGATGGCAGATATGATCATTTTTTCGATGATTATGGAAAAGTGTTAAAAGTTATTTTATTTAATGCTGAAGTATAACCTATAGTACTGCAAAACCATTACAAAATGTAATTTGTTCAATACTATTTATACCATATGATTTTTGTCAATCTCAAAAAGGAAAAGATTCGGTTAATGTTCTTTGTAATCTGGAAAGAAAAGGATTGTCAATGTTCTTTGTGATTGATTTCCTGAGACTATAGCAAGTTACACCAAATTGAGAAATTGAATCGAGCACTTCCCAAACACCCCCCTCCAAAAATACACATTAGTCCATTTATGCACTTTTGTGTGGGATGGAATGGGCTCACTTGTAAGTTTGACCCTTTTAATTTGCTAGGAGGAAGAAAATGTCAAGAATAGGCCACATATTAATTGAAACTTCTGTGAAGTATAACTTGTAGAATTATTGTTGACTTGTCATGCAATTTTCAATTAGAATGCTTAAATCGATGAATTTATCACTAAATGACCATGAACTTAAATTATATGGTACCTTAAAATGTATATTCTAAAAATATGGGGACCTAAAAATAGTTTTCACAAAATGAAAGGTACCTTCCAAATTTTTTTTTTTTTTTTGCTTTTTTAAAAGCTTATCAATTGTTTTTATCTATAATAGAATTAGGATACTCTTGGATGGAAAAAGGTAATGCTTATTTGAAAATAATTTTCAAATTTGTAACATTGAGGAGATATCTGTTTGAGTATATATGTTGAATTGTTCAATTAATTACACAAAAGTACCCTATACTTTATGGTAATAATTTTTTGGTGCCACGCCTTTTGATAATAATTGTTTGCCGAAATCTGACCAGAATGGTTGGAATCTTGTCAAAATAATTGTAATTTTGGTGAGATTCCGCTGGAACAGGGTCCTAAAAATTATTAATTGCTGAATTTTTTCAAATACAAATTTTTTAATCTAGATTTTTATTTAAAATTGGTGTTTTTCTTTTTGTCAATATGAAGCAAACTGCAAAAGCGATTAACAAAATATAATGTCTGTTATAAAATAATATATTTGTGAATGTCCATATATCAATCAGATATCTATTGGGTATCTTTATCTGTTAGGGTGATATAATATGGGAGAATTTTATTCCCATCTGAAGTGTATATTGTATAGGACTCTTGTTATGTAACTAGTATAAATACCCCTTTTGGGTTATCAATAAATCATCCGATTCTCCTCTCTCAATCTCTCTTGTCTCTATTCTTCTTCTCTATTATTCTCTCTATTGTTCTTTTCTATTATTCTCTCTATATCACATTTATCTTTCATTGTTTTATAACACGTTATCAGCACCAGTCTCTACTCCTACTTGTCAGAAACTAAGTATCATGTCGAATTTGGCCAAACTCGAGTTCATTGCCCTTGACATATCTGGAGATAATTATCTAGCATGGGTCTTATATGCTAAAATCCATTTAGCGGCTAGAGGCTTAGGAGAGACGATTAAAGATGGAAATCAAGCAACTGATCAAGACAAAGCCAAAGCCATGATCTTTCTACGCCACCACCTCCATGAGAGTCTTAAAACAGAATATTTAACCATTGAAGACCCCCTAGAACTTTGGACCAATCTGAAAGAAAGGTATGACCACCAGAAAAGAGTGATCCTCCCAAAAGCTCGATCCGAATGGATGCACCTCAGGTTTCAGGACTACAAAACTGTGGCTGAATATAATTCAGCAGTTTTTCGGATCACCTCACGGCTGAAATTGTGTGGTCAAACAGTCACAGATGAAGATATGTTGGAAAAAACATTTACAACTTTTCACACAAGCAATTTAATTTTGCAACAACAATATCGTGAAAAGGGTTTTGAAAAATATTCGGATCTCATCTATTTCCTGCTAGTAGCTGAGCAAAACAATGAGCTTTTGATGAAAAACCATGAGACCCGTCCTACTAGCTCTGCCCCATTCTCTGAAGCAAATGTGGCAATATACAAACCTAATGATAATAGGGGAAATGAAGGTCACGCTAGCAGTCGTGGGCGTGGCAACAATAGACGTGGTCGTGGTCGTGGTCGTGGTCGCGGTCGTGATAATTCCACTAAAAGATCACATCCCTACCAGAAGAGGGAAAATAAGGACCAAGGCAAAAGAACAGTGGAAAGCACATGCTACCGTTGTGGAGGAAACAGACATTGGTCGCGTACCTGTCGTACGCCGAAACATCTCGTTGATATCTATCAAGCATCACTAAAGAACAAAGGAAAACAAATAGAGACCAACTTTATACAAGAAGATGCTACCGATCATCCCGTTGATGTGTTACACCTGGACGTTTCTGATTTCTTTGCCCACCCTGAAGGAAAGATTGGTCATCTAATTGGCGATGGCAATGTCCAGTTTTAAGACTATCAAGAAATAGGATATTAAAGTTTTTCTTTAGCATTAGTTACATTACGAACATTGTTTTTCAATATTGTTTGCTTTCCTTGATTTTAGATTTCTTTATTTTGCTCAATGTTATTCAAGGACTTTAATGGTTAAATGTATGCTCTATGGACACTATATAATTTCTTTTTCTTTTACCTTGATCATAGTGATTATTATGGAAAATTCTTTGGTTGGAGCCATAAACAGAGGAGCGGATATGTGCCTTGTAGATAGTGCAACAACACACACTATTTTGAAGAATAAGAAATATTTTTCTTATTTATTGATGAAAGAAGCAAATGTTAGCACTATTTCGGGTAGTTAAAATTTAATCGAAGGCTCCAGAAGAGCCCATATAACACTACCTAATGGAACTATATTTCATATTGATGATGCATTGTATTCCACCAAGTCTCAAAGAAACTTATTAAGTTTCAAGGATATTTGCAGAAATGGATATCATATTGAGACAACTAGTGAAAGTAACGCTGAATATTTACACATTATAAAAATTGATTTAGGGAAACGATGTGTGTTAGAGAGATTACCATCATTATCCTCTGGGTTATACTATACAATCATTAATCCAATTGAGGCACATACTCTAGTAAACCAGAAGTTTACTAATGGCAAAGAATTTATCATATGGCATGATAGATTGGGGCACCCTGGACCAAACATAATGCGAAAAATTACAAAGAACTCATATGGGCATAATTTAAGGGACCAGAAGATCCCTCAATCTAATGAGTTCACATGTGCGGCATGCTCTCAAGGAAAATTAATCATAAGACCATCACCAGTTAAGGTAGGGGTTGAATCTCCCAAATTCCTGGAACGTATACAAGGTGACATTTGTGGTCCCGTAGACCCACCATGCGGACCCTTAAGATATTTTATGGTTTTAGTTGATGCATCAACGAGGTGGTTACATGTGTGTTTATTGTCAACCCGCAACTTGGCTTTTGCAAGATTGCTGGCTCAATTGATTAAACTACGAGCACACTTTCCAGATCATACAATCAAGAAAATCCGTCTTGATAATGCCGGTGAATTCATATCAAAAGTTTTTGATGACTTTTGTATGTCAATTGGCATAGAGGTTGAGCACCCAGTGCCACATGTTCGTACGCAAAATGGTCTTGCAGAATCATTTATCAAGCGCTTGCCACTAATTGCAAGACCATTACTTATGAGGGCAAAGCTTCCTATAAGTGCTTGGGGACATGCTATATTGCATGCCGCGACATTGATCCGCATAAGGCCGACTGGTTATCAAGAATATTCACCCCTACAATTGGTTTACGACCATGAACCTGATATCTCCCATCTACGAACTTTTAGATATGCGGTGTATGTTTCAATTGCCCCACCACAATGCACTAAGATGGGACCCCAAAGAAGATTGGGAATATATGTTGGGTACGAATCTCCATCCATAATTAAGTATCTAGAGCGAACAACTGGAGATAAGTTTACAGCAAGGTTTGCTGACTGTCATTTTGATGAGACAACCTTCCCAACATTAGGGGGAGAAAATAAGTAGATGGATAAGGAGATAAGTTGGAACGAATTATTATTAACACATCTTTATCCTCGTACAAAACAATGTGAACTGGAAGTTCAAAACATAATTCGTCTGCAAACTTTAGCGAATGAATTGCCAAATGCCTTTTCTGACCCAAAGAGAGTCACTAAATCCTATGTCCCAGCTGCTAATGCTCCTTGTAGAATCAATGTCCCTGTAGGACAAAACATTACTGCAAATGAGCCTTGACCACAGTTGAAGCGTGGTAGGCCAGTCGGTTCCAAAGACAAAAATCCTCGAAAAAGAAAAGGAGCAAAGAACAATGATAACCAACATGAGGAAATGTTCACTAGTCCCCAAATATGACAAATGAGGGAGTTACACCTCAAGTTCAGGTATATGAGAATCGTGAAAATGATGAGATCTCAATTAATTATGTCATGACTGGGAAAAGATGGAACCGACATAAAATCGACGTCGATACAATGTTTTCATATAATGTAGCGCTCACTATCATGAATGAAAATGAGGATCATGAACCGCAGTCTGTTGAGGAATGCAGACAAAGAGAAGATTGGCCAAAATGGAAGGATGCCATTAAAGCAGAACTAGATTCACTTACAAAAAGAGAAGTATTCGGACCTATAGTCTGTACACCAAAAGGGATCAAGCCTGTGGGATTCAAATGGGTCTTTGTGAGAAAATGAAATGAGAAAAATGAGATTGTAAGATATAAAGCGCGACTTGTTGCACAAGGGTTTTCACAAAGGCCGGGTATCGATTATGAAGAAACGTACTCCCTTGTAGTTGATGCTACTACATTTCAATACCTATTAAGTCTGGCAGTTCATGAAAATCTCACTATGCATCTTATGGATGTCGTTACAGCTTACTTATATGGGAAACTTGATAACGACATCTACATGAAACTCCCTGAAGGATTTAAATTGCCTGAAGCAAATAAGAACCCTCGAGAACTTTACTCAATCAAGTTGAATAGATCTCTGTATGGCTTAAAGCAATCTGAACGAATGTGGTATAATCGTCTTAGTGAGTATCTATTGAAAGAAGGCTACACAAATGATCCCTCTTGCCCATGCATCTTCATAAAAAGATCGGGATCTGAATTTGTTATAATTGATGTTTATGTTGACGATTTAAACATTATTGGAACTCCAGAAGAGCTTCGAAAAGCAACAGATTGCTTAAGAGTTTGAAATGAAAGACATTGGTAAAACCAAGTTTTGTCTTGGTTTACAAGTTGAACATTTTGATAATGGAGTTTTTGTGCATCAGTTGGCTTATGTAGCAAAGGTGTTAAAACGATTTTACATGGATAATGCACACTCTTTAAGTACTCCAATGGTGGTGAGATCACTCGATGTGGAAAAGGATCCTTTTAGACCCCTTGAAAATGACGAAGAACTCCTCGGTCCTGAAGTACCGTATTTAAATGCTATAGGGGCATTAATGTACCTAGCTAGTCATACACGACCAGATATCTCCTTTCCTGTGAATCTACTAGCAAGGTTTAGTTCATGTCCAACACGACGTCATTGGACTGGAGTTAAGCATATATTTCGATACCTTCGAGGAATGATGGATATGGGTCTATTTTATCCTCGTGAAGTCAACACGAGTCTGATTGGTTATGCTGATGCCGGATATCTATCTAATCCCCATAATGCCCGTTCATAGACTGGATATGTGTTTACTTGCGGTGGAACTGCCATTTCTTGGCGTTCTATGAAACAGACTATAACAACCACCTCTTCTAATCATGCTGAAACTTTGGCAATTCATGAGGCTAGTAGGGAATGTGTTTGGTTAAGGTCTATAATTCAACACATTCGGGGATCTTGTGGTTTGGCTTCAGGAAAGGATGTTCCAACAACTTTGTATGAGGATAAAACAGCATTTATCGCTAAATTGAAAGCAGGATACATCAAAGGTGACAGAACCAAACATATCTCACCAAAGTTCTTTTTCACTCATGATCTCTAAAAGAAAAATGAAATTAATGTTCAACAGATCCGCTCAAGTGAGAATTTAGCGGATTTATTTACTAAGTCACTTCCGACAGCAAAGTTTGAAAAGTTAGTCAATAAAATTGGGTTGTGTCGGCTCAGAGATCTTAACTAATGCTCTCATCAGGGGGAGTTAATGCGCGTTGCACTCTTTTTCCCTTATCTGAGGTTTTTGTCCCATTGGGTTTTCTTTTTAATGAGGCAACATATGTGGACGCATTAAAGAATTATGTACTATTTTTCCTTAGCTAGGCTTTGTCCCATTGGGTTTTCCTAGTAAGGTTTTAATGAGGCATACTCTTTTGGATAATGGACATTCAAGGGGGAGTGTTATAAAATAATATATTTGTGAATGTCCATATATCAATCAGATATCTATTGGGTATCTTTATCTGTTAGGATGATATAATATAGGAGAATTTTTTATTCCCATCTGAAGTGTATATTGTATAGGACTCTTGCTATGTAACTAGTATAAATACCCCTTTTGAGTTATCAATAAATCATCCGATTCTCCTCTCTCAATCTCTCTTGTCTCTATTCTTCTTCTCTATTATTCTCTCTATTATTCTTTTCTATTATTCTCTCTATATCGCATTCATCTTTCATTGTTTTATAACAATGTTGATATTTATTTCATGTTTCTTATGACATTTATTTTGTTTCCAATTGTTTTGTGAGTAATATGAAATACCTAATTACTCTTAAATTGAGGTAAAATTAGGCGGGGTCGTGTAGATTTATCATTCAAGCTAAAGCTTTTGGCAAATTGTTTATCCAGACATTTTCACAAGATGAGAAATATGTTTAGGAGCACTTTGTAGCTAATAAATTTGATGGAGGCCACGAGATTAACTAGAATGTTACTATTGCACTATATGTCAAGTTTGGTGTCAAGTACTTTGAATTAACTAGAATGTTACTATTGCACGTATTCTAAATTGATATACGATGCCAACTTCAAAGCACTAATTATGAATTCATGGAAATATGGTCTGGAGACACTCCACTTAATTTTTTATATTTGTAGGGTGTAGGCTGAACTTAGAGAAATTTAGACTCTTTATTCTTAAAGTATGCTTAAATTGAAGTTGGATTAACAAACCAACAACCAACTTCAATTTTCCTTCTTGAAAGTTATTGTGATTTTATTAGTAAGCTTTTAAGTCTCTCTTAGCCCATATGGCTTAACTGGGTAATAAGGTAAATTCTTGATTACATCAATGTCCATTGTATCGATTTTTCAGTAATTAACTTGTGAAAATCTTTGTAGTCGGTGTTTATTGATTTGGAAATTGATAGTTTCAGGCTGTTGGAGTTGATAATACTTTCACAGTTTGATCGGAAAGAGTACTTGCAACGAGCTCAAGAGCATGAAGGAAAGGTATGTCCTAGAGAATTTCCCGTTTTCCTTTATCAAGTTTGGATTTGAGTGTTGTTTTGAATTATTACTTAAATTATGTTGCTAATGCTTGATTAGTTGTGTTGTTCAGATTTTGTCTTTTCTTTCCAGAAAAAGGAATGATTAAAGCCCATGTGTAATTACTTCGTTTTATTTTGGATGAAGGTTTTATGTTTGGTTGTATTTTTATGGAATTCATGATAAAATGTATAATGTTTAATATAAATGCAGCTAAAGAGCCTCCAGGGCAGAGGAAGTCATTAACGCACAGGGATTATGAAGTTGATTTGAAATCACGGTTAGGGAAAAGCCAGGTTACCATTTTTTTTCTATTTACGGTCATTATTGATTTTGGTTTATGGAGAGTTTATACTAAAAAGGGTGTTATGGAATTACAGTAAAGTACCAATATATCTGTTAAAGATATTATTTGTATGACGTGAGAGCCTTCCATCTTATGCTATAAATAAATCACATATTATTAGTACATTCAAGTGTACTGAATTACAAAAATCATTGAGGCATAATTGAGAAAGACTATATAAGTGCAAACAAATTGCTACACAAATTCTTAAATACACCAAAAAAATTTGAACCTCTAAAACCTAAAACTTGATTGCTAGCCACCAGAGGAAAAGAGTTGCAACCTGTGAGTTCATACACAACATGTGTAGTCAAGTTCACCCCCTTTACATTTATTTAATGTTTGGTGTTGTTATTGAAGGCGTTTGCCTAGTCTTAAATAAAGATCATATGCAAGAATCTATATTTATTTATTTATTGCATGAGAAACTGATAAATTTCAATTATATGTTTATATATGAGATCTTTTGTCAGACTTTTGTGTTTATTATGTTAATATTAACAATCTATGGTAAAAATTGAAATATGTATTTGTCATAAATAAAAAAAACAAAAATTATGATGTAAAGCTACAATTTGAAAATTGTGTATTAAGAGACTCTAATCACAAAAAAAAAATGACACTGCAACTGTTATGAATACTGCAACTAGTATGGATACTGCAACTGCAATTGGTGTAGATACTGCATTAGTTTCTTAATTGCGGAAACAGTTTACTGATTACACTGTTTTGTACAATGAGGTAATAATGGAATTAAGCACCATATTAAAAATGAACTTTTGTTTTGTTTAGTTGGTGGTGCTAGATGTATCATGATTCATAAATGTTGGCATGATTTTATTATTATTTTTTATTTGTTGAGACTTGAGAGTGATGATATGTGTTGATTGCTGACTATAGTCTGGTTGTTCTATCCAGTAATGCAAGTGATGATTTTTATATGCTGGTGATTTCTAATTGTGATGGCTGTTTGACTATAGTCTGGTTATTTTTTTTATTTAGATAGTTTGGTTGTTCTATCCCTGTTTACATGGAGATGCCAGAGAGCTAGAACTACTTATTAAACCCGGTCCCTATAATGGGTCCATTGCCATAACATTTTTAGCAATACAATCTTATGTCACCTTTCTTTAATGACTTGATTTGACTCTGATTAAATTTTTTAATATGTAGGGATACTGATATTGGAACGAAAAAAAGGAGCTTGTCGATTGCCTTGGAACTATTGTGCAGAGTAGTACTTCAAAGTTCGTAAAGGCACGAAAGGTATTATAATGTATTCATCTCATTGTTATATTTCAATTTTTGTCATGAATTGAATTACACGTCCTTCAATAGTTGAGACCCACATCATTCTCAATATTGAAGGAAAACAAAGATTGTGGCACTAAACATGGTTTAATTGGGTAATTTGGTGTTGGTTTCTATTCTACATTTTTGGTTGTAGAATAGGTAATGAGGTATTGTGATTTATGCAAGTGAAAAGTTTAGCTGGTTTATTTTGCAATTTATGCTGGATATAGGTGGAAAAAGCCTTCGATGGCTTTCTTTGTTTTATTAATATCATTATCTTGTTATGAAGCAAAAACCAATTAGTAGATTATCAATAGTAGAATATATGGACCGATACCTAACTCAGAAAATGTGATTACCTAAAAACGCCCTAGCTAGCAAGATAGCAATGGAATCTGGCTATTGCTCAAACAAATTTAGTGTCCACTAGGTTTAAGTTAAGGGCAAGTAAGAATCAACCATTATTGATAGAACTTTAACTGTTATTCAACTACTTATGTGGAGCACGATATTACTCAAAAATAGCATTCAATATTGTGAATAACTTTAATGAGTAATAACAATCACTAATAGAACTTGAAGTGTTACTTATGTACATATGTGAAGCATTGTCGTCCTCAAATTTAATAACAATAATAAACATAGCCTAACCAAAATTTATACATGTTCTGTGTTTTACGAAGTTTTAAAGCCTCTATAATAACCATATAATTGGCAACCTTGATTGTTAGTACTTTATAACTTTATCATGGTCTGCCTTTTTGTATTTTGTTGCATGGGATTGATATGAAGTAAATTTTATTTCCCTTTATTTGCTCAAGTTTTTGTTTCAGTTTTATCAGTTGCATCATGAATTCAAGTTAGCAAGAAATTGTTCAATTCAATAGAAAACATAATTTTTTTAAAACTGTGATTTTATTGTGTGAATTTGAATTGATTATACACCTTTGGTTCTGGTTGGACAAAGAGGGTAGTGGAACAGGTTGTCATAAAGATTCTTGGGAGAGATATCCAAGTTATGAGGCTATGTTGAGTCAAATGTAGGAGAGAATCACTACTAAACCTATAAGCAAGCTATCCCTCCGTTCCATATTAATTGTCATAATTTTGACTCTCACGGTCTCCAGTGTCACTCTTTAATTGATAATTTCTTACATAATATATTAATTGACAATTGCAATATTATACTTTTATGATAGTATTTTTTTTATTACGAATCTAATGGTGTTAATTTTATATAGCAACTCATTGTATATATTAAGAAATTTATGGTCAAAATTTTTGAAATTTGACTGCACAATTTCCAAAGACGACGATTAATATGGAACGGAGGGAGTATAAATAGGTAAGGTGTGATTCTATTATCACTCTTCCTTTGATTGTTGGGCTATAAGCTATGTTAGATGCTCCCCCCCCCCCTCCGCGCGGTCTTTAAAATTTAAGGGAGGGACTGTGGGTGGTGGAGCGAACTCTTAGGATTAAATGACTCATACTAGTTATTGCTCACCAACTTAGCAATTTCATGGTGACATTGTGAAACAACAAATGAAGTTCCATCTTGAATGGAGCGTGTGCTCTGGTGGGACAAACAAACAATTTCGGTTGAAGTTCATCTTATAGTGTGGCTTAATCTGGATACATTTGTATCTCATGTTGGTGGTTGTTATCTGCTACAATTCATGGAAGCTCTTCAAAAGTTTAATACTGTCTAGGCATGGAAAGGAAAATGATGAGGGAAATGAGTTCTTGAGGCAATTTTTGTTTTGTTTGCATGTTATTTAGTTATGTACATGAAGAAGCTAATGTATTTTGAGAATCATTTTGGAAAATTTGTAGGAGAAGATGCAAAATGCTTGATTGTTACAAGTTTTAAATCACTAGATAGAATTCTTGTTATTCTAGGAAAGTTTACAGTAATCTTAGTGATAATTGAGATCCAAAGTCTTGTAAGGGGATATAACACACTTTGATATCACCTGTCCTGAAAACTTCTTTTAGTTCATCATTTTGCTACATTGCACACTACATACGAAAACCATCGTTCTTTTCATTCACAACACTAAAGTTACTAGCATGTTTTTGCACTACCTTAAATACACAAATGGTAAACAAGTCATTAATAGTTGCACTTATATAGGTTGATTTCCCGATTTCTTAGCCTTTTGATCACAGGTTGATTTTCCAATGTTTTTGCACTTCCAGTGCCTTATGCACCATTATGTTACTTATGGTGGTTTGAATGATCCGGGGGTCCCCATTCTATCCACTAACCATGTCAAAAATTGATTGACATAATATTTGGATTTGTCTTGCATGATGGAGAAGCTTATTCTCATCTCTTCAATTTACTTCCCTCGGAGCACAAAGACTCAATAATGCTAACAGTATTCTCTCCATGCTACGCCAATGTTGATAGTAAACCTCTGGAAAGTGTGAGACTAATACTTGAACATGCTAACAAGATGGGTTTTAAAACATATTTGACTACAAGTGACGTAGTAGAGGGTTCACCTATGTAAGTAATTAGCAGTTATGACTTTCATATCAACACATTTCGCATCTGGTTCAAAGCTATGACTATTAGTTTATTTTCTAATTAACATTTACGATTGTCGCGCACGCGCTGGCCAGACTAGTATAGAGTAAATAAGGTGACAATAAATAATGTGATAAAATATTGCGTATAAAGTAAGTCACATCAGTCAATCACTTTATTACCGTTGAAAACTACATGACCTAAATATACCTGCTCCCCCCAAGTTTGACCCAAAACCCCTCCTTTTTTTTATTCTTTTCTTTGTTGTTTGGGTTCCTAGCCCATTTTTTAAGGGAAATTGGATTCTAATAATACGAACTTTTGGTCATATAAGACTTAATAATACGAACTTTTGATTAGGTAATTAATAATATAAATTTTGACCCCCTGTTGCCCCCAATAGTACGCCACCGAGTTAAATTGAACTTAACTCGGTGGCGGTCTGACGTGGCGACGGAGGCACGCGCCTGATTGTTTTGACTTTGCCACGTCATCCACGTTAATTTAAAACAAATATGATGTATTCCAGCCCACATCAACCCCATCAAAGGAGGCCCAACTCACCTATAAAAAGGTAGAACGAATCTTGGAGGAAAAGATGAGTATAGAGGCCCAAAGGTCCATTCATATGGTATGCTCCTTATGGCAAGAGGATGTCCAAACATTCTAGTACATGCAAGATCACGCCAACCAGCCCAAGAATAGGCCCAAGTTCACGTCCAAGAAGAGCTCCATTCTTGGTAACTTTATCTTTATTAGCTTTATTTAGCTTATTATTATGGTGTGATTTAATTAGCTTTTAGTTTTATTTTAGAATAATGTAAGATGTCAAGTATATTATAAACTTGAGCACCAAGTCATAGGAAGTTCAATAGGAGTCTAGATAAGTCTAGAATATTCTAAGTTGTTCTAGAATATTCTAGAAGTGTGTGTGTGTGTGCTTTAGGCGTGTGATAGAGTTAGATTAGGCGCCAATTTTGTCCAATATTATCCTAGATAAGGTTGGCTATCTTGTAACTAATCCATATTAGATTAGGAAGCCAATTGCAATTAGGATAAGATTGTTGTAACCAACTCCCCTTTGGATAAGGAGTCCTAATCCAAGGAGGAGATGGAGTAGTAGGCGTCTAGCATTATAAGTCTTGGCTTGCACGCCAAGCTAGGGTTTAATAGAAGCCATAGGATTGAGTCTAGTATAAATAGCTTAGGCTTGTAACCGTTTAAACACAATCCAATTTAGAAATATGAATCAAGCTTTGAGCTTACCCCCTTGAGTGTTTGGATAAACCTCTCCCCTTTTCTTCTATTGTATCTTGGCATGGCACCCAAGTGATTAGGAAGAGCTTGATCCTAGGTTGCGGTCTAGATCAAGTTAGCCCTAGGTTATCTAACTTGTGGATTCAAGTTAGAAACTTAGTTCTATCCGATCTTATCTTTCTGTCAATACAGTTAAGATAATTTCTCACTTATCTTTTTATCAATATAGAAGATAATCCTCTTATTTTACCCCTTCTCTCCAAACGTCTCCCTCCCATACTCCCTCTCAATCGTCCAACTCTCTCTCTCCTCCAACAAACTCCTCTTCTCTCCATAACAACCTCCTAACAACCTTATCTCTCTCCTCCAACAAACTCCCTCAATCAATACTCTCTCCACCCCCACAAAGGCCTCACGCCACATCCCCTATACTCCCTCCATAATTCGTCCACCCTCTCCCACAAACCTCCATCAAGATCCCCTCTTCCCTATTCAAGATTCAATCTTTATTGTTTCTTAAATTCACAAAAGTCCTCACGACAAAATAGCCTGTTTTCCCTCCATTTTCTCTCTCCTATTCACGAGAACCATCCCCTCTTCTGTCCTAATTCACGTGAAGTGTCCCATGTTGAGATTGGTTGCACGTCTCCCTTGATGTGTAATTGATCAAGATACAATCTTTGATCCCATTATACATCAAAATAATACGAAATTTTACCTATGTTTCTCTGAATAATACGAAATTTTACCTATGTTGCACTAAATAATACGAACTTTTTTCTCTCTCTAAAAATCCCAGATCCCATTTTTTCTTCTTCATCTTCTTCAATACTCACCCTCCCCATTCCCAGGAAACCCAGAAAACCAGAAAACTCAGAGAACTCTCTCTCTCTCTCTCTCTCTCTCTCTTCCTTCCTCTTCATCATCCCTCCCTCTTTTTTCTCTCTCTAAAAATCTCACATTTCCCTTTTGCATCTTCATCTTCTTCAATCCTCCCCCTCTTCATCTCTTCTTCATGAGCCACAACTTGATGCTCAAACTCGTCAACAATGGCGGAATGCATTCTCAACTTCCCCAGCCACCCTTTTTTCCACTTCACTGCTCTCCTTCTTCTTCTCAACTTTCATCACCCTTTTTTACCTAGATCTCTGCAAGGAGAGTAGTGAAGTCAAAATGGGGAGAGGTTTTCTAGGTCTTCTCAACAATGGCGGAATGCAAGGAAGGGGAGGATTCTGGTTTTCTGGGGGCTTTCTAGGAATGGGGAGGGGGAGGATTAAAGAAGATGAGGAATAAAAAATGGGATATGTGATTTTTAAAGAGAAAAAAAAGTTTGTATTATTCAGAGCAACATAGGTAAAAGTTTGTATTATTTGTTTTAAATCAACGTGGATGACGTGGCAAAGTCAAAACAACCAAGCGCATACCTCCGCCGCCACGTCAGACCGCCACCGAGTTAAGTTCAACTTAATTCGGTGGCATACTATTAGGGGCAACAGGGGGTCAAAGTTCGTATTATTAATCACCAAATCAAAAGTTCGTATTATTAAGTCTTACATGGCCAAAAGTTCGTATTATTAGAATCCAATTTTCCTTTTTTTAATGAAAGGTAAAACCCAATTGAAAATATAACCTAGATTAGGCAAATTCTTTTTCAGTATATATATGAAAAATGTAAGTAAAGTAAAGTAAAATAAGGTTACGTAAGAAAATGTAAGTAAAGTAGTTGATCTTAGTAAATGTCACATTACTTATTCCATTATTATTTTTAAATGAATTCTGACAATGAAATAAGAATTTTAAGTATAAATTATCTTAAAATATTAATCATATTCTTTTTAATGATAATGTAAGGTAAAATAAAATGAAGGGAGTACTCACCATTCAAAAATAATTATCTACTTTGATAAACTTTGATTGTTAGTTAATAAAAAATTATAATAACTTCCAATATGAAATTATTTAGGCCCCGTTCTTTTATAGGGTTGGTTGCGGTGTGGTAATGGTACAGTGCGGTGCGGTGGAATTTGAAAAAGTGTGGTGAATTGTGGTTGTGGTGAATTGTGGTGTTATACTGTTATGGTAAGTGGAGTAGGTGAGGAGAGAAAATGTAAAGAGTATAGGAGAAAAGTGAGGAGAGAGAAAAGTGAAGAGATATATTGATAATGATTGTGTGTAGTATGGTGAAGTATAGTGAAATGTGGTAGAAATTAAAGAGTTGCGGTACAATGTGATACCGCACTACAATCTACCGCATAAAAGAACGGGGGCTAACGTTAGAAAGTTATCTTTCTTACTGTTACTTTCAGTAACTAAGGCCCTGTTCTTTTCTGCGGTATTTTGCGGTATGGTGTGGTGGAATTATGGTGGGGTGTGGTGAAATTGTGGTAAGATATTGGTATATGGGGTAGGTGAGGAGAGAAAATGTAAAAAGTATAGGAGAAACGTGAGGAGAGAGAAAAGTAATGATTTGTGATAAAATGTGGTGAGTTGTGGCAAACTGCGGTATGCTGTGGTACTGCAGTTTGTCAACCGCAGAAAAGAACAGGACCTAAGTTGAAATTTTTTATTAACAAAAATTAATAATCAAAGTTTGTTAAAGTGGAGATAATTTTGGGATGGAAGGGGTAGTACATCCAATTGGTTATAGTAACAATTTGATGTCCCGTATTTATTCTTTTGAATCAAAGTTGATAATTAATAGTCAAAGTTTATCAAAGTGGACACCAAATTATTAATATTAATTGTTGTATTTGAAAATTGTGCAGTCAAATTTTAAATTTTTTATCATAAATTTTTCAACATGCGATGACTTATCATATAAAATTACTACATTATATATGTAACGAAAAATACTACCCTAGAAATATAATATTAGAATTGTTAATAAAATTCTCCATAACTGTCAATTAATATGGACCATCGTAATATTGAACACTATAACAGTTAATTTACAAGATACTCTATAATAGTATTATGTAAAAATTTATCAATTAAAAAATAACATTAAAAATCATAAGAGTCAATTAAGTGACAGTTAATATAGAATAAATGTAGTACTCCTTCCGTTTTTTTAATCTATCATTCACACATTTTGAAGTCTATTTTTAATCAACAATTTCTCACATAATATTTATATAAAATACACAATGTTATACTTTGTCAATAGTATTTTTTATTATAAATTCAATGTTATCAATTTTATTTGATGAAATATTATACAAAAATTAAGATACTAACCGTTAAAATTTCTGACATAATTATCTAAGACATATAGAAACGGAAAGAGTAACATTTTAAATGCGGAGGGGACATTACCTTTAGGGAAGGGATATAATACCAAAAATTCCCAACCGACTAATATCTGCCCACAAACAGCGCTGGTTTTTGTTGGCCCAGACAACGCGTTTTGCGCTTTTCTAAACGACAATAATTTCGATTCAAATCCTCCAATGCGCCCCTTGAAGACCACCCATGACCCCACCCCAAATACCCATTCAATTCTATCAATTAAATATTATCACTTTTAAATATTATTTTATTATCTTTAAAAATTATATAGGTAAATTTTTAGAAATTATCAAATGATTTGTTGAATAAAATCACTATCATTAGATTTGTAATAAAAAATATTATTATGAAAGTATAATATTTCAATTATTATTAAAATATTATATTAAAAATATTATGAATTGAAAAGTGATATTGATCATGACAATCAACAAAAGGAAAGTTAATATGGAGTACCTCTATTTCTTACTCTCTCTATTTTTATTTATCCGTCGCCTAGGAAATTACGTTAAAATCTTTGATCGTTAATATCTTAATTTGTATAATGATTAATCATACAAAATTGATATTATTAGATACATAATAAAAATACTATTAAAGATATATTATTATTATATTTTTTATAAAAATTTATATTAAAAATTATTGATTAAAGATTGACACTGAAAACTATAAATAACAGATAAAAAAACGTAAGTAGTATTTATCCTTGTTGGAAATTGTACAATCATGTTTTTAAGGTTTTGACCATAAATTTATCAATATATATAACGATTGTTAAATAAAAATTATTATAATATTTGTAAGAAAAATTGCTATTATAAAAATATAATATAAAATATTAAATAAAAAATTATAAATCACAAAATGACATCAAAGACAATAATAAACAAACCACAAAGGAGAAAAAAAATTATTAAAACGAAAACTTTACCTTAAGAAATTTCGAAGAAGGAACCGCCTTTAATTCATCCATTCATCCATTCATTCATCTCCTCCACCATCACCGCTTTTGGTAGCATAGCTCAAAGTACCTGATTGATTTTCCCCACTCTGTCACTCTCAATCATGGATTGAGTCCACTCACTTTTAGCTGTTTCTGTCTCTCTCATTTCATTCATCCACCCCATTATCCTTGTTACCCAATTTTTCAAACAAGTCAAGTCTCAGTCTCCAACCCAAATTCGCTCTTCCAAACTCACTGTTTCATTAAAAAAGTAACCAATAAACACCCACATTTGATTTGGTTGTTTCTTTGTTTGTTTGCTTGATTTCTTCATCTGGGTTTGTTTCCTTTTCGCTTCTTGCTTGATTCTTTCATCAGGGTAGGATTTCCTAATTCGTTTGGTTACCCATGGGTTTCCTTCTGAGGTTGAAGTTTCTTTTCTGGGTTGTGTCCGCCATATGTTTGATAAAATGCTCCATAGAATTCGACCCTTCGGATAACTACCTCATAAACTGCGGATCACCTTCTGATGTTAAGGTTGGTGATCGTGTCTTTCTGGGTGATTCTAGCCTGAATTCCAGCGTTGTTCTTTCAACCCCTCAGCAGATTTCGAGCAGTACGAGCTCAAATTCAGTCCCATTTTCCATCTCTTCAGATCTCTACAAATCTGCCCGAATCTACCCCGGGAATTCTAGCTACACTTTCTCCATTACCAAACATGGCCGCCATTGGATTCGTCTCCATTTTTTCCCCTTCAGTTACCAAAACTACAACCTCAGCCATGCCAAGTTCTCCGTTTCAGCTCAGCATTTTACCCTTTTGAAGGATTTCCAATTGCAGGATTCTTCTGCCCCTGTGATGAAGGAGTATTCTCTGAACATCACTTCGGATAAGCTTGTTTTGACCATCAACCCATCTCTGAAATCCTTCGCTTTCTTGAATGCTTTGGAGGTTGTTTCTGTCCCAGATGCTCTGATCCCTGATAATGTCGACACGATTGATCCTCCGGGTTCAAGCCAAAATCTTCTTCAGCAGGGTTTAGAGACAGTGTATAGGGTGAACATGGGGAATGCAAGTGTGAGTCCTCAAAATGATACTCTTTCTAGGCAATGGATACCCGATGAACCCTTTTTGAAACACAGCAATCTTGTTAAGTTTGTGTCCAAGCCACGGCCTGTCAACTATACCAAATCCGGGCCCACCCCGGATATCGCTCCTCCAGCTGTGTATGGCACCCTCAGTAAGTTGGACTCTGCATTTGATCCCAATTTGAATGCCAATGTCACTTGGAATTTCGATGTCGATCCTGGTTTTAGGTACCTTGTTCGGTTTCATTTCTGTGATGTTGTTAGCAAGACGCTGGGTCAGATGGTGTTTAATGTGTATGTCAATACTTGGTATGCTTACAAACATCTTGATCTTAGTAAGGAGACGTCGAATTTGTTGGCTTCGCCGTATTATTTGGATGTTGTCCTGAGAGAGAGTCATAGCAGTGTGCTGTCTGTGAGTATTGGGCCTGTGAATGATGCTAGTTTTTATCCTAATGCCCTCCTCAATGGGCTGGAGATTATGAAGATTAATAACTCCAAAGGTAGCCTTGATGAAGCTGATGTGGTCCGTTCTTCAAGTTCGAAGGCTAAAACTGGACTTGTGATAGGGATTGCAGTTGGGGGGGCCTTGATCATTGTTCTCGTTTCATCGGTTTTGTTCTTAATCCTCCGAAGGCGAAGACGGGCGTATATTGATGCTTATGGGGACAACAAATTCACTGTCAACGGCGAATTCGGCTACCGTTTCTCTCTTGCTTCCATCCGGGAGGCTACTGACAACTTCAGTGATAGTTTGGTCATAGGAGTTGGGGGCTTTGGGAAGGTTTACAAGGGTGTTTTGAAGGACGGCCGGAAGGTTGCTATCAAAAGGGGTAACCCTGACTCACAGCAGGGCATGAACGAATTTCGAACAGAAATCGAAATGCTCTCACACTTCCGCCACCGTCATTTGGTGGCTCTCATTGGGTACTGTGACGAGCAGAACGAGATGATCCTGTTGTACGAGTACATGGAAAACGGGACCCTCAAGAGCCACCTATACGGCTCTCAAAACCCCTGCTTGAGCTGGACCCAACGGCTCGAGATATGCATTGGGTCAGCCCGAGGGCTCTACTATCTCCACACTGGCTCTGCCAAGCCCATCATCCATCGCGATGTCAAGTCCGCGAACATACTCCTTGATGAAAACCTCATGGCCAAAGTCGCCGACTTTGGGCTCTCGAAAGCCGGCCCTGACATCGACAAAACCCATGTCACCACCGCAGTCAAGGGCAGTTTCGGGTACCTTGACCCGGAGTATCTCATAAGACAGCAGCTGACCGACAAGTCCGACGTGTACTCCTTCGGGGTTGTCCTGTTCGAGGTCCTCTGTGGGCGGCCCGTGATTGACCCTTCCCTCCCTAGGGAAAGGGTGAATTTGGTCGAGTGGGCGACAAAGTTGCAGAAGAAGGGGGAGTTGGAGAAGATAATTGACCCAAGACTCGAAGTCGAGATCAAGCCTGAGTCTCTGAGGAAGTACATGGAGACGGCCGAGAAGTGTCTGGCCGAATGTGGGCTTGATCGCCCCACCATGGGAGAGGTGCTGTTTAACTTGGAATGCGCGTTGCAACTTCAAGAGGGAGACGACGCGGCATCAAACGATGCGGGGAATGTCTCGTTGAGGATCGATAACGACACTAGACCGTTGCAGCCCATGGCTTCTACTAGACAGTATAGCTTGGAAAGCGCACAGGATCTGATTGAGGCCTCCATGAGTAAGGTGTTCTCCAAGATGACCAATGGGGAGGTGAGGTAGAAGAAGTAGGAGATGAGTCTATGTATGCCTAGTTGAAGATGATGAGAATTGAGATTGTTGTTGTACAGGGAAAAGTTATTCTTTCTGTTCGTTTTATTCTTTGCTGCTCTTTTTGTATGAGCTTGAAAAGAACTATCATGAGGCATTTATTCATTTATATTGTTGAGTCCAAAGGGGATAGAGAAGTTGTAATTTGAGTGTTTGATTCATATGATACGAAACATGAGCATTGCTGCTGCTGTTGTGTCCAGAATGTGTTGTCTTTTTTTTTTTGCTGGTGCTGAGTTTTTCAAGTTGTTATTTTCCAGTTTTTACATTGGTAAGTTAGTTTTTCACCAACAATTTTCAAAATTTTCACCATGCAAATTGTGGCCACTAGAATGCGAACGATGGTGGGGAGGATATGTATACCTCCTATTCTTACAGTGAGTTAAACTACTAGTTCCTGGGCAAAGTGTTTTCCAAATGCATGGCTATATTATACCAATGGTAAATACAAGCTGTCAACAAGTTAACCCTTTTCAGTTTTTAAACACAATTAGGAATCACAGCTTAAGTGAATTTTTACCTCCTGCTGCTTTTCCATACTTTATTATGCAAGTCTTGATTTTTGCAATGACCAATTGAGTCAGGAACATGAAGAACCATGCTCTCAGGTCTTACATCTACTTTCTACTCTTTTGTGTATCAGTGGCATCCTCTTGTTGCCTATTTTATTTAATTTTTGCTGCTTATAATAACTAGTCTAACACTAAGAAACAAGTTTACAGAAAAAGATCAGCTCAGGTCAAAGTGGGAACAACCAAAGCTGGAGGACTGCAAGGATTAAGGCACATACATCAGACTTGGATCTCCTTCAAACATTCCTGGCTTGCAGGAAAATTGATTACGACGGGGGATTTCTTCTTGTTTCATGTATTCCTCAATCCGCCCTTGCATACCAAGTTCACTCATGAGAGTGGTATAAGTGACAACCATGCTTATTCATAGTCCATTATTGTTTCAAAATCTAATGTTTTCCAAACAGAAGCAATGTCAAGGGAAATAGATCACTACCAGCTGTACTCCCATCACAAGTAATTGTCTGTCTGTTGCTTGAGTGAGCAAAATAGCATATGTAAAACGACAAGGCTCACAGTTTGACTCCCTCAGGACATCGAGAGCTTGACTCAATAAACCTAAGTGGCCAAAACCCTCAATTAGAACAGTATAAGTGACAACATCGTCTGCATCCTTCATTCTCTTCACCTACAGTTGTGCCTCTTCCACGTTCCCTTCGCTATGAATAATGGAGTGAAAACACAAACATCAGTCTTGTATCCTATAAGCATGATCAAGAGAACCATCTTTGAGAAGCCCACTGATGACTATTGTGTAAGTGAAGATTTGACATTGGCCTAGGCCATTTCTCTCAACAATAGCAATTAGCAAAGCCTCCTCTTTATTCTTCTCTCTAAAGAAGCCATCAATCAATGCGTTCGTTGTAGACAAAAATATCTTTCCAAACAATGCATAGGCACAATCAAGGTTTCCAGATTTGCAATATCCATCGATTAGTGTTGTTTAGTGTGTAAACGGAACACCAGAACCAGCTGACAAACCACCATGAATGTACTAAGTATGAAACTATGGTTATATTATATGTACTAACAACCCAACACTTATCTTTCTCTCAGTTTTATAGCACCCATCACCACCAACCTGCCAGCTGCCGCCACCATCACACCACCTCAACCACTCTTGAACCACCAATAACCGCCACAACCACCATCAACCTGGAAACAATCCAAAAACGACCCAAAGAAACTAAACATCACTCTGTTTCCCTCTGATTTGCATCGCCAAGAGTCGCCGAGCCCATCGCCACCGCACACCCAGTCAAACCATTCCTCTCCTTCATGGACATACAAAAAAGAAACATTAAAAAAACAACTAAACCATTTGACGCATTAACTTTTATGTGTCCCCTCATTTCTCACAAATGGGAACCTCATAGTCTTGCTTAGAACTTTATAGTCCATTTGCTTCATGGGCAATCCCTTAAGATCAATTATCCGATTGCCATTTTGAGTTTTTATAGAGCCAATCCAGCCCACAAAACTTTACCCCTAAAGAATAAAACCGTATATTATTCTACATATAACATACACAAGGATAACAAAATCTTGAGGGGTCAACAAACATCAAAATTCAAAATTCAAAACTACCTGCACCTATGCAAAACTCTGGCAGAAATACAATGTCAATTAGCTCCAACCTAGTCCTTTCTCCTCAAACCCTAGCTAATTGAACAAAACATATACGGCATCAAAACCATCTCCTTGATCCTAAGCAAAAGAGGTCAAAAACTCGGACCCGCTGTAGAAAGAATGTAACCAAATGCAAGATCAACCAACTACTCAGCCTAGGGCGAAGATTTGCTCAAAATTGCATGTTGTCATTGCTCATCTTCTCTATGTCTTCTTGAGATAAGAGGGTTCTCTTGCCGCTAGCCCCGGTCTTATCGTATGGCTGAGCCATCTTCCGAAGGAACTGCACAAAAATGAGGCATCCTCATTGAGTTATTGAGAAAAACAAGCAACAAATTCCAACACTCTATCATACAGAATGGAGCAAAAAAACCAAGATTTCTTCCAAGGTTTATTGCATACTCCTCCCTTCGCCCCCCCTAAACGCATTGTAATTTGATGATATAACGAAAATATATCCATATGAAAGTATTTTTTTATGATAAAACTAATGATGTTAATTTTATGCTTTAGGTCAATGTACTTTAAGCTTGTAAGGAAGGAGGGGTGTAGGTAATAATGCAAGTAATGTGAATAGGGTTAGGTAAGGAAATGTAAGGTAGTGTAGGTAAGAAACGTGTAAGATATTTTTATTAGGATAAGGTAAGTAAAAATAAGTACAATAAGTAAAAATACGTAAAAATAATTGTTACTTACATTGCAAAAGAGCAGGCCCATATATTGAATGATTAGTAGTCGAAGTTTACAAAATTTGACTGCAAATATAAAGGGACGGAGGGAGCATACACACACACCCACATATTTGATAACCGACAGTCTGGACAGCCTACGTGGGTAAGGTAGGGTTGGGTCAAACTATTGTGTATATTAGGGTGTGTTTGGTGAGACAAATAGGAATGGGATTGGAAACCTTAGGTTTCCAATTCCTTTCTTTTTTGTTTGATGAAGGATTTTGGGAATGGAATTGGAAATCCCAAGGGTTTCTAATCCCCCCAATTGACAGGAATTAGAAACCTCTGAAATTCAAGGGGTATCAATCCTATCCCTTTACTTTTAGCATTTTTTAGATAAAAAAGAAAATAACTTCATTTATCTTCTCGCACCGCTTCCATTCTGCCGCCATCCCATGTTGTTAGGTTGAACCATCAACCATTTTTTCCGGCGAAGCACCTTCCAGTCTGAGTTAGGGGGAAACTCCCTGGCAACAAATTTTGACACCACTAACATCTCTCTCCTCTTGCCGGAAAACCCCCTCAAAACTCCGACCACCGCGGCGGTTTGTTACCTGGAAACCGTGCTTGAGTTTCTGGACCATCTCTGCCCCTCTGGTTGATGAATTGAAGCTTTCAATTATGGTTCATAATTTAGATCTTGGCACACAGTGAAGAAGAAAAGTGGGTAGTTGGTGGGCAGAGGGCTTAGCACGGCGGCAGTGGAATGATGATTGAGAAAAGTAAGGGAAGAAGAAAATTAGGGAAGTTTCCGGACCATCTCTGCCCCATAATGTACCGGAATTGATGGTTGAGACTTGAGAAGATTGGAGTACAGTGGGCTGGGAGTTATTCATTATTATTATTATTATTATTATTATTATTATTATTATTATTATTATTATTATTATTATCATTATTAAAAATTTGATTCCATTCCTTTTTTTCACCAAACACAAAGAGTTATGGAATCTAATTCCATACCCATCTCATTCCAAAAATCTCACCAAACATGTCCTTAGCGTAAATCTTGATAAATTTTCGTCAAATTGATAATTTTTGGTGATGTGAAATTTGGGTACGTCATATAATTTTTAACTTTTACCCACATAACAAAGAGGGCCCTAATCAGGAAAAAGACAATTGTGAAACGTTCAGTTGTGCTATACATCCACAAAGTTTCTAGAAAATAGTTGAGCAAAACAATCGGACACATCTACAACCCTTCAGGTAACACATTATGCTGTAAAGGTCCTAACGAGCTCACGGCGTTCAAACCCACATACATTCTAGGAAGCTATAGTTGTATACCACTGGACCATCCCTATGACAGTTACTCCAACAAATGTTGTTTGCAAGAAGGGTACAAGAGTAGAATGAATGAGACGCTCTCAAAAGCTTAACTCTGCTAAGCAATTTTTCACCTTGCAGCAAAGATAAAGAAACCAATCACACAAGAAAAGACCAGAATAACTAGATACCTCTCGTGCTATATGGAGAGCCATATCGGTGCTCAAGTTAAGGTGTGCCTCCCGCAGGTGAGACAATATCCATCCAGGAAGCTTCGAGCGCTTATCATGACGGCTATATCTGTGGAAGCAAAACAGCAGAAAAGGAAGCAAATGGGTTAATAGGTTATATGATTTTATGTAATACAAAACAAATCAGATTATCATTTTTAGCATATCTTCAACAGTTCTGAGTGACTAGAACAGTAGCAGTAGCATCCTGTCGGATGGACCTTTGACAGACCGCCATGTAACCTAAAAGATAAAAGATGGAAGACAAAAGGCAAAAAGGCAATCTTATAACCACAACACTGAAGTCGATCCATATGCAGCAAATACAAGCAAACTCATTAGCTCGCCTATGTTACTCTGACTCTTCATTTTCCTGGCCGTACCCGTGTCAGACCCTCCACATCCGGACAAGGATACGACACTCGACAGCTCAAATTACAATGAAAATATGCAAATTTTCCCAAAATTGGCCAAATCCGACGCTCATACCCACGTCCATATTGGATACCCGTACCCGAGTCCAAGTAACATAGTAGCTCACCAAGGAGGATTTATGGAGAGGATAGAATAGCCCATGGAATATTTATATGCCTATAGAGTTATGCGTACTGTTAAACATCACTAATATAGGATTGGCAATAGCGATAGACATTACTATAGGACATAGAAAAGGCCAAAAATTGGTACAAGCCGTTACAGATTATCCCTCACTTATTCCTTCAGTACATACGTTATACGTGAATAATGCATATCTAGTGTCCCTGATAGAAATCAGCTCAAAACAACGTCACTAATTAGCCCTTCATATGTTTTAAGCCAGACAAACAGTTTTGAAAGGCCCGATATGGAAACTGGGTATAAGAAAAACAATTGGCGTTTGACACGATAAATGCAATCAAGAATGTACTGCAGATTGCCTACATCTCATCCAAGGCCATCTTCCATACGCATGTACAAATTTATAAAAAGAAACAAACTTTTTGGTTCAGAGAGAAAAGCACTAGACCTTTTGTCAGCGAAAATCATCATTCCATAATCTGCCTTTGAACGGATAACTCTGCCAACACATTGAGCAGCTTGTCTCTGGTTTAGCACAGTTGAATTAGACCAACAGCTTGAAGAAACCAAAACAAACATTTCTTTTTTGATAGAAGCAACAAAGCAAAGGTGATACCAGAGCATCAAAAGTCAAAAAGTCGCCTTCTTTAATCTGAAAATTGTCTCGTAGATATTCCAATCGGGCAAGCAATATCCTGTAATGAAGGAAATACTAATAAATACCAAATGCCAACATCAAGCCAATAAGCCATGTCATAGAAATACTTGTCCTTAAAAATGCAGAACAGGAGATGATAGTCATGATACCAGCCATTTAACTCCATAAATTAAGCACGCAAACTTTAACAAAAGTAAATAGCAATCAGAAGGCAAAGGAAGTGTAGATGAGAAACATTGATCTATGATTCCATGTAAATTGCGGTACAGTAGAAGGCATACGAATCCTAATCTAAATGCTAGATAAAGACAGAAAGGAAAATGGCTTGAGGAACAGCAACATAATAACCAGTATGAGACCAGCTTTAGGAAGTTTAAAGAACTACAAGCGTATAGACCAACCCAAGAGACCCACATTTTTCTTCCTTTTTTCACATGTTTTTTTATGAAGTAAAACAACCTTTTTTAAGAAAAACCAAAAAACAATAGCATGTTTGTTGGATAAAATGACATAAAAAGGGCGCGGTAAAACATAGAAAATATAAGATTAAGAAGCAAACAAACTGAAGGTGCACCAGAAATGAGTATAACACATAACTAGGAAGGAGTATGACACATAAAGAAATATCACAAGACTCACTTGCTCAAGGTATACTGGAAAGGAACACCAAACATGATGACTAGTCTTCCATAATGTCGATCGAAATCTATACCTTCAGCCACCTTTCCTCTGCAATAAGAATAAATCATGAACAAAAATTTAATCATGCGGCAATAACGACTCATAAACTTTCGTAGTTTTACCTCTGCAGCAAGATACCCCCTCCCTTCAACAATATTTGTCATTTTGACTTTTTCAGTCTCCGGTGTACAACTTTGATTATAAATTTTGAACATAATACCTTATCAAAAGAACTAAGATATTATACTCAATTAGTTAGGATCCCAAAATGTGAATTCACATGGTTCCTAAATGACAACCGAGCTTGATTAATTAAATTAAGCTCATAAAACTGGACTACTTCAAACCCTTATAACAACATCAGCTTCTTTTGATTGCTTCTCCCTCGTCTGTTGACCAATGAGGGTGATTCAAATTGGTTTTTAAATCTAAGCTAAGGATCATCCAAAGTCCTAAAGTAAATATCTGAAAGACTGAGAGTAGGAGTACCTTGCAACAGAGAAAAAGACGGCACCTCTGCCACAATCACAAGCTCTACGGTAGTTGTCTAGAGCCAATGTAGTTTCCACTACATCTTGAGTCTCAATGAATACAAGCTTGTGCTGCATTATATCCTGTACAAAAACAGAGGTTTGGATTAGTTAAGAAGGGAAGGCCTTTTCCTCAAATTAGACCCAAAAAAAAAAAAATACTGTTCAGAACTATGTTATTCCGACTCTTCATTTTCCCTGTCGTACCCGCGTCGGACCCTAGATACCCAGACAAGGGTACGACACTCGACACTTCAAATTACAACGAAAATGTATACAATTTCATTAAATAGCTGAGTGTGACACCCGTTCCTGTATCCGACATAGACACGCATACCCGAGTCTGAGTAACATAGGTTCAGAACATACATCACCATCATAAAAATCAAATATTAAAAGGAAATATTTTAATAAAGAAAGGTTGGACAATCTCATTTTTTACCAGCCCGTTATCTGCAGATTACCATATCAGACATACAAGCAAAATAATGGGATTACAAGCCAGGGACTAAAACAACAAATTTAACATCCAGATACCAACAGTACCTTAAGAATTCCAGTTTCATTCCATGTGTTAACAATAGCATCCATGTATGAATAGCTGACAAAGAAACACACTATTCCATCAGGAACAACAGACACCATTTCCAGCAATAGCCTCCCATAGTTTCTTGCAACACCGGGATCACTTCTCATATCATATTTTGTGCTGACTGGAAGTTGATCGCTGAAAGAAGAAAGGCCATCGAAGGGATAAGTGATGGCACAAACTCAACATGTCAGTTGATTAATTAGCACAATGTTTGCCAAACCTTAGTCTTAAATTATCAAAAGTTCAGAACACACAACTGATTATAAATGTTATATAAAACTTGATTCAAGAGGAGCCTTTACCTTCCGCGAGTTAGGACCATTGGACATATACATTCCCTTGTTAAAGACATGGTAAAACTTCTACTGACTACAGGGTTGAAATTAAGAAGGCGAGGGTAGAGATCAATAGGGCTCAAAGTTCCTGAGGTGATGACAACTGTCTGGAAACGTTCAAAAACCGGCCTTATAGCCAATGAAGCATCATGACAGCTCAACTGCAATTTAAATGCGAAACAGAAATGATAGAATCAGATGACAGAAAATAAGTACAGAAAATAGAAAAGGCAGAAATTAAATAGTGAAATCTGAAGTAGCAATGACATAAACATGACGGTTCACAGGGAAAAAAGCAGATGAAACCATGAAGGAGACAGTGGAGGCCAGGTTAGACTGTTTTAGTTGGGGGATGGGTGATTATTATTACACTCGCAAATAAAGGATAGTAAACGTAACTTGCTAGACTATAGTACATTATTATCAATTATAAAATTAAATACATGAACAAATAAACAACCTGCAAAATAGGATCAGGAATATGAGGCATTCTTTCATCAAATGGCTCAATAATGATTGAAAATCCCCTAGCATATGTTCCCACCAGGGTCGCAAAGTCGCAAATTGTTTGAACATGTAAGAACTCATCTGTATCAGTTATTTCCAAGGTCATCATCAGGGAGTGCAGGCGATCATAGCAGAATCTCAAAGTTTTCTGGTCAAGTCCAGCCTGAGAATTTACGGATGCCACAAACGAAACAGGTGACTCCTTTTCAAAGTTCTCAGTTTGTAGACGGCCTTTGAGATATTGCACCAATCTGCGTAATACAGAAAGAAAATGCTCTGCCCTTCGAATGTTTCCTGGTACTGCCTCTTTGAGAATATCTTCAGGTAGAGCCGGGTTTGATAGCCATGTATCGCCAACTGTAGATATAACAGAAGCACCAGTTGTGTAAACATTGAAAATGTTTATGGAAAGAGGGAAAAACCTTGAAGAAAATTGTGTATTTGTAACTTGGCATACTTGGTAAATTTCCCCTTTGTGCCAGTCCTTCAACAAGGCGGTTATATTCTGCACGCAGTTTTCCTGCATCTGTGGCCTTGAACCTTCCTACCATATCAAATAGTTTAGGAAATCTCTTAATCTCAAACCTTAAAGCTCTATGTGATTGTCATACCAAGAAAGATCAGAAAAATACATATCCTTATGAAAAACAGTACAAGCAAATGACAAACTAAAACAGAATTCAAGTACCTCTCAATCTCTTGAGACATCCTAGAAATATTTCTGGTGGCGCCTTCAAGTGTTTGCCTTCTGACACTAACACTAAGTGCTTCAATGCATACATTATCAATGTTGTGAGCCTCGTCAAAAACAACCACCGACTCCTTCTGCATCTCTTTAGATATAATTCCCGCTACTTTTGGGTCAAGTAAATACTGATAGCTGTACACCACAACATTGGCAAATTGCACCATATGTCGAGCCAAGAAATAGGGACACCATCCTTTCTCCTTGCCAAATGCTCTTAGATCCTGTAAAGTGTAAACCCCCAGGGGCAAGATAGCCTCTGAACCAGCCTTCTCATAGTTCTCAAAGAATGAACAAGTTGGGATGTTTGGGTTTTCCATTGCCAAAGCTCTAACCCAGCTTGCAGTGAGCTTGCGACACGCAGCGTCAACAGAGTCTCTGTTTTCGGCAGAGACAACAGACGGATTGATGCATAGATTCTTACGAGATGAGAGACCAACAGCAAGCATACGAGCTGCAGGGCCCAAGTAAAGAACTTGGTATTCATGGAGGGCTTTCAACTCTGCCAGGGTTTTCTCCATCTCATGGACAGTACGGGTGCAGTAAATGAGTTTAATCGGATTGGAGGGTTTGGAAAGAGCATAACTAGTAATGAGGGATAGAAGTGCTATAGTTTTCCCAGTGCCAGTAGGCATTTCCAGCAGGCAATGACCCTTGGCATCAAGGGCTCGTTTAAGTTCCACCATATACGCATATTGCTCTGGGTATATATGATCATAAGGAAAGTAGACTGTCACATCCTCTATTTGGAATATCATCCTCCCCCGTCTGGAAAGCTTGAGGGAGTTTCCTCAAGCCTTACGACCCCACAAAAAAGCGCAACCAATAGTTCCGATCAACTCATCAACCAAACCTAGTGGAGGCTTCAGATGATGCACACTGCAAGAGCAATTGTCGCCAGAAAACTACTGCTATGCCGATTTCCTGACAACAGAAACTCCACACTTAGAACCCTCAAAACCTCAAACCCACATAAACATTTTTAATATCTACGTGGTCAATTTGAACACTTAACAGCGTATGACTTATATTGTAGGACATGAATACTATAATCGCCAATTAGCTAGCTTTCTGTGTGTTTCTCCTATGGCACTGCAGAACTCAGCAGCTAGTTCCCCTTTGCCCACTCTTTCCTTCAATGTTTCAAACACCACAGGACAATCTCAAATTCTACACAAACTTAACCCGTCAAAAGTAGGAAAACGAAAACGTATCAGAAGACTTGCCTAGCATCCTTAGACTATGTTACAGTTGTTTTTATAGGAACTATGTTACAGTTGTTACTCCGACAGGTGTCTGATACGGAAGTGGATACGGGTGTTGGACTCGTCAATTCTAGATAAAATTTTCAGATTTTCATAATAATTTGAGGTGTCAAGTATCATATCTATGTCCAGGTGTCAAGGATCCAACATGGGTAAGGTCAGAAAAATGAAGAGTCCGAGTAACCATCCCTTGAGGTTCACCATTTGAGCTCCCCTAAGTCCTGTTCCTTTCAACATCAACAAGCATTAAGTTTACAGCTTACAGCTATATACTTACAACAACATGCATCTACTCACAGTGCAACTCCTTCCAACTATTTTCTAATAATTATCAGAACTACTCCCAGTGATTTACATCTAGTCACAGTTTCTTATGGCTCACAGGTTAAGGATTAAACTTAAACTTCAACTTAAGGTGAAAACAACATTACATAAGGGTAGGCTTTAAAAGAACACAAGTGACACTCTCAAAGAGACATACAGTGCACCCGTAAGATTGCATCACTAAAAACCAGAGTGTAACACCCCCAATTCACAATCATCAAATTAGGACTAACATCTCATAACCCAAATGTTTAACGCATCAGAACAAGAATCCAAAGGCATTATTGCTATCCAAGACAAAGGACCGGGCCAACCAATCAAAACAAGGCACCAAATACAATACATCCAAGATATCAAACATAGCATAACACCCCCAAAGAAAAGTTTAAGCATTATACATAACCATAATTATACCATACTAAACCTTAGATCATCAGTTTACGCAAGCAAAATGAGAAATTATATTCACTTCCACAGTTCCTGGATACCTCAAACCATAATAAGGAAAATTCACATTACAGTAGAAGCCGACTTTAAATAAAACCAAAGGAACTCCACGTTCTCCAGTCTAACCTAACTTCTTATCCGAACCTGGTTTAGCAGCCCTAGGAGCACCACCTAAAACAGAACAGAAAAATATCATACAAACACGACACCCAAAATAAATCCAATATAACTTGAGTTATACTTATCAAAACCTCGAAATTTAAAGCCCGTACAAAAGCTAATACCTAAGGCTATAAATCCATATAATTATTTTGGTCCTGGGACATCCCAATTGTCCTAGTAAGGTTTAAACACAAGACTTGAACTTAATTTTGACAACATTGGGACCTCCTTCAAACAAGAGACCTTATTCCACATCTGAGCCATTCCAACAAAAATGATTATCACCAATAAACACGTCCAAACAGCAGCACAGTATCACAAAAATGCCCATATTCATCGTCCAAAATGACATACACTTGCCCAATTCATAAAATTTCAACAACACTTAACCACATTCCACTTGATACATCATTCCTACACCCAACTCTCATCATTTAACTCCATTACACATCAATAGTCCTACATGCATTAACATCCAGCATTCAAGACTTTAATTTAAATATTGGGTCATAAAAACATCCTGCATTTCACAATCTCACATAATGAAACACAACCCATCATTTATACACCAAACTCCAACACACTTTAGCCTCAAATTACATCCAACACAACCCAAATTGATAAACCCACTTAATACTACACTTATAATCTGAATTAAACTAAGAAAAACAGCAAATCAAAGGATTAAAACTTGAAATTGAGATTTAGAAAAGTTAGGGTTTTTACAGGGAAGAAGGGAGGAGAAACAACAAGCTGAGGGTGGCGGTGGCTGGTGGCGCCAGCGACGGCGACGGCGAAGGCCCCTGGCGGCCGACGGTTTCCGGCCGGCTGCTGGGCGGTGACTGGCGGGACAGACAGACGGGAGGGAGAGAAGCAGAGGGCCAGGAAAGTGAGAGTGAAAGAGAGACCCAAAGTAAGTGAGGTGCTAATGCAAATATAAGGCCCTAATACCCACAACAAAAACAAACTAATTCTCCTAATCCAACAACATAAATTTAGGGCAATGCTATTTACCGCCCCCTTTTTACTAATGTCGCCCCCCCAAAAGACGTTTTTGCCCTTTATATAATTCAACTCACCTTCTCTCTAAAACTCTCTCTCTCTCCTGTCTTTCTCTCTCTAAAATTTTGATTTATTTTAGAAAATCAACCTAAAATGTCAATAGAAGGTGGTAATTAGTTTGTAAAATTTAAATTCTAAAAAAATAAACGAAAATTTTTCCGAATGCACGCTGTGCGCGCCAGATCTCGCCGGAGTCACTAAGCGTGCCGCATCGTATGCCAGACGGTGTTTTTCCGGAAAAAAATTTCGTTTTATTTTTTTTTTAAAAATTTTATAAAATGTTAATATTATTGTTTATGTAAAAAATATTATTTATTTATTTATGTTAATATTATTAAGGTAATAAATGTCGTTAATTATAATTATTATGTAAATTTTGTTAAAACATATTATTATAAATAAGTTGTTTAGAAGTGTTGTTATTATTATTATATTATGTTAATTATGCTAATTTTTATTGCTAATATTTTTATTTAAATAAAATTTTTATTAATATTTAATGTTATTAATTATAATTATTATGTTTAAATTATGTTAATTATATTATTAAAACAAGTTGTTTCTAAGTGTTGTTGATATTATTAACAATATTAGTAAATGTTGTTAAAAGTATTATTTATTTATTTAAAATAATATCATTATGGTAAATAATGTTGTTAATTGTTATTATTATGTTAATTATGTTACAATGTTTTTTTTTAATAATATTATTATTATGATAATTAATATTAGAATTGTTTGTTATTTATTAATGTTGAAGCTACTAACATTATTATTACGAATAATTAGTATACCAGTTATTATTAGTATATTAATAATAATTGTTTTTATTGTTTGTAGGTTTTTTTGGAGGACTTTGGCGGGGACGGCGTTGATTACTCCTCACATTTTGTAACGCAAAATGTGTTGAAATATTGAGCGTTGCAAGGTTGGGCCAATGGAGTAATGCGACAATCGGTTTTAGGTTTATGCGGGCCGTCTGAGAAAAGATGCCGATAGTCCGTTAAGGTGTTATTTGAAGTCGGAGGTGCGGAAAGTATCGTGGCAAATTGAACGATCTAGATGATGCGGCTCGTCGGAGGACGCCAACGGCGAAGGCGTGCCAATGTAAATTCGCCATTGTTGCGTGGACTCGCAACGAAACGGAATGGCGAGTTAGAGTGTGCGACGGTGACCGGGGGAAGCACAATCATGCCTTCATCGTGTACGAGGAAGGGCATCGTCCACGACATCCATTAACCTCAAATGAAAGAACATGTCCGGATATGACCAACACGAGGTGTACACCGCGCGATACAAACGTCGTTGAAGATTAGGTTCCCCGCATCTGCGGTAAACGTGAAGCAAGTTTACAACGAGCGGGCAAAGATGCGCACTGAGGAATTGGATGGTAGGACGGCTGCGGGACAATGCTTGCGCATGGCGAAACTCGGCGAGTACGTCTCTTTTGTCGATTATGATGACGACGAGCCGCTTCGGTGTTTTTATGCCATCCTTACTCGTTGAAGTTGCTACGTACGTACCCAAATGTCATTCTCATTGACACAACGTACAAGACAAACAAGGCAAAGTGGCCTTTATGTGAGCTCGTAGGCATGACACGAACCGCAACTTCGGATAGCTTACTCGTTCATGCGGGACGAGAAGATGGAATCTTATGAGTGGCTATTGTGGAGAGTGTATGAATTGTTGGGTACCGATTTAATTCCATCCGTGTTTGTGACGGACAAGCAGGATGCTTTGTTGAAGTCACGCTGGGTTTACCCAAATGTGCATCATCTTTTGTGCGTGTGGCATATTGCGAATGATGTGGAGAACAAAGTGAACGTCCTTACTGGGGGCAAGAAGCTCGGACTCGGGCTTCATTTCAGACATCATTTCTGGAACGGCCTTGTAAATGCGAAGACCGCTGAGATTTCAATGTCAAGTGGAAAGAGGTTGTTAACGCGTGGATCGAGCAAAACAAACCGATAGTTGATTATCTTACGGGAACGTGGATGAGTCATAAGGAAAAATTTGTTTGTGCTTGGACCGACAACGTACCTCATATGGGAACACAGCCACTTCAAGAGTTGAGAGCCAGCATTCATCACTAAAGTATTATATCGGCGATTCGAGGCACCTTCGATCGTGTGTTTGCGAAGATTCACTTTCACTTGGAGAATCAACATACGGAGATTAAGAGGGAGCTTGAACAGTCAAGGAGCACGCACAGGGAATTAGGTCGATCTCATTTCTTTAAGAATTTGCACGGAAGAGTATCTCATCATGCGTTGGACCTTATGTCGTATGAACTCAATAAGATGCTGGCGATGAGGTATGAAAATGAATGCTACTTATGCGATCACCTGGTGTCGAGGACCCACCTTCTCCCGTCGCGTGTTCTATGATGGAAGTTTACGATCCGAGAGCCAATTCACGACACGGATAAATGTGTTTTGGAGACAAGCCGGTGATTGGCGATGGTGAAGCTACATGCTCAAATGATATTCCACTGTGCATGACTTAGAACATTTTGAGGCGGCTAACGTGTTCGGAGAGTGACTCAGCTTGTAATGCGACACGTAACATGTCCTCAATGGAAAGTTGAATCCCGGCGGTGAGTATATTCTGATCCACGACAAGCCCCCACGGCCGGCGGATCAAGACATCAAAATCAACGCGACGCAATCCCGGTGCGTTTGAGTACGGACGATCATCGGGACGGGGTAGCAAGACAACGACGAATTCGTCAAGGAAAAAGGGAACCAGTTCTTCATCAGTTGGGATGGGGTCAACAGGTATCAACCGGATGCGTCAAGAACCGTTCCCGTTCGAGGATGCTTTGCCACATTTCATTCTGCCATACGTCGTTGGATGGACGGATGTGGAAGCTGATGGCAACGTGGGTTGGATCGTGGTCGAGGCAGGTTACGGGGATCAGGAAAAGTGGTCAATCGCTAGGGTCTCAATGAGCACTGAGTTGCGGGCGAATGAAAATGCATATGTTTCTGCGTTTTCTAAAAGCAAGGAGATTTTCCTTGAGACACACGCACGGATTTACGGCCACTTGGCTGGGCCAGCCCCGTTCGAACATTGGATGTCGGCTCCAAATGACTTATTTCCAGCTGCGACAACGATGAATATGATGTGGGTCTTCTTGTCAACACCTCCTGGTCCACGATCGCAGACAGCTGAACTATGCATATCAATATTACCCATAAGAGGAGGGCCTAGACTTACGGGACTGCGAAAGTTCGAGGGTGTGCGATACAATAACCACTTCATGCTTATACATTTACAGGATGATCGCCTCTCTACCGATTCATATTGGATGGCGGCACTAGAGACATAATCGTTGAGGTTGGGATGAGCCTTTCGTGCTCGTATTGATAGATGGCAGGCTATTAGGGCCGCTCAACGCCAATGATTGTTGTAGTTGTACCGTTGTATACATATACCCATTAAAAAAACAATAAAAACACAAATTTGAAAACTGACCGCATAATCAGGTAGTTAGTTCAACACAAAGCCACACTTAGTTTAGGGTACATTAAAAACAATGAAATTAAACAACACCATCTACTCCTCATCATCATCGTCTTCCTCCTGGGGGACTTCAATGTGCATCTGCTGGCACCAACGCCCGTGCAAATCGACCATCTCATCGTACCAAGCATGGTTAATTGTCGCTGTCTCATCGTCCGCTTGGAACTGATGCCTCCCCCGTTGAACTAATGAAGCCCATGTATAGGCCCACTTTTATAAAAAAAAAATTACAAAAAAAATCGGTCAGATCAATAAAAAATACAACAAAAAATAAAACACTAAAATAATTAATTATGATGAGTGTTTAAGTGTACCTGTTCGTGTGTCGGAAGGTCATCCACTGTCGATTGGCTTGCGGAGGCATTGTTGTTCAAAAATTTGTGTGAATGGGCCGCATACCAGTCGTTGTAGGCGACATCCGACTCCCACGGCACTTGTTTCGTGCGGGGCACATCACGCACTGACATTTTGTTGTTGATTGGAAACCCCGCCCAGTCAGCGCTGACGTTAGCCTCCACGAATTCCAGTTTGTAGGGGCCCTTCGCCGGTCGCTCAGCGCTATTTGGGACTGATAATCGCCGTGGGATATGTTGTAGGTGCCCTAACTGCCGAACGACACGATCGGGCATGTACAGCTCAGTGATGTCGTATGCACGAATGCCGCCATTGTACAACGTCCTGGTACATGACTTGTACGGGGCAGGACCGTACGGGGCCCAACTCACACGATCCGGCGTCAACGCATCCAACGAGGCCCTCAACTGTCGCAGGCGCTGTCCCGAACTTGGCTGGCGGATGGGGGACCACCTGCTCGCCCGAGGCCCATTAACAGGCTGCTCCGCGTGTGGCCTAAAATCAGGAAAGTACTCGTAGATCCAGGCCTGCAGCAGGGTCAAACACCCGGCCATCTTGGCCGTCCCGGCCCTGCTCGCCATCCCTAACTGGCGGTAAAGGAACGCCAAGGTCACCGTCCCCCAAGCAATGCGATCAACGATAACATCAGTGCTAGGCCACGGATGCGGCCTAATTCTATCCCTCGATTTGTCCACAAGGATAGTGTTACCGAGCATGCTCAACAACCACGCCCGTATCCTATGGGGAATGGGAAAACTGGTCGTTAAACTGATCGTCCTCAAATGGGAGTCAGCTATGCCACCCTTGTCATAAGTGCTATCAGCCTTCAGCTCCGCCATTGCTTTTTCAAAAATCACGGGCACGTACTGGTTAACGACTTCCCGAGGAAGTCCTTCAGGCATCAAGCCATCAACTGCAAGACCCAATATATGTTGCACATCATGCAACATGATCGTCATTTCACCAAAGGGAAGGTGAAATGTGTTTGTGTCGGGTTGCCACCTCTCAACGAACGCCGAGATCAACGTCGAGTCGATGTGATCGTACATCAGCTCCGGCAAGTTGGTTATTTGGATTCTTCCCAGTGCAGCCTGGCATTCAGGTTCCAACTGTGCGTGTACTGACCACAACTCCCTCAACGCATTCTTCTTCGTCAGGCAATCAAGGACAACACGAGGCGAACGCTTGCAACCCTCCCATATTACCCGAGCAATGTGACCTCCAAAGCTCGATATCAATGAGGGAATTGCAGGTCCCCCGGGAACGTTACCACCAATCTTCCAGGAATTGTCGGCGCTACGCTTCCTCTTCGATATACGCTCATCGACCCGGCGTCGCGATGCGTAAGCCTCCTGCCCACCCTTCGATGGGGCAAACTGCGGATGCATCCTCATCGGCATGAAACCCGATGGCCTGTAACTGGCCCGATGGTGAAAAATTGGCGATGGAGGTCGGGATCATCTGCATCTCGGGCTCCTGTCTCATCGCCCCCGACTCGATGTTGTAGAGCCTAGACTCACCCATGGCCTGGTTGAGATGGTCAACGAAATCCATGGCCCGACTACCGTGTCCTGGCCGTCCCCACGCATCACCTGCATCCTTACCACCAAAGACGGGCGAGTTGACGCAGTCACATTGCTGTGGGGTCCCTGCACTCACCTCCAACCACTCACAAGTCGATTCGCCCGGTCGTAAACCCGCGGCCCTTGCCCTTCCCTACCATTTTAGATCACCTGCAAAATGAAGACATACATAACAACCAAAATCATTTAAGTCGCAATAATATGCACAAATGGGTTAGCGTGTGTTGGTTACCTAAGTTGTGTCACGAGGCAAGAGGATCATGTTATTGTCCAAGGAGAGTGTGTTGTTTAACTGTTAATATATGGTTGAAAAAGACTTTCACAGTGCATCGACTTCGTTTAATTGTTTGGTTCCCAAAAATCGCATCGCCAGTTGAATACGCGAGGTCTCATACTCGGGAGTTAGAAGCATATCAGATTCGATACAATGTAATGTTTCTTGTTGACCCACCAGGCTCCACAATAGAAACATTGCATTGCACCAACTGACACGCTTCTAACTCCTGCACTCACCGCAGCACTCGCCAATTTCACCGACGATGGCTACTTATTGGGGACCAAACAGATAAACAAGAGTTGATGCGGGGCATTGATTAACCTTCTCAACCATACATTATCAGGCTACAACACACACTCTCCTTGGACACTAATATGACCCAAAACTCAACCTCTTTCTTACACGTATACAACTAACATACAATAACTATACATTAACATAATTATTATCCTAACGTACCATCACAAAATAACCTATATATCCACTTACGTATCAACTGGTTGTTGAGTACCTAAGTTATTAAATGGATGTGACATAACTATTATGTCATCATTTGGAGTTATTAGTACATAAATTGACAATTAAGTTGGATTATGAATAAATTACCCATACCAACTATATACGCCAACTTACTTACAAATAACAACCAAAATCATCCAAACTCAACATCCTTCTAACACAACTACATATAAACTATTCGGAATATACACTAACCCGTAAACTTAGCCCTACATCACAATTACCATTTTTTTCTAAGCCAATTAATCACTAACTAACATTAACACATGCTTAATCACTAAATAATATTAACGCATCAAATATTAACAACGAATCAATATCACTGATATTAATCACTACTAATTGTCATATTAACACATGCATAACATTAATATTGATATTAACAATATTAATTTTCATAACACAATATTAATAAAAATAATACAATTAATCACTAATAATTATCAAATTAACACATAATTAACTATAATATTCATAATAACAATAGTAATAATTTTCATATTTAATAATAACAATATTAACTTTAATAAATATAATTTTTAATTTTTATTTATTATTTAACAATAATCTAATAACAATTATTAACAATAATAATATTAATAGCAATTATTATCAATAACAATATTAATAAAAATAACAATAACAATATTAATAAACATAAAAATAACAATATTAATAAATATAACAATAAATAAAACAAAAAAACGAAAAAAAAATTTAATCGGCACGGCTGCCGTGCCGGACCCTTTTTTTTATTTTTTTTTGTTTTTTCGTTCGAAATTAAAATTTACAAATCATAAAACCATAAATTCAAATCACAAATTCGAAACATACCTCAAATTCGTCGATTGAATCCCGGTATGAGGGTGGTTTGTGGTGGTTGATGGTTGAGAGCGTTTTTTAGAGAGATAAACTAGAGAGATAGTGGAGAGTGAAGTTATGAGGTTCAAGGGCGTGGGTTGGAAATATTATGCGAAAGGTGGGCGACAATAGTAAAAAGGTGGGCGATGAAAAGCAAGCGGGTAAATTTATGGGAAGGATGCGGGTAGGAGTGCAATATATATTGCATGCACCCGGAGCATGTGCTCCACATATTTATAAGTGAACAATTATTGTACTAAGAGTGAACAATCTAATATTCAAGGTGAACAATCTAATACATGTGAGTGAACAATCATATAATCCGGAGCACGTGCTCCAGGAGCACCTAATAAATTGCAGTAGGAGTGGGACCCAACTTTAGATTATTGACACTCCAGTTTTATGTCCACTACATGCTTGTCGGGTTATTCTCTTGAGATAGAGGTCCCATGGATTGGACAATTTAACTATGTAAAAAAAATTAAATTTAAGGCTCGGGATTGAAAATTTTGGTTAACTAAAATGATGAAGAGGAGTGAAAGAAAATAAAATAGAAGGTGAAATGAATTTGAAATTTAATTTAATAAAATAAAAATAATAATGATAGTAATAATAATGATGATAATACTATAACAATAATAACAATAGTAACTATAAATCGCTGATAAACCTTAGTTTTACCATCATAAACCTCGGTTTTTTAACTTTGTTTAGGGTGTCTTTTACCTACTTTGGCACAAAATCAACTTGATTTAGCTCATTTTCGCTTGTTGTAGTTAAAATGTTTCACTTTGTCAATTGTAGGTGAATTTTTGGTAATTCAAGGCGTTTTAATGATTGTTGAATGAAATATGAGGAAGTCACGGAGAAGTTGAAATGAAAAGAGTGTGTGAAGGATCCCAAAGGAAGTGTACGCAAGCAACCGTGCGAGGTGGCACAACTTAAGGGATGTTTTTGAAGCTTTCAAACTTGCACGCCTGTGCGCCAATCCAGAATCATGCAAAAATTCCAGAACTGGTGCACACCCATGCGCATGCCTGTGCACGACCCCAATTTACAGTTTTAGTTTTTAAACTTTATTTTATTTAGAAACAAAGACAGTTTTTCATGACTAGGTTAGTTTCTATTCTTCCTCCTAGGTTTGAATTTGTTTCTCTATGCAAAAGATTCATGAATTTCGCTTTCAATTATGTGATTCAAGACTAATTTTCTCTTTCTCTTTCTCTTTATGTTTATGGTTATTTATGTTCTTACTAGATTCGTTTTGTTTCTCTTTAATTCCTTTAGTATGTTTGTTTATTTATTTTTTTTTGCAAATCAAAACAAGGAAATTTTATTACTCCAAATTCAACTGATCTTCAGCAATAACATCCAACAAAATAGGAGGGGGAGAATCAAAAAGAGCTGCATTCGGCCCAGAATACAAGGCCCAAGTTATTAGTCTATGGGCAAACATATTTGCAGTCCGCTTGATCCATTTTAATTCTTGGATTGGGCTTGCTTCCCATTTGTTCAGGACCTCCTGGGCCTCCAAAGCGAAGGGACTTCTGCCAGGGTTTTTTGATGTCAGCATCTGAACTATATTTCGAGCATCACTCTCAACCACACCTTGAACCACCTTCATCTCCCTGCTCAAAACAAAAGCTAGTTCTATGGCCTTCAACTCTGCAAACTCTGCCGGCCAAGTCACCTCCATTCTCCTCACTACTGCCCATTGGAATTCACCAATACCACTTCTTGCCACACAACCAAAGGCTACCCTCCTCCCTTGACAGTCGACAGCCGCATCACAGCTTAGATAGGTGATGTGAGGTTCCCCTCCCTTCCAGATCTCCTTGCTCACCAGCCCTATCTGACTCTACTGCTTCATCATCTTTTGGCTGAATTCCCAGTGGCTTTTCACTGCTCTTTCAGCTACAAGAATCGGGTCAACTCGTCTGACTTTAGCTGTGTCTTCATTTCGAGCCCACCAGATGCTCCACAAGCCATAGCTACACAGCTCCACTTCAGATTTATTTAGCCTCTGAAGCATGTTCCAGATCCACTCCTTACCATTGGTGCCATGAATATACTTCACCTCCAACAAACCCAAGTACCTCCACACCTCTTTCGTCCACTTGCAGCCAAGAAAAGCATGTTTCTGGTCTTCCTCAGCCAGCTTACAAATCGCACAAATATTGGAATCCACATTGTGTTTTTTGAACAGGTTGGCCAAGGTAGGTAAGATGTTCTTTGCAAAATGTCATAACAAATTTTGACCTTTGGGTGTACCTGTAAATTCCATATTTGCTTCCAAATAGCCCTCTCTAGGTTTTGTGATGGGGAATCCTCAGTCGTACTCCTCGCAAGATGATAGCCACTTCTGACTGTATACTCTCCGTTTTTGGTGTGAACCCACCTCACTTGATCTGCAACTTTAGTTGTGGGGATTGGAAGAGATTTAATCGCTGTTATCACCTCATCTGGGAAGGCCTCTTTAAGTTTTTCTTCATCCCAAGCATTTATCTCTTCTTCCCTTAGGAGGTCTTTCACTCTCCATTCCTTCTGCCCTTCTCCTGGAACACCCACAAAATAAACCCCATCTATTGCCACCCACTTATCCCTCCAAACTTTGACACTCTCTCCATTTCCAATGTTCCACCCTAAGCCTTCCATAAGCAAATCTCGGCCCTCAAGGATACTTCTCCACACATAGCTAGGATTAAAGCCACTTTTCGCCTCCAAGATATCGCTTCTAGGATGATATCTTGCTTTAATTATCTTACTAACTAGTGACTTGATTGCTCAACAACCTATATGCTTGTTTTGCCAATAAAGCAAGATTAAAGTCATGGAGACTCCTGAAGCCCATTCCTCCATTTTCCTTACGGGAACACATCTTACTCCATTTTAATGAATCTACTCCCCGCCGATCTGCTTTCCCGCTCCACCTAAAATTACTAATCATACTTTGCACTTCGTCGTGGAAGGAAATTGGGATCTTGAAAATACTCATTGCATAAGTTGGCACTGCTTGAATCACTGCTATAATGAGAATTTCACGACCTACTTGCGATAAGAGATTCTCTTTCCATCCATGGACCCTTGCCTGGATTTTCTTCTTTAAATCTTCAAATATTGTCTTCTTTGACCGCTCCACAATCAGAGGTTGTCCTAGATATCTATTCTTTGATTGCATTTCCACCATACCCAGCTGGCCCAAGATTGATTCTTTCTTTCTATCTCCCACATTTACACTGAAGAAAGCCTCTGATTTTTCCAGATTTATTTGTTGCCCAGATAGCATCTCATACTCCTTAAGAATTTGTTTCAACACCTGAGCTTCAGTCTCGTTTGCTTTTAGAAAGAAAATAGTATCATCTGCGAAAAGCAAATGAGAGATTGAAGGGGCTCCTCTATAAATACTGACCCCGCTCCATTGTCTCCTCAAAATCGCCTGTTGTATGAGAGAATTCAGACCCTCCGCCACTAACAAAAAGAGATAAGGTGAAAGCGGATCGCCTTGCCTTAGACCTCTTTCCGGTTTCACAAACCCAACCCTCTCATCATTAATGCAAAAGGTATATGTAACCGTTCTAACACATTCCATAATCACCGATATTACCTTTTGTGGGAAGTCCATCTGTTTCATGATGAGCTCCAAAAAACCCCATCCAACCCGGTCATAGGCTTTACTCATTCCTTTAGTATGTTAATTAGTTAATTTTGTGTTGTTGGGTTGTGATTGCAATGGTTTGATGACTAATTGATCTTATTTAGGCCTAATCTATCCAAATTCATGTGCATATGTATTTTTAGGTAAGTGATTTATGCTGAGATGTGAGGTCAATTTACTAGCGTGATGGGAGAAAATAGTTAGACTTTTTGATATGAGAATAATCGAATTCTAACTAGGTCTAGGGTTGTTATTCTTGTAGTTTAAGTAGACTAGTTCCATGAGAATTGGCAAATAGTTAGACTAGCTCTTAACCTTTGAGAGAGGGCTTTGGCGAGCTTTAATGGTGCAACTGATCACTCTTAATTACTTATTTAAAATTGGTAGATTAGGTTATTCTTTTTTTTTTTTTTGATGAAGTAGATTAGGTTATTCAATATTGATTAGTTGTTGAATATTTGTATCGCAACCTGAGTTTTTATTGTTTTCGTATTTCATTAGTATTCAGGTAAAAATTATGGTATTTTTGTCTTCACCTTTATATTTAATTTAACTCAAAATAATTATTAAGTTAGAATTTTTATGTGGTTTATTTAAATTTTGCAGGTTGACAATAAAAGATGGAAAATTGAAGAGAAAATGCTGAGAATTTAAGTTGGGTTGATTTGGAAAAAAAAAAAAAATTTGAGCCCGATAACATTGCAAATTTGGGCAGAAAAGGAAAACAAGTACAAGAAGAAGACAAAAGGGTCAAGCCAAACCCTAGCCCACCCATGGCAGCTACCAATCACATGTCATCCTTCATTTCCTTTCTCTATTATCATTATCACATCAGTTACCCCCTATGTACATATCATCACCCATCATCCATCATCATCATCAGATCAATTCATCTACAACCCATTTTTCTGAGATTTTTCGGCTGAGCTCAATTGTTGTCGAATCTCCCAATCGTCCACCTCCATAACAAACCCTCAAGAGTCAAACCATGACCAAATCAGTTAGCAAGGGATTGAGTCAACAGAGCAAGATGAGTGGCGGAGAAGGAGGATTATCCAGAATTTTTGGGAGTGTTGGTAGTTAGGGTTGGGATAAACTCTTGTATAAATAGATGGGTAGGAAGACGGTGGGATCGACCCGTATTTGCCGGATTACACTACAAGTGAACATCGTGCGCTTGCGGTCATAATTCAGAACCAACAAGTAGCTTCCCTTGATCACCACTACAATCACCCTGTTATTTATTTAACTTGAAACACTTGAGTTTGTTCTGACCGACTGTAACACAACTCCCTGTGGATTCGACAACCTACTCCCAAAAGTACGCCAACAATCGCTCAATCTTGTCAAAATTTAACTGCAAAGGTAACCCGAAAGTAATGAACTGATGTGTGGCGGTCATTGCCATACTCGAGTCCTGTAAAAACAAAAACAGTTAACTAAATTGAAATGCGCGATTTTGTTAATTATGTTATGAACCAATTAGTGGAGGAACACAATATAGAGAGAATAATAAAGATGAATAATAGAGACAAGAGATATTGACAGAGGAGAATAAGATGATTCATACTAATTATATAATAAGAGTCCTGCATAGTATAGACCTTATATGGAAACATAATCCTCTAATATTATACCATCCTAATATATAAAGATACCCAAAAGATATCTGCTTAGTATATGGATATTAACACACACACACATAGTATATATATATATATATATATATATATATATATATATATATATATATATATATATATATATATATATATATATATATATATAGTTTCATAATGCTCCCCCTTGAATGTCCATTATCCAAAAGAATTAATATGTCTAGTTAAAACCTTACTAGAATAAACCCAATTGGGAGAAAAACCCATCAAAGGAAAAAGGGTACATAATTCTAATACGCAAACATATGTTGCCTTATTAAAAATAGTTCCGAGGAAAACTCAGTAGGACAAAACCTCATATAAGAGGAAAAAGAGTATAACACGTATTACTCCCCCGGACAAGAACATCAATTTAGATCTTTGAGGCGATGCAATTAAATTTTATGACTAGCTTCTCAGACATTAAAGTCAAAAGTGACTTGTCAAGTGAATCAACCAAATTCTCGCCGAGGCATATTTCTTGCATACTGGCTCTGGACCCATAATAGTTGTACCTTCAAGGTATCAAGGTAGGTTAGATCATGTATGGCTAGCAAGATACATCGATGCTTCAATATCATTGAAATACGATACTTGAAGACCCAAATACAGTACTTCAAGACTCAAATACGGTACTTCAGAACCAATGAATTTCTCATCATCTTTTCGAGATCGGAAAGGGGTTGATTTCATATTAAATGTCTGTATCACTGTCAGGGTACTTAAAAGGGGGTGCATTGCCCATGCAACATCCACTACTAGCTAACAGATTTTCCCACTGTTTTCCCACTGAAAGTGAGGTAGGAAACCCCTATTTCCCACCGCGACAATTTTCAGTGGAAAATTTCCCACTGTTTACCCACTGTATGTGTTGCTACAGATTTGTGGGAAACTTTCCCACCGAATCCAATGCGGTGGGAAATTTCCTAGTGAATCCAATCCGGTGGGAAATATCCCACTGGTTATGTCCGTCAGTGAGAAATTTCCCACTGTATATGTCTGAGGGAAATTTCTCACCGAATTCATTTCAGTGGGAACTTTCCGACTACATTCATATTGGTGAAAAATTGGTGACATCATTAAAAATCATGTTTGAAACCCTAAACAATTAAATGTATCAGTATATAAAAATACATACATATACACCAAGAAAAACATATGTTCACCATAAATACCAATGGTACGCACTTTAAGCAAAAAAACCATCTCTGGGATACATATTCATTGATTCTTGTTTACACAAGAAAAATCAAGTCTAAGTCAGAAATCATGTATTAAGCCATAAAAGAAAGCAAAATAAGCCCAAGTCATAGATAGGCCATATAACACATTCTACTAGTTGAATCCTCACCCTCACTAATTGAATCTAGCACCAAGTTAGGTAAAGTAATAGTAGGGTTGAGGGTCTTGAATTGAGCAAACCAATTAAGTAAAGCAGTTTTCATTGTTTGGTTTGCTTGGGTAGATTTCTAGCGTTTCTTTGACTCCACTGCCAATTGTGATTGCATATCTTATAAGGCTCTCTTTTGCTTTTGATTTTCCTCAACTAGAGCAGCAATAATGTTTGTATCATCTTTAGCATGGTTTTTACGCCCAGATTAGCTTGTGGTGTTTCAGTATGAATCTCCTTGTAGTCCAAAACTGCAAACATGGCCTCGATCTGTCACACCATTTGCATCAATCCAAATCTTCATTTTCTCTTCATAAGTAAGATGAGGTTAAGTTGGTTGGTTGGAGCCTTCAGTCGATTGACTAGCAAGAGTCTCATCAAGCTTTTTCATATATTATTCCTAATATGAATTCTACACTAATAAGTTTATAAACATATTATATAAAGGACATATAAACATGAAATATAATATCTCTAAAAACTTACATGAGCTGTCGCATATTTATCCTCCACCCATTCGTGGCCTTTCTTTTGATGTAGACAAAGATATACACGACTCACAGTAGATACTTCACCTTTATCCATCTAAAATTAAAAAAAATGAAAAACAAAACTCAACTTATCCAAAGTTTCAACATTATAAGTACATTAAAATACTCCCACATCAATGTTGTAAAAAGATAAATAATAGTCAAACTAAAAGGTATATTAAAAATTAATACTAAAAAATCTGTAAAAAAAATCTGGCAGAACTTCTCCTAAAATTGGACCATTGCCTAGACTTATCGTCTCATATTTTCTCTTGGAAACAAATATAATAATCAATACCAATCTCAACGGTCATATGCCGGAGAATCACATCCAAACACAACACTACAGGCCACACGCCTTGAGAAGAATAGTCACAAATCATGAACACGAAATAATAGAGTAATAGTATCTTATGCATTCAAAAAATGAAATTTGGAGTAGAATATTATAAAATTATCATATTCTTTTTATGCACATTAACTGGGATGGAACAACCAATATGAAGGGAAGAACCAACACCATTTGTTGATGCACGAGCCGTTGTTGCAGCATTGCTCTTGTTTTTAAACTCTTCAGAATTCTAATATTCCTAAAGACCCTTCCAGATTGCTTCATCAAGCTATTGTTGGCAAGTATCAGGTTTCGTTCGAACCTCTCTAAAAGTGTCCTTTAATTACTCCCGACCACGATATTCAAATCTTTCTCTGATAGCTTTGTCATCATGATCCTACCACCAATAGAATTTCTATACAAGATTATTCACACATGTAAACGCTATAAGTTATCAAGTTAGAATCATAAATTGAGTAAGATATTTCATATATATAAATATGTATGAAACACTTGCCTTGTATAAAATGCTCAAGTGTGTTCAATGTTGAGTGTGAATCTGTGTAATACCCACTCTCTCCCTAACCAACAAAATTAGCAAGAAAAATTATAAAATTACTTAAATTGGTAAAAGTTAATAATGAGGGATGAAAAAATATATATATGTTGAATTAGTAAAAGTTACACTAGGAATGTAAAATTTAACTTACATCCTAAGAGAACAACATTTTAGTTCACCTGGAAGTGGCCGAATCATGAAGTAATAATGCAAGCATAAGCCTACTTGCGTACATGCATGGAGTGTTTCACTGAATTATCTCCTATAGAACCCAGATGGCAAGACATTCTTCTACTGATGAAGCTAATAATCCCAAAAAAAAATATAAAAAAAAGAATAGAACATAACTATAGAAGATGTGCAAAAAATAGTTATTGAGGAGAACTAAAAAGTGTAAAACATAGTTGGTGAAGCCATCTCACATCAAAGGCTTTGATTATTTTTAGTAATAAAAATTGGGAAAGCATCATAGAAACTGGACAAGTATATGATCATTCTAATACAAAAATTTGCTAAACATGACCATTTTCACTTGTGTTTGTTGCAATATTGTATTAGTGAGCAGGCAACATCTGCACATCATGCATAAATTTCACAAAAGTTGTAGCAGTTGTGTTTGAACAACTTCGACAAATACTTGGTGGATTAAAACCCCAATGAAACCAAAGGATTACCCTGAAGGCACAGAATACAATTAGACAATTAAGATATTCAATCACAAGTACAAACAGTAATTGCATAGCAATATCCTCTCGACATTCAATTTTTCATCGCAATTGCAGCACACAACCAGCAATTTTTACTGTCAATTAAATTTGAAAACGATAAACCCAGGCCAAGTCAAATAACTGCCAAATGATCTCCAATCAGTGGAAAACCCACCAGTAATGCAATAAAAATGAAACTAAATCGATTAAACAACGTATTAACAAAGTGACCGAAAAGTAAAAAGTTTGAAAAACCTAACCGTCAAGACGAAGCGGAAAAACTTGGGGCAGATAGAGGAAAATGAAAATTCCGTTCACTGGGAAACTCTGTCAATCGGTCGGAGATCGATGCAAGGAATGGTGCTGGTTGAATGGGAAGTTGGGGTTTTGGTTTTAGCGTGTAATAATTCCGGGAACGGCAGAAGGTCTGTGCGTATGCCGATCAGGGAAGAGGTGGGTCGTGGTGTGGCTGTTGACAACGACTACCGACTTGTTAACTGCGTGCGACGAACGGGAAAAGGTAGAAGGGAGGGAGAATTTGCAGACGTCTGGGTCTGGCAGCAGCAGGACTAAGGTGTAACGATGGGTTGAGGATGGGGAAAACTTAGGGTTCAGCAACAAGATGATGGTGGGAAACAAATTTTCCCAATTTTTTAAATTTTTCTTTAAATTTTGGATAAAAACAAATTAGATGGAAATGAAAACATTGTTGGTGGGAGTCAATTTTTTGTTTAAATTTTGGTAAAATAAGGTTAGAGCCTTAGAGGGAAATGAAATTATTGTTGGTGGGATGAACTTTTTCTATGGCAGATGGGGGAAGTGTTGAATTTTAAATTAGTGGGAAATTAGTGGGAAATTTTCCACCACAATTCTAACCGTGGGAAAACGGTGGGAAATATCAAACGGTGGGAAGATAGTGGGAAATTTTCCACTGCTGTTGTTCGGTGAGAAAATTACAGTGGGAAATGAACTATTTTCTAGTAGTGATCATTTTAGTACTTATGCTACAAAAATTACTTTATGTGCAAAAGTTCTTTCTCAAAGTGTGCAACTTGTAATAAACCAAGGGGATAATAAATTTTACCAAAGTCTTTCATTCTAAATGCTTTTGTACAACAATCCAATACTTCTGAAACTCTTCGGGACTCAGGAGTCATAAACATTATTCATAAACAGTTTATAACCGAATCAATAATTTCCTTTGATTATGCAACGTGCATCCATATTACTTTAGGAGGTGTTTGGCTACTCAGCTTTTTGGGTAGCTTTTAGCTTTTTGGATAACTTTTAACTTTTTGACTAAGGTTAAAAAGCTACCTGAGGTGTTTAGTAAGTAACTTTTTATATTAGCTTTTTGGACCCAATAAACTAGTTTTCAAAAAGTTACTTGATGAAACTTTTTGAGATAGCTTTTCTAAAAAGCTACTTTACCAAACACTTTTCCTGCAATAACATCAAACAGCCTAATCCAAACAACTACCAATTTCAATGACTATCAATTTGGTTGTCAAACAGGGCCTTAATCACATAGATATCTATCTATAAGGAACTAATACTCTCGAGAATTTTATTGTGTGCTTTCGACACTTTGAACCCTTTGGAGTTTTATATAAATATCATTATCAAATTTCTCATAAGTTATAATGATATTTATAAGATGCATACTTAGATTTTCATGTACTGCCAAATTTAAAGGTACCATGATGTATTATCATGAACTACATATGAGTATATATATTCCTTCATACTCGATACCAAGTCTTTGTGAAAGCACTTGTGCAACAAGTCGTTCGTTGTGGCTTATATCTTATAACCTCCTTTTCTCATTATGTTTTTACACAAAACGTAATTGTATCCCACAAGTTTTACACCAGTTTAGTGTATGGACAATAGGTCCTGATACTTCCAATTTCACAAAAGAATATAATTCTTAAATGCATCTTTCCACTTGGTCAATCTCATCATTGTCCGTAATCATTAACATACCTAAATTCACGATCCCCATGGTCACTCACAATAGTGAGCACTACATTATATAATCAAATATTATATCGACGTCAACTTCATTTCGGTTCCAGCTTATCCCATTTATGACATAAGCTAATTGAGATCTCATCATTTTCGTGAATTTCAGATACCTGAGCTTGTGGTGTAACTTCCATATTTATCATCATTGAGGACTCTTCTGGAGTCGAAATGTAATAACCCAGTGTTAATTAGACCCTAAGGTCATTTAATTAAGTTAATTAATTAAGTTTATTAACCAATGTCGCACTTTTCGATTTTTTTAACTTTGTGTTTTGCAGGACTTCTCTAGTATAGTAATTTTGGTAGATACCTGTAACGCCCCGAAAATTCAATTGTAAAAAAAAAATCAAAGTCAAACTAACGTTAACGGAAAACTCAGCGGAAGTCTCATTTTTTTTCTTTTCAACTGGGCGTCACTGCCGTATCCCCGAAGGAATACAAGGCGAGAAGGAAAGACTACAACTGTTCGACAACGATAAACCAAACTGACAAACTCAAACTAACTTCAAGCCTTTCAAAAAGAAACATAACACGACTAATAAAAACTAAGCATGCCAAGCCTCACTGCTAATTCCCGTTCCCAGCATATTGATCATCACCTGAAAACAAAACATTTCAAAAATGAGGGGAAAAACTCAATAATGTCTACCCCTAACCATTAAAAACAATTCAAATTCATTTCAACTCATTTAAAGGAGAGGGAACAAGTCAAACCATTTCACAAACCTTTAACCCTTATAATTGTTTTTCTCAACCCAACCAATTCAATTTTATTATGCGGGTGGGATGCCGTATCCCTTAATGTAACATTCGCCCACCAAAGGTATCAAAATAATCACCCACCGAAGGCATCAAAACATTCGCCCACCAAAGGCATATCAAAACATTCGCTCACCAAAGGCATCATAACATTCGCCCACTAAAGGCATATCGAAACATTCGCCCAGCAAAGGCATCATAACATTCGCCCACCAAAGGCATATCAAAACATTCGCCCACCAAAGGCATCATAACATTTGCCCACCAAAGGCATCAAACCCAGGTTATCAAAACTAGTAACAAAACTACTCATAAAAGACCATCCAATTTCTCAACTCATAAATCAAAGTATAACAATTACAAACAGTTATCCAAAACAAATGGTCACATTTTCCACATGAAGTCCCTTTCGGGGTGCAAATTTCAAAATAGATTAGAAAACCACAAAAACACTTAAAAAGACATCCCAGTGGGGATTATGGCATAGACATTACCTTATTAGCTTCACTTCACAGCAAATAACGAACACACTTGAGCTCACTAACGACGCGAATTAGCATGGGCCTAAAATAGAAATAATTATTCTAATCAAAACGCGCCCGTCGAAGTTAGTATTAACTACCTTCTACCTAACCCTCCCCTAGGAACACTATAGGTTCCTATCATTCATGAATTCACACTTTAAATTACCTAACACATTCCAAGTAATCACATAACAAGATCAAAACAACCTTTTCACTCAACAACACTTTCATTAATAATTAATATCAACAAGGCAGATTACAACACTCACATATAAAGGGTCGTAACTTGACTTCCCGACATCCTATAGGTCTGGTTTTAGAATTTCGGAAACCTCGGGATGTCTACTAAAACTCTTATGTTGAATCCGAAACCAAAAACACGCTCTAAGGTCCTCAAAAACGGTTATCAATCCAAACTGTCCAAATCTGACGTACGTCTGGTAATCGGGGTATAACTTGACTTATACAAAGTCCGATCCGCAAAATTCCTATGAAAACTAACATATGAAGGAACCTCCAGTTCAAAGGATTTGATCAAAGGATGACTATACCTCTCGTGGTGACCTATTCTTTATACCTTATCGAAACTGTCCCATTCTCGGTTCCCATATAGTTGGAAATTTTGGTTTAAACTTTCACTATTTGATCCCGGGGTTCTAATTTGGGCCTAAAACAGTGGCTAAGGTTAAATTCCTCTATCCTTATCCACCCAAGGTCCATACCTCATAAGTACTAAAACTAACCTAGTAAAACAACTTGTACTAACATGTACACCTACTTGACGCACCAACCATTCACATTAAAAAAAAAAATAGAATAACCTCATATTAGCCATACGAATAACTAGAACGATACCAAGTCATCTAATTAACCAACAAGATTTATACTTGACATGTATACTAATAACATTGTCAAATTTTGCATGAAAATAACTTTAATAAGCCTCTAAACATGATTTAACAATTATCATGCCATATTACAACGTATTAATAACCCGCTAATGGAACTAAAACAATACGAACATAGTTCAACTAGGAGGAATAATCATATTATTGCAAGTATTCCACTTTAATTTTCATGAATCTATTCTACCAAAAACTAACATGATTTACAATAATAACATCTAGTATAACTCAAACATTTGCATGACTTATTCCACTGGACATACATGATTTATTCCACTAAACCTAGCATGCTTTACGTAACAGAACACTTGCTAATCCTAACATGCTTTGTATCATTGTATGAATTAACCAATTAAGCATATAGTAGCAAGTTAGAGTAAATAGCAGAACATATAATCATATACTAAAAAAAAATCAAGACTTGTACTTTGATATTCATACTAACTAGCATAGTTTATAGAATTAATTAACCATAGCTATAAGGCAATTTAGAATCAAATTAAAAGAATAAACAAGGCTTGGATTGGGACTAAGAATAGAGTTTATGTTAGGGTGTTGATCGGTGACTAGGGTGGAGTCTGGGCGGTGGAGTGCGATGGTGGTGGGCGTCGGTGGTGCACGAGACCCACGGAAGCAGGCGGCAGCGATGCGGTGAAGCGGAGCGATGAGTGGTGTCGCAGGGCAGCCGCAGCACGTCCTCGCGTTCCTAGGTCTTGGCCTTGCACAGGCGTCGACGGCGGTTGGCAACGGTGAATGTGGTGGCGCGGCGGTTGCAAGGGGGTGGCGGCGTTGTTCTATGTGGTGGTGCACACGACAGCAAACCGAGCAGAACGGGGGTGAAACAAAGTGTGGAAGGAAGAGATCGAGGGAGGGATAAAGAAAGAAATAAAGGGAGAGCGATTGCTGGTGGTTGCCGAGGTGGTTTCCGGCGACTTCCAGGTGGCGGCGGTGGCTGAGGGTAGCAAGTTGGGAGAGGAAGGGAGTAGAGAGAGAGGGAGGGAGGGGGTCACGTAGGGTTTCCTTGGGAGTTTTAGGTTTTACTAGTTTAATAATTACTCTCTAATCTCACCCTAATCTGATATTAACTCTAATCCCTCTCCAATCTAACTTTAAACTCCACTAACAAGAATGAGATCTAACTCCTAACTAATTCTAATACCAATTTGATTTCTACTACTAATAACTAATAATAATAATTAATACTAATGATACTATTTCTAACAAACTACCATTACTACTGCTTAATTCAAAAATAATAGTGATAAAAAAAGATCACGTAACCATAAAAAAAAATCATATAATAATAGTAATAATAATCTAACAATAATAATATTCACATGATACTAATAATCACCTATTACAAATAATCACATGATGATAATAATCACATATTAATAATAATAATAATAATAATCACATAATTCATCCAAATAATAATAACACATAAAATTACCAATATACCCTTACCACCAACGGTCCTACGAGCTCAAGTGTCAGCATAAATAATCACAACGAAAATTTAACAATTAACAGAGTCAAACTTAATTTACTAAGTTCGTAACGGTCAACACCTTTGAATTTTTTCGGGGTTTTACAATACCTCTCAAATAGTATTACCGATCCTTCATATTCAAATCTTTTGTCGGATAATTTCTCATTCGGGTTTTTCATATTTATTATTATTATAGACATAAGTACTCCGGAAATTTTCATCATGGGAATCCTCATAGTTTAGTCTCGTAGAATTTTATTCGGGAACCCAAGATAATGGTATCGGGCTAAGGGAACAAGAATTAGGAGGAAGGAAGATAGATTGAGTGAGAAGTGGGTTAGGCCTTATAAATAATTAAGGCCACAGCCTCTTCCTTTATAATATCACTTAGGATTATTTCTTTCATTATCTTTCCCTTCTTAATTCACAAAGCAAATCCTTCTACACATTCTTCCCACCCTCTTCACTGCCCCCTGTCAGCCTCTGCCGTGCCCCTCTCTTTTTCTTATGCCGGCGACGGCTGCACCGACGACGGCTGCAGGCGTTGGCCAGTGGCTTCTCCGCGATGGTATTCTTCCCTCTGTGTTCCTCTCTCTCTCTCCTCTTTTCTAAGGTAATCTCTAAACCCTAATTTCTTAAATCAAGTTCTTTTGAGTTAGATGATCTTGTTTATGAATTTCTTAGTAGAATTATTTGTTTTAGAGAGCAAGGAGAGTGCAAGTGTTAATCTTGGGTCTTGTTGATGATTGAAGAGTAAATTATGTTGGAATTGAGGTAAACCAATTATGAAATTGTGAAATTATGTTGGATTGTTGAGCTTTAATTATGCATGATGTTTTGATTGATGAATTCACTGTGAGGTGTGAGTTTTAGGGATAATTATAGATGCATGTACTTGGAGTAAGATTAGATTAGTGAATTAGTGAGTATTATGATGTTTGATGATGAATTCATGAAGGATTATACTTGGGATGTTAAAGTATGTCAAGATTATGCCTTGCATGTATGAAATATGGTCAGTGATGCAAGAATTCTAGATGCTTTTAATGCTAAAAATTGAGAATTGATGCTTAAGAAGTGATTTGGGGAAGATTAGTGTAGAATACTTAAGTTTAAGATGCATGCAAACCTAAATGAAGGGTGCTTTTCAACTCTGGATACAATCTGAAATTTCAGGGAGTATAAAATGTGTTTTTGACCAATTTATAGTTTGGGATAGGTAGCTAAGATGCTAGTTAACACCCAGCTTTTGAATCTCATAGTTTCGTTATGTATATCTCCCGTTATGGCCAAAACCGTAAACACATGAATTTTTGTAAGATTTATGAGCTAGGTCTGTAAATGCATGTTTTAGGGCTGGTTGGAGACTTTATTGAGTCTTGTGTTCAACGTGAAATTTATACAGTGTTTATCAAGATTTCCGGAAAGGTAAATTTCATATCTAAAGGATGTCGGGAGTGAAAGTTATGGACTACCGAATCACGACCAGTACTCATGGTTCTGCCCGGAATTTTTTAGAGGTTCTGCTATGTTCATGGCCTAAGTTCGTGCCTTTTGCATGTTCAAATCAATCCATGATCAACATGAAAGTTTTAGTATGTCTTTCAAGCTTTCCATAGACAACTTACACGTCCCTAACCAAGGTCTACAACCTGAGTTATGATTTTCCGAAAAATCGATATCCATTCTTGTATGTTCTGGGCAGCCTTCTGTGTTAGGGATTTTTACCCTCCTTAACCACGTTATTGACCTTCATGGCAAACTAGAGAGTTGTAGTACATGAGCTTAACTTTCCAGAAAGTCCTTATGTATAATGATACGATACTTGTGGGAGAAGTTATGGCCTTCCGAGTGAACCTTAGGAAGCAAGTTTAAGTATTAAGTAATCCTAGGATTATACTAGGATATTATTCATTATTCTCATCCAAGTTCGGTTCTAATTCATGATTGTTATTCTTTCTCAAAGGTTCTCAAGAGGTCGTTGCGCCCACCTGTTCAAGTCCGTGCGGGTCCAAGTTGGTGTTTAAGTTCCAGGTGTTCAGGTACGCATATTGCCTACCTTTCCCAAGCATGTTTTATTGATGATGATGTTTTATGCTGATGACTTCATGATGTTTAATGCAAGGAAAGTTTATGATTTTGTTCTTTCAATGATGAAGTCTCTTGTTATATGGTGCTAATCGCACTAAGGTACTTTCGATGCCAACGGACATCTGTTATGCGACCTGGCCAGCGTCTATGATGAGGTCTCTTGTTATATGGTGCTAATCGCACTTAGGTACTTTCGATGCCGACGGGCATCTGTCACACGACCTGGCCAGCGTCTATGAGGAGGTCTCTTGTTATATGGTGCTAATCGCACTGAGGTACTTTCGATGCCGACGGGCATCTGTTATGCGACTTGGCCAGCGTCTATGATGAGGTCTATATATGATGACGTCTATAATGATGTCTATATTGAGGTCTACGATGATGATAATGATGATGATGATGATAATGACGATGTTTGTGATTATAAAGATTATTTTATTTTGTTTCTTGGTTATTCAAGTTTTTATATCTTGTTTTAAAAATGCGCGAACTAAAATGAACTGTGAAAGTTTACACTGTAGGGGTATGTGTGCTGAGTCTAGTCAACTCATTTGCGAAGTTTTCTGTTTTTGTTTTAGGAAGTGTTTCCCTCAACAGCAACAAGCTTCCAGGTCCGAAGAAGTAATTGGGGTGTCTTTTCATAGTTAAGGTAGACATTCGGTAACAAGAATAAGAACTCTTCCGCTTGGATGGTGATTGATGAATCTCTCCTTTGTCGAAAACGGGATGGTTTTAACTATTTTGATGAATGGATGTAAACTTTAAGTTGTGCTTTATTTTTGGAGCTGTTGATTATGATGTTAAGGATTTATAAGTGCAGTGTGAATTTAATTAAGTTATATGTATGGTTGTGTATGGTGTTGTATTGGTAGGTTTTTAAAGCCTTGTCCTTGTTATGAGGACGACGATAATGCCTCTGGATTAGTTTTTTGCTGCACTAATCATTGGACTATGAGGTATTTAATAATAATCCTATGATTATGAATTTGGGGGCGTTACACAAAATTTCCTCATTTTGGTTATCATTAATTATTTTATCCTTTTCTTTTTTGAGGAATTTAGTTTTTGGAGCCGATTGATTTATCATGCTTCATATGTGGACTTCACTCATTAACAATTTCAATTTGTCCTACCGGGACATCAATTCTTATAGGACCATTAGTAGTTAGGACATATGATTTAGTAACTCTTTATGGCTCAGTGAAATATTTGGCAGTAGATTCACTCAAGTTTATAGATAAATTATATTTTGAACTTCCAGCTCACGTTGCATTGTATGAGGATCATAATAACTCATTCCAACTTACTTCCTTGTCCAACTGCTTATTTTCTCCCACTAATGTTGGCAAAATTGTGTCACCACAATCGATAAATAGCGTCGTTAATATATCTCCAAAGAATGATTCTCTATATTTAATTATTGATGGAGATTCATACCTAACATATATTTCCGATTCCTTCGGGGTCGTATCTTAGTGCATTATCATGGAACATACATCGTATATGTAAAAATCCATTGGTGGGAAATATTTGGTTCATGGCCAATAAATACAGAGAAGGAATAAATGTTCATGATAACGTCTTGGCCTTATTTGGATCAATGTCAGTGCATGCAATATGAGATGTCCCCAAACAGTTGTAGTAAGCTTTGTTCTCAAAAGTAATAGCTTCTCCATCAATTATAAACTCGACATCTTATATACCAATGATTCGACATGATCATTTTACATATGAACATTTGGCGCAAGATGTCCAACCACTATGTCCATTAGCATACAAAGACTATCAAAAGCTTTCACCATCATTATCAAGATGAATCTTCTTGATTGATAATTTGAAATGTGCTCGTAAATCAATTGAGCAAACAATCTTGCAAACGTCAAGTTGCAAATTGACAATATACAAGTGACTAACTCGTTGACGTGTTAACTAAAGCCATAACATATTCAAATAGTTTACATATGGGCCTACAGGACCAACACAAACATCACTTATACACAACCCATGAATCTAAGGGATTCAATCTCTATCTTTACTAATGATAATTTTATAACTAATTTTCTTTGAGAGCCAACAGTTAATTAGAGCTCATTTGATTAAAAATCTTCTAGTCCCTCAAAATATATCCATATGATTTCTTCTTGTGAGGATTGATCCAAGATGCTCCTATTAATCATGTGATATGATAAAGTCTTTATCATTAGTAAATTTTTGGTTCACTAGAGTATAGTCTTCATTTGGGTTAGTTGTGTAGAATAATCCGAATAATAAGGATGATAATTTTTGTTTCCTAACACATATCTTTTGCTCCATTCAATTTCATTGTATACAATCCAAACATTATTTTTACTAGTTATTAGTATGATATTCATTTCCACGAACATACTTTGAACTTAATTAATAAGTTCCTTTGAGAATAGTTTGGTGGAATAAAGTACATTATCAATACGAGAGTTCCATCAAATAGTACTATATAAGCTCTATTAGAGCCTTTAATCGAAGTTGAGCTATCATATATAGTACTAGTATTTACTTCCCTCGTCATTATACAAGAAAATTATTTCTTGTCATTGAGAATAGTTTGTATTGTCCCAGTGTCTACATGACATATATCTCCTCATTTCTTCATGACTCAAATCAAGTATCCATGATGTTTGCTTCAGTAAACAAATATGACATAATATTATGAAGCATATAGTGAGAGTGCTTTAGACTAAATCATAACTCCACTTCAAAAACACATACATAACTTGAAAGTTGAATACCCCAAAGTGAACATGCATTAATCATTGATATCAAGATTATTGATTACTTTCAAGACATGTCTTTGGGTATCATGACTAATCAAATAAATATCATTAAATTCTCATAAAGGTAGATTCCATCTATATGCTCATACTCCCTCCTTCCCATATTATCTGTCACTTTAATTAACTTTCTCTTTTCCCATAATATCTGTCATCTTACAATTCCAATAACACATTAATTACTAATTTATCAAATTAACCTTGTTAAATACATCTTTTTCTTCAACTTTTCTCTTTTATTCACCATTTTTCTTTATTATTTACCATTTTATTCACAATTTTCTCAGAGCCTCCGCAGCGGCGAGGTTCTGGCCGACGTGGCTGACAGATGGCGTTGGCGAGTCCGAGAATTGCACAGCAGCAGCAGGTGCGGCAATGGCGGCCGAGTATGTCTCGCCTTCTCTCTCGCGTGCCGAGGTTGAAGACGGGACCTCGACCACCTGCTCCTTTTTTTTATTTTGTTTTCATTAAACAAAACGACATCGTTTTGTTGTGGGTGGGTTGAAAATTTTGAACCCAAACAGGTGGGCTGCTGCGGAGGATTGCAATTATGTGGCTTTTCCCTTGTGTTGCACGTGGGCTGCTTATGTTGCACCTTGGGCCCGAATTCCACTGGGTTTCCAAATTCTTTTCAGATTGTAATTTTTTATTTTGATATGAATCCGATTGTATTTTAAAAAGAACCAACGGCTATTTTCTAATTTTTGCAATTAAAAAGATTGTAATCTTTATTTTTAGATTGTAAAATCAAAAGTTTGTTTCATTAATTTGGAAATTTTGTAGCAATTTGAGTTTGACTATATTTCTGATTTAGATATTTTAAATTTTTAATGTTGTATTTTCACCTATAAATAGTTGCATATTCTTATGTTTTCTTGATCAATTGTAAACTTTTCTTCTCTCAAAAATTATTTTTCTCTTTGAAGAGGCTTGTGGAGGCAACTTCTCCAAACATGTAAGAATTTATTTTATGTTTGTGTTTATTTTTACTATTTAATTACTTAATTTAATTTATGTATATAAATCATAATATGTTAAGAATTATTAAATTTAATGTGTAGATAAATTGAAGA